>CM055125.1:337102267-337702267 GCA_029206835.1 Rana muscosa | reverse complement strand
ATACCCAGCGATTCCCAGAAAGGCTCGTACCTGCTTCTTGCTGTTGGGACGTGGCCAACTCTGGATGGCCTCGACTTTGTTGAGTTGGGGTTTTATTACTCCCCTCCCAATGGTGTACCCAAGATATTTGGCCTCCTCCTGCCCAATGGTACACTTCTTGGGGTTAGCCGTAAACCCCGCTTCCCGAACAGAGTCCAGGACTGCTTGCACTTTTGGCAGATGTGAGGCCCAATCTGTGCTATGGACAATTACGTCATCCAGGTAAGCCGCAGCATACTTCCGATGGGGCCTCAGCATCTGGTCCATTTTCCGCTGGAATGTGGCCGGCGCATTCTGTAACCCGAACGGCATTCTTTTATATTGGAACGCCCCGTCTGGGGTTACAAATGCGGTTTTCTCTTTGGCCGACTTGGCCAGGGGGATTTGCCAATACCCTTTTGTGAGGTCAAGAGTCGTCATGTATCGGGCTGTTCCCAGCCGGTCGATCAACTCATCTATACGTGGCATGGGGTAGGTGTCAAATTTTGTAACTTTGTTCAACTGACGAAAATCGTTACAAAATCGCCAGCTCCCATCCGGTTTAGGCACCAACACGATGGGACTAGACCAATCACTTTGGGACTCCTCTATCACCCCTAAGTTCAGCATTTTCTGTACTTCCTCCCGTATTGCCTCCCGTCGAGCCTCTGGGATCCGATAGGGTTTTAACTTCACCCTTTCACCGGGCGGGGTAATGATGTCATGCTCTACCCCAGATGTTTGTCCCGGCAGCTCAGAGAATACCTCCTTGTTGCGAAGCACAAACTCCTTAACCTCCTGTTGTTGGGGTTGTGACAAGGTGGCTGCTATTCCAACCTCAGGAATCACGCAACCAGTTTGAGCTGGTGACCAAGTGTCTGCGACTAGGGACTCTCTATCCCTCCAGGCTTTCAACAGATTAACGTGATAGATCTGTTCGGGCTTTCGCCTTCCTGGTTGTCTGACCTTGTAATTCACTTCGCTCACTTTTTCCATTATCTCGTAGGGGCCTTGCCATTTGGCAAGGAATTTACTTTCAACCGTAGGGACAAGTACCAATATCCTATCCCCCGGGGAAAAGGTACGGGTCTTGGCTCCACGGTTGTACACTCTCTGCTGTGCCAACTGCGCTTGGGCCAAATGTTCCTTCACGATGGGCATTACCTGTGCAATTCGATCTTGCATCAGGGCGACATGCTCAATCACACTCCTGTGGGGAGAACTCTCACTTTCCCAAGTTTCCTTGGCAATATCCAACAGCCCTCTTGGGTATCTCCCATACAGTAACTCAAAGGGGGAGAATCCCGTAGAGGATTGGGGCACCTCCCTAATAGCAAACATCAAATAAGGAAGTAAACAGTCCCAATCCTTTCCATCTCTATCCACCACTTTCTTCAACATTTGTTTTAGGGTTTTGTTGAATCTTTCAACCAGCCCATCGGTTTGGGGGTGATACACAGACGTACGCAATTGCGTCACTTTGAACAATTTACACAGCTCTTTCATAACCCGGGACATAAAGGGTGTACCTTGGTCCGTAAGCAGTTCTTTACAAATACCCACCCGGCTAAAAACAAGAGATAGCTCTTTGGCTATGGTTTTGGCCGAGGTATTTCGGAGAGGGATCGCTTCTGGATAACGGGTGGCATAGTCCATTATAACTAATATGTACTGGTGCCCCCTAGCGGACTTGATTATAGGACCTACCAAATCCATGGCGATCCTCTCAAACGGGACCTCAATGATGGGTAGAGGGACCAGCGGGCTACGGAAATGTGGCATCGGGGCCAACCTCTGACACACAGGGCAGGAGGAACAATAATTTTCTACGTCCTTCATCACCCCCGGCCAATAGAATCTCTGTAATACCCTCTCTCGGGTTTTCTCTGTCCCCAGATGACCTCCAAGAATGTGCCCATGGGCCAACTCCAACACCAACTTCCTGTAAGGTTTGGGCACCACAAGCTGCTCAACGGTTTCTTCTGCCCTTTTTGCCACCCGATACAGTAGGTCCTTCTCTACGCTGAAGTATGGGTAAGTGCAGGTATTATCTGGGTTCACTAACTCGCCATCTATTTTCACTACGTTTTCGCGTGCCTTTATTAGGGCGGGGTCTTTCAACTGTTCTGTGGCAAAGTTTTCCCTGTGAACCTCAAGATCAGAAAACTCCACAGACGGTAGGTTTTCGTCTGAGGAGGTGGGCTCCTCTCCAGGTTCTTGAGTCTCCCCTGCCAATACTGATAAGGGAAATTCCGGAGAGTCCTCACCACTCTCAGGGGAGTTCTGGCTATCACATTCCTGGTACATAGGGGCACCAGTGAGGGGCTCAGGATCATCCCACAGTTCCCAGAACTTCGGAAAATCCCTTCCCACAATGGCGTCATGCGGTAACTGAGATACTAAGCCCACTGGATGAGAGAGGGTACCTTTGGGGGTCTCAAAACACACTGTAGTCACTGGATACTCTCGGGTGTCCCCATGCACACAAATAACAGCTACCTTGCTATTCCCAGAGACCTCTGTTTTAACTAACTCAGCCTTTATCAGGGTCACAAGGCTACCTGAATCCAGCAATACCACAACATTTCTACCATTAACACACATTTTGCATAAATGTTTCTCAGTTCCTCGAATGGCAGTGCATGCGACTGTCGCACACAGCGACTGACGTCTGCCCGTCAGAAAGTCACACTGCATGGGTTCCTCCACAACCGGGCAATTGGCTGCAATATGTCCCGCTTGCCGGCAGCGGTAGCAAACGATCCTTCTTGCCGCCTCTTGAGCCGCTGATTTCCCAGGCTGTTCTCGCCAAACTTGGGGTAGAGCTCCCACCCTCTCACTCTCTCCACCCTCACCCCTTGGAATCCTCTTATCCGCCCCTGGGGATGGTCTGGTCTTAGGGTGGAAAGTCCGAGTGTCTCTGGAAGAGGCCGTCAGGTTCTCTGTAGCCAAGTATTTCTCCACACGATCCACAAGACCATCGGCCGTCTCTGGGTCTCCATGGCTTACCCACTTTTGGATGGCAGTAGGAAGAGCTCTCAAAAACCGATCCATTACAACACGTTCCACAATCTTTGGTGCGGACAAAGTCTCTGGCTGTAGCCACTTTCTGCTCAGGTGAATGAGATCATACATTTGAGACCTGGGGGGTTTTCCAAGCTGGAAAGTCCAGTTATGCACACGCTGAGCCCGGACAGCCTGGGTGACACCCAGCCTTGCCAATATTTCAGCTTTTAGCATCACATAGTCTTTTGCTTGGTTAGGCTCTAGGTCATAGTAAGCTTTCTGCGATTCACCAGTTAACAGAGGAGCCACCAGTCCAGCCCACTGCTCCTCAGGCCACTTTTCTCTTTCAGCGGTCCTTTCAAATGTGGTCAAAAATACCTCTGGATCATCCTCTCCAGTCATTTTTGTCAATAAACGACTCACCCCAAAGGACGCGGTATTAGTGGGACGGCTTTCTTCACTGGTCTGCGGACGTTGCTGCATTACTGCTTCCATCTGTTGTTGTAGTCTCTGCTCTTGCTTCTGCAACAGGTCTATGAAGCGGGCCTCAGATTGCTGCTGGGCTCGTTGCTGAGCCTCCAGACTCTGTTGCAAAGTTGCGTTTGTCTGCTGCTGGGCTGCAAGGCTCTGTTGATGAGCTTGCTGCTGGGCTGCGAAGTTCTGTTGTTGAGCTGCAAGGCTCTGTTGATGAGCTGCAAGGCTCTTTTGCAAACCTGCATTTGTCTGCTGTTGATTGGCATTTGCTAGAGCCAGCTGCTTCAGTATCTCCTCCATGCTGGCTTAAAAAAAAACTGCCACTGGTTCTCCACCAACTGTGAGGGGGTTAGCTCGGCAGCGGGTGTGTGTGACCCCCGGGATGGGCTCCCCACACAAAACAGGCCCAGCAAACGGAGGTTGTGGTTTTCAAAATCAAAAAGGTGCGGTTTATTTTCTATTTACAGTGACAAAACACAGCAAAGCAAAAGAAACATAGCCAAAATAAATCCTGGTCAAGTTGACCTCTGACTAAACATACAGGTTTCCTAACTAACAACTGGGATCAGCCTAGTGCTGTCCTAGTCCCTAAGTCCCTGGTTTTAAATGTCCAAGCAAATAGCCACACAGGCTTTGTCTCACCGCACAGGGGTTCACTCTCCCTAGACAGTCCACACAGGTCTGGTTCCAGGCATGAGCTAACATCTAATGAAGCTGGGAGTTCTTATAGAGGCCTAAATGAGCTGACAAGCTTCAGCTGGTCTCATCAACTCCCTGTCTGCACGACGCCCAGCCCTCTCCCTAGAGGTATGAGTCATCCATGAGCCCACTAGCCTTATACAACTCTCCACCTAGTTGTATAAGTCGGCGTAAAGCCTGAATCTGGGTGAAATATATCTACCCCCCTGGATGCAACCAGGTGACTTTACCTTCCTGCTGTCACACCGTATAACTTTCTGAGTTTTCATTTCTCTTGTGTCTGTCATGTGTATTATTCCTATAATTATTCTGTTGTGGAGTTTTAGAGGCTCCACAAATACTCTTTGTGTCCCAAATCTTCAGGGTGATAAATACAGTTAGTTATCAGCCAAGTTGGCAGGAACACGATCAGGGCAGCCCAGCATAAGAGGCACAAGGCTTTCCCAGAAGTCTGTGGTGAAATAAGCTGACGTCATCTTGGTCAGAGCCTTGACCAACTGCTTCAATTTTCCTTGGCTTGCTTCTTAGGAGTCTGGTCCACTTTCTTTACACGACTGGCATGGATCCAGGCCTGTTGTGTTTCCACCAGAATAGCTGTTCGGGTAACCGCGATCACTGTAGTCGGGGGTCCAAATGGGTACTCTTCCTTATTGGTATGCTTCAGTTGCTGGACCACTACAACATCTCCCACTTGGAATGAATGAGTTGGTTCCTGCGAAAAAATAGGAGAGGTGCGAGCAACATTCCTTTTAACTTGATCTAAATTTTTAATACGTTTTCTTACATATTCTTCCTGAATAAGATCTAGGTCCCCTCTTTCTAACATAAGTGGCTGTCTGGCCCATGGGGTGGGGAATGGCCTACCCATTAAAACTTCAAAAGGGGAGTATCCTGTCTTTTTAGAGGGTGTCATTCTTACCTTGGCTAGTACAGCTGGTAGGACCTTCTTCCAATTTGCATACGTACCTCCAGTGGCTTTCCTGATCTTATCTTGAATAGTTCTGTTCATCCTTTCCACTATACCTGAACTCTGGGGGTGGTAAGGAATATGAAACTTCTATTCTATATTCAGTGTTTGGCCACAAATGCAGGACCATTGTCTGTCTGAGTTGATCTGAAGTGGACAACCCCATCTGGGAATTATTTCCTGTGTGAGAATACTTACTACTGTTTGTGCATCTTCCTTTGTTGTTACAAACACTTCTATCCATCTTGAGAACATGTCCACTATTACTAGCAAATATTCCTGTCTTTTACCTAGCTTGGGCATGTGTGTAAAATCAATTTGTAAATGAGTGAATGGTGTAGATGGATATATCAGATGTTCATGTTTTGCCTTGTGAGGGTTCCTGGGATTATTCCGAATGCATGTGATGCATCTGGAAACATATGCCTTAACGAGAGAGGGAAGACCTGGAATGTAAAAATCCTTATCCAAAAGTTCACATGTGACTTTCCACCCTCTGTGACCTATCCCATGGTATTGTGAAATAAAAATGGGTGCGCTGGCTACAGGGATACATGGTCTCCCCTCTCGGCAGACAAGGCCAGTTTCTGGGCTTGTCTGCACACCTATTGAGTTCCATTGTTGGATGTCTTTGTCTGTAACATATGTTTGGAGTTCATGCAATGTTTGATCTAGGAGTGGGATTTCAGTTGAGAGCAATGGCATTTGGATGTCTTTTTTTTTAAAAAAACAGAAAGCAAGGATTGGCTGTGTCTCCTCATCCACAAGGACGCTAAAAAATACATTTGTTAAATCAATCACAGAAAAATACTCTGCATCGGGTGGTATGGAGGTAAGGAGTGATGGCACAGCAGGCACTATAGGCGCACACCAGGTTATTTACAGCTCAAAGGTCTTGAACAAATCCATAACTGCCACCCTGCCCGACAATGGGCACTCACCGCTCTCTCTCCCATTACATTTAAACATTCTGCTGCTTCTTTCTGTATTAAAGTTTCCTGAAATTGGTCAATTGTCTGTGTGGTCCATTCAGATATCATCTGTTTGGCCATCAAGGCGAACTGGGGTTTTAGATTATTCATATAAGTTTGAATAAACAAATATTTGCCCAGCTCCAGGAACTGGTGTGTCCTATGATGCCATCAATGATAAGGCGCATGTCTTCCTGTGTGTAATTTCTACCCTTACATGCCTTTTTTAAGTAAGTTAAAGTACCTCCTGCGGAGGCGGTGGGTTTGGGGCAAAGTTTCACTATCCTGTCAATGTCCTCAACGTCTATTACTTTTTTTCAATATTTCATTTCCAATGGTCATGAAAGGCGCTTGAAGGTTAGTGTTACTATATACAGTTCCACTCTTTCTTTTAGGGGGACTAAATGTTTTACCCACTACAGCGTTTTCCTGTTCTTCCTCCTGCTCTTGGCCAGGTGGTGAAACTACAACTCCTATAGCTCCCTGATCTTCTTCTGGTTCAGCTACCTCGACTCAGACAGCGCCTACAGAGGCAAGGACAGGAAGCCTATCTTGTGGAGAGGGAGGGATCTGCCGTTGTCTGATTGCATGATGTCCAGCCAGAAGATCATTATCTTCCTTTGTTAAACTCGGATAGACATGTACATATGAGGGTGGAGGATGACTGACTATTGGCAGGGGTGGGGCTGTTGGGTCAGGGACAACTCTCTTTTTATCGGCTTCTTCTCTGTTTCTGGTCATAATCTTCCTTACTTAAACATTTGGTGGGCTTTTTCTGTCTTTTATTGTCAATATGGGGTGTATCTTAACTAATTCTCTCCTCCCATTTCCATATAACCCATATCCCATTGAGGGTCCCCGGGGTACCAAGGGAAAGATCTCTTATCTCCTAAACACAATCCTGTTACCATATCCATGTGAAATTCATCATTACTACCATCCCGGGGAAAGGGGTCTATACTGTGTATGGCTGTGGTCCATCCCACTAAATTTGAAACCCATGGGACTACAAATTCATAATCAGTACCACAAATTCTGGCTACACTTTTTTCCTGGGTTGGGAAGAGGGGGAGGATATTCTTTACCTTGTTTCTGACCCATATTGACAGTGGGAGACGACTGTTTTACCACGCAGTCTTCTGATCCGCACAACAAATTATTCTTAATACTTCTATTATCTTAATACTTCTATGCGATAAAAAGAAAAAAGCAAAGGTTTTGGGGTCACCGGAGTCTATTTCCTCATTAACCACTTCATATTCCTTGCCAAAAGGAATGTATCTATATGCAGTACTGCTTATCTTTGTGGGTTTACCTAAAACCCTTCTGTGGGTTTACCTAAAACCCTTCTGTGGGTTTACCAAAAACCCTTCTGTGGGTTTACCAAAAACCCAATATTAACCTCCTGGCATGGTTCTTATCCCCTACTAATTTATTGGACTAAAAGCTTTAATCAGAGCTGAGGCAAGAAAATATTTTGTCAATAGAGACAAAAAGATTGTACTTACCACAGATGATTTGCTTATCTCGCTGGGGCCTCCAAATTCTGTTAGGGGTACAGTTGTTTCTAACCAGCCAGGCAGGTTCAGGTAATGCAAGAAAAATACTTCAATTATCCCCACAGGCCCGGAGACATTGATTAATGACACAGGAAGCAGCTTTTGCAATGTGCCAAAATGATGTCTAGTTTAATCAGCTTAACATCTCGGTATTTATGCAATTCTAGGGAACAAAAAGTGGGGATGGGAGGAGTTTACATGATACAAATTCAGGTTAATAATTTCCTATTAGCTAATACACGTTTACAAGTTCAGTTTCGCTGATGTAACAAAAATCTTACATAGATGTGAACTTCAACATATGTGGTATTAGGCCTCATGCCCACGGACGTTTTTACAGCCGCGTTTTTGAGCGTTTTTTACAGCTTAAAAACGCCTGTCCATGTTAGTCTATAGCTTCATGCCCACCTAGACGTTTTTGAGCTGCAAATAGCATAGACGTTTTTAAGCTGTAAAAAAAACCCAGGACCAGTGCGTTCCTCAGCGTCAGAATTAGGCAGAAAAAAATGCGAGCGTCAAAAAACGCGCAAAGACGCGCACAAACGCGCGGCTGCGTTTTTAGCTCCGACGTTTTTTTTTTTTCAAAAAATAAATAAATAAATAAAATATTTACAATAACATGGACAGGCGTTTTTAAGCTGCAAAAAACGCAGCTGTAAAAACGCCAGTGGGCATGAGGCCTAAATGTATGCTTTCTGTGTTTACACAGGTGTCGTAGAACGATACTTAACTTATCTTAAACAAACATGAGCTAGGGCAAAAGTCCATAGATATGGTATATGCCTAAATGACCATGGAAACTTTTACACAGAAATAAGTACATTTAAAAAAAACCTTATATGAGTTTCAACTTTTGTTCAATTCATGAACTCAAAATGGAGGTTGTCATGCTATGTTCCTTTACACATATGTTGAATTTCACATCTATGTAAGGTTTTTGTCTTATATTACATCAGCTAAATTTGAAACTGAACTTGTAACATGTACTAGCTAAGAGGAAATTATTAACCTGAATTTGTACCACGTATGAGCTTAGTGAACTCCTCCCATCCCCACCTTTGTCCCCTAGACCTGCATATATACCAAGATATTAAGCTGATTAAATTAGACATCTTTTGGGCACATTGCAAAAGCTCTCCTGTGTCATTAATTGATGTCTCCGGGCCTGTGGGGATAACTGAAGTCTTTTTCTTGCATTGAACCTTAACCTGCCTTGCTGGTTTGAAACAACTGAATCCCTAACAAGCAGTAACAAGAAAAATACACTTACTGTATCTTAGGCTTCCTGCCTGTTCTCCTAGACACTGGTCACGCCTCTCCACCTTTCCATTCTGGAAAAATTGAGCATCCCTAACCTTGTGAGCATACACTCCAGCTTGTGGGCAGGTTTGGTTCCTCTATGACTTCCTACGGTCAACAGGGGGGAACAGCTGTCTGAGTGGATGCTGATACCCCGTGACCTCAACGGCCATCTTGAGTCAGGGCAGTGTCTAAGACACTGGCCCCCGGGTTTGGCGTGCATTTTGCGAGTGGCCAGAGTGGGAGTAGGTTCCCCATCTGAAAGTGCTTTGAGGTAGGGAAAGGCTCCAGAGGAGGAGGAACAGTGCAGGGACTACGTCTGCCTCACTTCAAACAGCCTCCCCTTTAGGTGTAGACCAGCAAGGCCTCATTCTTTTTATCATTGCAGACAATGTCGGCATCTCTCAAGTCTACATATTGCAAGGATGGGGGGTAGTGTGCTTAGGTGGTCATCACATCCTCCATATTTCCCTCTTAGTAGGGCTCCAAGCAAGGGTCACACGAGAGGCCTACACCGGGGCGGTTCTTTTGGCTATGCACCTTGTACAGGATCACTTGAGTACACATGGGGCACCTTTTACTTTTGTGCCATTTCCATCAATGCCCCAGTACAAGATTGGTGAACCTCTGCCCATCTTTACTTCTGAAGCACTCTAACTCTAAGATGCTCTTTGTATACCCAATCTTGTTGCCAATTAACCTAATTAGTTGGCAAAATGTTCTCCCAGCTCTTCCTTGTTAGCAGTGGCGGTGCGTCCATAGTGGGCGCAGGAGCACCTCCAGGGGAGGGCTGGCAGTCCAGTCAAGTGGCCCATTGAACCACCGAATAAGCGCAGCCTCACCAGCGCCCATCAGCACAGTCTGTTCAGAGAATGGGGATTAGAGAGGAGAGCAGCCGGATTGCACAGAGCGAAGATCTCCCGCTTACCCAGCGCGGTCGCTGTGATACGAAGTCCCGCCTCTTGGACCAGCTCCTATGATGGATGTCATCAGTGTGCTGTCTATCATAGGAGCCAGTCCAGGAGGCGGGACTTTGTATGACAGCGGCTGCCAGGTAAGCAAGAGATCCCCGCTCTGTGTAATCTGGCGGCACTTCCCCTCCGAGGCAGCCCAATAGGCACAGCGGGACTTATGGTAGGGCTGGCCCTGGGCGCCCTCCCATTGCCCCAGCTCGTGGTGCACCCACCCCGATTTGCCCTGCAAAGCAAGGACAAAACCGGGGACAGACTTGGTCCATGGAGAGTGTCCTCAGTCAGGGAACTGTCACCGGAAACTGGTGACATCTGGTCACCCTAGGCTAGTGGCCAGCAG
The DNA here is from genome assembly GCA_029206835.1 of Rana muscosa. Classification (NCBI taxonomy): domain Eukaryota; kingdom Metazoa; phylum Chordata; class Amphibia; order Anura; family Ranidae; genus Rana; species Rana muscosa. The sequence continues at coordinate 337,691,963 of CM055125.1, read as the reverse complement.
GACCCACAGGTCCGCGGCCAGCTCCCAGCAGGACCCACACGCTGTGGGTCCTGCTGGGAGCTGGCCGTGGACCTGTGGGTCCTGCTGGGAGCTGGCCGTGGACCTGTGGGTCCTGCTGGGAGCTTGCCGTGGACCTGTGGGTCCTGCTGGCCATGACCAGCTCCCAGCAGGATCAACAGGCCATGGCCATCTCCCAGTAGGACCCACAGTGTTGAGACCCATTTTTAGGTTAATGGGTGGGCACTGGCCTGGGACAGGGTAAATAGGATGTATGGGGGGGTAGATGGGATGTGGGGTTCAGCTGCAGGTGTCAGGGTCTCTCATCTCATCTGCCCATGCCAGTTCCAGCCCAGCATGTCCTTGCATGGCTCCCTCCAATCCTGGGGGTGTAAAGTGATGCTTCTGTCTTGGGGTCAAGTAAACTTGCAGCCCGAGCCAGTCACATGGGTCCCGTCTCCCTGGCGCGCCTTGCTGCCCTGTGGTGGACTGGCAACACCCAGGGCCCCCCGGATCAAATAAAGCAAGGGCCCCCTGTCAGGCTCTGCCCCTGGCCCAAACATGACCCACCCCTGGCCCGCCCCTTTATTTTGCACAAAGTACAACTTCTGCCTTTGTTGTTAATCAGTTAAAAAAAAAAGAGTCTAATGGGACCTGGAGGGGGGTCTTTCTCTAACAGTGTCCATTGGACAGTCTGTTAGAAAGTGTCTCCTCCAGGCCCCATTAGAGACTACAACAGAGTCTAATGCCGTTTTTAATGTCATTGAAAAAAACCAAGTTTTTCTTGACGTGATTTTTCGTGTTTCCTCTCAAGCCTGCCTTGCCTACACACTATCATGAAAAAAAATGCTCGAGCAAAGCGCGGTGACGTACAACACGTACGACGGCACTATAAAGGGGAAGTTCTATTTGGATGGCGCCACCCTTTGGGCTGCTTTTGCTGATCCTCGTATTAGTAAAGTTTGGTCAGAGCCGATTCGCGGTTTTCAGCCTTATGCTCTTCAGTCCGTTACAGCGTGAAGAATGTGCCACGAACGTTACGAACGTTAGTTTTACCAGAAGGAGCACTCCCGTCTCATACTTGATTCTGAGCATGCACATTTTTTTTACCCTCGTAAAAGCATACACACTAACGTTTTTCACGACGTTAAAAAGAACGACGTGAAAAACTAGAGCAGGTTCGAATTTTTTTTAGGCCATTTTTCATGTCGGTAAAAATGCTCTGGAGCCTACACACAATCGTTTTTAATGACCAATTAAAAAAAAAACGGTCCTCTGTACGCGGCATAATTGGACCTGGAGGGGGGTCTCTCTTTAACAGTGTCCATTAGAAAGCCTCTGTTAGAGAGAGAGCCCCCTCCAGGACCCGTTAGAGACTTTAAAGGAGTCTAATGGGACCTGGAAAGGGGTCTCTCTAACAGAGGCCCATTCAGTGTCCATTATAGAATCTGTTAGATTTCCCCCCAGGGTCCCATTAGAGACTGAAAAGGAGTATAATGGGAACTGGAGGGGGCCTCTTTCTAACAGAGTGTACAGTGAACACCTTCATACACTCTGGTCCTAATGGGACCCCCTCCTTGTGCCATGACTCTCACCCCAGCCCCAACCTCTCACAAAGTAGAAATAAAATTGGTACTGTGTAGTCATCCTTTTACCTTAACTATGGGTACTGTGGCTGGCTCCCACATCCTCTGGGGCTGGCTGACTCCCGCATCCTCTGTGGCTGGTTCCTGTGGGTGGCTGTCCAGCACCGTGCTGTGGCTGGCTGGCTCCCTGGTGTGTGTGGGTTACCGTGGGTGGCTGGCTGGCTGGCACCCTGCTGTGGATGCTGTGGATGGTCACCGTGCCTGGTTGGCTCCTGTGAGTGGCTGGCTGCCTGGCTCTCACGTCCTCTGTGGCTGGCTCTTGTGGGTAGCTGTCCAACCCCCTGCTGTGGCTGGCTGGCATCCTGCTGTGGATGGTCACCGTGGCTGGTTTGCTCCTGTGACTGGCTGGCTGAATCCCTGCTGTGGGTGGGTCACCGTGGCTGGATGGTTTCCTGGTGTGGGTCATCGTGGGTGGCTGGCACCCTGGCCCTGCTGTGGGTGGGTCACTGTGTGTGGCTGGCTTCCTGCTGTGGGTGGCTGGCCTGGCTCCCTGCTGTGGGTCAGTGGGTGGGTGGCTGGCTGGCACGGTAGACCCTGCTGTGGGTCAGTGGGTGGGTGGCTGGCCTGGCTCCCTGCTGTGGGCCAGTGGGTGGGTGGCACGGTGCACCCTGCTGCAAGTGGCTGGCCTAGGTCCCTGCTGTAGGGTGGTGGGTGGCTGGCACAGTGCACCCTGCTGCAGGTGGCTGGCCTGGCTCCCTGCTGTAGGTGGATGGCCTAGCTCTCTGCTGCAGGTCAGTGGGTGGGTGGCTGGCATGGTGCACTCTGCTGCAGGTGGCTGGAATGGCTTCCTGCTGTGGGTCAGTGGTTGGGTGAATGGCTGGCACGGTGCAACCTGCTGGGACTGACAGAGAGGGGTGGGCTGACAGAGGGATGGGCTGACAGAGGGGGGTGGGCTGAAAGAGAGGGGGCTGACAGAGGGGGGTGGGCTGACGGAGAGGGATGGGCTGAAAGAGAGGGGTGGGCTGATGGACAGGGGTGGGCTGACGGACAGGGGTGGGCTGACGGACAGGGGTGGGCTGACGGAGAGGGGTGGGCTGACAGAGAGGGGTGGGCTGAAAGAGAGGGGTGGGCTGATAGAGAGGGGTGGTCTGATGGACAGGGGTGGGCTGACGGACAGGGGTGGGCTGACGGAGAGGGATGGGCTGACAGAGAGGGGTGGGCTGACGGAGGGGGGTGGGCTGACGGAGAGTATTGCATAAAGGATTGTAACTTCACTCACACCTTACTTCAGGCTGGGTGTCTCAGTGGAGAGCCAGGTCCTTACACCTCTTTAAGGGGGGTGATGATTCGAGAGCCAGGTCCTTGCACCTCTTCGGGGTGGGGATTCTTTCGGTCACGTGTTGTCTTTTCTTCTCTTCAAGCCAGCGTCCGCCCCAGGCCCCAACTCACTAACTCAGCAAGTCATGTAACGCCGCTTGTCCCCTCCCCTGACATGCCACATGACCTGCCTCAGTCTGAGACTCCTGGGAGGTGGGATATGTAGTTTTCTGCGCTGATAAGTTCCATATCTTTAGCGCGGCCGGACTACAACTCCCAGAATGCAGCGCAGCCTGCACAGGAGCAGCCAACTAACCAATCGGCGGCCGCCGCAGCCGACTTCTAGCAGTGTGACGCAAATTTTTTTTTAAAGACAGACAGCCAGCCCAGCAGCCTTAAAGATAATGTAGACCCCGGCCTGGGGGGAAATCTCCACCCGTCCCCCTGGCCCAGCCCGCGCCCGAGCACCGCCCCCTCTCTCCCCTGCACCGTCAACAATACATACATTCATGCATTGCATGAATGTATGTATTGTCGCCGGCGCCGCTGCCGCCCACTATTCAGATGGCCGGCCGCCTGGCGAGCGCCGCCCCCCTGAATAACAGCAGTTGGTTGGTTTTTTGGAAGTGTCTATCAGAGCCAACGGCTCTGATAGGCTTCCAGATTACAGCCTGTGAACTGTAAACGTCTTCCAAATAGTTAACCAGGGAACGCACGGGCTGTGCGTTCCCTGGTTAACACTAAAGCCTCGTACACACAACCGAGTTTCTCATAGTTAAAAACACGTCGTTTTTCTCGACGAGATTCTTGTCAACCTTGACGAGTTTCTCGTCAAGCTTTCCATGCCTACACACTGACAATTCCAAATCTCGTCATTGTTCTGCGCGGTCACGTCCAGCACGTACGACGGCAGTATAAAGGGGAAGATCGATTTCACTGGCGCCACCCCTTGGGCTGCTTTTGCTGATCTCGTGTTACCGCGTGTGAAGTAAAAGTTTGGGAAGAGACGATTCACGCTTTTCAGTCTCCGTGCTTTCAGTTCGTTTTCTGCGGTTCAGTTTGTGCTTGTGGGTTCGTATCTTGTCTTTCAGGGCATGTAGGCAGGTCGTATCTGTTTTACAGTGTGTTCTTGCCCGTTCGTTTCTGAATTTCAGTTCGTTCTTCATAGTCCTTGCTGTTCTAAAGTGCGTTCTGTTTAGTACGTTCTGATCAGACGACCGTTTCCTAGCCATGTTGCGGGTACGTTCTCGTCGTCGAGTTCGTGCTGTGCGGGCGCTTGGTGTTGGTCTGCTTGTTTTGGACTAAGACGAGTCCATAAACGGGGTGAGGAGGAGTTCATGGACCAAGAATTGGTTGCTCCAGCGGGACCAATTCTGCCATATGCCTCTGCTACGGGAGATCATGGAGAATAATCCTGAGGACTACAGGAATTTTCTGCGGATGTCTGACCCCGTTTTTCAGCATCTTTTGGCTTTGGTGTCCCCCTATATTACCCTATATTACCGTTATGCGGGAAGCCATCAGTGCTGAGCAGAGGCTCATCGCCACGTTACGCTCCCTGGCGACAGGGAGAAGTCTGCAGGACTTGAAGTTCACGACAGGCATCTCCCCCCAGGCTCTGGGCCTCATAATCCAAGACTAGGGATGAGCTCCGCGTTCGAGTCGAACATACGTTCGACTCGAAGATCGAACGTTTTGGGTCATTCGCGCCAAATTCGAGTGACGCGAACGGCCCAAAATCCCGGCGCTGTGATTGGCCAAGCATGCACTGTGACCCCGCATGCTTGGCCAATCACAGCGCTGGCAGCGAGGAGAGTCATAATTGGCCACAGGTAGGGATGAGCTTCGTGTTCGAGTCGAACATACGTTCGACTCGAACATCGGCTGTTCGATCGTTCGACGAAGATCGAACGATTTGGGCCGTTCGCGCCAAATTCGAGTGACGCGAACGGCCCACAATGCACTACGCCATCGCAGTGTCATCCAGGCGCTGTGATTGGCCAAGCATGCACTGTGACCCCGCATGCTTGGCCAATCACAGCGCAGGCAGCGAGGAGAGCAATGATTGGCCACAGGCAGGATGCCTGTGGCCAATTATTGCTGAGGGTGTTTAGTACACGCCCCACACTATAAAAGGCCGCCAGCACGGCGGCCTAGTGTAGTGTGTTCCGGAGCAGGGAAAGACAAGCATAGGCAGGGACAGTGACATTTATTTCTTTCTTGCTTAACCTGGATTCCTTTAGTTTAGGGAAAGAGAAGGATAGGTAGGGAGAGTGTCAGTGTGTTTTACTGTGCGAATCCTTGTTTCTAGGGACAAAGAAGGAAAGTGAGGGGAATTCTCCTTGTGCTATAGTGTGCTTTAAAAAAACATTTTTTCTAGGGACAGAAAACTCTAGGTAGGGAGAGTGTCAGTTTCTTTCACTGTGCGAGTCCTTGTTTCTAGGGACAAAGAAGGAAAGTGAGGGGAATTCTCCTTGTGCTATAGTGTGCTTTAAAAAAACATTTTTTCTAGGGACAGAAAACTCTAGGTAGGGAGAGTGTCAGTTTCTTTCACTGTGCGAGTCCTTGTTTCTAGGGACAAAGAAGGAAAGTGAGGGGAATTCTCCTTGTGCTATAGTGTGCTTTAAAAAAACATTTTTTCTAGGGACAGAAAACTCTAGGTAGGGAGAGTGTCAGTTTCTTTCACTGTGCGAGTCCTTGTTTCTAGGGACAAAGAAGGAAAGTGAGGGGAATTCTCCTTGTGCTATAGTGTGCTTTAAAAAAACATTTTTTCTAGGGACAGAAAACTCTAGGTAGGGAGAGTGTCAGTTTCTTTCACTGTGCGAGTCCTTGTTTCTAGGGACAAAGAAGGAAAGTGAGGGGAATTCTCCTTGTGCTATAGTGTGCTTTAAAAAAACATTTTTTCTAGGGACAGAAAACTCTAGGTAGGGAGAGTGTCAGTTTCTTTCACTGTGCGAGTCCTTGTTTCTAGGGACAAAGAAGGAAAGTGAGGGGAATTCTCCTTGTGCTATAGTGTGCTTTAAAAAAACATTTTTTCTAGGGACAGAAAACTCTAGGTAGGGAGAGTGTCAGTTTCTTTCACTGTGCGAGTCCTTGTTTCTAGGGACAAAGAAGGAAAGTGAGGGGAATTCTCCTTGTGCTATAGTGTGCTTTAAAAAAACATTTTTTCTAGGGACAGAAAACTCTAGGTAGGGAGAGTGTCAGTTTCTTTCACTGTGCGAGTCCTTGTTTCTAGGGACAAAGAAGGAAAGTGAGGGGAATTCTCCTTGTGCTATAGTGTGCTTTAAAAAAACATTTTTTCTAGGGACAGAAAACTCTAGGTAGGGAGAGTGTCAGTTTCTTTCACTGTGCGAGTCCTTGTTTCTAGGGACAAAGAAGGAAAGTGAGGGGAATTCTCCTTGTGCTATAGTGTGCTTTAAAAAAACATTTTTTCTAGGGACAGAAAACTCTAGGTAGGGAGAGTGTCAGTTTCTTTCACTGTGCGAGTCCTTGTTTCTAGGGACAAAGAAGGAAAGTGAGGGGAATTCTCCTTGTGCTATAGTGTGCTTTAAAAAAACATTTTTTCTAGGGACAGAAAACTCTAGGTAGGGAGAGTGTCAGTTTCTTTCACTGTGCGAGTCCTTGTTTCTAGGGACAAAGAAGGAAAGTGAGGGGAATTCTCATTGTGCTATAGTGTGCTTTAAAAAAACATTTTTTCTAGGGACAGAAAACTCTAGGTAGGGAGAGTGTCAGTTTCTTTCACTGTGCGAGTCCTTGTTTCTAGGGACAAAGAAGGAAAGTGAGGGGAATTCTCCTTGTGCTATAGTGTGCTTTAAAAAAACATTTTTTCTAGGGACACAAAACTCTAGGTAGGGAGAGTGTCAGTTTCTTTCACTGTGCGAGTCCTTGTTTCTAGGGACAAAGAAGGAAAGTGAGGGGAATTCTCCTTGTGCTATAGTGTGCTTTAAAAAATCATTTTTTCTAGGGACAGAAAACTCTAGGTAGGGAGAGTGTCAGTTTCTTTCACTGTGCGAGTCCTTGTTTCTAGGGACAAAGAAGGAAAGTGAGGGGAATTCTCCTTGTGCTATAGTGTGCTTTAAAAAAACATTTTTTCTAGGGACAGAAAACTCTAGGTAGGGAGAGTGTCAGTTTCTTTCACTGTGCGAGTCCTTGTTTCTAGGGACAAAGAAGGAAAGTGAGGGGAATTCTCCTTGTGCTATAGTGTGCTTTAAAAAAAACATTTTTTCTAGGGACAGAAAACTCTAGGTAGGGAGAGTGTCAGTTTCTTTCACTGTGCGAGTCCTTGTTTCTAGGGACAAAGAAGGAAAGTGAGGGGAATTCTCCTTGTGCTATAGTGTGCTTTAAAAAAACATTTTTTCTAGGGACAGAAAACTCTAGGTAGGGAGAGTGTCAGTTTCTTTCACTGTGCGAGTCCTTGTTTCTAGGGACAAAGAAGGAAAGTGAGGGGAATTCTCCTTGTGCTATAGTGTGCTTTAAAAAAACATTTTTTCTAGGGACAGAAAACTCTAGGTAGGGAGAGTGTCAGTTTCTTTCACTGTGCGAGTCCTTGTTTCTAGGGACAAAGAAGGAAAGTGAGGGGAATTCTCCTTGTGCTATAGTGTGCTTTAAAAAAACATTTTTTCTAGGGACAGAAAACTCTAGGTAGGGAGAGTGTCAGTTTCTTTCACTGTGCGAGTCCTTGTTTCTAGGGACAAAGAAGGAAAGTGAGGGGAATTCTCCTTGTGCTATAGTGTGTTTTTAAAAAACATTTTTTCTAGGGACAGAAAACTCTAGTTGGGAGAGTGTCAGTTTCTTTCACTGTGCGAGTCCTTGTTTCTAGGGACAAAGAAGGAAAGTGAGGGGAATTCTCCTTGTGCTATAGTGTGCTTTAAAAAAACATTTTTTCTAGGGACAGAAAACTCTAGGTAGGGAGAGTGTCAGTTTCTTTCACTGTGCGAGTCCTTGTTTCTAGGGACAAAGAAGGAAAGTGAGGGGAATTCTCCTTGTGCTATAGTGTGCTAAAGCATTCCTCATCAACCATCTTTGAAATCCTTGTTTTTTGGACAGTCAGGGAAATTGTCGTTGTGCTATTCTGTGCAAAAGCAATCATCCTCAACCATATTTAGAAATCCTTAAGTAAAGGGACAGAGAAGGACACCTGAAGGTAGCCCTTATTGCTTTTTTCCCATCTCCCTGCAGGCCATCTATTAGAATGTCTGGAAGGCAAACAAGGAGATGCAGACAGTCAGGAGGCAATAAAAGAGGGCAAGCAGGCTCTGTGTCTGGGGGCAACAGTGCTGGTCGTGGACGCGGTGCATTGTCATCAGCACATGGCCATGGGACACGCTTGTCCTTCTTTTCGGCAGCTGGACATGTTGAGCCACATCATGCCGAAGACTTGGTAGAGTGGATGACCAAGCCCTCCTCCTCCTCCTCATCCTCTCTCACCCAGGCTCAGGGTACTGGCAAAGCAGCTGCCAAAGCGTCCTCTTCCCTGGTATCAATGTCAGACTCATCATCAGTCACTCCTTCCCTAGACCCACCATGTCCTCCTCCTGAGGAGTCCCCCGAACTGTTTGAGCACAGTGTTGGGTACATGCTCCAGGAGGATGCCCAGCGTTTCGAAGGGTCTGATGATGAAACCCAGCTACAGGAAGGCAGTAGCGTGAGAGCAGACAGAGGGGATGCTCAAGAAGGACACCAATCTGGCAGTCATGTTCCAGCAGCTGCAGCATACTGCCAGATTGGCTCCAGTGATGAGGAGGGAGGGGATGATGAGGTCACTGACTCCACGTGGGTGCCTAATAGGAGAGAGGAGGAGGAGGAGGATGAGGAGGAGGCACATCTCCAACGAGGCAGGATGCCCTTTGGTGGCCAGCGTAAGGGCAGTACACCGACGGAATCACACCGCAGAGCTCCGCCTGTGCAGGGCGCTGCCTCTGCCCGTCATTCAAAAAGTTCCTTGGTGTGGGCCTTTTTTGAGGCTAGTGCATCAGATCGCACAGCTGCTGTTTGCAACATATGTCTCAAGTGTATATCGCGTGGCCAAAACATCAGCCGCTTGGGTACCACATGCCTGACCAGACATATGTTGACCTGCCATGCAGCTCGTTGGCAAGCCTACCTCAAAGACCCACACCAAAGAACAAAGCGGACCTCTCCTTGCACCGCATCAGCTGGGATCTCCAACCCCACTATAACTTCAGTCCTCTCTGAAACATGCACTGAGAGGAATGAAGGTGTAGAATTAGGTGTGTCACAGCCAAGTACTTGCGGCCACTCTGCTAGCAGTACACCGACGTCCGATTCTAGCAGGCAAATTTCCCTGCCCCAGCTGCTGGACCGTCGAAAGAAGTTCACTCCCAGCCATCCACATGCCCAGCGGTTGAATGCTAGCTTGGCTAAATTGCTAGCGCTTCAACTGCTGCCTTTTCAGTTGGTAGACTCGGCCCCCTTCCGTGAGTTTGTGCAATGTGCGGTTCCTCAGTGGCAGGTTCCCAAACGCCACTTTTTCTCACGGAAGGCTATTCCGGCTCTCTACCGGCATGTGGAAGGCAATGTCTTGGCCTCGCTGGACAGGGCGGTCAGCGGTAAGGTGCATATTACCGCTGACTCATGGTCCAGCAGGCATGGACAGGGACGTTACCTTTCTTTCACGGCCCATTGGGTCACTCTTTTGGCAGCTGGGAAGGATGCAGGACAAGGTGCAGTAGTGTTGGAGGTTGTTCCACCGCCACGCCTCCAAAATGCTACTACTGGTTGTGACACACCTCTCTCCTCCACCCCCTCCTCTTCTTCTTCCTCCATGGCCTCTTCCTGTGGTTTGTCCTATGAACCAGCGGTGCTCCGTAGCCGTTCACGGGGCTACGCAAGTACGCAGGCAAAAAGATGCCATGCCGTACTTGCGCTGGTGTGTTTGGGGGACAGAAGCCACACTGGGGCAGAGGTCCTGTCTGCTCTGCAGGGCCAGGCCGAGAGGTGGTTGATGCCACGCCAGCTTAAGCCAGGAATGGTGGTTTGCGACAATGGCACCAACCTCCTCTCCGCCCTCCGACAGGGACAACTGACCCATGTGCCCTGTGTGGCTCACGTCCTTAACCTGGTGGTGCAGCGGTTCTTGGGCAGGTACCCGGGCTTACAGGATGTCCTGAGGCAGGCCAGGAAAGTCTGTGTGCATTTCCGCAGATCTTATAATGCCAGTGCTCGCCTGGCTGAGCTGCAAAAGGAGTTGAACCTGCCCAAGAACTGCCTTATATGTGACATGCCCACCAGGTGGAACTCAACGTTGGCCATGCTGCAGCGGCTGCACACGCAGCAGAGGGCCATCAATGAGTACCTGTGCGACTACGGCACCAGGACAGGGTCAGGGGAGCTTGGTTTTTTTTCTCCACGCCAGTGGGGCATGATCAGGGATGCATGCACTGTCCTGGCACCATTTGAGGAGGCCACGAGGATGGTGAGCAGTGACAGTGCATGCATCAGTGACACTGTACCTCTTGTCTACCTGTTGGAGCACACGCTGCGTGGAATAATGGACAGGGCACTTGAGGCAGAACAGAGGCAGGAAGAGGAGGACTTCCTTGCCTCTCAAGGCCCCCTTTACCCAGACAGTGTTCCTTCTGTCCCACCCATCGCACAGGAAGAGGAGGAGGAGGAGGAGGAGGAGGAGGAGGATTGTGTCAGCATGGAGGTGGAGGCTGGCACTCAGCATCATCAGCAGCAGTCTTTTAGGGATGATTTACAGTCCCAAGAAACCAGTGGACTTGTACGTGGCTGGGAGGAGGTGGCTGCGGATCATGTCGTCCTTAGTGACCCAGAGGACTCCGGAGCAAATGCCTCAGCAAACCTACGCTGCATGGCCTCCCTGATCCTGCAAAGTCTGCGGAAGGATCCTCGTATTCTTCGGATCAAGGAGAGGGACCATTACTGGCTGGCCACTCTCCTTGATCCACGGTACAAGGGTAAGGTTGCGGACCTTATGTTACCTTCGCAGAGGGAGCAGAGGATGAGACAACTCCGGGAGGCCTTGCAGAAAGGTCTGTGCAACGCGTTCCCAGAGACTGGGAGGTTACAAACTCCTGGTCCTGGACAACGAGTTGCTGAGGCTTCGGCCAGTCAAAGAAGGAGCGGTGGGGAAGGTGGCCGTCTGACCGATGCGTTCAGACAATTCTTTAGTCCGCAGCCCCAAAGTATGATCGGTTCCAGCAACCATCGCCAGCGTCTGATAAACATGGTGCAGGAATATCTAGGGGCAAGGTCAGACTTGGACACCTTCCCCACCGAAAATCCTCTGGCTTACTGGGTCTTGAGGATGGATCACTGGCCAGAGCTTGCACAGTATGCAATTGAGCTACTGGCCTGTCCTGCATCCAGCGTTCTTTCGGAACGCACATTCAGTGCTGCTGGAGGATTTGTCACGGATCACAGGGTGCGCCTGTCCACCGACTCGGTTGATCGACTGACTTTCATCAAGATGAACCAGTCTTGGATCACCACCAGCTACCACACACCTGATGCTGATATAACAGACTAATTGATTTTAACATGTCACATCCCTTCAAGACTGATGCTGATGCTGAGTGCCTGTGCTGTTATGTTGACTGGCTATCCTCCTCCTCCGAGTCCTCAATGATACGATTGATGATGATAGCTTGGAAGATCATTTTTGTTTATGGGTGCCGCCACCAGTGGCTAAGGCCCAATTTTTCAGCCCCTGTTTTACAGGGGCGTGTAATTACAATTTTTTTTAGCAATAATTTGCCATAGGGCTCATTGCTGTGCTCCAAGTACAGTATCTGTGAGGGGTTGGAGTGTTGTGGCACCAGTGCCTAAGGCCCAATTTTTCAGCCCCTGTTTAAAAGGGGCGTGTCATTACAATTTTTGAAGCAATACTTTGCAACAGGGCTCATTGCTGTGCTCCAAGTACAGTATCTGTGAGGGGTTGTAGTGTTGTGCCACCAGTGCCTAAGGCCCAATTTTTCAGCCCCTGTTTAACAGGGGCGTGTCATTACAATTTTTGAAGCAATACTTTGCAACAGGGCTCATTGCTGTGCTCCAAGTACAGTATCTGTGAGGGGTTGTAGTGTTGTGCCACCAGTGCCTAAGGCCCAATTTTTCAGCCCCTGTTCAACAGGGGCATGCAATTACAATTCTTGATCTAATAATTCACAGCAGGGCCCATTGCTGCACCCACCAAGAGTAACTCTGAGGGCTTACAGTGTTGTGGCAACGCCACCACCACCACCACCACGAAAGGCCCAATTTTTCAGCCCCTGTTCAAAAGGGGCATGTAATTACAATTCTTGATCTAATAATTCACAGCAGGGCCCATTCCTGCACCCACCAAGAGTAACTCTGAGGGCTTACAGTGTTGTGGCAACACCACCACCACCACCACCACCACCACGAAAGGCCCAATTTTTCAGCCCCTGTTCAACAGGGGCATGCAATTACAATTCTTGATCTAATAATTCACAGCAGGGCCTATTGCTGCACCCACCAAGAGTAACTGTCAGGGCTTACAGTGTTGTGGCACCAGCACCACCATCAAAGGCCCAATTTTTACTACCACTGTTCAACAATTATATGTAATTAAAATTCCTGATATAATAGTTGACAGCAGGGCGTTCCAGCACCAACCAAGAGTAACTGTGAGTGCTTACAGTGTTGTGCCAACACCAACAACTAAGGGGCCTATTTCTGCAGAGTATATACGGCAGGTCCCTACTTTCAAACATCCAACTTACAAACGACTCCTACTTGCAAACGCAAGAAGACAACAGGAAGTGAGAGGAAATCTACCACTAGGAAGGAAAATTCTCTCCTGTAAGAATAAATATGGGAGAAAGGTGTCTCCTCTGTACTGATGCTTTATCAGCAATCCTTGTTTCAAGAAAAACACCACATTTCAAAAACAGTTGTCATTGGGACGGAAAGTGAGGTGAAATGTTCTGAACAGGGGCACAGACAGCAAAACAAATGTTACAGGGGTGATAACCCTTACCTATGTTTTCCAAAAAGTTTAAAAATAGATTTTTGGGCTGGAGCTACACTTCAACAATGTACCTGTTCAAAATTACAAACACATTCTACATAAGAACAAACCTACAGTCCCTGTCTTGTATGCACCGCCTGTATACGGCTGTTCAGAGTATATAGGGCCTTTTTTATTTTATGTGCGGGGTTCCCCTTAATATCCATACAAGACCCAAAGGGGCTGGTAATGGGCTGGGGTAGGGGGGGGGGGGGGTCATGGGGTAGCTATGCCATTTTTCTTAAAGATTTTCATCCATATTACCGGGACCAGACATTACATTAAAGCCGCAAGCAGTTTTAAATGGCTTTTTTTTCCTTTAGAAGTGTCATTTTGTGCAGGGACAGTTCTAAACACGGGAAACACGTGGCACTTCACAGGCATACTTTAGACACCCCCCAGGTACGATATTTAAAGGAATATTTCACTTTTTTTTTTTCACTTTATGCATCATTAAAATGACTGCTCCCGAAAAACGACCGTTTTTAAAACTTCTTTTTGCATTGATACATGTCCCCTGGTGCAGAACCCGGGTTCCCAAACCCTTTTTAGGACAATAACATGCATAATAGTTGTTATAATTAGCACTTTAGAATTCGAACGTTCGCATCCATTGTATTTAATAGGGTTCTAATGTTCGTACGAACTTTCGGTCCGTTCGCGGGTTCTGGTGCGAACCGAACCCGGGGGTGTTCGGCTCATCACTAGCCACAGGCAGGATGCCTGTGGCCAATTATAGCTCAGGGGGGTTTAGTACACGCCCCACACTATAAAAGGCCGCCAGCGCGGCGGCCTTGTGTAGTGTGTTGGTGTGCAGGGAAAGACGTACATAGGCAGGGACAGTGTTAGAGAAATTGTGTGTAGGGAGAGAGAAGGATAGGTAGGGACAGTGTCAGTGATATTGTGTGTAGGGAGAGAGAAGGATAGGTAGGGACAGTGTCAGTGATATTGTGTGTAGGGAGAGAGAAGGATAGGTAGGGACAGTGTCAGTGATATTGTGTGTAGGGAGAGAGAAGGATAGGTAGGGACAGTGTCAGTGATATTCTGCTAAACCTTGTGTGCAGGGAGAGAGAAGGATAGGTAGGGACAGTGTCAGTGATATTTTTGCTAAGCCTCCTGCACAGTATACAACCGAAGCTAGCCCTTATTGCTGTGATTTCCTGTTGTGTAACACAGGCAGGCATCTGCAGCACTTAAAGCAGGCGTAGTGTGATTCCTGCAAAATGTACACCTGAAGCTAGCCCTTATTGCTCTTAGTTTTTTTTCTTTTGTGTTACACTAACAGGCATCTGTAGGGGCATATAAAAAATATATAATGTGGCGCTGTGAGAGAAGTAGTAAAAAACCCTACTTTATGTATAGCACAATGGTGCACATAAAAATATGGTGTCAAACAAAACGTTTGTACACAATAGGTGTACACAAATGAATGTGATAAAAATGTAAGTGAATACTAACAGTGAAATAATTGGTATGGGATATAGGTGCACAACAAAAACCAGCAATTAAACTGGAATATTGATCATACCCATAATAAACAAAAAAAAAAAAAGAAAATATAATGTTGGTGGAGACAAACTCATATAAGGCGTCACAGATGAGTATGTAGAATAATGTCCAATCTTATCACATATGAAAAGAAGTTCATAGGTCAAAATCCAACAAGGAGCTGCATCGTTTGAAAATAGGTTTGAAGGGTGCATCTATCACATTTTCCCCTTTTTACATGGCTTGTTGTCGCCATATTGGTTTGGATTTCTTCCTTTTCGGGTTGGAAATACGGACCAGTGGTGCTGTTGGCATAAGGAAGGAGGTGTCTTGCAGATCCTGACTGTTCCTTGGGTCCACAAAGTGGACAAAGCTTTGTTGATCCACCACCGTACGGTGAGCTGGGTCCACTCTGTCCGGTAAGAGCATTTACTTCTCCCCCATTGGCCCAAGGTGAAGGCACTCCCGGGTGATGTCATATATCCTATATGCCTATAAAGAAAATGTGATAGATGCACCCTTCAAAACTATTTTCAAACGATGCAGCTCCTTGTTGGATTTTGACCTATGAACTTCTTTTCATATGTGATAAGATTGGACATTATTCTACATACTCATCTGTGACGCCTTATATGAGTTTGTCTCCACCTACATTATATTTTCATTTTTATTTTTGTTTATTATGGGTATGATCAATATTCCAGTTTAATTGCTGGTTTTTGTTGTGCACCTATACCCCATACCAATTATTTCACTGTTACTATTCACTTACATTTTTATCACATTCATTTGTGTACACCTATTGTGTACAAACGTTTGGTTTGACACCATATTTTTATGTGCACCATTGTGCTATACATGAAGTAGAGTTTTTTACTACTTCTCTCACAGCGCCACATTATATATTTTTTATACGTTCTTTATATCCTGTCTGATTTTATGTTTGGCTGCTTCATTTAGTATTTAGAGTTGGCGCAGTATTATTATTATTTAATCTGCAGGGGCATGTAATTACAATTATTGATCTAATAATTCACAGCAGGGCCCATTCCTGCGCTCACCAAGAGTAACTGTGAGGACTTAAAGTGTTGTGGCAACACCACCACCACCACCACCAAAGGCCCAATTTTTCAGCCCCTGTTCAACAGGGCCATGCAATTACAATTCTTGATCTAATAATTCACAGCAGGGCCCATTCATGCGCCCACCAAGAGTAACTGTGAGGGCTTACAGTGTTGTGGCACCAGCACCACCACCAAAGGCCCAATTTTTCCTACCACTGTTCAACAATGGCATGTAAATACAATTCCTGATATAATAGTTCCCAGCAGGGCATTCCAGCGCCCACCAAGAGTAACTGTGAGGGCTTACAGTGTTGTGGTAACACCAACATGTAGGGGCAAATTTCAGCAGAGTATATAAGGCAGGTCCCTACTTTCAAACATCCAACTTACAAACGACTCCTACTTGCAAACAAAAGGAGACAACAGGAAGTGAGAGGAGGAAATCTACCCCTAGGAAGGGAAATTCTCTCCTGTAAGAGTTAATATGGGAAAAAGGTGTCTCCTCTGTACTGATGCTTTATCACCAATCCTTGTTTCAATAAAAACCCCACTTTTCAAAAACAGTTGTCATTGGGACGGAAAGTGAGGTGAAATGTTCTGAACAGGTGCACACTGCACAGACAGCAAAACAAATGTTACAGGGGTGATAACCCTTCCCTATGTTTTCCAAAAAGCTTAAAAATAGATTTTTGGGCTGGAGCTACACTTAAACAATGTACCTGTTCAAAATTACAAACAGATTCTACATAAGAACAAACCTACAGTCCCTGTCTTGTATGCACCGCCTGTATACGGCTGTTCAGAGTATATAGGGCCTTTTTTATTTTGTGTGCGGGGTTCCCCTTAATATCCATACAAGACCCAAAGGGGCTGGTAATGGGCTGGGGTGGGGGGGGGGGTGATGGGGTAGCTATGCCATTTTTCTTAAAGATTTTCATCCATATTACCGGGACCAGACATTACAATTAAAGCCGCAAGCAGTTTTAAATGGCTTTTTTTCCTTTAGAAATGTAATTTTGTGCAGGGACAGTTCTAAACACGGGAAACACGTGGCACTTCACAGGCATACTTTAGACACCCCCCAGGTACGATATTTAAAGGAATATTTGACTTGTTTTTTCACTTTATGCATCATTAAAATGACTGCTCCAGAAAAACTGACATTTTTAAAACTTCTTTTTGCATTGATACATGTCCCCTGGTGCAGAACCCGGGTTCCCAAACCCTTTTTAGGACAATAACATGCATATTAGTCGTTATAATTAGCACTTTAGATTTCAAACGTTTGCATCCATTGTATTTAATAGGGTTCTAACATTCGTGCAAACTTTCGGTCCGTTCGCGAGTTCTGGTGCGAACCGAACACCGGGGGTGTTCGGCTCATCCTATCCCAGACACCTGATCTGCCATTATCCAAGTCCTGCAGGAGGACTATATTAGGGTACGTTTTCTCCATTAACATCACATTTTATGTATTTCATGTATGCTAATGAATTGTATTTCTTTCATCCTTCCCTAATTACCATGATTGTAATATGCTGAGAATGTCCCCTTTGTCCTCATGCATGCCGGAAGCTTTGAAATGCCCCTTTTTTCTCCTCCATGCATATTTCACTTCACTAACCTTTCCAGCAGTGGCGGCTGCTGCTCAAAATGTTTGGGGGGACACCCCAAAATTTTCTTGAGAAACTTCCTCCATTTTTGCGACTGTGCCTATTAAACGCCACCAGTTGCCCCCTCCAATGCAGCCAGTTTGCCCCTCCAATGCAGCCAGTTTGCCCCCTCCAATGCAGCCAGTTTGCCCCCAGCCCTGCACTTACCTTCTTCTGGTCAGCGCTATCCTTCTTCTCTCCTTGATGTCTTCTCCTGCCCTCGATGTTGCATCAGCCAATCAGGTTACCATTAAACAGACTTGGTGAACATGATTGGCAGAGGAGCCTGTCAGTGTTTACCCAAGGAATGCACCCCCCCCCCCCCCTGCGTCCCCTGGTTAACTTTTATGAAGCCAATTACATCCCTCAGGCTGTAATCGCCAAGGCTATTTGACCCGCTGGCTCTGATAGGCAATTTCCACAAAAAAACTGCCGCTGTTATTCATATGGCCGTCGCTCAACAGGGGGCCATCCACCTGAATAGTGGACGGCATTGACAATACATAGGTTCATGCAAGGCATGAACCTATGTATTGTTCTAAGTGACGGGCGCAGGAGAGCGGGGGGCAGCGCTCGAGCGCCCACTCTGGCCACAGGATAGCATTGCAGTGGCGGTGCGTCCAAACACATCTAGCCCCCCCCAAATTTGATTATAATGGACCATCAGAGGGGGTGATGAATATGATACTTGAGCCTTCCATTATACTTTTTAAAAACACATTAAACGGAAACTTAGATTGATTTTGGGCTAGAATGTATTTTAGTATAATCTGCTTGCAATGTTATGTGCAAAAGTACTAATATTTTTTTATCTTGTTTGACTCCACAGCTTCCTTCCACGCCACAGGAATGGCAGACTGTGGCATCGGAGTTTGCCACGCGGTGGGACTTCCCCAACTGCGGTGGAGCCATTGACGGGAAGCACGTCCGCATCGTGCCACCACATCGTTCTGGCTCCTACTACTACAACTACAAGGGGGTTTCATAGCATTGTGCTGATGGCGGTGGTGTCAGCACGGTATGAATTCCTCTATGTGGATGTGGGGAAGAATGGCCGGATGTCCGATGGGGGATCCTTCAGCCAGACGGAGTTTGCCCTCCGTCTCCAGAGTGATGACCTTGCATTGCCACCGGATGCAGGGAATGTTGAAGGACTCCCCTTTGTGTTTTTGGCTGATGAAGCCTTCGGACTGGGACCGCATCTCATGAGGCCATTTCCCCAGAGGACCCTCACCCCGGAGAAGAGGGTGTTCAACTACCGGCTGGCCAGGGCCCGAAGAGTCGTAGAAAATGCCTTTGGGATAATGGCCAGCCGGTTCCGCCTTTTCATGACTCCAATTCACTTGGCGGAGTACAAGATTAACTATGTTGTTTTCTGCTGCTGTGTGCTACATAACTTTCTGATCCGGAAATCACCAAATTATATGGCCTCAATATTGCCTGAGGCAGGACTTTCATCTGGCAATACCCTGCCGGGCCTAGAATCTGGCCGTTCTGGCTTGCCACCCCAAAATGCCTGTGAGGTTCGTCAGAAATATCTGGAATATTTCACGGGTAGGGGGGCAATTCCTATGCCAGGCCATGTCTAAATATGCTTTGAGAAAATACCAAAATAAAAATCTGATTAAATCTTTAAACTTTTGTTTTTTCCTGTCTCCTAGTTTGTCTTAGTGCATTTGTAGTGTCAAGTGTATTTTCCTTTAGTAAATACCAACCATTTCACTAGTAACAACAAAAATATACACAAATAAGGGTATAGCGTATTTGAAAAAGAAGCTACACTTTGTTGTTGTTCAAACATTTTACTCTGTGCACATTCACACCCATGGTAAATAGAACAGTATGTATATATTATTTTTTGGCTGGCCAGAAACCGGCATTTTTTTTTTTTTTTAAGAAAATACAAAACCATCAGTAGCATTCAACAAACTACAACATTGGATACCTCTTGGCAATATGAGACATTCAATTACACAAAATATGTCTCTATCTGGCCGTCCTAATATGGGGTATTGGCACCCGTGGCCAAGCCAAAATTTGAAAATGCACACAATTTGAAGTCATTTTAAATTGGGATTTTAGACTCCTGATCCCTATTGTCAACATGTGCTATCTGCCATCAATGGACGTGTTTTGGGGGTGCAACCCCTTCTTCATTTCACCTGCTTGAGATATGAGGAAGAGGTTGCACCCCCAAAACCCGTACATGGATATCCCCTGATGGCAGATGGCACATGTTGACACACTGTGTGCAAATTCAAATTTTGGCTTGATTGATTGGCTAAAAGCTTAAAAAATGGGGAAGAACAATCTCAAACAAAAAATGGGGGTTTTGTTGCCTTATTCAATTCCCCCCAAAACATCTAGGATGTCCTTTAAAGGTTTGATCCATCACATTAATTATTTGCTTAATTCTGTCCAGTTCTGTACTACATTCCATCACTTGCTGTATGATTCGTAGGGCACTGTCAGCAGACAAACGTGTACTTTCTTTCACCACAACATTTTCATCCCCAATAAAAATAAATAAAAGGAATTATAACTCTGCAGGCCTACATCTCTTACCTGAAGCTGTGGTGACAGATACTGACCTGTTGTGGTGACCAGTTCCACCACGTCATCCACTTCTCCTTCCTGCACTTCTCCTTCCTCCACCTCTTCAACTTCCTCAACATCCTCAGGTTGTGGGTCTTGGTGAGGTTGGGGTTGTTTAGAAGGTGTGGGGTTCCTGTGCTCCCTGGAGTGTTCTCCCCCCAGTCTTCTCTCCCCTATGAGAATCAAACAAAAGGTATACTTATCACACAGAAATTTTGGTTAAAAAATAAAAACATGATACATTGGTTGGAAGTGGGGTACAAGTGTCTGTTTGGGCGGGATTTCAAGATGAAGACAAAATTTAGAAAAAATATATTCTTGACTATTCACCTTTGGCTGTCAATTTTTACACATGGAGGCACCCCAAAAATGCACTGATGCACCTGTGTATGGCACCCAAAAAATGTGGTTCTGGTGGCCCACACTATAGTGCTCAACAGTACAGATGTGGAACCAGCTGCTGAGTGTCCTCTCCTTTACACTGATTAAAGATTGCATTTCATTCTCTTTACAAACACATCATCTAGCCAACAATGTAATAACAACTATTGAATAAAAACAGGCAGCTGTGTAAATTATTTTAACCCTGTAAAATCTAAAAAAATCGTGCATAGTGGCCGAACGATGTGTCTGTAACGAACGATTACTGTGCCAAACCAAGTTCAAACGATGACATTTTGTAAGGTACAATAGAAAAATGCAATAACATGGAGCAACATGCAAGTTGTGAAATACAATAATAGGAAAACAGGGAAAAAAGTACTTACTTTTTTCAAGCATTCTCTTAATGCTCCTTAACTGCTCCGGCTCCCTCAGTTTGAGGTCAGACCACCTCTTTCTGAGCTGCTCATTTGATCGTTTCACCCCGAAATTCTTCTTCAGACTTTTCACGACTTTCTTCATGATTTTGGCCTTCCTTCGATTAGGTTTGCTATACGGCCCATGCTTTGCGTCATAATCCGACTTTTGCAATATGTCCACCATCCCCGCCATCTCCGCGTAAGACATATTCGATGCTTTGAATCTCCTCCTTGATCGTGACGTTTCCTCAGTCTCCGGGCTTGTCTCCTCCTCGTTATTTGAGGAATTAGCAGACACCTGCTGTGAATCCGCCATATCTGTCTGCTCGCCGAAAGACAAGGGGCGGGGAAAAGAGGTTACTTTGAACGTCATGGGCGGGAGACGTGTGCGGAGCGACGTGTGCGTAGTTTTACGCATGCGTGGTGTATATATAGCAAACACACATGTGACTAGACTACGTTCGGTGTGCGGAGAGAGGAGTAAAAATGACGGACGTGCGAACGAAGGTATGTGATTTTGAGACTTTGTGAAATTGGTGGCCTATACTGTCTAGAGAATGTTGGAGGATATATATGGTGACTAAGATTTACAGGAGGTTAGACTGTGTGACTGACATTATTTTTTTTTTCATTATTTTTGGCTTGCAGAAAAAAAATGAATGTGTTTATCAGTGATAAGGAATTCCTTGCGGAATTTATAGACCGGGTAAGGGAGTTGCCCGCTCTGTGGGCAACAAAAAACCCCATCCATAAAGAAAAAGGGGTACGAGCCTGCTCCCATTTGTGCAGACCAAGGTACCCACAGCAACAGCAAAACAGGTGGACACTAAAATTAGGAGCTTGAGAGGCACATACAGGACTGAACGCTCTAAGGTCCTGGCTTCTCAGAGGTCAGGAGCAGCAGCAGCTGATGTATATGTCCCGAATTTGTGGTACTATAGCAGGATGTCCTTTCTGGATGACCACATTGAGGCAAGGCCATCACTGTCCACTCTTCCCCCCAGACTTCCCTGCAGCCAACCTGAGCCTTCTCTGGAGCAAGAGGAGGCAGCCATCCTGGAAGAAGCTGATTTGGACATCTGGAGCCAGGTATAGTATTTAATGAAAATGTATTGTGAGAAAATTAATGCCGAAAAAATAAGCCAATATGTAAATCCAAAAATAAATTTGGATACAAAAGTGAAATCAATATCTATAGACATTAGTCTGCCATAAATTGGGGGAAAAAAATGAAATCTGATGTGGTCATAAAAATAATTGTCTTTTCTCTTGATTTACATTCAAATTGCTACATTCATGATCTCAAATTTGTGTGAAAAGAATAAACCAAAAAATAAAACTATGTCCCTTTTTCATACACAGGATGAAATCAGCCAGGAGGAGGGTCTGGAAACTGTCAGGCAGGAGGAGGCAGGGCCCACTGTGAGCCAGGAGGTGGCAGGGCCCACTGTGAGCCAGGAGGTGGCAGGGCCCACTGTGAGCCAGGAGATGGCAGGGCCCAGTGGCAGACAGAAGGTGGCAGGGCCCAGTGGCAGACAGGAGGTGGCCGGGCCGAGTAGCAGGCCAAGATCGCAGGTGCCTCCCATCCACCTTCCTAAAAGAAGCAGGAGGGACAGGAGCACAAGTGAGGCAGCAATGGCCCTTATTAGAGAGGCACATGCCACCCTCCAGGAGCCCACATCCCCTGAAGAGGCCATTGCCGGCCTAGTTGAGGCCAAGTTCAAGGTGATGAGCATGGAGCAACGCCTCCTATGCGAGCCCCTGCTCATCACCTTGCTGAACAAGGGGGTGATGGAGAGAATTACCCCCAATACGGCCATATGTGAGGTCGCCCAGCTTTCCCAACCTCAACCTCCTCCTCCTCCACTTTCTTCTTCTCCGCCACCCCCTTCTCCTCCTCCTGACAGGAGTACCCCTCCAGTGGCCCAGCCTCCAGCCACACGCAGAAGGAAGGCTGCAGAGAAGGCTTCAGGGAAGGCTGCAGGGAAGGTTGCCAAGAAGACCAGGAAGTGATGGCCTTACTTCATTGTGGTCGGACAGAAGGCAGCCTGTTGTAGTAGCACAGACTTGGGACATGTATATCACCTGCTGCTGTTCCTGACCTCTGGGAGGCCAGCATCAGATTGTGCTCACAACTGTTGTGCTTCTCAAGCTCCCAATTTTATTGTCCACACAGGGTTGATGTGTGCTCTGGGGTCCCATGGATGCACAAATGGCAGCAGGTTCTCCAGCGCTGCCTTCTATTTATTTTGTTCTATACCAGAATAAATGTTTGTTTTTTTTCAAGTTCATACTTGACTGTGTTTTTATAATAATTATTTATTTACCTTTTGAGTAGGCAGATACATTTGAACCCAAAAAATAAAAGGGACAGATAACAGAAAAAAATATCATTAAAGGTGTTATAAAAAAAATTAGGGTGTAAACTTGACACAACAAAAATAAAAAATAAAATCATGGAGATCACTATCAAAAAAAAAGACAAATTAAAATTAACATCTGTCTAAAAAATTTTAAACATAAAAATATTCAGAAGATCTTGCACGATATAGTACAGCTAAATCTTCTTAAGATCAGCATGAAAAAGGTTTAAAATAGATAGTCAGAACTCTGTGTGAATATCAGCAGCAAAACAAGTTCATTCGTTTTCATTATTGTAACATTCTAAAGAAAATTTAAATGCACAACATTTAAACAATGCAATAATTTACAGCGTGACGAATGTGCTATCTCCATTACGAAGGCTTGTTTTACCAGAAGATGCGCTCCCATCTCATACTTGATTCTGAGCATGCACGCTTTTTAAAGAGTCGTAAAAGCATACACACGAACCATTTTCTCGTCGCAAAACAGGCCGACGAGAAACACGACGAGAAAATCTAGAATCCGGACGAGAAAAAAGAGAGCAGGTTCTTTCTCGTCGAGATTCACGGCAGTTTTCTCATCGTAAAAGCATACACACGAACGGTTTTCTCGACAATAAAGCTCTCTCGGCACTTTTCTTGTCGGTTTTGGACGAGAAACTCGGTCGTGTGTACGAGGCTTGACACGCGTCTCAGCCAATCAGGTTTACCGGGTCTGGTTACCAGTAACCTGATTGGCTGAAGCGACATCGAGGGCGGGAGAAGTCATTGAGGATGGAAGAAGACATGAGGGAGCGTGGAGTAGGACGGCACTGACCCGAGGAAGGTAAGTGCAGGGCTGGGGGGAAACTGGCTGCATTTGGGGACAAACTGGCTGCATTTGAGGGGGCAAACTGGTGGCGTTTGGGCACAGTGGCTGCGTTTAATGGGCACAGTGGTGGCAATAGATTTTTTTTTTTTTCAGTTTGTTTGCGCACCAAAATAAAATTGAGCACCAGCCGCCACTGCTTGTTAGTACCACTTACTTTGTCAGCTTTCACTACTTTTGAGACTTGTTGCTGCCATCCATTTCAAAATGGCTTTATTTTTTTTCTAAAAAGGTAAATTTTCTCAGTTTATACAGTTTAAATAAAATTATATAAAATTTCAACAGTCCTGCGAGCCACCACTTCTAACGGCTTAAGTATAGAGATACATCTGCTAGCGTGAAACACGTCTCATAAATCGTGCCTAAGGCTAAATAAACTAAACAAAACGCAGCGATAAATGAAATGATAGTGCACACACCACTATGTAAAAGAACAGGGATAGGTGTCCAGTAAGTGATGTAGATATGTGCAAGCAAATAATACAAATGAATATATATAACAATCCAATTAAATCAGCATAACACATAAATAATGGTAATAAACAGTCCAATCCTTAAATAATGACACACAAGTCCATACAAAGTATTCTTAAGTGCTTCAGTGCATATAAAAAATTAATAAACATCCACAGTGCTTGTAGTAATCAGTAGCAGCAATCCAAGGGCAGTGCCGGGACAAGGTCATCCAGCGCCGAGGGCAAAGATGTCAAACTGTGCCCCCCTTTCCCTTAGGGTTAGGGTCAGGGTGCCCCCCATCCCTGCAATAAACCATTGCACAAGGGGCAACCGCCCCTCCTGCCCACCCCTTGTACCGGCCCTGTCCAAGGGTGATGTATAATGCAGTTCATACAGTAACACACGGCCCAGTGAGTTATACAAAAATCATGCCAAGGTGTAGTCACACAGGTGATCCCCTGTGGTAATGGGCGCTCACCTTAGAGCGTGCGACCTTGCAGCTAAGCTTGGTCTGTGCACGCTTATGAACCACGCCTGGGTTCTAATGCATAATCCTGGAAAAAAAAACAATATTCACGAATTTGTAACTGTTTGTAACTGTTGTAACTGTCAGTCACCACATCCCAAAGGAAACATGAAAAAAACAATGAACCCCCTAAGTGGTGGGACTTTGAAAGTGACGACAAACAGAAAGGTGTATATAAAAGTATGAATTTATTGTAGTTGTACAAAAAACATGGAAGTCATAGATTAAAAAGGCACATGGAAATTGTATAAATCCAGACAACTCTTGTATAATAGATGAAAAAAGTGAAAACACGTTGAGTCAGACCCCACAGCTGTTTCGGTACGAAGCCCTTCTTCAGGGGATTTACAGATGTTAAAGGTCAGAAAGTGTCTAGTGGAGAGACATATTCTGTTAGTTAAACAATCTTTGTATACATCATAAATCTCATTTTCTGCCAAATAATACACATATAAAATCACAGCAAAAAATGCTTACAATATTATGGGATTTATTTGACATTCCATGTGTCAAAAGCCACGTGCATAACTCTAGATGGTGTATAGAGGGGGACTCTCTCCCGGTTCAAGGATCACGGGACCAAAGAACTCCAACAAGGGTCCCCAATAATGATGGATGAAAATGACAGACAACCCCTTCATATAGTTGTCTGTATGTGCACTAAGGGAAAACCACAAAAGACATACAGCCTTATATTAACCCAAGGATTATCATATGTAGATAGTGACGGCATATAGGAATTCTTTGAAGATGCCAAAAGTACACACCTACCAGTATAGTAGATAAATCAAAAAGGGGGACTCGTCAAATGAGAACAATCCTACATCTATTGTGGATATAGAGGATGTATCACCATTCATATAAAGTGGATACAACAGTCCCTCCCATGTCAATAAAGTATATCTGAGGTATAGAAACAAAACCAGAATATCAAAGCTGCATAGTTAGGAATAAGTATCCCGCTATCAGCATATAGATAAGGAAGCACCCACTTGGCAGAGTCTGTACCTGTAAATGAAGGGGTAATGGAAAAACGCTGCATCCAATGCCTCGTGTGGCCGGTAATAGCCGCCGGAAAACTAAATAGCGCTGGAGGAACGCCCGCGCATGTGCAGAGTAGTGGCGTAAAAACATAATGACGTCACTGCGACAACCGTCGCATAGTAGTGACGCGCCAGAATCCGGCCAACAAGCTACAGTGGCGAAGTGTAGGGCGGAAGTGTTGAATGCAAAAATGGCAAACGGCATTAACACCCAGTGTTAACATAGATAGAAAGCGGCTACATTGGAGAAACACAATTTGCAATCACATGCCAAGGGGAAAAAGTTCTAACATGTGTGGCGAGAAAGTAATATGGTTAATAAAGTGGAGAATAATGATCAATAAAAGATCATTAATAGAAAATAAATCTTGCATCAAAGGAGACATCGTAGTGTCCCTTGAAGGTTTGTATAAAAATGAATATAAAAGGGAAAAAGAAAAAATATATATATTTGTATATATGTGAACCCTTTATCAACGCAAAATAAAATAAAAGTATCCAAAAGGAGTATTAACCAAATTATATAACCATAATGGAAATTGGCTCATAAGCCAGGCAGAAAGATGGCGAAGGAAGAAATTAGGGGCCTCCTGGGCGCCGGCCGCCACCCCAAGTGATGGCAAACGGCGCACAGCGCGTGCCGGCGCACTTTTGTAGAAAAACATGAAACAGGGGAAGGAAGCACAACGCCAAAGAAGTCCCATTGGGAGCTAGCTGGTATGCGCAAAACACCCCTGGTGCGCCGTGTGGAGGGCAGAGGACCGATCCAGGACAGGGAGATAATGCACGCACATAGAGTGATGAGGGCACATGAAATGTCAATACCAAAACAAGGACGGAAAAAAGAAAGGAAAAACAGAGACCAAAAACTGATGAAACCAGGCATAAAATTACATCCAACAACATTGAGGACATTTAATCTGATGAACAAGGGGAAAAATTGCTTATACAACTAAGCCTAGTTGTCTTACGTGGCCATAAGGGTACTGATTTGATGGCCACCAAACATGGAGAATCAAAACAAAGATCAAATTTGTAATGTTAATACATATACTCATATGACCGAATTTCACAACTATTCCTCCCATCCTCCGGAAGAAAAACCTTTGAGGAATGGGCGATAGCTGATCAAATCATTTAAACCAGGTGCCAAAGTGGCATTGAGAATAGATATCCACCTGGTTTCTCTTTGTAACAGAGTTCTATTCCAATCTCCCCCTCTGTTGCTGGGATGTATTCTGTCCAGAATCAAAAATTTTATTCTAGGGACTCTACTGTTATGGACGTTTCTAATATGACGTCCCAAACGGAGATCAGAATCAGATTTCTTCATGCAGGTGATATGTCTAGCAGCTCTTTTATAGAATTGCTGTTTCGTTTTCCCAATATAAAAGGCAGGAAAGTAAATATACAACTCCCTCAGTTTTGCAATAAGCAAAATGGGTTGGTTTGAAAACCTTCCCATTTGGTAAATTAGAATTTTTGACAATATTCATATATTGACAGAGATTGCAGCCACCGCAACGAAAGGTGGCGGGGCGTCTACAGGGGTCTGCACGAAATTCCCCCGTATATTCACTCTGTGTCAGGCTGTCTTTCAACGACTTTTTCTTACGGTATGTAATCAAGGGTTTGGGAGGTACAAATGGAGCTAAAGAGGGGTCTATACTCAATAAATGCCAATGTTTTGAGATGATCCTTTTCACCTGCTTACTCTGTTTGCTGAATCTAGTGATAATACGCAGAGTGTTGGAGTTATCATCTCTCGATACATTGGTTTGTGGTTTCTTGATCAGAAGTTGATCCCTAGATTTCGAAGTGGCCCTCAAATGCCTTTTGAGGCATGTAGGGGAATAACCCGGTATCATTAAACGATCCCTTAGAGCATTTGCCTCTTTTTCAAAAATACCGTCGTGCGTACAATTGCGGCGTAACCGCAAATACTGTCCAAACAGAATCAATCTAACGAGTGGTGTAGGGTGTGCACTTTCTGCATGGAATATAGAATTGCAAGCAGTGTCCTTACGATATAGAGCACTCGTGAGTTTACCATTTTCATCCTTTAAAATAGTGACATCTAAAAAATTGATAGAGACGTCACTATATGTCATTGTGAACTTGAGATTGTATGACTTATTGTTCATCGCATCTAGACAGGATACCAACAACTCTGGGGTACCTATCCATACAATGAAAATATCGTCAATGTATCGACTCCAGTTGACAATAAATTCCGTCAGAGGCAAAAGATGGATAATCCTGGGTTCCTGGTTCCTTGGTAGCTCCAGACCATAAAATATATAAGGAAAAAAAGACCGGATGGTGCAAGTACCGTTTTACAATATTTTATTTATATGTAGCAACCAGACCCCTTTTCCTTACCTTTGGCTCACCTGTGGGAAAAGGGGCACACCATGCCACATGCCCGTACCCTCCCGTATGAAGAGGTTGAGCGGTGTAAATGTAACTGTGTCTCTATGGCTAGGTTCTCCAGAGAATGGTTCCCGTCTTCACTGCAATAAAGACAAGTCTCTATTTTCCCCAATAACTCCAAGGTCCACACCAGTTGCAACTCCAACGTAGAGTTTATTTTCTCATATGCGCAGTCACTAGATAGAAATTGATGGATGGAGAACAGGACAGCAAAAGGGTGTTGGAGTAAGTCCAGGCACAAACAAATTTACTATTCACTACCTGTTTCCTCAAGTAGGCTCAGCTCACCCGGATAGTCTCCCATTAAAGTGGATCCTAGCAGCCGGAGTGATGCTCGAATTGGGTTACACGTACAGTCTCTGCATAAACTGTTACGGGTGAACTTGGGTCTCTGCCACAGACCTGGTGAACTTTGGGTTTCTGCCACAGACCTGGTGAACTTTGCTTGTGGTATTAGGCCTCTGTCAGGGAGATGACATCCCTCCAGAGAGTTACCAGGCCCCTTCCTTCACTGTGATCTGTCACCAGTCCCTCGGAACGGTCCTCCCCCAGCCTCCTCTTCCAGATACGGGTCTCCTCGCAAGGCAGCACCCTGGGATTCCTCTTCCCTCGAAGGGCCCCAGCCAAAGGTGCTGGACCCAAGGCCTTCAGTTGCAGCCCCAGGGCTAAAGGTGCCTGGGACTGACCTGCCAGTGTACCGGCCAGGAACCCCACCCCAAGGCTAAAGGTGCTCGGGGTGGCCAACGAACAGAGCAACACACTTCCCGGGGTAGGACCCCGCGGGAAATCACCCCTCCACAGGCAGGGTCTGTCCCTTTTTATATCCTCTCCCGGCATTGCACAGCAGGCCGACACACCCACCATACCACCGCCGAGAGGGGACATCCAAGGCACAGCACTATACCAGCGGTTCAACCCCAGCCTCCGATGGCAGCACCATCCACAGGCCACAGGGAACTACACACCAGTATCCCACCTGTAGTATAAAATGGTTTAGCAAAGCCCTATCAAATAATGTGTCTGAGTACAACTACCACTCAAACACTCCCCTAGATTTAAAGACCCCACTACATATATAACAAGAGAGGTCCCCTGCCGGGGAACTCACATAATGTAGGTGCGACAGTGCACCACTCTATAATAGGCTCGTAGCGAGATGTACAGATTGGGATATGGTAAAAGTCCTCACTACTGCCGTCCTGTCCACACAATCCCCCCTCCTTTGCATAATGAAACAGGGCGGGGTAGACTTTACCTCCACCAGTAGCATGGCACAGGTGTATTCAAACTTCTCATCAGTAGACTGTCTTTGGGAGGGGCTGCTGGAGAACCCCCCGCCCAACAATGGGATACAGCCACACCTCAAACGATCTAGTAAAGAGTCTACAACAGTATGATACAATATACTATATATACAGTATATATATATATATACATATATATATGTGTAGCGCACCAACCCCAGACTTTACCTGCGTTTCTTCTGCTTGGCTCCTCCGCAGGAAAAGAATGAGGCACATCGCACCACAAGCCCATACCCTCCTGAATAGGGGGGTTGAGCGGTGTTAGTTTCTCGGGCCTGCTTGCGACTGGTGTAGAAAAGCCTGCAGTGCTGACCTAGTTTCTACAGTAGTCAGAAACAAATCTTTAATTCTCCCCAGTATGCAACTGTCCACACCAACTGAAAGGTCCAACACTTATTTATTCCTTCTTGCACAATAAACAGTCTCTTTAAGAGCAGACGGGTTGAGACAAACACAGGTCAGATAAGGTGGGAGGAGGTCCAGGCACAAACTTAAATTTGGGTTTCTCCTGTTCTGGATAGCACGAACAGGCTTGGCGCACGGTCGCTGCCACAAACCATGAGGGGGTCCCTGCCACAGACCAGGTGAATAGGGCCTCTGCCACAGGCCCGGTTGTTGGGTCTCTGCCACCGACCTGATTCACGATGGATTACCTTCTAGAAGTAATGACCCCTGTCAGGGAAAGGACATCCATCTGGAGAGTTACCAGAGGCCCCACCGTCACCAGCGATACTGTACTGGGTCTTCGGGAAGGGTCACCTCCCTGGCCTCCTCGTCTTAGATTCGGGCACCCACTCCAGGGGGCACCCTAGGAGCCCTCGATCCCTTGTGGGACCCAGTCAAAGGTACTGGGCCCTGGGCCTCTCTCAAAGTACCTCACCCCAGACTGAAGGTGTCTGAGATGGAACAGCAGCTCCGTCTCTGGGCTTAGGGCACCCAGAGACCACCCGACCAGGCCCCTGGGCCTAGGGCACCCAGAGGCGACACACACGCACCCAGGCTTAAGGTGCCTGAGCGCAGAAAATTCTCTTCTCTGTGAACTGTGGCCCTCAACTAACTACAACCCCAAAGTCCTGGTTATCTTTGTGGTGGGAAGAGAAGGGAGAACACAACAGCAACAACTCCCACTCCTCCAAAGAGTAAAATACCCTTTAACATGGGCAAAGTTCCTGAAGAGAAAAAAAAGTCAAGCACAAACACAAGAGTCTGGTCTCTCACAAATAGTAGTGTGGATCGGGCAATACCGACGGCTTCCAATGTCTATCGAAGGCATCTATGTGATACTCCACATCGTCCTTATCCTTTCTGCAGATAAGCACTTTGTCCGCATGAATGTGCCGACCCAACATCCAAGCAGCTTTGCAATCTCTGAACCGCAGAGTTGTGGCAGGCGAACACGAAAAGTACCTTCTGGACTGGGGTACCTTAATGTGTGTCCACACAAACTCCGAGTACCACCGATTTCTACAGGCCTCAACCTCAAACAAAAGTTCTTTGGGTAGATACGGGTACTCCCACCCATATTCCCTGGCAACCTTCTGGTTAAAGAGTCTCTGTAAGCGGGACAACGGTGGCATAGTGGGTGTCGAGGCACTTTAACTGCCTCTGGGCCAGTTGCAGGGGCCCGCAGTGACACCGGTCTACCAGTAGTGGTAGTGGCGGAAGCAGGTGCTCCCGATGGTGGAAGGGCAGGCAAGGGGGCCAGATCCCTCCTCAGGCTCAGTGGCCACCACCCGTGTTGTACTTTCCCCAGTAGACATGGGCGGGTTCCTAGGCCTTACGGAACAAGGACAGGGGCATCTTATTCCATCCCTTTCTCTCAAACAGTTCATCAATCGCGGCATCATCACCCGCATCTGAGACGGACTCTAGGTCAGAGGTAACGTACTCCTCCGCAGGGACATAATTCCTGGTGAAGGACGATTCACCCCCTCTGGCCAACTCACTAGCTTGTGAATCCCCAGGGCTAGGGGCCTGTAACAAAGTCTCTTCTCCTGGCTTACCCCGGCTTGGAGAAGGACTTGAACGTCCGGGACTTTTCCCTTTAGAGCCATTCGTTCCGGGTAAGCGCTGGGGCGTTGCTCCACCACGGCCGCGGGAAGCCTTCACTAAACCCATCTTCCTCTTGGGCGGTGGGAGAAAAGACTCTGTCGTTGCCGAGGCAGCATCCTCCGGTTTCTCACTCGCTACAACAAGCTCCTCTGTGACTTTCTCCGAAGTCTCGTCAGTGCGCGCAGGGGTGGCTTTACAAGCTTCGATTCCTCCTTCCAGAGTGGTGGCGCCCGTAAGGCAATTGAGGTGGAAGGCCCGAGGCCTCTCTGTAGGTTGCTCCACCTTGAACAGAAACTCCTTACAGCTCTCGCATCGCCTGAATGGCTTCAGCTGAACCACCAGTCCCGAGCAGCCGGGACAAATCACTCCGAGGGCCTCCACGTCCTTGCACACATAGAGGGCAAATCTTCCCCGGAGCTTGAGCCGAATCCCTGTATCCATAATCAAAGCAGCGAATGAAGTCATTTTCACGGTTGTAGAAGCTGGAACCCATGATGCATGAGACAACATGCTGACCATCTTCTGCTCCATCGCGCACTGACCTTTTCGCGCCAAAGTCCCCACGTGTAACTCCATACATGGTCAGACTCCTCCCATCTCCTGCATCGCTTGCAGGCTTTTCTAAATAGACACGCCCACGAACTACACAGTCAGGGTTCTCCTCGTGGCGCAGTTCCAAACATTACTAAGAACATGCAGTTGCGCTGCGATGTACCAACGCATTAATTTGGACAATAGGAAGTGATGTCTTATAAAAAACCAGTGGAAAAATGCATAATGAATAGTGAAAAAAATATATAAAAATATAAATAATCAAAATTAGTCCAATAAATAACTGGAATGACATGTGACAGTCTCAATTCCTCAATATAATGTCCACAATGTAATAAGCAATAATAAGGGAAATCACATGAGGAGAGTTCCACGATGACACTTTGGCAGAGGCTCTCTTGTGCAAGTTGATAATGGTGACTTCACACTCATAAGCACCCGAGAGAAAAGTGCAGTGATAATAAAGACAAAGATCCTCCACCTCCAATATCAGATCTGCTTACCAGCTCCTATGGATCTCAAATGAAGAGATCACAACCGCCTGTGGCTATTTCCCCCGCCTAGGGTCTTTGAATTGCAAACCAGCATACAGGATATAATCTTCTTCCACACTACGGCACCTCAGTATTACTCCTGGGAGTATGATCCCCATGAAAACATAAAGGCCACCATAGTGAAGTATGTAATGAAGGTTTAATAAAAGAAAAAAGAATACACTTACAAAATCAATGTGAAATAAAAGCGTATGTATAAAATCGTTTCAAGCCGGCCGGCTCTAACTATCTGCCCGTCCTTCAGGGATAGCGTTGTCTTCGTCGGTGACGTCAGCACGCCGCTCCTGCCTACGCCGTTTCGTCAGAGATGACGTCTTCCAGGGGCACGAGCGGCATGCTGACTCACTCATCTTACATAGTGCAGAGGGAACGCCCAGCTCTGAATTCCGGGAAACCCCTGCACTGATCCACCATATTTAAATGGGGAAAATTTGCCCTTACTACGCCGCTATCACTATATTTATATAGAGAACATGGCTAGTAATTCAGCATAAATGGTGCAGTCCTAAGAACTGTAATAAAAGGTTAAAAATTCTTCAACCTTGGTTGCACAAAAATAAAAAAGTGCCGTAGGTGAAGAAAAAATTAAAAAAATGCATATTATGTATAAAACTTTGAATAAGAGGAAAAAACACCTTATAAACGATGACATCCGATTTGCATCAGCAAATGGGTAATAAAACAGCCGTTCATCTAAAGGGGCTATGAATAACTATTGGAACTTAAATGAGTGGAAAGGCAGATGTTCCGCATAATAGCACAATATCTGTGGCCACATATTGGCTAAACATACATAAGCTGTAAATAAAATATGTATAGGGAATTATTACTTAATGTTGTGTTCTCCGCAGTGCCCAATCAGGAAACATCCCAATGGGACGATGCCGGAATCACAAATAAAGCAAAAATTGGTAGTAAATAGGGACTATATTCGCACAATGGTGCCGACAGACACTGGGAACTCCGTCTCGCAACCCCATCATGCCAACGGCTAATGATGGACAAAAAGCCGTATATCAGTTAAAATGCTGCATAATTCCAGAAGAGAAATTAAAAAACAACAGACTCCTCTTCGCAGACTGTCTACTGACATGAAGTATGCCATGGATTGCATACCGTGCAATACTAAAATTGTCGTTTCCTCTAGATCTCACAACTTGAGACCCAAAGGTGAACAGGTCATTAACTCTTCAAATGTCCAGCCAGGTGAGTATTTATATTGACCAAGGGTTTACCCAGAATTCAGTGCTGGGTCACATAATTTCTCATTATACTAAATTGAATTCATATAAATGTGAAGTAAAGGCACTCAATTAACCATTGTCAATGAACGCATTGACATCAGTGTCAATGTTAAGGCCATGAGGGCTGTAACATCGAACACGATTTATCCAGGCCATCTCAAGCCTGGACAGTTCCCTGACCAGTGAACTACTCCTCCAATGAGGCTTGAATTTATCGATCCCGAGGAAAAGAGTATTTGCTGGACTGCGATCATGATGGGTATCATAATGTTTCGAAACGGAATGGTTTTGAAAACCAGTTTTGATGTTAGTGATATGCTCACCTAATCTAACCTGCATGGACCTTTTGGTCCTGCCAATGTATTGAAGTCCACATGGACACTGTAGCAAATGAACAATACCTGTTGAGCTACAAGTAATGAAAGGCTCAATAGTATGTTCCTTCGAGGTGCTAGTAGAGTAAAAGGACTCAGTTTTCTTCAATTTACTCTTATTGAGGGTGCAGACCTGGCATCTACGACACTGATGATAGCCAGACAGTCCTCTCTGAAAAAGACACTTTTCTCGTTGGAGGGTCCACCACATTAGGAGCCACCCTATCTCGAAGGGAAGGTACTCCCTTGAAGATCACCTGAGGTTTGGGTGGTAAAAATTGACTGATAACTTTGTCATTGCCCAGCAAATGCCAATGTTTTTGAATAATTTTCTTGATTGCATAATGCTGTGTAGAGAAAGTGGTGATAAAAGGTATCAGAGGTCTTTCTTTCTCTACTCTATGGCGATCCTCCAATAATTGGGATCTATCAATATTGGCAACTTCCTCAATTGTAGTCTCTAAATATTCTAAGTTGTAACCCTTTTCACAGAGTCTTAATTTCAATATAGCTGTCTGGGATCTATAATCTTCCAAAGAGGTACAGTTTCGTCTCATTCTGACGAACTGTCCCTTAGATACAGATCTTAGCCAAGGTTAATTATGACAACTTCCAATGGGAATAAAAGAGTTACGATCAGTCTGTTTGAAGAAAGACTTGGTAGTCAGAAGACCATTTTCCTTCATGATGGTAAGATTAAGGAAATTAATGGCCTCCTAGGTAGCATCGTAAACAAGTCTAATTCCCCGTTCGTTGTCATTAAGAGAAGAGAAAAAGTCGTCAAGTTGGCTTTTAGTGCCATCCCATAGGAGGAGGACGTTGTCAATGTACCTAGCCCACAAGACCAGGTGAGGGCTTCTGTCACTAAAGACGACGTCGTCCTCCCATTTAGCCATAAATAAGTTGGCCAGACTGGGGGCGTATTTGGCCCCCATTGCAACACCACGTATTTGGCGATAGTATTGACTATCAAACCAAAAATAATTATGCCCTGCTGCATACTCTAACAGGTCCATGATGTAATCTTTTTGAGGCAAACATGACCAAAGATCCAGATAATATTTCACAGCTGAAATACCCATCTGGTGTGGAATAATGGAGTATAATGAGGTGACATCTGCTGTCACCATCCACATTTCTTCCTTAGGTTTTACTTGGGACACCAGATTGATCGCATGTCTGGTGTCCTTCAAATAGGACGGCATTTGCTGGACTAAAGGTTGTAAAAAATGGTCAATGTACTTGCCCACCCGGGACGTTATTGAGTCTATACCACTCACTATTGGTCTGCCCGGGGGGCAAGTCAGACTCTTGTGTATTTTTGGTAGGCAATACAGGACCGGCACCCTGGGAGCCCTGGGTATCAAAAACAGTTGTTCTTTGTCGTTCAGAATACCCAATTCGGAGCCCTTTAGGACCAATTCATCCAGGGTATCCCTATACTTGATAACTGGATTCCCAGGTAATAAAATCTATTTATTTTTTCTTCACCTACGGCACTTTTTTATTTTTGTGCAACCAAGGTTGAAGAATTTTTAACCTTTTATTACAGTTCTTAGGACCGCACCATTTATGGTGAATTACTAGCCATGTTCTCTATATGAATATAGTGATAGTGGCGTAGTAAGGGCAAATTGTCCCCGTTTAAATATGGCAGATCAGTGCAGGGGTTTCCCGGAATTCAGAGCTGGGCTTTCCCTCTGCACTATGTAAGATAAATAGCAGTGAGTCAGCACGCCGCTCGTGCCCCTGGAAGACGTCATCTCTGACGAAAAGGCGTAGGGAGGAGCGGCGTGCTGACGTCACCGACGAATACAACGCTATCCCGGAAGGACGGGCAGATAGTTAGAGCCAGCCGGCTTGAAACAAATTTATACATACGCTACTATTTCACATCGATTTTGTAAGTGTATTCTTTTTTCTTTTATTAAACCTTCATTACATACTTCACTATGGTGGCCTTTATGTTTTCATGGGGATCATACTCCCGGGAGTTATACTGAGGTGCCGTAGTGTTGAAGAAGATTGTATCCTGTATGCTGGTTTGCAATTCAAAGACCCTAGGCGGGGGAAATAGCCACAGGCAGTTGTGATCTCTTCATTTGAGATCCATAGGAGCTGGTAAGCAGATCTGATATTGGAGGTGGATGATCTTTGTCTTTATTATCACTGTACTTTTCTCTCGGGTGCTTATGAGTGTGAAGTCACCATTATCAACTTGCACAAGAGAGCCTCTGCCAATGTGTCATCGTGGAACTCTCCTCATGTGATTTCCTTTATTATTGCTTATTACATTGTGGACATTATATTGAGGAATTGAGACTGTCACATGTCATTCCAGTTATTTATTGGACTAGTTTTGATTATTTATATTTTTATATATTTTTTCACTATTCATTATGCATTTTTCCACTGTTTTTTTTTATAAGACATCACTTCTTATTGTCCAAATTAATGCGTTGGTACATCGCAGCACAACTGCATGTTCTTAGTATTGTTTTATTGTGTGTATCCACATTTTCAGTTGCAGCAGTGGCTATTAGGTTTATCACTTATGGTTGGTATCATATTATTTAACTTTTGACACGCACAGTAGTTTCTTTTGCAGTTCTAAACATGGCCGACCTCCACGGAACTTCACTGGGGAATAAAAGTTAAGCTTCTGGGGGGTTTTCACTCCATGCCCGCAAACACATCCCGGACTCGAGCCCCCACGTGTAGCGCACCAACCCCAGACTTTACCTGCTTTTTTTCTGCTTGGCTCCTCCGCAGGAAAAGAATGAGGCACACTGCACCACAAGCCTGTACCCTCCTGAATAGGGAGGTTGAGCGGTGTTAGTTTCTCGGGCCTGCTTGCGACTGGTGTAGAAAAGCCTCCAGTGCTGACCTAGTTTCTGCAGTAGTCAGAAACAAGTCTTTAATTCTCCCCAGTAAGCAACTGTTCACACCAACTGAAAGGTCCAACACTTATTTATTCCTTCTTGCACAATAAACAGTCTCTTTAAGAGCAGGCGGGTTGAGACAAACACAGGTCAGATAAGGTGGGAGGAGGCCCAGGCACAAACTTAAATTTGGGTTTCTCCTGTTCTGGATAGCATGAACAGGCTTGGTGCACGGTCGCTGCCACCGACCATGAGGGGGTCCCTGCCACAGACCAGGTGAATAGGGCCTCTGCCACAGGCCCGGTTGTTGGGTCTCTGCCACTGACCTGATGCACGATGGATTACTTTCTAGAAGTAATGACCCCTGTCAGGGAAAGGACATCCATCCGGAGAGTTACCAGAGCCCCCACCGTCACCAGCGATACTGTACTGGGTCTTCGGGAAGGGTGCTATGGTAGTGACCGGTGCCGCCGGGGGCGTCGCCCTTTCTCTTCTTTCAGGTGAGACATGGGGTGTCCCTTGTGGTGATCCCGTTAGGGATGACTCTGTCTTAACGGTTATTGCGTGCGCCAACTTATAAGTTCTATTGTCTGGCGTGCGCACACATTTGCGCTTAAAGATTTCCGGCATTCCGTCCCACCACTCTATCAGCGCATACTGATATGAGATGTTTGGGTCTGACTTCATGTCCATCACCCACGGTGTATGATCTGGGGACAGTGACACCACAAGTTTCTCTACCGTCTCTGTTGACCATTCCTCTCCTGGAAGGCTGATGACCACCGACTGATCTGGTTCTGTCTTAGAGGTTAGAGTGTGGTGCGAGGCAGCTGACGGGTCCATGCTGGTACTTTTGGCGTGTTCACCTGCTGTATCAGGATCCCGGACTCGAGAGCCCCCACGTGTAGTGCTACCCCCAGTTAAGAGAGCCGCTGGTTTGATTTCGGGCCCTGAGTACAGCTCCACCAACTTCCCAGCAATCTTATCAAGTCTCTATGGCACAGTTAGTCTAGGGGTGTTTTCTGCATGCAATCTATACCTGGTAATACACACACCCCAACTTCAGATTAGATATAAGAACTATGGGCAATGATAACACAGTGATAGCAAGTGGTAAGATATAACGGCATTACTTTAGGTTAAAAGGCATGGGTTAAACATAACATATAACTGGCTTACAGAGCCCTGCAGCAATAGATGTAGTATACTGTTATAGCACAGCGCGGTAATCCACCACGTGCAGCTATTACTATCTACGCGCCCTATGGCGCACTAAACAATACTCTATCTCCCCTCCCTGGTCAGGCCTGACAGAATAAATCTCAGTCTTTTCATAAAGGGTTTCTTTGCATGCAAACTTTCGGTGGTGCACTTGATGAACAGTATTTTGTAATCCACAAAGTAGGCAGTCACAAGGAACACTATACTGGAGACCCTTTAACCCTGTCCTGCTACTTGTCTCCAGTGGAACAGCAAACAAACGATCAGTGGGCCAAGACAGTCTATAGGCCTAAACACGGTACAGTCTATTGGATTGAGCAAGTGCTCGCTCACCACTCCAGACGCGATCCCAGTCCGGGACTTCCACCTGCTGTGTCTCCGCACACAGCGTCTGCAACGATCGGGTCCCCGATCCAACTGATGTCCGCAGCAAACAAAGTCAGATGCCACCCAGGATATGCAGTGGGGTGGAAGGCTCTTCGGAAGTTGCGCAAGGCCCCAGGCTTCAGGCCCTGCACTCCAGCAGATCCGCACAGGAAGACCAGTCAGCAGCCGCGCAGTGTCCAAAAGAGGCCGAGCTCTCCACGCCTCCTCCTTTTATCTCCCTTAAGTCTCTGCGGTGGCAACATTGCACCCTGGGTGCCGAATGGGACTCTGGGAAATGCAGTCCCGGGAGTCTTAAAGGAGACCCCGCTACACACTCCCCCCACTTGAACTCTTTGGGCCCCAAAGATAACTTTTAACATACACTACGTACAATTCTAGACAATGTTGTGTATGATGTCGGCAAAGGGAACTCCCACCAAAATTGAGGGGTTGAATTCCCTTGCCCACAGGTCACACTATCATGAGTGGCCTGCCTAACTGTGCCAGAGGACGAGTTGGGGTTGCCCTCCACCAAATGAACAGTGGAGGGAACTGGATGCTCTGTACTCCTCCTTGCAGTGACCACTGTTTCTTCTGAACTCTTCCCCATTTGTGAGTAAGTCAGCTTCTTAGGGAGGCCTTATAACTCTTCTAGCTCTTTGCTCTCTTGGGACTTCTGGCTGGGACACTGCAGGCTCCTCTTCTGGAGCAGACTTGAGGGATTCTGCTGGCTCTGAAACACTTGGTTCAAGATCCTGGAGGTACATAGAGTGCCTTGGGTCCTCCTCTGAGTATGTGTCACAGGCATCTTCCCAGTAATCTGACAAAGGACTGGATGGAACAAACTCAGTAGCTTCTGCATTCAGTGTTCTGTCTATAGTGTCTCTGGTAGGGGGAAGATCTATAGCAGAAGTTCCTGGAGTTGGGGAAGGCCATAACCAATCAAGTTCCTGTCTCTCATCTTCACTTTGTTCAGAGGTCTCTACATCTTTATTTTGAGAGGACTGAGACCGAGTGTTTGGCCTAGAGGTATCCAGAATGGAGTCTGGGCTTGGGGAGTCCCTCGCAGGAGGTATCCGATCTGCTTCAGCAAGTGGGAGTAAGTGGTTCCGGTGCCAGGTCTTCAGTGGGCCCACCTTCCCTTCTGGCTTCAACTTATAGACAGGTAGGCCTGGCAGCTTCTTACAAATGACATAGGGTTCAGGTCTCCATCTGTCTGCAAGCTTGTGTTTTCCAGGGACTCCCAGGTTTCATAGCAGAACTCGGTCTCCAGGCTGCAGATCCTGGATCCGAACCTTCAGGTCAAAGTTCCTCTTATTGCGGGCCCCCCTTTAGTCTGAAGCTGCTTGGGCCTGTTCATAGGCCAACTTCAAGCTGTGTCTGAGTCTGTCCACATATCCCTTGTGAGAGGTGGCTGAGGAATGATCTATGGAGGTGCCAAAGCCCAGGTCCACAGGTAACCTTGCTTCTCTTCCGAACATGAGACGGTAGGGGGAGTAGCCTGTAGCATCACTGGTGGTACTATTGTAAGCATGTACTATAGCCGCTATGTGCTTGCTCCAATGCTGTTTCTTCTCGCTACTCAGGGTCCCCAACATATTGAGCAGAGTTCGGTTGAACCTCTCCGGTTGAGCATCCCCTTGTGGGTGGTAAGGAGAGGTTCGGGTCTTCTTGATCCCTAAGGAATCCAGGAGCTTCCGGATCAGCCGACTCTCAAAGTCCCTCCCTTGGTCTGAGTGAAGTCGCTGTGGTAGCCCATAATGGACAAAATACTTCTCCATAAGTACCTTGGCCACCATGGAGGCCTTCTGATCTTTGGTTGGGAAAGCCTGGGCATACCTGGTGAAATGATCGGTTATCATAACCAGAACATTTCCTAGTCT
The DNA here is from genome assembly GCA_029206835.1 of Rana muscosa. Lineage (NCBI taxonomy): Eukaryota > Metazoa > Chordata > Amphibia > Anura > Ranidae > Rana > Rana muscosa. The sequence continues at coordinate 337,651,331 of CM055125.1, read as the reverse complement.
ACTCAGATCGAGTTAGAGGCAGAGAAAATCAATGCATAAAAAATCCAGCGGGCCTTGACTTTGCAGATGGCCCATTGGGGCAGCTTGATGAGGTAAAGTCTTCCGCTGGATGCAGCGTGCACATGAATGGCAGTACTCCTCTACTTCAGCCCTCATGCAGGGCCAATAGAACCGACTCCTAACAAGTTGAAAGGTCCTTTCAGCCCCTAGGTGTCCATGATTGTCATGCAGGGCAACCAAGACGGTCTCTCTGTGTTTCTCAGGAAGAAACAGTTGCCATTTGTCTTCCAGGTCATCAGAGGGGCCCCTTCGGTAGACCACTCCCTGATGCACCTGTAACTGGTCCCACTCTTTCCTTAACAGGCGAGCTTCCTTTGAAGGATGGCGCAGGAGTCTAGTTGGATCCTGATTCTCCAGGGCCTCCAGGACCAATCTCCATATGGGGTCTTCCAATTGGTCACATCTCAGCTCCTTCTTTGACAGTTTTGGCAGATTATCTCCTTCCAACTGGGTTACCCCACAGTATTGCTTGGGAACTCCTACCATGGTAACTCCTATCTCTTCTGCCCTTGAGCCTCCTCTGGCTTGAAGTTCAGCCCCTTGGCAAAGGGCCCGCACCCCGTCAGGTGCCACTTGGGTCCAGTCTTCTGTATCACCAGTGGGGGCATGAGATCTTCTAGATAGGGCATCTGCGTCTCGATTCCCAGCCCCAGGCCTGTATTTCAGGCTGAAATTGAACCCAGACAGTGCAGCCAGCCATCTATGTCCTGTGGCATCCAGCTTTGCTGTGGTAAAGAGATAAATAAGGGGGTTGTTGTCGGTTTTCACAGTGAATTCTGCCCCATACAGGTAGTCTTTAAGTTTGTCAACTACCGCCCACTTGAGGGCCAGGAACTCCAACTTATGAGTGGGGTAGTTCTTTTCAGAGGGGGTCAGACTTCTGCTCACATAGGCGACGGGTCGCAGTTGCCCTTCATGCTCCTGATAGAGCACTCCTCCCAGACCGTCATGACTGGCGTCTACGTGGAGTTCATAAGGTCTCTTTGGGTCTGCATAGGCCAAGACAGGGGCGGTGGTTAGGCTTTTTTTGAACATCTGAAAGGCCTCTTCACACTTTAGGTTCCACTGGTCTTGGACTGACTCTCCCGGCTTCCTAGGACCCGAGTCATCCTCTTCCCCTTCCGTCTTGAGTAGCTCATTCAGGGGTCTGGCAATTCGGGCAAACCCCTCCACAAACCTTCTATAGTAGGAACAGAACCCCAGGAAGGATCTGAGTTCTGTTACCGTGGTAGGCCGTGGCCAGGAAGTAACTGCCTCCAACTTCTCGGGGTCTGTGGCCACTCCTTCTTCAAACACTATGTGCCCCAGATAGTTAACGGAAGATTGGTAGAACCTACACTTCTCTGGCGAAAGCTTGAGTCCCTCCTCACTGAGTCTCCTCAAAACCTTCTCCAGTCTCTCTTCGTGTTCTTCCAAGGTCCTCCCGAAGACAATGACATTGTCTAAGTACACAAGGACCTCGATAAGGTTCATGTCTCCTACAGTCTTTTCCATGAGACGTTGGAAGGTGGCTGGGGCTCCTGACAGTCCCTGGGGCATTCGGTCGAATTCAAAGAACCCCACTGGGGTTATGAAGGCTGTCTTCTCCTTGTCTTCCGGATGCATAGGGATCTGATAGTATCCACTCTTGAGGTCCATCACTCTGAACCACTTGGCTCCAGACAAGCTCTGTAGGGCATCCTCTATCCTCGGGGTAGTGTACTGGTCAGGGATGGTTCTCCTGTTGAGAGTCCTGTAGTCTATACACAACCTCAACGATCCATTCTTCTTTCTGACTACTACTATCGGAGAGGCATAGGGACTTCTAGACTCCCGGATCACACCGGTCCTCTTGAGTTCTCCGAGTTGTTCCCTCAGATCTTCCAGGTCTGCTAGTGGGACTCGCCTGACTCTCTCCCTGAAGGGTTTGTCTTCCTGGAAGCGGATTCGATGGGTGGCACTCCTCGCACACCCCACATCGAACTCATCTTGAGAGAAGATCTTCTTCCACCTGGTCAACTGGGCCTTGGCTCTCTCTTTCCAAGCCCTGGGCAGGTTTGGGTTCTCCATGGAGAGTTTCTCCCAAACATTCCCTCCTTCACCCGTCTTCTCCACATCCGACAGAGCAACTAGGGTAGCCGGGCTCACCTGGCCCAGCAACATCCTAGCTGGGATCTCCATGGGGCCATCCGTGGTATTCCTGACACTCACAGGTACCTTACAGTGGGCCTTTTTCAGAGCCCTCAGGGGGACTACTTCTGGGATTACTTCTAAACCCAAGTGTTCTTCCCTTGGATCGGGTTCCAACATGACAAAAGGTCCCGGTTGCTCCCAAGTAAGCTTCACAGTCGTTTTGAGACAGGTTACTTCGCCGGGCTGCAACACCACTCCCTTCTTTTCAAGTCTCCAGACCTTCCCCACTCCCTCTTCTGGGGCCTGCTGCTCCAAGACCAACCGCTGGTAGGCTGTCTTCAACATGGGGTGGATCTTGGTGGCCGTGGGGGCTTTCCTGCATACAAGAGGGGTCAGGAGCCTCCGGACCAGGTCCGTGTTCGCCCCTATTATTAAGGAACTCTTGTTGGCTCCCGGCGGCCGAGGGCACACAACTGCCAGAGTGTCAAACACTTCAGCCTTCCCGGCCACAGATGGCTATCTGCCCATAAAACTGACCTTCGACCCATCATAGGGAAAGCTCTGGGTTCCGATACCCCATATTTCTAGTTCCTCTATCTTCTTGATGGGCAGGTGGCTTAAGTGTTTGTCATAAAAGTCCCGATACAACAGGGTCACCTGCGCCCCAGTATCCAATATGGCTCTTGTGTAGACTCCCTCCACTTGGACAGGTACTATCGGGGAGGGACCCACCAGCTTCTCAGGATATCGCTTCGAAGGGGTCTCCTTCCTTGGATCTTTGCGCTTCCCTTTTGGACTTTCTTTGGACTTAAGTCTCTCTTGGGCCTGGTATGGATTGATTTCCCTCCTTTTAATGGGTGTACAGACCCGCTGAGGGACACTATGTTTTTTTTCTGGGGTGTATTCCCACTGTGGAATACTGTGCTTCTTCTGAGGAGTTCTGTCCTCTCTTTTCTTGGGCTTCTCAGTCAGTTTGGAGCTCACTGAAGATGATAGGCACCCGGTTGACTCCTTCACCGAGGCCCTCTGGAGTTTCCCGCTGGCTTGCGGTTATCTGCTTTCTTTTTCTTGGGACTGGAACATACAGCTGCAGTATGGCCAATCCCTCCACAGTTAAAACAGATCACATCCCCCCAATCTTGTAGGGGAATGGGCACTGAAGCGTCTGAGAACAACTCCTTCCTTGGTCCTTCTCTCTCAGGAACCTTTGAAAATTTTGCAATCAGGGAGGTCAGCATCTCTAACACCTGAGACATCTGTGATTTTAAAGCATCTACTTCTAGGTCTCTTTCTTTCGTCATCACTGAGTTGACGATCACTGGTGCAGCAGAGGTATGTGTCTTGATCACTTGTTGATCCATCTGTAGTGACTCCTCATCCCTAATAATTTTTATCAGATCAGAGTAAGTCAGTGACATCCCCCCTCCAGAGGTTTTCAGGTGAAGCCAGACTGGATCCGAGCGTAACGCTCCCTTTAACACTTGCTTCATTCTTGCCGCATCTGTGTCTTGGGGCAACATTCCTTTCTTTAAACAAGATGCTTTGCAAGATCGTGTTAGTCTTCTCACATACTCTGAAAGCTTCTCATTCGGCTGTTGGAAAGTATGTTCGAATTGGTACACTAGTTCTGTCACCTTTTCTAGCTGACCGAACTCCTCTTGTAACATGGCTAAACAGTCCTGAGCTGTGCAATCAGCATTGCCAAACCGGAAGCTTTTCACCGCTTCTGCTGCAGCGCCTTTCAAACTTTCTATCACGCGCGGTCTCTTCTGCACTTCAGGCACCTCCCATGCCTCTACTGCTAGTAGTGCCTGCTCAACCCAGGTATCGAAATCTTCTTCCCCTACAGGGACAGGAAGCTTCCCTGAGAATGTCTTTAGTCTGCGGTAGCTAGCCTCTACATGTACCGTGCTTGTCCTCTGGCACTTTGTCAGCAGATCAGAAAGGGTGTTTATTAATTCTGGTGCTATGGTAGTGACCGGTGCCGCCGGGGGCGTCGCCCTTTCTCTTCTTTCAGGTGAGACACGGGGTGTCCCTTGTGGTGATCCCGTTGGGGATGACTCTGTCTTAACGGTTATTGCGTGCGCCAACTTATAAGTTCTATTGTCTGGCGTGCGCACACATTTGCGCTTAAAGATTTCCGGCATTCCGTCCCACCACTCTATCAGCGCATACTGATATAAGATGTTTGGGTCTGACTTCATGTCCATCACCCACGGTGTATGATCTGGGGACAGTGACACCACAAGTTTCTCTACCGTCTCTGTTGACCATTCCTCTCCTGGAAGGCTGATGACCACCGACTGATCTGGTTCTGTCTTAGCTGCCTCGCACCACACTCTAACCTCTGACGGGTCCATGCCGGTACTTTTGGCGTGTTCACCTGCTGTATCAGGATCCCGGACTCGAGAGCCCCCACGTGTAGTGCTACCCCCAGTTAAGAGAGCCGCTGGTTTGATTTCGGACCCTGAGTACAGCTCCACCAACCTCCCGGCAATCTTATCAAGTCTCTATGGCACAGTTAGTCTAGGGGTGTTTTCTGCATGCAATCTATACCTGGTAATACACACACCCCAAATTCAGATTAGCTATAAGAACTATGGGCAATGATAACACAGTGATAGCAAGTGGTAAGATATAACGGCTTTACTTTAGGTTAAAAGGCATGGGTTAAACATAACATATAACTGGCTTACAGAGCCCTGCAGCAATAGATGTAGTATACTGTTATAGCACAGCGCGGTAATCCACCACGTGCAGCTATTACTATCTACGCGCCCTATGGCGCACTAAACAATATTCTATCTCCCCTCCCTGGTCAGGCCTGACACAGAATAAATCTCAGTCTTTTCATAAAGGGTTTCTTCGCATGCAAACTTTCGGTGGTGCACTTGATGAACAGTATTTTGTAATCCACAAAGTAGGCAGTCACAAGGAACACTATACTGGAGACCCTTTAACCCTGTCCTGCTACTTGTCTCCAGTGGAACAGCAAACAAACGATCAGTGGGCCAAGGCAGTCTATAGGCCTAAACACGGTACAGTCTATTGGATTGAGATAGGGCTCGCTCACCACTCCGGACGCGATCCCAGTCCGGGACTTCCACCTGCTGTGTCTCCGCACACAGCGTCTGCAACGATCGGGTCCCCGATCCAACTGATGTCCGCAGCAAACAAAGTCAGGTGCCACCCAGGATATGCAGTGGGGTGGAAGGCTCTTCGGAAGTTGCGCAAGGCCCCAAGATTCAGGCCCTGCACTCCAGCAGATCCGCACAGGAAGACCAGTCAGCAGCCGCGCGGTGTCCAAAAGAGGCCGAGCTCTCCACGCCTCCTCCTTTTATCTCCCTCCCACAAGTCTCTGCGGTGGCAACATTGCACCCTGGGTGCCGAATGGGACTCTGGGAAATGCAGTCCCGGGAGTCTTAAAGGAGACCCCGCTACATATATATATATATATATATATAGATATACAGTGTATATATATATAGATATATATCGTATATACTCAAGTATAAGCCGACCAGAGTATAAGCCGAGGTACCTACTTTTACCACAAAAAACTGGGGAAACGTATTGACTCAAGTATAAGCCGAGGGGAGGAAATGTGCCCATTGCCACCTCACTGTGCCAATTGCCCAACCCTACTGTGCCCATTGCCATCTCACTCTGCCACCTCACTGTGCACATTGCCACCTCACTGCCCAACTGCCCATTGCCACCTCACTGTGCCCCCTTACTGTGCCCATTGCCATCTCACTGTGCCACACCTCACTGCCCATTTTCACCTCACTGTGCCCCCTTACTGTGTCCATTGCAGCCTCCCTGTGCCCGAGTCAGTGTACCTCAAAATCTTGTAATTCCACGGCCGGCGTCCATTGTTCAAATCTCGCGCTGTTCTCCCTGTCCCTTCCGTGATGGGCGTTTCCAGCAAACACTGTGTTGAGTGTTGCGCCTATCACGGAGGTCCTCTCATTCTCAGACTCTGTTTTTCCAGCAGGCACTGTGTTCAGTGCTCCGCCAATCACGGACGTCGGACAAGAGGACCTCCGTGATAGGCGCAACACTCAACACAAGTGTTTGCTGGAAACGCCTATCGTGGAAGGGACAGGGAGAAAGGCGCTAGATTTAAACAATGGACGCCGACCGCGGAATTTCACGATTTTCAGGTACTGACTCGAGTATAAGCCGAGGGGTATACTTTCAGCCCTAAAAAAAGGGCTGAAAAACTCAGCTTATACTCGAGTATATACGGTAATCTACACAATATTCCAGTGTGGTTGTACAGTGAGCCTGATTAGTACAGATCAGACTGGGGTTCTCGGTTACCCTGTGCCCCTAATAGACACAGGGTAACTTACATATAGGAGGGGTCGGGGGAGCTGGACAAGGAGTCTCCAGTGCTTTTCAAGGTAAGCTGGGTTCCACAAGCCCCCCGCCCAAAGTGACTCCTGTCACAGTATATATATATATATATATATATATATATATATATATATATATAATCTTTTTTTACAAATAATGAATGTTCAGGAAATATAACATTTGATCCTGAGGGTTCTTGGTATGTGCATGTACTATGTATTAGCAGGTCCAACCTCTCTTGAAAGTCTATGGCCAGCTGAGATGAGAGAGATGAGACAGCAAGTTAGCTGAGCTTGAGAGGATGATTAGATCAGTAGATCTGCTTCACACATCATTTATTCCTGCCAACAGAAAGCCCCGAGCCACATTTACTCACCATTAATCAAAGCTGATAAAGTACGATGTTTCCCATAGTGATATTGACGGCTGAACACAGTGATTCTAACCGTTATCCAAACCAAAAGACAAAAATTTTATATGTTGCAGTTTTACAGTCCTATGTGGTGGCTGCATTTGTTCTTTTATCCAAGTTCCATTCCATTGTTCTCCCCCATTATGTTATATATTTTTTATGTCTTGCACTAAACTGCATGAGGTTATAATTTTTTTTAGTATACTGCCATCTTGTGGTGGTTTTGGGCAACTGCAGCATGTAAACTAATGTGATTTTGGTATCTTCCTCTGTTCTCCCCTACTGTTTGGGGCTCGTTTCTTCAATCCTATCTAGACCCTCTCTGTTTCCTCCATGTTCCCCGAGTCAGGGTTAGTGCTTCTCAGAGACAGAGCTTAGGAAAGTCATTGTCGTCTTACACTTTAGAGAGTTGGAAAAGCATCCTCTGTACTGCACTTACCTGAAGTAAAATTGCAGTGGATTCAAATTCTGTGTCTTATTGAAGAGTTAAGCTGCCTGTGAATGGTGCCAAGTCAGCAGGTGACCCTACTATCTGGACAGACTGGGTCTAAGGAGGTGTGTCAATGCATAAAGTGACATTTGAAACAGAACACACTTCATGTACCTGAGTGGCTACGCCATACCTCCCAACTTTTTGTGATGGGAATGAGGGATACCTCTTAGTAAAAGTATGTAGGCATAGGACACACCCCCTACCACGCCCCTTAAAGGAGAATTATGGAAAAAATGATTAGTTAAACCCACAAGTGCTATTTTACCACTATTATTATTTATATTGGCTTTTGAAATTTACAAATGCAACAACTTAGAAATTGTATAGAAAGTGTTTCCCAGTGCTAAACCTTTCAAAGATAAAAAGTGCATTTTATATCCAACTATATACAGTAGACCAGACCAAAATGAGGAGGACAGAGTGACTTTGTTCCAAATCAGGGACAGTCCCTCGAAATCAGGGAAAGTTAGGAGCAATGGGCTACGCTAACATTTACACTGTATCTATGAAGGGAGGCTTGACTACATGTCTGCCCTTGTCACCATTACATGGGGGATGAGGAAATTAGTTTACAGAAGAATGTTAAAATGGTTTTCACACCGGTAAATAAATGTGACTCTTTAACTATCTTACACCACAATACAGTGCCTTGAAAAAGTATTCATACCCCTTGCAATTTTCTACATTTTGTTATGTTACAACCAAAAAGGTAAATGTATTTTATTGGGATTTTATGTGATAGACCAACACAAAGTGGCACATAATTGTGAAGTGGAAGGAAAATAATAAATGGTTTTCAAATTTTTTTACAAATAAATCTGTGTAAAGTGTGGCGTACATTTGTATTCAGCCCCCTTTACTATGATACCCCTAAGTAAAATCTAGTGGAACCAATTGCCTTCAGAAGTCCTCTAATTAGTTAATAGAGTCCACCTGTGTGTAATTTAATCTCAGTATAAATACAGCTGTTCTGTGAAGCCCTCAGAGGTTTGATAGAGAACCTTAGTGAACAAACAGCATCATGTAGGCGAAAGAACACACCAGGCAGGTCAGGGATAAAGTTGTGGAGAAGTTCAAAGCATGGGATATTTTTTTTAACCTTACTCTGCTTTGAACATCTCACAGAATACTGTTCAATCCATTATCTGAAAATAGAAAGAGTATGGCACAACTGCAAACCTACCAAGACACGGCCGTCCACCTAAACTGACAGGCCGGGCAAAGAAAGCATTCTTTAGAGAAGCAGCCAATCTGGAAAAAAAATCGGAGAAAAAATCAGAAATCGAAAAAAATTAAAAATAAGGGAAAAAATCGGATGTCAGAAAAAAAATCAGAAATCGAAAAAAAAAACAGAATTAGTGCAGAGGTCGGGAGTATGTAACATGCAACATAGTGTATTTAGTGCAGGGGTCGGAGTATGTAACATGCAACATAGTGTATTTAGTGTAGGGGTCGGGGTATGTAACATAGTGTATGTAGTGCATGGGTCGGGAGTATGTAACATACAACATAGTGTACAGTATTTAGTGCAGGGGTCGGAGTATGTAACATGCAACATAGTGTATTTAATGTAGGGGTCGGGGTATGTAACATAGTGTATGAAGTGCATGGGTCGGGAGTATGTAACATACAACATATTGTATTTAGTGCAGGGGTCGGAGTATGTAACATGCAATAAAGTGTAAAAAGTACAGGAGTTAGAACGATGTTATGTACAACATATTGTATATAGAGCAGGGGGCAGAGTATGTAACATACAACATAGCGTATAGAGTATAGGATTAAGAACTATGTATTGTACAACATATAATATATAGTGTGAGGGATAGTGCAAGCAACATAGCCTATAAAGTGCATGTATGTTACGTACTACCTTATCAGTGAGGAGTCAAATTTCCCCAGCGTTGGTGATAGTAGAAATAGCTCCCCCAATGATGTGAAAAGAGCCCAGGCATTGTTGTTCAGTGGTACTATATATACCTTTATTTATATATATATATATATATATATATATATATATATATTTATATATATATATATATACTACACGCGCTATTCCTTTCCTGGCCAGGTGAGGTCACTGCTGTGCCAGCATAAGATCAATGCTTTACTTTCCTTACTTTCCAGATCCCACAGGGGGCCCTTTAATCGTGGAGGCCTAAGGCAACTGTCATGGTCACCTTGACCTTTAGCTGGATCCTGTCGACACATGCCTTATGTCATAAATTGGATTATGAAATACAATTTTTCCTGATCATCCAATAAAAGGGACAAAAAACAATATAAATGGTTGGAATTGATAAGCATCACATATTTAAATTACATGTCTGCAAAGGAGACCTTTGGGTCTCAGTTGGGAGAAAAACAAATAAAAAAAATACTGGCTAGTAGTAATGAGTGCTTGGGGTTTGTGTAGTTAGAACTGATCTGACAATCCAAAAGAAAATGCATTTTGTGCTGTTTTCAGAATTGGTTAATGCCCATTATATTCTAGACAGATTCAATCAATTGACTGTATGGTAAAGCCTGAGACTGAGACAGATAATTCATCACCGCTGATTCGGGAATTGTATTAATATTTCAAATATTGGACTGAATCCAGCACAGAAAAGGGTGGTCCCTTCAGTGCTGTCTTCTATCGCCATCTACTGGGCATTTAGTTTCATCCTGTAGTATCATAGGCATTAGTGCCAAGGATTAGTTCCATCACATCCTGAATATACTGTATGCAATACACACCTGCCACATCGTTTAATATATCCACGTTACATAGTCAAGTTGAAAAAGACACAAGTCAATCTAGTTCAATCAATAAAGAAAAAAAATCATACAATCCCATATACAGATTTGTTTGTAATTGCTGCCTGGGGAGATTCACTTTATTTGTTCTGGTGACCATTGCCCTTGGGGCAGGGAAATTTTCTCTCACTTCCTGTTGTGTCTTCAGAACAGGAAGTGAAGATAAAGGGTTAGTTTACCTTTATTAAAAAAAATGCTTGTGCAAATGTAGCACGGTTTCAGTTTCTTCTATGTAAATACAGACTACAGTTGACAAACTAGAAGGAACTTAGCTCCCTCCGGTGTTCAATCTTTATATTGCATCTGCTTATTATTTTCAATTATATCAAAGCAAGGCATGCTGGAACTCGTAGTACAGGGAGAAAGAGACTCCATTTGCCATGGATAGTAAATAGACTAAAGTACCCACAGTGCAACTGTACTCCCAACGTGCATTGCCTCGACGCTTGGCCTTCTGGGACTGCTTACTTAAAGGAGGGGAGGAGCTAAGGAAGGTCTCTCTGAACATCGCCCTGCTAGCAAGAGGAGCGTCTGAGAGGCCTGCTGTGTGTGTGTGTAGGCCGCATAATCTGGGCCTACTGTCTGCAGAGAGGCCTGCCTGCTGAAGGGAGAAGAATCCTCCTTTGAGAAGCCCAGCTGATTCTCCCCAAGTGTCCAGACATCTTCCCCCTACCGACGTATCGTGTGGTGGAGTGAGGGACGGAAGACCGGGATAGCGGAGAGATTGTGTACCGGAGCATCAGCAACGGAATCAACCAGGCGGACCAGGCCTATTTGGGTGAGCGGGCACCTGCCCAGGATTTATCAGTTACTTTTATAGGCCTGTGACTGTTGAGGCCCACCATCACTAGAATAGTGCGACACACGTTTAATCTTCACCTGCCATGATGCTGCACATGTGATCAGTTATGACATCAGCCATTGGATGGTTTGACAGTTTGGTTGAGAGCACAACCAATGTGACAGTTTGCATTCCCGGCATGCCGGGAATGTAACTGCTTTTTGAAACTGTTAAATCAATGGGTTTACTTCCGCTTTAAGTGCAAACCTGTGTGCAGTTTCTCTGTTATCTTGTAGAGGGAGAAGTGGCCAATTCAAGGTAACAATCTATATTGCAATTTTACTGTGGTGTGGTTTTATTGTGTTCCCCAACAACCAGTGGGTTCCACAATATTTGTATATACCAGTTGTGCCAAGGGAGGGTTCGAGACAATTTCAAGGGGTTGATAGGCAGAACATAGACCCAAAACAAAACCAGCAGCTCCTACAGGGGTAGTGCTACACAAATAAGGGGCTTCTTTAGATCGAAAACAAACTGGGCAGCTTTGACGGAAGTCGGATAGTGCCCTTGCTGTAGGTGTTGGCCAGTGGTCTCCAAACTGTGGCCCAGAGGCTGGATGCGGTCCTTTGCTTACCTTTATCTGGCCCTTGGAGCACTATTCTCCCACTGATGCCAATGATCGGGCACCATTCCTCCAACTGATACCATTAATGGGATGCTGTTCCTCTCACTGATACAAACTATGGAGCACTATTTCTGCCACTGGCACCAACAATGGGACACCATTCCTTAAACGGATATCAACAATGGGGCACCATTACTTAAACTAATATCAACAACGGGGCACTGTTCCTCCCACTGATACCAACATTGCTTACTTCCATTGATGCATAGCATTTTCTAATCTCGCCAGCCAGTCTGGCCCCCCTAAAGCCCAAAGAACAGTAAACTGGACCTTTGTTTAGAAAGTTCGGAGACCCGTGATCCAGAGGAAGGCATAAAAACCCCAGCAAAGCATGCTCCAATTTGCTACAGCAGGGGAAAAATTCCTTCCTGATCCCCCGAGAGGCAATTGGATTTTCTCTGGATCAACTTTACCTATAAATGTCAGTACCCAGTTATATTATGTACATTTAGGAAAGAATACACGCCTTTTTTAAAAGCAATCTACTGAGCTGGCCAGAACCACCTCTGGAGGGAGTCCATTCCACATTTTCACAGCTCTTACTGTGTGTGAAGAAACCTTTCCGTATTTGGAGATGAAATATTTTTTCCTCTAGACGTGAAGAGTGCCCCCTTGTCCTCTGTGAAGACCTTAGAATGAATAGCTCAACACCAAGTTCACTATATGGACCCCTTATATATTTGTACATGTTGATCATATCCCCCCTTAATCTCCTCTTCTCAAGAGTGAATAAATTCAGTTCCTCTAATCTTTCCTCATAGCTGAGCTCCTCCATGCCTCTTATCAGTTTAGTTGCCCTTCTCTTCACTTTCTCCAGTTCCCCAATATCCTTTTTGAGAACTGGGGCCCAAAACTGAACTGCATATTCCAGATGAGGTCTTACTAGTGATTTGTACAGAGGCAAAATTATATTTCTCTCTCTGGAGTCCATACCTCTCCTAATAAAAGAAAGGACTTTGCTTGCTTTGGAAACTGCAGCTTGGCATTGCATGCCATTATTGAGCTTATGATCTACCAAAACCCCCAGATCCTTCTCCACTACGGATCCCCCCAGTTGTACTGCCTCTTGTATGTATGATGCATGCATATTCTTAGCCCCCAAGTGCATAACTTTACATTTATCAACATTTAACCTCATCTGCCACATAGTTGCCCAATTAGACAGAGCATTGAGATCGGCTTGTAAATTGGCGACATCCTGTAAGGACGTTATTCCACTGCATAGCTTGGTGTCATCTGCAAAGACAGAAATTTTACTTTTGATCTCAGACCCAATATCATTTATAAAGATGTTAAAAAGTAAGGGTCCCAACACTGAACCTTGGGGTACACCACTGATAACCTTAGACCATACAGAGTAAGAATCATTAACCACTACTCTCTGAATTCTGTCTTTTAGCCAGTTTTCTATCCATTTACAAACTGATTTTTCCAATCCTGTAGACTTTACCCTACACATGAGCCGTGTGTGTGGAACTGTATCGAACGCCTTTGCAAAATCCAAGTATACCACATCCACCGCCACCCCTCTCTCCAAGTATACCACGTCCACCGCCACCCCTCTGTCCAAGGTCTTACTTGCCTCTTCATAAAAAGAAATCAGATTTGTTTGACAACTTCTGTCTTTCATGAATCCATGCTGTCTGTTGCTTAAAAGATTTTTCCAGCAAGAACTCATCTGTATGGTCTTTTATTAAACTCTCCAGTATCTTCCTGACTATAGAAGTTAAACTAACAGGTCTATAGTTACTTGGTAAAGACTTTGTTCCCTTTTTAAATATAGGCACCACATTGGCAATACTCCAATCCAGTGGTACCATTCCAGTCATTAACAAGTCCCTAAAAAACTGAAACAATGGCTTTTGAAATGACAGAGCTCAATTCTTTTAGGATCCGTGGGTGTATGCCATCTGGTCCAGGTGCTTTATCCACCTTTATTCTGTCTAAATATTTCTGGACCATATCACTTTTGAGCCATCATGGATCATTTGGGGCATGTCAATACCACCCCCATTATGGACATGAACTTCCCAATGCTCCATTATATACACAGAGCTGAAGAAAGTATTTAATAAAATAGCCTTCTCTTTATCCCCAGTCACCCACTCTAGATTATTTTGTAAAGGGCCTACATGCTCAGACTTGACCTTTTTACTATTAATATATTTGAAGAATGTTTGGGGGTTTACCCTACTATCTTTTGAAATCTGTCATTCGCTTTGAATTTTTGCATCCTTGATTTCCTTTTTACATATTCTGTTATATTCTTTGTAACATTTAAACGATGATAGTGTTCCCTCATTTTTATATTTTATAAAAACTCTTTTCTTATTTATAGCTTTTTTAACTTTGGCCGTGAGCCACATAGATTTTATTTTTAGCTTTTTAAACTTATTGCCCATGGGAACAGACTTTGCAGTGAGTTCACATAGTCTTTTTAAAGAATTTCCATTTCTGTTCTGTGTTCATTGATGCCAGGTATGACACAATCCATACCTGATTTCCACTGGTCTTCTCTAGGAGGTACTGCATAAAAATCCTACATGTATGTCAAAAGGTCGGTGGTGGCTTGGCGTGGTGATGGCTGTTTTTTTTTTTTTTGACTCTTCAATAAAGAAGATCCCTTTCTTGGATCTCCCCAATGCTGCTTACCTGTAAGAAACCTATGACAGCTACACGTGAAAAAGGAAAGTGAACCCCATGGAAACTCTTCACATTTTCAACATATTTGAACAGGCAAATGTTAGATCTTCAATGAAACAGTGCCTATAGCTATGGGTGGGTGATATACCCGAACAAACCATAAAAATACAGAAAGGATTGCTAGACCAAAACCAAATGAAAGAGTCCAAGATCATTTTAATTGTTGGTAATAAAAAGTCATAATAAAACAGCCAACGCATTTCAGGGGGCAACACCATTCCCCCTTCATTATGACTACAAGCATAAACATAAAACATAGTCGCTCATGTTTGCTCTTTTTGACACAGCATTGACATTGTACCCAAAGCATTGGCCACAATGCCCAATTTTCCCAACTCCTGCTCTGGACTGGATGAATGACACAATGGAAAGAAGAGAGAGGACTTTTATACATAGTGATCATGGTCTGAAAAAATCAGCTTACATATAGTTCCATATTAAATTGGAGTGCATTGCATAGCTGTGTGGAGTAGTAATGGAGCTGGTTCTAGACCAGACTTTCTTAACCAGCGTTCCTCCAGAGGTTTCTATTGGCTTCTTAAGAAATTAGCAATTTCTACCTCTCAGATAAGTAATGACTGACACCAATGGTCACCACTTTGTATATACCTGTGGGGGAGGTAGTCTTCCTACTGCTCATCAAAGGAAGAGACATTCTTTCCAATGACCACCAGTGTAATGAGGTCCAATCCAAGGAAGCTCTTCTCCAATGACCACCAACGTAAGAAAGCTCTTCACTTACAAACAATGTAGGGGACATTCTTCCAACTACTTATCATTTAACCTGTTGTCTACCGCCCACCGTCAAATGACGGCGGGCGGAAGACTCTCTCGTTCTGACAGGACGTTATATGACGTCCTGCCTTTAAAAGGAGCTAGGGGGCACGCGCGCACCCGCCGCGTTGCTGGGGACCCGATGCGCGTGCCCGGCGGCCGCGATGGCCGCCGGGCACCCGCGATTGCCCAGTAACAGAGCAGGAAAGTGGATCTGTGTGTGTAAACACACAGATCCATGTCCTGTCAGGGAGAGGGGACCGATGGTGTGTCCCTTGTACATAGGGACACAGATCGGTCACCTCCCCCAGTCAGTCCCCTCCCCCCACAGTTAGAACACATCTAGGAAACACATTTAACCCCTTCCTCGCCCCCTAGTGTTAACCCCTTCCTTGCCAGTCACATTTATACAGTAATCAATGCATTTTTATAGCAGGGATCGCTGTATAAATGTGAATGGTCCCAAAAATGTGTCAAAAGTGTCCGATGAATCCGCCGCAATATCGCAGTCACGATAAAAATCGCTGATCGCCCCCATTACTAGTAAAAAAAAAATGCTATAAATCTATCCCCTATTTTGTAGACGCTATAACTTTTGCGCAAACCAATCAATATACGCTTATTGCGATTTTTTTTTTACCAAAAATTAATCAAACAATACGTATCGGCCTAAACTGAGGAAAATTTTAATAAAAAAAAAAAAAAATGGATATTTATTATAGCAAAAAGTAAAAAAATATTGTTTGTTTTCAAACTGGACGCTCTTCTTTTGTTTATAGCGCAAAAAATAAAAACCGCAGAGGTGATCAAATACCACCAAAAGAAAGCTCTATTTGTGGGAAAAAAAGGACGCAAATTTAGTTTGGGAGCCACGTCGCACGACCGCGCAATTCTCATTCAAAGTGTGACAGCGCTGAAAGCTGAAAAATGGCTTGGGCAGGAAGGGGGTTTTCGTGCCCGGTAGGGAAGTGGTTAAAGGAACATTCTTTTCACTGACCACCAGTGTAACAGAATCCCTCTTCCATTATTCACCAATGTATGGTGATCCTTCTCCTATTGACCACCAATCTAAGGGAGTCTTTCTCCAACGACCACTGAAGTAAGGAAGCTCTTCAATGTCCACCAATGTAAGGGACATTCTTCCTACTGCTCATCAATTAAAGGGACATTCTTTCCACTGATCACCAGTGTAATAGGGGTCCCTCTTCCAATAAATACCAATATAAGGTGATCCTTCTCCCACTTACTACCAATCTAAGGAAGCCCTTCTCCAATGACCAAAGTAAGGAAGCTCTTCACTGATCACCATTGTAAGGGACATTCTTCCTATTGCTCATCAATGGAAGGGACATGCTTTCCACTGACCACCATTGTAATGGGGGCTGTCTTCCAATAATCACCAATGTAAGGTGATCCTTCTCCCACTGACCACCAATCGTAGGGAGCCTTTCTCCAATGTTTGCCAAAGAAGGGAAGCTCTTCACTGACCATCAATGTAAGGTCTCGTTTACACTTGCTTTGACTTCAACACACATTAAAATGCCTACCGCTTCAACATCTTTTTTTAATGTGTTTTTGATGCTTCTGCAATGCTTCGTGGTGCTTCAATGTTTCTTTGTGGTGCTTGGATGGTGCTTCAGTGGTGCTTTTTTGAAGCTTTAATGAAGCTTGGTAGATACCCTGCGTTTGTGTGTTGATATCTTATGCCTGCAATATCTCCCAAACAAAGCAATGCTAAAGCTGAATTAAAGCCTCTCAAAAGCTGCAGGTGTTTTAAGCGAGCTTCGTCATAGACTTCTATGGAGGCTTTAAAGACGCTTTGAAGCACCACTAAAGCGACATGGGGTATAATTAATGAAGCAAAGCAAAAGCAAGGTGTAAACAGGACTGTAAGCTAACCATTTTATTTAGTGATGGGGTTTTGGCGTTCAGAGAGCTTTAAAAAAGTGTGTCTGAAGCCATGTTTTGAAGCAAGTGTAAGCTAGCCCTAAAGGACATTCTTCCTACTACTCATCAATGAAAGGAACATTCTTCCGACTACTCATCAATGAAAGGAACATTCTTCCGACTACTCATCAATGAAAGGGACATTCTTCCGACTACTCATCAATGAAAGGAACATTCTTCCGACTACTCATCAATGAAAGGGACATTCTTCCGACTACTCATCAATGAAAGGGACATTCTTCCGACTACTCATCAATGAAAGGGTCATTCTTCCTACTACTCATCAATGAAAGGGTCATTCTTCCTACTACTCATCAATGAAAGGGACATTCTTCCGACTACTCATCAATGAAAGGGACATTCTTCCGACTACTCATCAATGAAAGGGACATTCTTCCGACTACTCATCAATGAAAGGGACATTCTTCCGACTACTCATCAATGAAAGGGACATTCTTCCGACTGCTCATCAATGAAAGAAACATTCTTCCGACTACTCATTAATGAAAGGGACATTCTTCCGACTACTCATCAATGAAAGGGTCATTCTTCCTACTACTCATCAATGAAAGGGACATTCTTCCGACTACTCATCAATGAAAGGGACATTCTTCCGACTACTCATCAATGAAAGGGACATTCTTCCGACTACTCATCAATGAAAGGGACATTCTTCCGACTACTCATCAATGAAAGGGACATTCTTCCGACTGCTCATCAATGAAAGAAACATTCTTCCGACTACTCATCAATGAAAGGGACATTCTTCCGACTACTCATCAATGAAAGGGACATTCTTCCGACTACTCATCAATGAAAGGGACATTCTTCCGACTACTCATCAATGAAAGGGACATTCTTCCGACTACTCATCAATGAAAGGGACATTCTTCCGACTACTCATTAATGAAAGGGACATTCTTCTGACTACTCATTAATGAAAGGAACATTCTTCCAACTACTCATCAATGAAAGGGACATTCTACCCACTGACCACCAGTGTAATGGGGTCCCTCTTCCAATAATCACCAATGTAAGGTGATCCTTCTCCCACTGACCAATCTAAGGAAGCTCTTCACTGACCACCAATGTAGGGGACATTCTTCCTATTGCTCATCATTGAAATGGACATTCTTTTCACTCACCAATGTAAGGTGATCCTTCTCCCACTGATTACCAATCTAAGGGGTCCTTCTCCATTGACTACCAAAATAAGAAAGCTCTTCACTGGCCACCAATGTGAGAGAACACTACATTCATTTCTTCCCATCATTATTATTTGTTCTCTTTCATTATTCTTAATTCTTAATTTGTGCACACCAATGAACGAAGCACTCTAACTATAAATACTTATTAGGAGGGGTTTCCTGAGACGCAATATTTATTTAAAGGGTTTTTCCTGTGTTGAGAAAGACTGTTCTAGACAGTTCCCCTTAGCAGTGTAGGCATTTTTCGCAATATTCACTATTATCTTCCTGATTCTCCTCCTGGCCATTTAGGAAACAGTTCCTGAGACCCGATTGGGCAAGAAGTCTTAGGACCCACTTCCTGTTCGGCCGGGAGGAGAAGTGATGGCCCTGGAGCGAGGAGCTGCAGCCCGGATCCATGTCCCCATCCTTCCTAAGGTAAGGAGGCCTCTAATTGATCGCTGCTGCATTCCCATCAGTCTCCTGTGGGTTTTTTTTCTGCATTCCCGTCCATCTCCCACGGGGGGGTATGTGTTGGTTTGTCGCCCCCCCCAAAACAATATTGAACACCAGCTGCCACTGGTAAATAGTATAAGCAAGTAGTAAAAGTACCTGGATTTCACCTGATATCAGCCTCTTGCAGTCCCTGTACAGCAGGATTGTGAGAGGAAGAAGCAGTACAAGAAGTTCATGTGCTGACAACGAGCATGCTGATAGGTGGAGAAAGCAGAGTGGCAGAAAGGTGAGCTCATCCTTTACTGCTTCTCCTTTCACTGTCCAGTCACAAGTTGGGGGATGACCCAGACTAAGGCTGCATTCACACCCGAGCAGAGCGACTATAAGGCATTTTTATTTGAGAGCAGTGGCGGTGCGTCCATAGAGGGCGCCGGAGCGCCGCCCCCCTCTCGCTCCCGCACCGCCACTGAAAGACAATACACAGATTCATGCATTGCATGAATCTGTGTATTGTCACCGCTACCGCGCTGCCCACTATTCATATGGCCGGCCTCCTGGTGAGCGCCGGCCATATGAATTAGAGTGGTGGCCGGCGGTGGGTGTAACTTGGAAGTGTCTATCAGAGCCAGCGGCTCTGATAGGCTTTCCGAATACAGCTCTCACGCTGTATTCGGCTTCCAAAAACTCCTCCCAGGTACGCACGGGGGTGCGTTCCTTGGAGAAGACTGTGGAGGTTTCAGCCAATCAGGTTCACCGGATCTGGTTACCGGTAACCTGATTGGCTGAAGCGATATCGAGGGCGGGAGAACACATTGAGGACGGTGCGGACCGAGGAAGGTAAGTGCAGGGCTGGGTGGGGGAACTGGCTGTATATGGGGGACAAACTGGCTGCATTTGGGGGGAACTAGCTGTATATGGGGGACAAACTGGCTGCATTTGGGGGGGAACTGGCTGTATATGGGGGACAAACTGGCTGCATTTGGGGGGAACTGGCTGTATATGGGGGACAAACTGGCTGCATATGGGGGAACTGGCTGTATATGGGGGACAAACTGGCTGTATATGGGGGACAAACTGGCTGCATTTGGGGGGAACTGGCTGTATATGGGGGACAAACTGGCTGCATATGGGGGGAACTGGCTGTATATGGGGGACAAACTGGCTGCATTTGGGGGGAACTGGCTGTATATGGGGGACAAACTGGCTGCATTTGGGGGGAACTGGCTGTATATGGGGGACAAACTGGCTGCATTTGGGGGGAACTGGCTGTATATGGGGGACAAACTGGCTGAATATGGGGGCACGCTGGCTATATATATGGGGACAAACTGGGTGTATATGGGGGCACACTGGCTATATATGGGGGACAAACTGGCTGTATATGGGGGCACACTGGCTGTATATGGGGACAAACTGGCTGTATATGGGGGCACACTGGCTGTATATGGGGACAAACTGGCTGTATATGGGGGCACACTGGCTATATATATAGGGACAAACTGGCTGTATATGGGGACAAACTGGCTGTATATGGGGGCACACTGGCTGTATATGGGGGCACACTGGCTGTATATGGGGGCACACTGGCTGTATATATGGGGGCACACTGGTTATATATATATGGGAGCACACTGGCTGTATATGGGGACAAACTGGCTGTATAAGGAAACAAACTGGCTGTATTTGAGGGGGCAAACTGGTGGCGTTTGGGCACAGTGGCTGCGTTTAATGGGCACAGTGGCGGCAATTGATTTTTTTTTTCAGTTTGTTTGCGCCCCCCCAAAAATTTTGAGCACCAGCCGCCACTGTTTGAGAGTTTGACTGTTTTTAGTATTACAAGTTTCTTACAGTTTCGGGCGTTTTTGTTTAACCAATCGAAAGCACAAGGGGGAGGAGAGATGGAGGAGATTAGGGGTGGAGAGCTGCTGCTTGAGCAGAAAAAGTGTGACACATATTCAGACGTTCCCATTTAAAGTCTATGGGGCCCAATCTGCCTCCAATCTTCCAAAAAGAAGCTCATGTACCTTTTTGAATGACAGGCATTTTTCTTTAGGTAGCAGAATGCTCAGATGTGAACAGGGGCCATTAAAATGAATGGGATTTGGCCTGTTGAGTGTTTTAGATATACAAGCTTCAAGCAGAAAACCGCTCAGGTGTGAACGGAGACTTAAGGAAAGTTGGCTGTATGGTGCTGGTCATCAAACTGAGGACATCTAGTGGCAGAAAAAAATATTGCGGGGAAATCTCTGGATTGAAGGTGAATATTGCAAGCAAAAGCTGGTTTTATAATATAATCTTTCACTGAGCTATGCATTTCTATGTTGTTTTTAGTTGTTTATAGCTTCAGTCCTGCTCGTTAAAAGTGCAGAAAATACATTATGGTTCCCAAATCTGCTTTAATGAAAACATCTCCCTTACCCTCCTCCGTGACTTCTTCTCAGTGTTGCATGCATTTTATCCTATGTGGGTTCATGCACATTTTGGCATATTTCTAGGAGAGGATTGTGCTGTGATGCACGCGTTCAGCTGACAACATTCAAAAATTTCAGGTCAATGCACCAAAATGTCTGATGGATTTTGCTCCACAAAAGTCCATGCTGCATGTTTGTGTAAACAGCCTCACTAAACACAACAGATGTTCTCGTCTCCATGTATTTTGCTTGCACTGGAAAAATCTGAGAGAATGAATGAAAATGCTCCCGGTGTGAATGAGCCCATAGAATTGTACTGAGCTTTGTATGAATGAAAGCTTCACAAAGTCACTACCACGATTCCACCACAAGGTGGCAGCATCTTACTGTCTTTGTTCTGCTATCCTATCACATTGAATCAGTTTACTGTCCTATCCATTCTCTCTGGTCACTGATGTCACTAAAAAAAACCCAGGGGTTCTGCCACGGCCCTGTGCATTCTCAGAAACGCACCAAAACATGCACGGCTCGCGGTGCAGGAGCTACTTTGCCACATTTGGCGTGCATAGGGCTTATGAATACTTTTTCGAGGCACTGTACATACACACATATATATTAGGGTTGCACCGATACTAGTATCAGTGCTGATACCAAGTATTTGCACAAGTATCGGTACTCGTGCAAATGCTCGGTTCTTTGAGCTGTCAGTAACATATATTTACACATTTCACATGAAAAAAGCGCAAAAAAATAAAAAAAATATTTCATTTGTAAATAACTTTTCAATGCTTTGTACCATTGCTGACAGCTGAAGTGAAAACAAAACAGTTGCGGTAGGTATCGGTAATTGGTATCAGCGAGTACTAAAAAAAAAGTATCAGTACTCGTAAAAAAATTGTATCGGAGCATCCCTAATATATATATATATATATATTTATGGTCGGAGCCCTCTGTCATAAGAGATATGAATCACATAGACACGCCACAAGACTAACGACACAAATAAGACCTGAAGTGTGGCCTGGCCTGGTGTATGGTATGCCAAAGAAGGGGCCATACCTGAAATAGAAGTAATGAATAATTCTGTTGAGAATTGTTTGAAGGGAAGTGCCCTAAAAAGGGGTATGGGTGGGTGGGTATCGCGCATTAGAGCCGACACTGACCATCGTGGATGGTCTGTTTATGTACCCCTCGAACTCCTCCCATAATTTCAGGCCAGCATACTGGCCTTCCTATTTATGGTCGGAGCCCTCTGTCATAAGAGATATGAATCACATAGACACGCCACAAGACTAACGACACAAATAAGACCTGAAGTGTGGCCTGGCCTGGTGTATGGTATGCCAAAGAAGGGGCCAAAAGTCACACAAGTTTAGGGAGGAACCGTTTTATTTATGAAGGTAGATGACTACAAAGCGAGACTGCTGAAGGCTCGTGCTACCTCCGTCTGAGGATTGGGGACATAACGAGTGAAGCACATGGATTTCCACCGGCCCATCGTCTTGATGACGTGGTCCGGGACTCCGTTCCGTGATGCTGCGGAGGCGGCTCCGATACGGAAGGAATGTCCGGAGTATCGTCTAGGGTCAAGGCCCAAGGTAATTAGCAGTGTCCTAACATGGGCAATGAACTGGTTCCCGCTCAGGGGTTCAGAAGGAAAAGGCAGGAGTGGGCTGTCCGCGGGCAGGTCGGACAGTAAGGTAAGCAGATGATCTAAGACGTCCACGGGGCACCAGGCGTTGTGCGTCCGGAAAAGCCTGATGTCAACCCCGGGACCAGTCTGATGGGTTTTCGACACTGTTAGGTGCAGGACGAAGTGATCCTGGTGGCGAGTCAGTTGGTGTCTACGGAGTATCTGGCAGTTAGGGCTAGTGACAGTGAACTCACTGGGCCGGAGGAAGCCATAGAAGGCTAGGTATATGGCGGCCTGTATGACCAGACTAGGCCGTACGCCGAAGGGAGCGCGTGTGAGGATCGAGGACATGCTTCGGAATATGGAGCTGGTCACCGGTAGGCGCCTGGTACTGGTGTGTGGTTGCTGCCTTTGGATGCCGCGTAATATGGCTTTGACCGCATAGGTGGCGAACAAGGATGGCGTGGTCGGATTTTAAAGGGACACGAAGTGCTGGATGCCGGCCAAGTACAACCTGACAGTATTATACGACAGCTTGAGCTGGGTGTGGCAGTGTGAAATGAGTGTGAAATGAAGGCCAGGATATGGCTGAGATTCCCAGAGAGCGCCCCGGGGTTAGCGGCTAGGAACCTGTTGTAGGTCTTCCAGGCGGAGCGATAAGCTTTCAGCGTGTTGGGAGACAAGGACGAGTTGATCAGGGAGGTTGCACCCTGGAGGTGTTGACTCAATCCAGGGTCAGTTGAGACCAGTGTGGGACGTGTGACATGGTTGGATCGGCTCCGGGCTCCTGCGAAAAGAACATGGTATAGTTAGACCGTGACAGTGCGTCGGCTGAGGAATTGCTATGACCGGGGATGTGTACACAGAGGACATTGAATTGGTGTTGAAGGGATAACAGTACCAGCCTGCGTAGGAAGGACATGATGGCCAATGATTTGGACCTGCCTTTATTGATGATAGCGGCCGTGGCTTGGTTGTCTGTAAAGAAGGTGACGGTCTGACCGGCCCAGGTGCTGCCCCATACTCGAGCTGCAGCGACTATGGGGTAGATCTCAAGGAGGGAAGAGGATTGACTGAAACCGGGAATGGCGAGTATTTCTGGTGGCCATGGCCCGGCGAACCAATGATGGCCAAAAATAGCAGCGAAACCTGTGGAAGCAGCTGCGTCGGTGACTACTTGAGGAGAGGACGAGGACGCTGAGGGAATGAACATGGACCTGCCATTCCAGTTCTCGAGGAACTGATCCCACATGTACAGGTCTGCTACCGCGGGTGAGTCTAGTTTAACGGTTTGGTCAGGATCTTGTGCCTGGGAAAGGAAAACTAATAGTCGTGAGATGAAGGAACGCCCTTGGGGGATGATCCTCATAGCGAAATTGAGCATTCCCAGCAAGGATTGCAGCTGTCTCTTGGTGCACACTCGTGAGATAGTAAAGGTGTGGACGACTGACCTGATGCGGGTCAGTTTATCAAGGGGCAGGCTGGCCTGCATGGTGCGAGTATCCAGATTGACTCCCAGGAAGGTGATAAGCTGTGCTGGGCCTTCGACTTTGTTCTCTGCTATTGGAACATTGAGATTCCTAAAGACCTCTCTAAGGCTTACTAGGTCTACTGGAGGCCTGCTGGGTGACTCTATGAGGAGGAAGTCATCTAAGTAGTGGATGACCTGCTGACAGTGAGCCTGGTGTGCAAGAATCCAGGAAAGGGCTTGAGCAAAGGTATCGAAGAGCCAGGGACTGCTTTTGGAGCCGAAGGTCAGCTTTGTAGCGAAATAATAAAGACCTTTCCATTTGAGGCCGTGCCACCTCCATAGGTTCGGCTCCATGGGCAGTAACTTAAAAGGCATCTGAGATGTCAGCTTTAGAAAGCCAAGCCCCGACCCCTGCCTTGATAATTGACTGGATGGCTAAATCGACAGAGGAGTATTTGAGAGAAAACTCCTCAGATGGTATAAGGGAGTTTAAACTAGGAATGTTGGAGGAATGAGGCGCGGACAAGTCGTAAATTAAGCGTAATTTATTAGAGAACTTGCCCTTGACAAGTCCAATAGGGCTGACTCTCCAGGTGGTAAAGGGTGATTGCGAAAAGGGGCCAATCATGTACCCCCGGTCCAACTCGACCTGTAGGAGTACGGAGATAGCTTCCTCGTCTGAGGCTGCCGAGAGCAGATTCCTGCACTCGTAGGTGGAGTCGGGAAGGGCGATGAGTCCGGTATGGAATCCTGTGGTGAAGCCCTGTACTAGAAAGGCTGTAAGGGACGGGGTCGGGTGATCAGATAGGTAGAAGCTGACCCACCCGACGTGTACGCGGCCTAGTCAGGCCGGACCCAGCTGCTTGATGCTGCAGGCGCTTCTTCGATGGGCTTTCCGGCACAGGAGGCAGATGTGTAGAAGTCTGCAGTTGGGGTAGAAGCAACCCTTAAAGTTAAAGTTATTGCATATGGGTGCCCCCCCCAATGCTCGAACCGGACGTCCAAGCCTGTCGGCCTGGGATGACTGCATGTTTGCAAGGGGCGCATTGGAGGTGGAAGGGAAGCTGGGGGGGCGTCTGCCACTCGACTCGGAGCACCAATTCGCCGTGTGGGTGGCAGATTGGCAGATGGAGCAAAGCGGAGAGCCGAGGCCCGCGAAGTGGCGGCAGAACAATTCCGTATCAACGGTGCTCCAGTCAGTGACGAGCTGGAACTGGGTCAACCTGGCTGCAGCTTTTGCAGAAAAGGAACGATGATAGTCGAATAAGTAGTCGATGATAGTCGAAAAAGGCGTACCCACCATATTTGTGGCCTAGGTTGACTATCGTATGGAGATACAGGTCGAGTTCCTCCCTCCTGTCGGGGTTGGCTGAGCAGAGCACATCTCTGAACATCCCGAAGGCCAATACAAATTCAGTGACCGAGAGCTTACGGTTGAGCCTAGGATCCTTGGCCTTCAGGACAACAGAGACGTCCCCCCAGGAGTACGATTTATTCTCTGCCATGTCCTGGACGGAAATGAGCAGAGACGCTAAGTTAACGTCCTTGCCGTCCAGGATGTCCTTCCTGATGCCCGCTGGGACAAGGTGAGAAGGGAGGATGGTGGTGCTACTGCCTGGGGTACCTGTGAGTGTGGGTACTGCTACAGCCGTGGGGACCAGGGTTGCTGGTGGCAAAGTAGGATGAGTTTCCAGGACCCCTACTCTTAGCTGGACATCGGTAAGTGATGTAGCAAGTGAAGCCACTAAGCCATGGAGCTGGGAGATGGCGGAGGATATGGACTGTAGAGATGCCTGAGAATCAGATGGGGCAGCCGCTGGCGGTGGGAACAACAGCTGAAACAGTTCGGCTTTCCTGGCGGTGGCAGGATAAGGGATGCCTCTACGGCGGAGTTCGGCCATAAGCCTGGGGATGGTCCATGCCCTGAGGGACTGCGTAGAGCCGTCTGGTGTGCCCACGAGGGGTGATGGCGGGGCGGAGGCGAAGTCCTCGCTGTCGGCCTGCGACATGTTGTCGGCTAAGAGAAGGGGAATGCATGTGTTTTAGAATAAGATGCCAGATAGGAGGGGATAGGGAAGTATTAGGTAGCGAGAATGAAAAGGAAAACAGTGAGGACAGGGCAAGGAGCGAAAGGCGTAGATGACAGTTTAGTTTGCGTACGAGCGCTGTTGAGTGAAATTTTAGAAAACTCAAAAGAATGCGTGGCAACTGAGGTGAGCCAGGAGGTGACTGGCTAGGTAACCGATAGCTCAGGTGCCATCTGTGCTCGGCACAGACTGATGAACCAGAGCCCCCAGGGCGTGCTGGGGCGGGTAGTAGAAGTCTGGTACGCTAAGTAAGAATGTTTCGATCTGTAGTGGTTGACGTGTGGACGGTCTGCTCACCCTTGCACTGCCAGCAAGGTGGATGTTAAGCGACCTTGTCTGTGTGGTGAAGGATCTCGGATCGCTCTTCGAAAACAGAGTGTAATGCGCAGAAGTATGTGACAGTCACTAACGCCTCTCAAGCGGTCGAAATTGTGTATGTGAAGGAACATATGTCGTGAAAGAGTGTGAGAAGAAAGCAAGGAGGGGCCTTGCATTGTTTTACGCACCTGTCTGGTGCGCTGATGGATGGAGTCTGGTTGAGGTCGAGACGTGGGTCGACCGGAAACTTGAGACAAGGGTGACACGGAGACATGTATCTATATATGTATAATTGATATATTTCCCCCTCTTTTTTTTTTATTTTTTATTATTATTATTTTTTTTTTCAAGGGGTGGTTTGTGACACTTTCCCTCCTTTTTTTTTTTTTTCTTTACCTGGGGAGGATAATGTCCGAACCTGGAGTAGGGTGGACCAAGTGAAGCTTACCGTAATTGACCTGTGTGGGGAAAGTGATAGAGAAAAAGGTGAGTAGTCGTGTTGCTACTGGAGATGAAGAGTGGCTGATTTCGAACCACTTGTCGGACGCTCGCAGCGATTGCGAGGAGAAGTAGCCTTGCTGTGAGGCGAAAGAAGGAAAGTTTGAAAACTGTAAGTATGTAGGGATGACCGTCCGAAGAGAACCTGGAGTAATTAAAGTAAGGTGCATATGTAATGCATGAAGAAAGTTGCATTTTCCTTTTTTATATCGACTGGGATTGTAAAGGGTCCAAATCATGGAGCCGACGTTACGACTGGATTCGGATCGGTCGGAAGTGTCGATGGTGCGGGTCCGAGCTATTAGAGCCGGTGGTGCGACTGTGCTTGGATCGGACGTGTTTAGCGGGTGATTCGAACCTCGAGCCGAAGCTACGACTAAGTACGGATCAGAAAGTCAGGTGCCGGAGGGCCGAGCCGATGGTGCGACTGGGCTCGGACCATTTGTAAATGCCAGAGCCGAATGTCAAGGGGCGACATTACGACTGCGTGCGGATTGGGTAGAATGATTCGTTGCTAAAGATCCGAGACGGATGAGTCGGCGCTGTGACTGGACTCGGATCGATGGGGTGTGCCGTGGGTCCGAAAGTTGAGCCGATGCTGCAACTGGGTTCGGAACGGTTGGAAGTTTTGACGTTTGTAGATCCGAGCCGATGAGCCGGACGTGCGACTATGCTCGGATCAATCGTGGATGCCAGAGATCCGAATCTCCGAGCCGATGCTGCCTGTATTCGGGCTGATAGCGGGTGCAAGGCGGGGTTTGTTTTGCCGGGTCCGAATCATAGCGCCGGAGATACGGCTGGACTCGGACGGCTGTTCGGTGTTTCGAAGTTGAAGGGGCTTGTGATTTGCCGAGGGTCCGACCTGTAGTGCCGATTGTTAGCGACCAGAGCCGGACCGGACTGTTCGGTGTATGGTGTGAGTAGTAGGAGGTGTAGGGCATTAGTAAGGTGAAGGGAGAGTATCGTAGGAGGTGTAGGGCATCAGTGACTAGGGATAAGGAAGTGCAGTGTGGGATACCAGTCCGACGACTAGATATCGGATGTGCGACTGAGGCAAGAGACTTGCGAGCTGCGAATAATTCGTACAACAGCTCTGTGAGACGTAGTGTCTAGGCGGGCCGTTACCGGTGGTAACGTGCGTGCGACAGGGTTCGAAAAGACAACTGGGCTAGCCGGTAAACATACGATGCAGACGAAAACACGGGGTTATGAACCGTGTGATTGTAAAGGAAGAAAACGTGTACCGGCGCTACGATTCGTACGAATGGTAACGGCCAGTCCTACCTGCGACAGCGGGCGGGGATACGATCAACTGCGAGCGAAGCTGGAAGGTACGAAGCGACTAGACAGGCGTTGTGAGTCGTACGGCGTCGGCTGATGACGAAAAAGTATCGCGCATTAGAGCCGACACTGACCATCGTGGATGGTCTGTTTATGTACCCCTCGAACTCCTCCCATAATTTCAGGCCAGCATACTGGCCTTCCTATATATATATATATTGTGAGGGGGTTAACTCGGTAGCGGGTGTGTGTGACCCCCTGGTTGGGCTCCCCACACAAAAACAGGGCCAGCAGACGGAGGTTGTGGTTTTCAAAATCAAAAGGTGCGGTTTATTTCTCTATGTACAGTGACAAAAACACAGCAAAGCCAAAAAGAAACAAACAAAATAAATCCTGGTCAGTTTGACCTCTGACTAAACATGCAGGTTTCCTAAACTAACAACTGGGATCAGCCTGGTGCTGTCCTAGTCCCTAAGTCCCTGGTTTAGTAAAAGTCCAAACAAATAGCCACACAGGCTTTGCCTCACCGCACAGGGGTTCACTCTCCCTAGACAGTCCACACAGGTCTGGTTCCAGGCATGAGCTAACATCTGATGAAGCTGGGAGTTTTTATAGAGGCCTTAAACGAACTGACAGGCTTCAGCTGGTCTCATCAACTCCCTGCCTCACGACGCCCAGCACTCTCCCTAGAGGTATGAGTCATTCATGAGCCCACTAGCCTCAGCTGGGCTTCATCAACTCCCTAGTTGTATAAGTCGGCATAAAGCCTGAATCTGGGAGAAATATATCTACCCCCCTGGATGCAACCAGGTGACTTTACCTTCCTGCTGTCACATACCCCCCCCTCTTGTTTTAACCTTGGGGTTGGAACACCAGCAATCAGGCATTCATGTACTCGAGACAAAGCATCCACATTCCCCATTTGAACGCCAGGGCGATGCTTTACTGTGAAGTTGAATTCCTGTAGGGCCAGGAACCACCTATTCACTCTTCTATTTGTCTCCTTGTTTTGAGCCATCCACTTTAACGGAGCGTGATCCGTAACCATGTCAAAGTGCCTACCTAGCAGATAGTACCGAAGGGAATCTAGAGCCCACTTCACCGCTAAACACTCCTTTTCAACCGTGGCGTAATTTACCTCATGGGACTTCAACTTCCTGCTGAGGTAAATGACTGGGTGCTCTTCCCCGTTCCAGACCTGGGACAATACTGCTCCTAACCCCACATCTGACGCATCACTTTGTACGACAAAGTCTTTAGAGAAGTCGGGTGAGTACAACACTGGCTGGCTACATAAGGCTTGTTTCAAGAATTGGAATGCTGCCTCAGCCTCGGGGGTCCATTTAATCATGACCGACCCTTTCCCTTTCGTCAGGTTGGTTAGGGGCACAGCCTTAGAAGCAAAGTGGGGAATGAAGCGCCGATAATAACCCGCGATTCCCAGAAAGGCTCGTACCTGCTTCTTGCTGTTGGGACGTGGCCAACTCTGGATGGCCTCGACTTTGTTGAGTTGGGGTTTTATTACTCCCCTGCCAATGGTGTACCCAAGATATTTGGCCTCCTCCTGCCCAATGGTACACTTCTTGGGGTTAGCCGTAAACCCCGCTTCCCGAACAGAGTCCAGGACTGCTTGCACTTTTGGCAGATGTGAGGCCCAATCTGTGCTATGGACAATTACGTCATCCAGGTAAGCCGCAGCATACTTCCGATGGGGCCTCAGCATCTGGTCCATTTTCCGCTGGAATGTGGCCGGCGCATTCTGTAACCCGAACGGCATTCTCTTATATTGGAACGCCCCGTCTGGGGTTACAAATGCGGTTTTCTCTTTGGCCGACTTGGCCAGGGGAATTTGCCAATACCCTTTTGTGAGGTCAAGAGTCGTCATGTATCGGGCTGTTCCCAGCCGGTCGATCAACTCATCTATACGTGGCATGGGGTAGGTGTCAAATTTTGTAACTTTGTTCAACTGACGAAAATCGTTACAAAATCGCCAGCTCCCATCCGGTTTAGGCACCAACACAATGGGACTAGACCAATCACTTTGGGACTCCTCTATCACCCCTAAGTTCAGCATTTTCTGTACTTCCTCCCGTATTGCCTCCCGTCGGGCCTCTGGGATCCGATAGGGTTTTAACTTCACCCTTTCACCGGGCGGGGTAATAATATCATGCTCTACCCCAGATGTTTGTCCCGGCAGCTCAGAAAAACACCTCCTTGTTGCGAAGCACAAACTCCTTAACCTCCTGTTGTTGGGGTTGTGACAAGGTGGCTGCTATTCCAACCTCCGGAATCACGCAACCAGTTTGAGCTGGTGACCAAGTTTCTGCGACTAGGGACTCTCTATCCCTCCAGGCTTTCAACAGATTAACGTGATATATCTGTTCGGGCTTTCGCCTTCCTGGTTGTCTGACCTTGTAATTCACTTCGCTCACTTTTTCCATTATCTCGTAGGGGCCTTGCCATTTGGCAAGGAATTTACTTTCAACCGTAGGGACAAGTACCAATATCCTATCCCCCGGGGAAAAGGTACGGGTCTTTGCTCCACGGTTGTACACTCTCTGCTGTGCCAACTGCGCTTGGGCCAAATGTTCCTTCACGATGGGCATTACCTGTGCAATTCGATCTTGCATCAGGGCGACATGCTCAATCACACTCCTGTGGGGAGAACTCTCACTTTCCCAAGTTTCCTTGGCAATATCCAACAGCCCTCTTGGGTGTCTCCCATACAGTAACTCAAAGGGGGAGAATCCCGTAGAGGATTGGGGCACCTCCCTAATAGCAAACATCAAATAAGGAAGTAGACAGTCCCAATCCTTTCCATCTCTATCCACCACTTTCTTCAACATTTGTTTTAGGGTTTTGTTGAATCTTTCAACCAGCCCATCGGTTTGGGGGTGATACACAGATGTACGCAATTGCGTCACTTTGAACAATTTACACAGCTCTTTCATAACCCGGGACATAAAGGGTGTACCTTGGTCCGTAAGCAGTTCTTTACAAATACCCACCCGGCTAAAAACAAGAGATAGCTCTTTGGCTATGGTTTTGGCCGAGGTATTTCTGAGAGGGATCGCTTCTGGATAACGGGTGGCATAGTCCATTATAACCAATATGTACTGGTGCCCCCTAGCGGACTTGATTATAGGACCTACCAAATCCATTGCGATTCTCTCAAACGGGACCTCAATGATGGGTAGAGGGACCAGCGGGCTACGGAAATGTGGCATCGGGGCCGACCTCTGACACACAGGGCAGGAGGAACAATAATTTTCTATGTCCTTCATCACCCCAGGCCAATAGAATCTCTGTAATACCCTCTCTCGGGTTTTCTCTGTCCCCAGATGACCTCCAAGAATGTGCCCATGGGCCAACTCCAACACCAACTTCCTGTAAGGTTTGGGCACCACCAGCTGCTCAACGGTTTCTTCTGCCCTTTTTGCCACCCGATACAGTAGGTCCTTCTCTACGCTGAAGTATGGGTAAGTGCAGGTATTATCTGGGTTCACTAACTCGCCATCTATTTCCACTACGTTTTCCCGTGCCTTTATTAGGGCGGGGTCTTTTAACTGTTCTGTGGCAAAATTTTCCCTGTGAACCTCCAGATCAGAAAACTCCACAGACGGTAGGTTTTCGTCTGAGGAGGTGGGCTCCTCTCCAGTTTCTTGAGTCTCCCCTGCCAATACTGACAAGGGAAATTCTGGAGAGTCCTCACCACTCTCAGAGGAGTTCTGGCTATCACATTCCTGGTACATAGGGGCACCAGTGGGGGGCTCAGGATCATCCCACAGTTCCCAGAACTTCGGAAAATCCCTTCCCACAATGGCATCATGCGGTAATTGAGATACTAACCCCACTGGATGAGAGAGGGTACCTTTGGGGGTCTCGAAACACACTGTAGTCACTGGATACTCTCGGGTGTCCCCATGCACACAAATAACAGCTACCTTGCTATTCCCAGAGACCTCTGTTTTAACTAATTCAGCCTTTATCAGGGTCACAAGGCTACCTGAATCCAGTAATACCACAACATTTCTACCATTAATACACATTTTGCATAAATGTTTCTCAGTTCCCCGAATGGCAGTGCATGCGACTGTCGCACACAGCGACTGACGTCTGTCCATCAGAAAGTCACATTGCATGGGTTCCTCCACAACCGGGCAATTTGCTGCAATATGTCCCGCTTGCCGGCAGCGGTAGCAAACGATCCTTCTTGCGGCCTCTTGAGCCGCTGATTTCCCAGGCTGTTCTCGCCAAACTTGGGGTAGAGCTCCCACCCTCTCACCCTCTCCACCCTCACCCCTTGGAATCCTCTTATCCGCCCCTGGGGATGGTCTGGTCTTAGGGTGGAAAGTCCGAGTGTCTCTGGAAGAGGCCGTCAGGTTCTCTGTAGCCAAGTATTTCTCTACACGATCCACAAGACCACCGGCCGTCTCTGGGTCTCCATGGCTTACCCACTTTTGGATGGCAGTAGGAAGAGCTCTCAAAAACCGATCCATTACAACACGTTCCACAATCTCTGGTGCGGACAAAGTCTCTGGCTGTAGCCACTTCCTGCTCAGGTGAATGAGATCATACATTTGAGACCTGGGGGGTTTTCCAAGCTGGAAAGTCCAGTTATGCACACGCTGAGCCCGGACAGCCAGGGTGACACCCAGCCTTGCCAATATTTCAGCTTTTAGCATCACATAGTCTTTTGCTTGGTCAGGCTCTAGGTCATAGTAAGCCTTCTGCGATTCACCAGTTAACAGAGGAGCCACCAGTCCAGCCCACTGCTCCTCAGGCCACTTTTCTCTTTCAGCAGTCCTTTCAAATGTGGTCAAAAATACCTCTGGATCATCCTCTCCAGTCATTTTTGTCAATAAACGACTCACCCCAAAGGACGCGGTATTAGTGGGACGGCTTTCCTCACTGGTCTGCGGACGTTGCTGCATTACTACTTCCATTTGTTGTAGTCTCTGCTCTTGCTTCTGTAACAGGTCTATGAAGCGGGCCTCAGATTGCTGCTGGGCTTGTTGATGAGCTTGCTGCTGGGCTGCAAGGCTCCTTTGCAAACCTGCATTTGTCTGCTGTTGATTGGCATTTGCTAGAGCCAGCTGTTTCAGTATCTCCTCCATGCTGGCTTAAAAAAAACTGCCACTGGTTCTCCACCAACTGTGAGGGGGTTAACTCGGTAGCGGGTGTGTGTGACCCCCTGGTTGGGCTCCCCACACAAAAACAGGGCCAGCAGACGGAGGTTGTGGTTTTCAAAATCAAAAGGTGCGGTTTATTTCTCTATGTACAGTGACAAAAACACAGCAAAGCCAAAAAGAAACAAACAAAATAAATCCTGGTCAGTTTGACCTCTGACTAAACATGCAGGTTTCCTAAACTAACAACTGGGATCAGCCTGGTGCTGTCCTAGTCCCTAAGTCCCTGGTTTAGTAAAAGTCCAAACAAATAGCCACACAGGCTTTGCCTCACCGCACAGGGGTTCACTCTCCCTAGACAGTCCACACAGGTCTGGTTCCAGGCATGAGCTAACATCTAATGAAGCTGGGAGTTTTTATAGAGGCCTTAAACGAACTGACAGGCTTCAGCTGGTCTCATCAACTCCCTGCCTCACGACGCCCAGCCCTCTCCCTAGAGGTATGAGTCATTCATGAGCCCACTAGCCTCAGCTGGGCTTCATCAACTCCCTAGTTGTATAAGTCGGCATAAAGCCTGAATCTGGGAGAAATATATCTACCCCCCTGGATGCAACCAGGTGACTTTACCTTCCTGCTGTCACAATATATATATATATATATATATAAACGCCTTTCTTCAAATACCTACAAATAAAAACCACATAAAATCCCAATAAAATACATTTACGTTTTTGGTTGTATTATTTGTAAAATAATAGTGAAATAAATAATTGTAAAATACTAATAACCATTATAAAAATGTAAAAAATTGTAAAAAGGTGAACGTGCGTTAATTTTAAACCACTTCCAGCCCAAGGCCGTCATAAGATGTCCTTGACTTTCAGTGGGGATATCTGAATGATGGGTGCAGCTACAGCAGGCATGTCCAAAGTCCGGCCCGCGGGCCAATTGCGGCCCACGTTCTGGTTTAATGTGGCCCCACTGGTGATTTGGATATATATATATATATATATATATATATATATAAATCTTGTATGGTAATTTATCGGTGCTGCCTCGGAGGGGGCGGGACGAGTGCCGCCAGATTTCATACAAGAGAATCTTCTGTTTACTCGATGGTGTCTGTAATAGGAAGTCCTATCTCCTCCTGGGCTGCCATTGGACGACTGTTCTATCTATCATAGGAGGCGGGACTTTGTAATAAAGAGGCCGCCGAGTAAACAGGAGATTCTCCTGTATGTAATCTGTTGGCGCTCGCCACGCCCCCTCCCCCTTCCTGTCCCCTTTGAGGCTGTAAATGGGCATTGACCAGGCTGCACTGATGGCAATGGTGAGGCTGCATTGATTGCAATGATAAGGCTGCATTGATGAGGCTGCATTGATTGCAATGGTGAGGCTGCCTTGATTGCAATGGTGAGGCTGCATTGATTGCAGTGGTGAGACTGCATTTATTGCAATGTTGAGGCTGCAGATGGGCACTGATTAGGTGGCATTGATGGGCACCGACCTTTATTTTTTCAAATTAAATTTTTTTCCTGAAACTTCCCTCTTAAAGTGAAATAAATACAGTATAGCCAAATAACAAGCCCAAAATCATTCTTAGTCCTGAGCGGCGCTCTGGGATTCATTGGGGGCCACAAAAGATATATATATATACCCAAATAACACGCCTGAGCTCATCTCTTCACCACACACAGCCACAAAGGCAAGAGAATTCTTGTTGGGCAGTGTATCAGTGCTCGGACGAACACACGTAGACCGAATTGTAATGGTTCAAAGAATGTCATGCAAAATAGTCGGCCCTCACACATTTTCACTTCATCAAATCTGGCCCTCTTTGAAAAAAGTTTGGACACCACTGAGCTACAGGCATCATTCAGATACTCTCTTTATTCAGCGGGCGATTCTATGCACTTTAAGAATGATCATAGCGGCAGTTCCGCCGCTTGATAGTTCTTAGAGGCGACGGGAAGGGACACCCCTCCCTTCTCCCGCTGCCATCCGGTGCTTCTCCAGGCTCTCCCGTGCCATCGGGGACCCGGAGAAAGAATCAGCCGCCGCCGGATGACGACCATAGAGATTTCCGATGACCGGATGGTCCCCAGTCATCTCTATGACTGTCAGAGGCCCGGGCGTGAGGTTATGACGTCACGTCCGGGCCGCGGATGTAAACAAAGCCACGATCGACCTGTCACGCACCATTCCTATTACAAGGGATGTTTACATTCCTTGTAATAGGAATAAAAGTGATCAAAATTTTTTTTTTTTTAAAGTGTATAAAAAAAAAATTCAAAACGCCTCTGTCACCGGTAGCTCGCGCTCAGAAGCGAACACGCACGCAAGTCCCGCCCAAATATGTGAACGCCGTTCAAACCACACATGTGAGGCATCACCGCGTGCGTTAGAACAAGAGAAGTACTAGACCTCCTCTGTTACTCTAAACTGGTAACCTGTAAAAAAAATTTAAAGGGTCGCCTATGGAGATTTTTTAGTAGCAAAGTTTAGCGCCATTCCACGTGTGTGCGCAATTTCATAGCATGACATGTTTGGTATCTATTTACTCGGCGTTACATAATCTTTCACATTATACAAAAAAATTGGGTTAACTTTACTGTTTAGTTTTTTTAAAATTCATTTCGCAAAAAATTGCGTTTGAAAGACTGCGGCACAAATACAGTGTGACATTAAATATTGCAACGATTGCCATTTTATTCTCTAGGGTCTCTGCTAAAAATATATATATATAGATGTAGCACACAAACCTTTTTCTCGCCTGGCTCACTTGCGAGTCAAGGCACATCGTGCTATGTGCCCATACCCTCCTGTTTAAAGAGGTTAAGCGGTGTTCATAAATTTTGGGTCTTTCAGCGAATCACCCTTTCCACTGGTTCTCTTCCCCAGAGTATGGGGTCAAGTCTCTGTTTCTTCCCCCAAAGAAAACAATGTCCAGAAGTAATTTAACTCCAACAGAGAGTTTATTTTCTATTTGCTGCGTAGTAGATATAGACAGGTGGATGTAAGAAGAATAGTGTGAAGAATAGATCCAGGCACAACCAGCAATCTCGTCGCCACTCGATCCCGAGTGGTTTTAGCTCCCCCGGATAGTTCTCTCTCACAGCCCTAGCAGCCGGTGTGGAGCTTGAACAGTTCCGCCACCCTATCCCCTCCTGGGACGGGTGTTAAAGTCTACAGAGGTTAGAGGATTTCTAAGAATAGGATGATGCCAATGGGCACTCTACAGGTTAGTTTCTCCAAGTAACAAATCCTTCCCTCTGACAGGTCACCAGGCCTCTCCCGAGACAGCAATCTTCTATTACTCATCTCCTCAATGGAACCGATCCTCCCCTTTTGGTCAGAGCGGGTACCCTTCCCTGGGCACCCTGGGACTCTTCTTTCGGGGATAGGCCCTAGCTAAAGGTGCTAGGCCCAGTTGTAAAGTTGCAGGCCCCAGGCTATAGGTGCCATCCACACGTACCCCTGGCCATGAGGGCCACCGGAGGTGGGCTACGTGTCTCCCTCCTGCTCCTCCCCTCCAGCGCTCTACTGACCTAATCGCATCTTCCCCTTAAGTACCCTCTCCCGGCATGCACAGCAGGTTGACCACTCCCACTGTACCGCTGCCGAGAGAGGACACCCCAAGGCGTAGTAATGCCACCCCTGGCTCAACCCTGACCCGATGTGACAGCACCACCTACAGGCCGCAGGGAACCATACACCAGGTAGCATCACATAGACAGAAGCAATACCTAGCAATGAGAATGGTCTGAGCCTGGCTAATAGCTCAGACCAGCCCCTAAATTTAGGCACATAACACCCTTAAAAAGTGAGAAGGAATGAGGGACCTTGCTCGAAATCAGGGACAGTTGGGAGCTATACAGATGATAATCTGGAACTGGTTCCATTTCGATTTCCCCTCCTTGCTGCCGGCTGGTGAGATCACCAGAACACACACAGGACGGCCTCATCTCAAACATGCATTTACAGTCATTCCCCGCACGCCCACTCACCTCTCTCCTCCCCTATAATCCTCCCAGCGGGCTCAGTCACAGCTCTTCCTGCTGGAGTGGGCTGGGGACTTGATGGGTGCACTGAACAATGTACCAGCACCCAGAAGAAGAAAGCCTCGCTCTTATTTCCAGCATGCAATAAAGAATATTTAACGCTCTGACTGCCTGCGGGCAAATACACACATAGACAGAGGCTGCTGTCACCAGATACATATTACAGTCTAGCAGGCATATTAACTAAAGCAGGCCACGGTCGAATTTCGAACAAATTTTCTTTTCAAAATCAGAAAGTTCGTTTTTTTTGTGATCCGATGATGCCACCATTGATTTTCGAAATTCGGCCAGGAATATTCTTTTCTCTCCGGGAATATTATTTTCTCTCCAGGAATATTATTTTCTCTCCAGGAATATTATTTTCTTGCACATGCGCATTTTTTTTTCTATTACATTTCTTGCACGATTCTCCCATCATTGATTAAAAAATCGTTAGTTTTTCCAAAAATTTCCAACATGTCCGATTCCTCAAATTTGATTGCTGCACGAAAATCGGCTGTTGCTGCAGCCCACTAATGGTGCAAAATTCGTCCGAAAATTCTTTGATACGATTTTCGAAAAAAATTTTTTTCGAAATTCGAACCGTGTATGGCCGGCTTAAGGCAATGTAAAAAACAAAACAAAAAAACACCAATGGTCTTAACCACCTCGCGCCCGCCGTACGAGAATATACGGCCGCAAGGTGGTTGTCAAATGCCGGGAGGCCGTTAATATACGGCCTCCGCTATTTGGCCACTGGGGGGCGCGCGAGCGCCGCCGGCGGCACGCGCGCGCGCCCGGCGCATCACTGAGATGCCGATGCACGTGCCTGGCGGCCGCGATGTCCGCCAGGCACCCGCGATCGGCGGTTACAGAGACAAGGACATGGATCTGTGTGTGTAAACACACAGATCCATGTCCTGTCAGGGAGAGGGGACCGATGCTGTGTCCCTTGTACATAGGGACACAGATCGGTCACCTCCCCCAGTCAGTCCCCTCCCCCCACAGTAACAATCACTCCCAGGGAACACATTTAACCCCTTCCTCGCCCCCTAGTGTTAACCCCTTCCCTGCCAGTCACATTTATACAGTAATCAGTGCATATTTATAGCACTGTTCGCTGTATAAATGTGAATGGTCCCAAATTAGTGTCAAAAGTGTCCGATGTGTCCGCCATAATGTCGCAGTCACGGAAAAAATCACTGATCGCCGCCATTACTAATAAAAATATATATATATAAAAATGCCATAAAACTACCCCCTATTTTGTAAACGCTATAACTTTTGCGCAAACCAATCAATAAACGCTGATTGCGATTTTTTTTTTACCAAAAATATGTAGAAGAATACGTATCGGCCTAAACTGAGGAAAAAAATATATAAAAAAAAAAATTGGGATATTTATTATAGCAAAAATCAAAAAATATTGCTTTTTTTTCAAAATTGTCGCTCTATTTTTGTTTATAGCGCAAAAAATAAAAACCGCCGAGGTGATCAAATACCACCAAAAGAAAGCTCTATTTGTGCGAAAAAAAGGACGTCAATTTTGTTTGGGAGCCACGTCGCACGACCGCGCAATTGTCATTCAAAGCGTGACAGTGCTGAAAGCTGAAATTTCGCCTGGGCAGGAAGGGGGTATATGTGCCCAGTAAGGAAGGGGTTAAAGAACAGCTGTAATATCTACACAAATGTGTTTTTTTTTTTGTTTTTTTTTTATAGGGCTGTTCAATATACATAGTTACATAGTAGGTGAAGTTGAAAAAAGACCATCAAGTCCAACCCATGTAAAGGCCCCGTACACACGGTCTGACTTTTTGCCAACAAACTTCAAAATGAGCAAGTTTTCCAAAGTACGCTCCATTGGACAAACTTTTTCGGTTTTCATCTGACAAAAGTTTGCTCTGCAAACGAACAAACTTTTCGGCAACAAAAGTCTGATGGTGCAAAGTCCGTCCGTGTGTGCAGAAATCCATCGGACTTTTGTCCGAAGTACAAACACGCATGCCCAGAACCAATGTTAAAATCAACCAACAATAGCAAAAGTTGACCAAAGGGTGGCGGTAAAGAGGAGATAAACCATGTGATGTTGGGAACGTTTTGGGAAAGTTTGCAGAAAAGTCCTGCCGTGTGTATGCTATGGGTGTGCCCGGCCAACTCCCTTCGGACAAAAATCCACGGAAAAGTTTGTTTGAATTCCGACCGTGTGTACGAGGCTTCAGTGATTAAATGTCAGTATTACATTGTATATCCCTGTATGCTATGGTCGTTCAGGTGCTTATCTAATCGTTTTTTTAAATTATCGATGCTCCCCGCTGAGACCACCGCCTGTGGAAGGGAATTCCACATCCTTGCCGCTCTAACGGTGAAAACACCGTCGAGAAAATCGACGGGAAAAACGAGGAAAGGCTTGTTTCCCTACACACGGACGTTTTTCCCGTAATTTTTTCTCTTGGTCGAGAAAAACAACCGCGTGTAGGCTCACCGGCAGTGTTTCCCTATGGGAAAACTGCCGCGGAAAAAAATGCCTTGAATCACGACGAGAAAAATTAGAGCATGTTCTAATTTTTCTCGTCGTGATTAATGACGTTTTTCTCGTCGGGAAAAATGATCAAAAGCCCACACACGGGCGTTTTTCTCGTCAAAGAGAAAAAAATTAATTTTTCACGACGAGAAAAATGGTCGTGTGTACGCGGCATTACAGTAAAGCATTTACATTACTTGAAAAAGTATTCATACCCCTTGAAATTTTCTACATTTTGTCATTATACAGCCAAAAACGTAAATGTATATTATTGGGATTTTATGTGATAGACCAACACAAAGTGGCACATAATTGTGAAGTGGAAGGAAAATGATAAATGGTTTTCAATTTTTTTTTACAAATAAATATGTGAAAAGTGTGGTGTGCATTTGTATTCAGCCCCCTTTACTCTGATACCCCTAACTAAAATATAGTGGAACCAATTGCCTTCAGAAGTCACCTAATTAGTAAATGGAGTCCACCTGTGTGTAATGTAATCTCAGTATAAATACAGCTGTTCTGTGAAGTCCTCAGAGGTTCGTTAGGGAACCTTAGTGAACAAACAGCATCATGAAGGCCAAGGAACACACCAGACAGGTCAGGGATAAAGTTGTGCAGAAGTATAAAGCAGGGTTAGGTTATAAAAAAATATCCCAAGCCTTGAACATCTCACGGGGCTCTGTTCAATCCATCATCCGAAACTGGAAAGAGTATGGCGCAACTGCAAACCTTTCAAGACATGGCCGTCCACCTAAACTGACAGGCCGGGCAAGAAGAGCATTCATCAGAGAAGCAGCCAAGAGGTCCATGGTAACGCTAAAGGAGCTGCAGAGATCCACAGCTCAGGTGGGAGAATCTGTCCACAGGGCAACTATTAGTCGTGCACTCCACAAATCTGCCCTTTATGGAAGAGTGGTGACAAGAAAGCCATTGGTGAAAGAAGCCATAAGAAGTCCCATTTGCAGTTTGCGAGAAGCCACGTGGGGGACACAGCAAACCATTAGAAGAAGGTGCTCTGGTCAGATGAGACCAAAATTGAACATTTTGGCCTAAAAGCAAAACGCTATGTGTTGTGGAAAACTAACACTGCACATCACCCTGAACACACCATCCTCACTGTGAAACATGGTGGTGGCAGCATCATGTTGTGGGGATGATTTTCTTCAGCAGGGACAGGGAAGCTGGTCAGAGTTGATGAGAAGATGGATGGAGCCAAATACAGGGCAATCTTAGAGGAAAACCTGTTAAGAGTCTGAAAAATAATGTTTCCAACACCTTGTTGAATCTATGCCACGAAGAATGAAGGAAGTTCTGAAGGCAAGTGTAGACAGTTGCATTGTTGAACAATTTGCTGTCCAAGAGATAAAGTACAATCGGGAGATGGAAAAGACCATTCGATGCCACATACCCTTAACGATCATATTGATTTATCTTTTTTCCTGCAATTTGAGTTTCTGTTCAGACCAATCTGATTAATTTCAATTAGGTTGATCGTTTTTTTTCTAAATTGATTGATGACACAGTAAGGCGCTTATTTATGGTAGCGGGTTCCGTGCCAATCAGCTGCATCGTGAACACAGGGAAGGGGTCCTCTCGTCACGGGCACTGTTCACAGAACACTTTTTTCTC
This sequence comes from Rana muscosa, assembly GCA_029206835.1. NCBI lineage: Eukaryota > Metazoa > Chordata > Amphibia > Anura > Ranidae > Rana > Rana muscosa. Next base: position 337,609,542 of record CM055125.1, on the reverse strand, counting down.
ATCAGAGGCAAGGTGTCCTTTTATTTGACGAAGTGCCCCTGATCCCAACATGGGTAACGGACGTAACGCGTACGGTCGGGGAGAATTCCTCCATGACGGTTGTGTTCTCACATTACATTCTGTACAGAACAAAGCTTCAGCTCTCATTTCCCCTCGGCATTTAATGTTTCCAGGCCAAATACAGAAATGAAAGGACTGACTACTACAATGGGTAACAAAGCTGTCTCGGTCACAAGGCCTTCAATTGCCACTTCACCTGGGCCTTCGCTGAGACGCAGAGGACGTCAGCTGCACTGAGAATGATTAGCGCCGTACTTCTCTAATGGATTTTTCTTTTCTCAATGTACTTTTTTCTCCTCTCTGGATTCATTCGCATTCAGCTGACAAAAGCTTTCCTGCCAAGTTGGGGAAGATTAATGCTTTTGATAAGTGCATCGATGCCAGTTAGCAGATTGACTGGTACCCACAAGGAGATAAAAGATGACACAAATAGATGATCGCATTTGGCGATGAATTTCGTGTAAATGCAGAAAGCCCTTTTCGAAGGTTTCATTGGCTGAATAAATTAGAGAAAAACTATTGCTTGAAGCTAAAGTTTAATCTGCTTATATTTTACCTTCCCTGGTTCCTCCTTCCCCCTTCATCAACATGATAATTAAATTACCGTATATACTCGAGTATAAGCCGAGTTTTTCAGCACATTTTTTTGTGCTAAAAATGCCCCCTCGGCTTATACTCGAGTCCTCCCGGCGCTGTGATCTCTGGCGCTGTGACATACAGTCTAGTCGGAGGCCACGCAGTGTAACAACAAAGCCCCGCCTTCTCCTCGACCTCGTCCGTGATAGGCAGAGCACTGACTCACTGCTGGGAAACCGAGTCAGTGTTCCATCACCACGGACGAGGACGAGGAGGCGGCTGGGCTTTGCTACACTACACAGCGGCCGACTAGACTGTATGTCACAGCGCCGGAGATCATAAGACTGCAGATGGACACCGGTACATAAGGCACGGATCAGGTAGGGAGATTGGCACATACAGATGGAGAGTGAGGCATGCAGATGGACAGTGAGGCATGCAGATGGACAGTGAGGCGCTTCTGCCGGGTTAGCCCCCCCTTATCAAAATTTTTGAAAAAATCTTATGCAGTTTGTTAGATCTTTGTTAGATCAGGTTAGATCAACTGTTCTTTGCATTAGATCTCACACAGAAGAAGCAATATTAACAGTTATTTGCTGGGGGGGGGGCTAACCCATCATCAGCCCCCCCTTATCAAAAAATTGACCAAACAGTTAGCTATTTTGGAAGCTATTTGTTAGATCCGGTAATATCAAGTGGTTTTAACATTAGATCTCACATAATTAGAGACTAATTAAGTGATTAATGAGGGGGGGCTGGCCCCCCTTTATCAAATTTTCGGGCCAAAAATGATTCAGACTAATAGATATTTGTTAGATCCGGTAAGACCAAGTGGTTTTAACGTTAGATCTCATATAATTTCAGAGATATTCCACATAAAAATAGAGATATTAGGTGGTACATATGGACGGGTTGGCCCCCCCCCACATGCAATTTTCTGGCCAAAAATGATTCAGGCTAATAGATATTCGTTAGATCCGGTAAGATCAAGTGGTTTTAATGTTTGATTATACATAATTACAGGGATATTATGGATATTTGATAGCGATGCACGGATATCCATACTAGTGTCTATATCGGAGCCGATAATGAGCAGTTTCACGTGTACCAGTGAGGAGTGCCATTGAGCATACAGAGGCATGCTGAAATTATGTGGGACATTTATCGACAGGTGTGTCCAAGCCCAGTGAAGCCTGAAGCACAGTGCTAGAAGCCAGAGGGAAACTTCGGAGGGCCCTGGTGAAGAAGCCAACCGGGTGCCCATCTACGATAACTGGCTCCAAAACCAATGACGCGAAGAGACAGCAGCGGAAGTCCAACCCCCCCCTCCCCCCGTTGTTGCCTCCAAGCAACCCAGTGTCCCCTTTCTTTTGACACATGCTGCCCGGTGTCAGAGAGTCAATGCACACCAGACTCACAGAACTTAGCGTAGGCTTAAGCCCGATCAGAATCTCTGCAAGAGAGGAGCGCGGCTACAAACCACCGAACAGGCCAGGGCCACCGCTTCCTCCATGCTCCCTGACAAGCAGGTGGGACCTTCTCCTGTTGTTCCCATCCAAGTAAAGGGAGTCTACACCAAGGCCCTTCTTGATACTGGAGCTTAAGTGACCCTTCTCTACAAAGACTTCTATGACAGGCACCTCAAGCACCTGGAGATATGGGGCATTGGGACTCAGAACTTCCCCTATAATGGCTATCTACTGGTCAAGCTGACCTTCGATCCCTCCGTGGCTGGGAAAGCCAAGACTTTTGACACTCGGGCAGTGATCTGTCCTCGCCCACCAGGGGCCAGTAAGAGTTCTCTCATCATAGGGACCAATACTGATCTTGTCAGAAGGCTGTTGACACCTCTTTGTCTGGAGCCGGGCACTTCAACTACAAGTGTGCACCCCATGCTGAGACAAGCCTACCAGTGCCTGGTACAAGAACAGAAAGCCCCAGCTAAAGGTGTGGGAAAGATCTGGCACTTGGACCGGTGTGAGAAAGTGTTACAGCCTGGTAAAGTGGCCTGTTTACTAGCATCTGTCAAGCTAAATTGGAAGCAACCAGGCCCTTTTATTGTCCTTGAAGCAGACGGACAGAGAGAAGACGTGGGAGTATGCAAAAAGTGCCCAATACCGGATCCATCTCTTCAAGTGCATAAGCCATTCCGGGAAAGAGTTTGATGGATTCCTTTAGGGGACTTGGAGGATCTGCATGAACAACTGGCAGAGTTGAAGAGGGCAGGTATCGTCCGAGAGTCCCAGAGTCCATACGCTTCCCCAATAGTGGTGGTACGGAATTGACTACCGGACGCTGAACCGAAGGACCATTCGTGACCAATATACCAAGAATAGAAGATGCCTTACAGAGCCTGTCAGGAGCAATATGGTTCAGCATGCTGGATTTGAAGAGTCGGTATTACCAAATCCCCATGCACCCTGAGGATCGGGAGAAGACCATTATTATTACCCCGGAGGGGATCTTTGAATTAGACTGTATGCATCAAGGTGTCAGAGAAACAACCAGTTCAGCCGCGTCCCCGCACGCATGCACGGTGGAACGGCGATTCGGCACATGCGTGTTTGCGGCCCGATGGAACGTTGCGTATGCATGCGTGCTAGTGCGCGCCCAATCAGCATTCTGGCTGGCCTATATAAGGCTGCCCAGGTACTCTGACAGACTGCTGGTTTGTATTCAGCTTCCTGCTTCCTGTTTGAGCCTAGTTCCTGTTTCCTGTATCTGAACTCTCGTTGTGACCCGGATTGATACTGACTACTCTGCTCTTCTCCTGGACCTGACCCTCGGCTTGCCTAACGGACTTTGCCCTGCTATCTGTGCTTGATCCCCGGCCTGCATCTCAAACCTGCTACTTCTCTCCAGCCCCTGACCTTCGGCTTGTGTTTTGGCATACCTCCCAACCGGCACGGATTGTGCAGGTTTTACCCGCAGAGGCTCCTCCTTCCCGCACTCCCGCGAGACTATCATGTTTCCCGCACAGCAGGAAACATGAAGAGAAGAAGAGGAGCAGCAGCAGAAGGTAAGAGCCCCCCTCCCCCATGCAAATGGGGCACTAGTATGCCCCCCCGATCGGCGGCCCCCTGCCGCGCCCCAAACCCCCCCCCCCGCTTAAATTTTTTTTTTTTTATTTATTTGCAAGTCCTTTTTTTTTAATGTTCCGGCAACCATCAACCCCCCCCCCCCCCCCGCTCAACAACTTCTGTGGCAAGTTCCCGTTTTTTTTGCCAATGTCCCGCAGGGGAGAGGGGACATCAGAATGTCCCGCGAAGGACTTTACAAAGTTGGGAGGTATGGTTTTGGACTAGTTACTTGTCTCCTGTGCTAGACCCTCAGCCTGCACCCTGAACCAGACTTCTGCCTCCTTGTTCTGATCCCTGTTTGTGCTCTGGACTTATATCTCCAGCTAGGGTCCTGCAAAGAGCTGCACCCATCTGTGTTTGACCCTCAGCCTGCTCTTGTCTTCGCACAGCTGTTCAGCTCTACCAAGATCACCTTGCAAGACCTACCCATCCTGCGGGTAGTCAGTGCCTCTTTGTGCCATTCAACCCCTGTATCATCTCCAGGGGGCGGAGTGCACCTAGTCGCAAGGGTGAACCGCTCTCGGCATCTCGGCCTCGGTAAGTGCACACCTGACAGTGGCACAAGGCCTGTCTGGTGCCCCAGCTACCTTCCAAAGGCTAATTGAGAAGACCGCGGGTGACATGAAACTGATCAAGGTCTTGGTAGACGACATCATCGTTTTCGGCAAGACCCTGGAAGAGCACGAAGAGCATCTGGAGAAGGTCCTGAAGAGACTGCATGATGAGGAGGTTGAAGCTGTCTCTGGAAAAGTGCCAGTTTTACAAACCCTCAGTCAACTACCTTGGCCATATTGTGTCTGCCGACAAAGTGGCCACCGACCCCCCAGAAGCTGGAAGCTGTCACCTCCAGGCCAAGGCCTACCAACGTGACTGAGCTTAGGTCATTTCTGGGATTCTGTTCTTATTACAGAAAATTTGTTAAGGGATTCGCTAAGACGCTAACCCTGATCTGGCGAAGCCTGCCAGACCAGCTGGAGGGCCCAGAAAACCCAGAGAGTCCATTTAGGAACAATGGACTCCGAAGTGTGAAGAGGTTTTAGGCAGCTGAAGTGAAGCCTAACAACCGCTCCAGTTCTGGCCTATGCAGATCCAACCAAGCCATATGAGCAACATGTTGACGCCAGTCGAGATGGGCTAGGTGGGGTGCTATATCAAGAGCATGACGGTCATCTACGGCCTGTTGCCTACATCATAGGCGTGCACACAGGGTGTGCCAGGTGTGCCCAGGCACACCCTAATCACCCTGTGCAGAACAGATTCCCCCTACTGACCTGGGTCCCCCTCCTTCCCTCCACAGCACTTCCGGCTTCCCTCCTCTCCCACCGGTTGTTGCTGTGGATGTCTTAAGATGAGTGGGGGAAGGGGCCAGTAAATATGCCATTTACCGGCCCCTTCCCTTTCTGAATGAACATCGTGAGTGATCAGTAGAGTGGCATTAGGGTGTGCACACCAAAGCTCAAACACAAAGACTGCGCACACCTATGGCCTACATGAGTCGGAAGTTGGCCCCCCGCCGAGAAGAACTACCCCATGCACAAACTTGAGTTCCTGGCCTTGAAGCGGGTGGTGGTGGATAAGCTGAGGGATTATCTATATGGAGCGGAGTTCGTGATCAAGACTGACAACAATCCTCTCACCTACATCCTCACTACCACCAAGTTGGATGCCACGGGTCACAGGTGATTGGCTACTCTATCAGGGTTTATTTTCAGCCTGAAACAAGATGCGGATGCTTTGTCAAGAAGGCCCCATTGTTCCAGAGACCCCCCAGCTGACACCTGAAGGGGTACGAGCCTTATGTCAAGGAGCAGAACATCAAGCTGGAGAAGGATCCAGGGCTGAAGACATTGGAGTGTCAGCCGCTGGTGTCCCCAGATGTTATTGCAATGTCACCAAAGTCGGGGATATTAGTCTGCCAGAAGCTGTCAAAGAATGACCTGCAGAGGGACCAGTTGGAAGACCCTATCTGTAGCTTGGCATTGAAGGCCTTGGAGAGCCAACGCCCTGACTTGCTCCTCACTGACTCCCCAAAGGAAACCCGTCTGCTGCACCGAGAGTGGGATCAGTTTCAGGTGCACCAGGGGTTGGTCTACTGAAGGGGCCCCTCTGACGATTCTGAAGAAAAATTGCAGCTATTCTTACCTGAAAAACATAGGGAGACAGTATTAACTGCCCTACACGACAACCATGGCTACCTAGGGCCCAAAAGAACTTTTGACCTGGTGAGGGACAGGTTCTACTGGCCCTGCATGCAGGCTGAAGTTGAGGACTAATGCCACTCCTGCATCAGATGTATCCAAAAGAAGACTTTGCCCCACGAGCTGCCCCAATGGGCCATCTTCAGAGTCAGGGACCCATGGAGCTGGTGTGCATTGACATTCTGTGCTTGGAGCCTGATTTTAGCGGGCAGGAAAATATCCTGGTAGTGACTGACCATTTCAATCGGTATGCCCAGGCATTTTCCACGAGGGACCAACAAGCATCCATGGTGGCCAAGATCTTTGTGGAGAAATTCTTTGTGCACTATGGTCTGTCCCAACGCATCCACTCTGATCAGGGGAGAGATTTTGGGAGTAGTCTCATCAAGAGACTTTTAGACCTGTTGGGCATCAGAAAGTCTAAAACCACCCCGTATCATCCTCAAGGAGATCCTCAACCAGAGAGATTCAATCAAACCCTCCTGGATATGCTCAGAACTCAAAATTTAGAACAAAAACAGCACTGGAGCAAGCATATAGTGGCTATTGTGCATGCTTATAACAGCACCACCAATGATGCCACAGGTTACTCTCCCTATAGTTTGATGTTCGGGCGGTAGGCCCGGCTGCCAGTCGACTTGGCCTTCGGCACATCCCTCGACCATACCTCAGCAACTTCCCGCTGGAAGTCGCAGCCCTATGTCATTTGCAAGCATCTGCCTGGACTCCCAGTATATCAAATCCGGCCAGAGGGAAGCACAGGCCCGCTGAAGACTTGGCATCGCAATCATCTGTTGCCTCTGTCAGAAGCAGTTCATGTGCCGCCACAGCCAGATTTACAGTCCACACCCACGGCCTCTCAAAGATCCCAGCCAGTGACTAGATCTCACTCTCAGTCTGTACCCCTTGCTGAAGATGAAAACCGCGAGGCAGGACAACCTCCCCCTCCTATGCCAATTGGTTGGATATTCCTCTGCCATGGTTTTATGCAGATGCAAATTGTATGGTTTCCTGTGCACACTAACCTGTTTTTTTTTTTTTACGTGTGTATATCAAAAGCATGTAACAGGTCATAGACTCTTTACCACCTTTGGCGGACCTAAGGTTTTTTGGTGGGGGGAGTGTGTAGCCGGGGCTGCTCTGTCACCCATGGTCCCACACCTCCCTCCATTCCCGCCAGGAACCGTCGGACTGAATAGACACTGACACAGGCACTCACTGAGGGAGAGCACGTCTGTCAATACCTGTGGGGGATTTCTCCCCCTAATTCTACTCTTCCTTGAGTGACGAGCGGCGCTCACTCACAGGCATCAGTCCGCTCTGCTCTCTTCTCTGTGTTCCTATTGGCAGGGAGAGGAAGTCAATCAAGCAGCAGCAGAGGACCACAGGTCTTAAAGGCTCATCACAAAATGGCACCATTGATTTCTACTGGGGATGGAGCTACTACTTCTGCTTTGAAAGAAGGGGGCTAGCTAAAGACTTAAGCTTGTTGGTCTGAGAAGAGATCACCATGAGGCTGGGAGGTGAACGGAGGTGTGAGAAGAGACTACAGGCATCCGCTGAAGAACCATCCAAAGACGGTTCCAGAGACCATCCGGAGACGGTTGAAGATGGATGTACCTTCTGTCCCACCTAATATCCCTATTTTTATGTGAAATATCTCTGAAATTATGTGAAATCTAACGTTAAAACCACTTGATCTTACCGGATCTAATGAATATCTATTAGCCTGTGTAGCGCCCTGCTCCTATTGGGTAGGTGCTAGTGTAAATTTAGTTATCTGAGCTGTCTTTTAGCTCAGAACAATTGTACCAAATTATGGTCTCTGTTCCAGTTTAGCTGGGCTGTACATTTTCCACCTGACTGTAGGTGTCGTTACCACAGGCCAAGGTTGGAAATGCAGTAGGCTGGATGCATTGGGTATTCCTTTGCCTGAGACAGCGCAGTGGGAGTGGTGACCCCGCTGTGCATTCTGGGAGAGGGTACTTAAGGAGCAGACACTGTTTTCCGGGGATTATACATAATTACAGGGATATTATGGATATTTGGTATCGATGCACGGATATCCATACTAGTGTCTATATCAGGTGTAGCAATACCCCCGCAGGGGCTGCTGGTTTAAGATTTGGGCCTGCCGTTACCTTACTGTTCTCCACGTCCGTCCTAGGGGTCTTCCTTGAAGAATTTCTCACAAATGTCTGCACCAAACACTTAGTCTCTTTTTCTCAAGGGTTTTATTAACAGAGGGACAGAGGGATGGAGGGTTAGGGGGGGGATTCAGGTACCTTGCTTGCGGATCACGGGTACTTCTTAATCCAGAGGACAAACAGTCTCCATACTGGATATAGCCACCACTGGCTATAACTGTGTTAGTAGTTTTCTGCCTCGGGGCCTGTAGGCCAGAGGCTCCGTTGCTGAGAGTAGGCCCAGGAGTTTCTGGGGGCCTACTGATCTGGGGATGGTCCTGTGTCGCCTTGCCTGAGGGAAGGGACCGAACAATTGAGAGCTCAAATGGAGGACGCATCCGGATAAAAATTTGCCTCACAGTGCTGCCGGCTGGCTGAAAGATCCTGGCACTGTGTGTTATGTTTTCAGAACTTTATCAAGTGAGTGATTACCCAAGTCTGTGGCAGAGACTATTTGTATTCTTCAAGTCTGGCAGAAACTATTTGTATTCTTCAAGTCTGTGGCAGAGACTTTTGGCCGAGCACCGCACCGGCTGCTAGGTCAGTGAGAGAGGCCTATCCGGTGGTTGCTAGATCCAGTGTGGAGACTGTTTGTCCTCTGGATTAAGAAGTACCCGTGATCCGCAAGCAAGGTACCTGAATCCCCCCATCCCTCTGTCCCTCTGTTAATAAAACCCTTGAGAAAAAGAGACTAAGTGTTAAACCAGCAACCCCTGCGGGGGTATTGCTACACCTGATATAGACACTAGTATGGATATCCGTGCATCGATACCAAATATCCATAATATCCCTGTAATTATGTATAATCAACCATTAAAACCACTTGATCTTACCGGATCTAACGAATATCTATTAGCCTGAATATATTTTTGGCCAGAAAACTGCATGTGGGGGGGCCAACCCGTCCATATGTACCAACTAATATCAGTATTTTTATGTGGAATATCTCCGAAATGATGTGAGATCTAACGTTAAAACCAATTGATCTTACCGGATCTAACAAATATCTATTAGCCTGAATGATTTTTGGCCAGAAAATTTGATAAGGGGGGGCCAGCCCCCCCTCATTAATCACTTAATTAGTCTCTAATTATGTGAGATCTAACGTTAAAACCACTTGATCTTACCGGATCTAACAAATAGCTTCCAAAATAGCGATCTGTTTGGTCAATTTTTTGATAAAGGGGGCTGATGACGGGTTAGCCCCCCCAGCAAATAACTGTTAATATTGCTTCTTCTGTGTGAGATCTAACGCAAACAACGGTTGATCTAACCCAGTGGCGTAGCGTGGGGGGTGCAAGGGGGGCCTAGGCCCTGGGCGCAACATTTGGGGGGGCGATATCCCGCGCCGGTGTCACCCTAGCTCCATAAATCATTTTTTTTTGTGACCCCGCGCCGCTCCGGCCGCCATCTTTATTCTCAGGCCGGCCCCTGGCGCCCTGTGATTTGGCGAAAGGGGTCATGTGGCCTGTCCCTAATCGCGGGGGAGCGGGGCTGTCTTCTCCTCCTCCTCCTCTCCGGCCCAGGTCACCAGGTCTGCGGCGCAGTGGCAGGCAGGCAAGGCAGTCTGTGGCCAGCCGCCACCGCCATCATCATCATCATCTCCTCCTCCTCCCTCTCCGATCATGTCCCCGGCGCAGCGGCAGGCAGTCTGTGGCTGCCATCATCATCTCCTCCTCCTCTCCGGCCGGGTCTCCCGATCATGTCCCCGTCAGGACAGGCAGTCCAGCGAGCAGTGTGACAGGCGGCAGAGCAGATGGAAAAAAAAAAAGGTAAGAGACTGACTCGGCCTGGGGGGAGTAGATATGGTCTGGGGAGAGGGAGCAGCTAGAAAGTTTGTGTATTGTGTATAATGTATTGTGTATAGTGTATTGTGTATTGTGTATTGTGTATTATGTATAGTGTATTGTGTATAATGTATAGTTATAATGTATTGTGTAGCGGTCAGTATGTAGTGTATTGAATAGTGTAGCGGTCAGTATGTAGTGTATAGTGTATTGGTCTGTGGGTAGTGTATTGTGTAGCGGTCAGTATGTAGTGTATTGTGTAGCGGTCAGTATGTAGTGTATTGAATAGTGTATTGTGTAGTGGGCGATGTAGGAATCAGGTAGGTCAGTGTAGAGGTTAGTATAGGAATCAGGTAGGTCAGTACTATTGAAGGAAGGGAAGGGACTTGGAGAGTGCGAAAAGTCCGCAGGTTAGGGGGGCGCAAATTACTTGCCTTGCCCCGAGTGCTGACAACCCACGCTACGCCACTGATCTAACCTGATCTCAAAAAGATCTAACAAACTGTATAAGATTTTTTCAAAAATTTTGATAAGGCTAACCCGGCAGAGGTCAGTGAGGCATGCAGATGGACAGTGAGGCTTGCAGATGTACAGTGAGGCTTGCAGATGGACAGTGAGGCTTGCAGATGGACAGTCAGTGAGGCTTGCAGATGGACGGTGAGGCTTGCAGATGGACAGTGAGGCATGCAGATGGACAGTGAGGCATGCAGATGGACAGTGAGGCATGCAGATGGACAGTGAGGCTTGCAGATGGACAGTGAGGCTTGCAGATGGGCAGTGAGGCTTGCAGATGGACAGTGAGGCATGCAGATGGACAGTGAGGCATGCAGATGGACAGTGAGGCATGCAGATGGACAGTGAGGCATGCAGATGGACAGTGAGGCATGCAGATGGACAGTGAGGCTTGCAGATGGACAGTGAGGCTTGCAGATGGACAGTGAGGCTTGCAGATGGACAGTGAGGCTTGCAGATGGACAGTGAGGCTTGCAGATGGACACAGTGAGGCTTGCAGATGGACACAGTGAGGCTTGCAGATGGACAGTGAGGCTTGCAGATGGACAGTGAGGCTTGCAGATGGACACAGTGAGGCATGCAGATGGACAGTGAAGCACAGTGAGGCTTGCAGATGGACACAGAGAGGCATGCAGATGGACAGTGAGGCTTGCAGATGGACACAGTGAGGCTTGCAGATGGACACAGTGAGGCTTGCAGATGGACAGTGAGGCTTGCAAATGGACACAGTGAGGCTTGCAGATGGACAGTGAGGCTTGCAGATGGACAGTGAGGCTTGCAGATGGACAGTGAGGCTTGCAGATGGACAGTGAGGCTTGCAGATGGACAGTGAGGCTTGCAGATGGACACGGTGAGGCTTGCAGATGGACAGTGAGGCTTGCAGATGGACAGTGAGGCATGCAGATGGACAGTGAGGCATGCAGATGGACAGTGAGGCTTGCAGATGGACACAGTGAGGCTTGCAGATGGACACAGTGAGGCTTGCAGATGGACACAGTGAGGCTTGCAGATGGACACAGTGAGGCTTGCAGATGGACACAGTGAGGCTTGCAGATGGACAGTGAGGCTTGCAGATGGACAGTGAGGCTTGCAGATGGACAGTGAGGCTTGCAGATGGACACGGTGAGGCTTGCAGATGGACACAGTGAGGCTTGCAGATGGACCCCCCCAGCAAATAACTGTTAATATTGCTTCTTCTGTGTGAGATCTAACGCAAACAACGGTTGATCTAACCTGATCTAACAAAGATCTAACAAACTGTATAAGATTTTTTCAAAAATTTTGATAAGGCTAACCCGGCAGAGGTCAGTGAGGCATGCAGATGGACAGTGAGGCATGCAGATGGACAGTGAGGCATGCAGATGGACAGTGAGGCATGCAGATGGACAGTGAGGCTTGCAGATGGACAGTGAGGCTTGCAGATGGACAGTGAGGCATGCAGATGGACAGTCAGTGAGGCTTGCAGATGGACAGTGAGGCATGCAGATGGACAGTGAGGCTTGCAGATGGACACAGTGAGGCTTGCAGATTGACAGTGAGCCACAGTGAGGCTTGCAGATGGACACAGTGAGGCTTGCAGATGGACAGTGAGGCACAGTGAGGTTTGCAGATGGACACAGTGAGGCATGCAGATGGACAGTGAGGCTTGCAGATGGACAGTGAGGCTTGCAGATGGACAGTGAGGCTTGCAGATGGAGAGTGAGGCATGCAGATGGACAGTGAGGCATGCAGATGGACAGTGAGGCTTGCAAATGGACACAGTGAGGCTTGCAGATGGACACAGTGAGGCTTGCAGATGGACAGTGAGGCTTGCAGATGGACAGTGGGGCTTGCAGATGGACAGTGAGGCTTGCAGATGGACAGTGAGGCATGCAGATGGACAGTGAGGCTTGCACATGGACACAGTGAGGCTTGCACATGGACACAGTGAGGCTTGCACATGGACACAGTGAGGCTTGCAGATGGACACAGTGAGGCCTCGTACACACGACCGATTTTCTCGGCAAGAACCAGCAAGAAACTTGCTGGCAGAGAGGTCTTGCCGAGTAAATCGGTCGTGTGTACGCTGCTATCGGGTTTCTCGTCGAGAAAACCGACAAGAAACCTCGACGAGAAAATAGAGAACCTGCTCTCTATTTTCTCGTCGAGATTCTCGTCGGCATGTTTCTCGACGAGAAAAGTGAGTGTGTGTACACTTACCTGTCCTCCCGGACGGCCGCGCATGTTCGAAATGAATTCGACGCATGCGCGGTAGCTTCCTAGGCATACGTAGGGTATACCAAGATGGCGGCGACGGCATCGAATGTGACGAGCGCATGCTCGACGTAGTCGATGACGTCACCGCGTACGCTCCTTTCAAAGAACCGCGGGTTCTTTGAAACGAGCGTGTGTACACTCGGCCGGGACAAGTTTCTTGTCCAAGAATCTCGTCGAAAAAAACGACATGTTTTTTTCAACGAGAATCTCGGCCGTGTGTACGAGGCCTGAGGCTTGCAGATGGACACAGTGAGGCTTGCAGATGGACACAGTGAGGCTTGCAGATGGACACAGTGAGGCTTGCAGATGGACACAGTGAGGCTTGCAGATGGACAGTGAGGCATGCAGATGGACAGTGAGGCACAGTGAGGCATGCAGATGGACACAGTGAGGCTTGCAGATGGACACAGTGAGGCTTGCAGATGGACAGTGAGGCTTGCAGATGGACAGTGAGGCATGCAGATGGACAGTGAGGCACAGTGAGGCATGCAGATGGACACAGTGAGGCTTGCAGATGGACAGTGAGGCTTGCAGATGGACAGTGGGGCTTGCAGATGGACAGTGAGGCTTGCAGATGGACAGTGAGGCATGCAGATGGACACAGTGAGGCTTGCAGATGGACACAGTGAGGCTTGCAGATGGACAGTGAGGCTTGCAGATGGACAGTGGGGCTTGCAGATGGACAGTGAGGCTTGCAGATGGACAGTGAGGCATGCAGATGGACACAGTGAGGCTTGCAGATGGACACAGTGAGGCTTGCAGATGGACACAGTGAGGCTTGCAGATGGACACAGTGAGGCTTGCAGATGGACAGTGAGGCTTGCAGATGGACAGTGAGGCTTGCAGATGGACAGTGAGGCTTGCAGATGGACAGTGAGGCTTGCAGATGGACAGTGAGGCTTGCAGAGGGACAGTGAGGCATGCAGATGGACAGCGAGGCACAGTGAGGCATGCAGATGGACACAGTGAGGCTGCAGATAGGCATTGTTGACCTTCTTTTCCACTTACAGTAGCTGCGCATTTCTCACCCTAGGCTTATACTCGAGTTAATATGTTTTCCCAGTTTTTTGTGGTAAAATTTAGGTGCCTCGGCTTATATTCGGCTCGGCTTATACTCGAGTATATACGGTAAATAAAAAAACCCTTTCCATTTCTATAACATAATTAGGGTGCCATCAGAGTGCTGTCCATAACTTCCCGAAGACATCAAAGTCCCTGCTTCAGTACTCTTCTCAAGAGCCTTGATGAAAGCAGCAGGCTGGCTCTTGGGAGGAGCTATTAAACTATCAAAATGGCTTGATGGGTGGGTGTCAGTCTGGAGACGTAGGCATTCCTAGTCAGGTTCTAGGTAACACCCACTCGTGATTAATGAGCCTCCGTGATTGAAAGGACTGAAATCCAATGAATGGAAAAGGGTAGGCCAGGGACAGTCAGGTTGGGGAGGAAAAAGCTAGATGAGGCTGGACATCATCCAGAAAATGAGGTGGGCTTTCTGACTTGCTGCATTTTCAAATGTACACTGTGAAAATCTCATAATGTGCAGTAAAATTAGAGTAGATGATTTTAGTATATTAGAGGAGCCCATACAACTGTGCAAGGCTGAAGGGAAGGCTGGAATTCAATGTTAAAGAGAATCTCTGAGCACATGGTAAAACAAATCCCAGGAGTCCAGCTATATATTCATAAAAAATCTGTGGATTGAAATACATTATCATACTCCTGGCAGAGGTGTGGGATCATTGGCTGTTCAGAGGATTACATAGTTATGTTACAGTTTGCTACCTATCTATACCCATGAATGAGCTTTTTGTTTTTGGTTGGGCATCATGAGCTAAAGCCCCATGTTCTACGTGCTGTACAAAAAAAAAACAAAAAAAAAAAAACTGTTCTGACTGCTATACAAACATATAAAACAAGTGTTGACCCTTGTAGTACCTTATTTTCCCCACAAGATGTCCCCTCACCTGCAGTACCTTTTCTTTCCCACAATATGCCCCCTGCATTACCTCTTCTTCCCTACAAGATGTCCCACTACAGTACCTCTTCTTCCCTACAAGATGTCTCCAGCATTACATCTTATTCTCCAGAAGATGTACCATTGCAGTACCTCTTCTTCCCTACAAGATGTCCTACTGCAGTACCTCTTCTTTCCTACAAGATGTCCTACTGCGGTACCTCTTGTTCCCTACAAGATGTCCCACTGCAGTACCTCTTGTTCCCTACAAGATGTCCCACTGCAGTACCTCTTCTTCCCTACAGGATGTCCCACTGCAGTACCTCTTCTTCCCTACAGGATGTCCCACTGCAGTACCTTTTTTTTCCCACAAGATGTCCCCTGCAGTACAATTTCTTCCCCACAAGATGTCCCTGCAGTATTTTTTCTTTCCCACAAGATGTCCACTGCAGTACCTCTTCTTCCTTACAAGATGTCCCACTGCAGTACCTCTTCTTCCCTACATGATGCCCCACTGCAGTACCTCTTCTTCCCTACAATATGTCCTACTGCAGTACCTCTTCTTCCCTACAAGATGTCCTACTGCAGTACCTCTTCTTCCCTACATGATGCCCCACTGCAGTACCTCTTCTTCCCTACAAGATGTCTCACTGCAGTACCTCTTCTTCCCTACAAGATGTTCCACTGCAGTACCTCTTCTTCCCTACAAGATGTTCCCTGCAGTACCTCCTCTTCCCTACAAGATGTCTCCTGCAGTACCTCATCTGCCCCACAAGATGTCCTCAGTCTTCCAGATTGAATCACACCTTGAGGGGGCATCACCACGGATCATTTCACAAAGAGGCCTTGCACCACAATATCAAGGCATATCTCGAAGCTAACAGTTCAGGCTCACAGACTTTATAGATAGGTGCTCTTTATAACAGAATCAAGCCATTGTTCAGCAGCTCTAATTAAAGGGTTAGTGACTCCCAGTAGAGAGAAGTCGGAGAAGGATACCTAACATGTCCCAGAAAGAACGCAGGTCACATGGTGGACTTGGCTTTCTCCCTCCACAGGAGATACCATTCATGGCTGAGAAAATGGCACTCTTACCCCAAAATGGGAGACAACTCCCTCCGATGTGAAAACAGAACTTCTGTTAGAATACCATCAACAAGGGAGAAAGAATACCAAGATGACTTTGGAGGGGAGAAAGCGGTGGCTGGGTCACCTTGGGAGAAGAGGTGGTTGGGTCACCTTGGGTGAGGGGGGAGAGGTTGTTGGGTCACCTTGATGCCTTTAAACTCTTTATTGGAAGCCTTGTATCATAGTACCAGGGCATATGTCATGTCCAGCAGATCAGGCTTATAGACTTGGCAGTTACATTAGGTACTCTTTGTAGACAGGTGCTCTTCATAACAGGTGGATGCCTTGTTAAACAGTCTTTGTTAAAGAGTTAGGTATCCTTCTCCAACTTCTGCTTGCTAGGAGTCTCAGGAGAAACATGGGTCACATGCTGGATTTAGCTCTCTGTACCAATAGAAGATTTTCTCCTATTGTCTCAATCAACTTCCCCTCATGGCTCAGGAAAGGCACGCTTTTCCACAAATGGGAACTCCACTCCTTCCAATGAGAAAACAAAACTTCTATTACTGTACTATGATAAGGAAAAAAAGAATACCATCTCTTGCCCAATTCACCTCTTGCACCTGCATATCCCCCCGTATGGACCAGACCAGAGGGCATTGAAGACTCCTGAGGATTAAGCTCCAAGCTTCTAAAACAAAGTGGGCTTTTCACCAGTTCTGGCTGCTATAGTCTACTTCATATAGTACCGCTTCTTCTCCGCAAGTACTCCTTTGTCTTCTGGGTTGAATCACACCTTGAGTGGGTATCACCTGGGCGCTTCTAACATGCAGCTGGAGTAATTGGATGCATTAATACACTATTTTGGAATCCTTGTACCATCGAACCAAAGCATATCTCATGCCCAACGGGTCAGACTCAGATTTGCCATCTACAACAGGTTGAGGTGGTCTTCATAACAGATAGACACCATTGTTCAGCAGTCTTCTTTAAAGAGTTAGGTATCCTTCTCCAACTTCTCCTTGCTAGGAGTCTCAAACATGTCCTGGTAGGACTGCGGGTCAAATGCTGGACTTGGCTCTTTCCCCCAGTCTTTAACACAGGGTTTCTTAACCAGGGAACCATAAGGTTCCTCTATAGCAGTGGTTCTCAACTCCTGTCCTCAGGACCCACTAACAGGCCAGATTTTAAGTATTACCTTGTTGAGATGCAGACTAGAATACTGCAATCACTGAGCAGCAAATTATATCACCTGTGATGGATTTCAGTTATCTTGCAAACCTGGCCTGTTGGTGGGCCCTGCGGACTGGAGTTGAGAACCACTGCTCTATAGGTTGCTAGCGGTTCCTTGAGCAATGACCAATTTTTGACACAGAAAAGTGAAAGCGCCTCTTAGTGTAGTAGGATAAAACATATTTATTCAAACTTTTAAAGGGCCACTCACATTGATATAACAGGCCCATCGGTCAGGTGGGCATCGGTCAGTTGACAGTCAGCCGCAGTGGAGGAGGAGAATGCCAGCCACTCTCTTTCAGATTGCGAGTTGCCAACGATGTCTATGGAGCGCAGTGTCAGCGCGATGACGTCACCAGAAGGGGGAGTGTGCAACGCGTTTTAGAGCATGTGCAGTGCCTCGTCCAGGCATTCTCACTCCTTTCTCAGGCTTCTCCTCCTCTACTGTGGCTGACTGTCATCCCGCACGTGGATCTCCTGGCGTCATTCAGCAGAAGCCCACCTGACCGATGAGCCTGTTATATCCTAAATCAGGTGAGTGGCCCCTTTTGAAGTATGTGTTTTATCCTACTACACTTTAGGCGCTTTCCCTTTCTTTTGTCTGTCATTTCACAGTGTTGGTTTCCTCTTCTGGATGAGCTTGCTCTAAGTGGACTATTGATTTATTTGGACTTTATAAGGACAATTTCCCATAACTACCCATAATTGATGTATACACTTGTAGCAGTACCCCCGCAGGAGCCGCAGGTTTAAGATTTGGGCTTGCCGTTACCTTACTGTTCACCACGTCCGTCCTAGGGGTCTTCCTTGAAGAGTTGTTCACAAATGTCCGCACCAAACACTTAGTCTCTTTTTCTCAAGGGTTTTATTAAAGAATTTCCAAACAGAGGGGTGGAGGGTTGGGGGAGATTCAGGTACCTTAGTTTTGCGGATCACGGGTACTTTCCTTAATCCAGAGGACCAACAGCTTCCACACTGGATCTAGCATCCACCGGATAGGTCCCTCTCGCTGACCTAGCAGCCGGTGAAAACTCGTTCAAAAGAAAAGTCTCTGCCACAGACTTGTGTAACCACACACTTGGTAAAGTTCCGAAACACAACACACAGTGCCAGGATCTTTCAGCCAGCCGGCAGCACGGTGAGGTAGATTTGATCCGGATGCGTCCTCCAATTGAGTCCTCAATTGCTCGGTCCCTTCCCGCAGGCAAGGCGACATGGGACCATCCCTGGATCAGTAGGCCCCAGCAACTCCTGGGCCTACTCTCAGTAACAGAGCCGTGGGGATCTGCAGGCCCCAAGGCAGAAAAACTGCTCACACTTCCCTGAGGCCAGGAGGGCCGTCAGGTCAGGATCAGAAGACCCTGAAAAATGGCGTCTGTCTCTGAAGTACCCTCTCCCAGAATGCACAGCGGGGTTACCAATCCCACTGAGCTGCTTCTGGGCAAGAGGTATCCAATACATCCAGCCAGCTGCAATTCCAAACTTTACCTGTGGTGACAACGACACCTAGAGGAAGGTGGAAAATATGCAACTCAGCTGAACTGAAACAGAGACCCAAAATTTGTTACAATTATTCTGAGTTGAACTATAACTCAGACAACTAAAATTTAAACAGCGCCTACTTGAAAAGTAGGAGGGCGCTACACACTATATGTCTGAGGCAGTTTTGTTTTTTTATGACCAATTTGTGCCTCGAAGAAGGTTTATACTGACACCATTGATATTTAAGGGGGATAGATCTTCCCAATGACCCCAAGTGTAAGGAGCGTTCTTTCCACTGACCATCATCCTAATGAAATCAGGAGTTGTAGATATAATCATTTTAGCAGGGGTTCCCTGAGACCAGAAGATTATTTAATGGGTCCCTCTGTGTTGAAAAGGTTGAGAAAGGCTGCTCTAAGATGTCCCAGGAGGAAGGTGGGTCCAGGGCTGGTGCAAGGATTTTTGACACCCTAGACGAAACTCATTTTGCCGCCCCCCCTTGGCTCCACCCACTTTGCCCTGCCCATGTATTGCCCAACTTTCTAATGAAGCGCCCATCAAATGCAGCCTCACCAGCGCCCATCAAATGCAGCCTCACCAGCGCCCATCAAATGCAGCCTCACCAGCGCCCATCAAATGCAGCCTCACCAGCGTCCATCAAATGCAGCCTCACCAGCGCCCATCAAATGCAGCCTCGCCAGCGCCCATCAAATGCAGCCTCGCCAGCGCCCATCAAATGCAGCCTCGCCAGCGCCCATCAAATGCAGCCTCACCAGCGCCCATCAAATGTAGCCTACCAGTGCCCATCAAATGCAGCCTCACCAGTGTCCATCAAATGCAGCCTCACCAGCGCCCATCAAATGCAGCCTCGCCAGCGCCCATCAAATGCAGCCTCGCCAGCGCCCATCAAATGCAGCCTCGCCAGCGCCTATCAAATGCAGCCTCACCAGCGCCCATCAAATGCAGCCTCACCAGCGCCCATCAAATGCAGCCTCGCCAGCGCCCATCAAATGCAGCCTCGCCAGCGCCCATCAAATGCAGCCTCGCCAGCGCCCATCAAATGCAGCCTCGCCAGCGCCCATCAAATGCAGCCTCGCCAGCGCCCATCAAATGCAGCCTCGCCAGCGCCCATCAAATGCAGCCTCGCCAGCGCCCATCAAATGCAGCCTCACCAGCGCCCATCAAATGCAGCCTCACCAGCGCCCATCAAATGCAGCCTCACCAGCGCCCATCAAATGCAGCCTCACCAGCGCCCATCAATGCAGCCTACTGATGCTGAGACTTAGTTGCTTGCTGCAGAGAGAAGAGAGTAGGAACACCAGTGGCTGGGCGCCCTAGGCAGCAGGGTGCCCTAGGCGGCTGCCTAGTTTGCCTAGTGGTAGCACCGGCCCCGCATGGGTCACATGCTGGGTTACACTCTCTCCACCAACAGAAGATTGTCTCCATCAACTTCCCTTTATGGCTCAGGAAAGACACTCTTTCCAACAATGGGAGATGACTCCCTCCGATGAGAAAACAGAACTTCTGTTACTATACTATGATGAGGGTAAAAGAATACCATCTCTCTTGACCAGTTCAGCTCTTGTAGCTGCACACCCCATATGGACCAGACCTGAGGGTGTCAAAAACACCTGAGGATTAAGCACCAAGCTTCTAACGCCAAGTGGGTTTTTTCAGTATATGACAAGTGCAACACTCACAAACACAAAACTAAAATAGTTCAAATAAATAATTACAAAAATAATCCTACGAATCACCCCAAAATCTTACCCCCAATGCCTATTGATAGCAATATGTGTAATCAAAATGCTTTGCATAAACCGTGATAACGTGATAATATACAAAAACGTAAATCAACAAAGTATTTAAATGCAGGAATTCATTTGGAGGCATAAACAGTGGAAAATAAACTAGGATAGAATGAAAAAATCCCACAAGCAATGATGAGAAAATAGAATAAGCTCCTCAGACACATCAAACACTTGTAAGGTCTTCCAGGTCTCATTGGTCATACATAAGGCTTATCAAATAATGCGACCATCCATATAAGAGTGGTCGCAATGAAATTCCCCCAGGGAAAGGGCACTCTCTCCAACCTCCCCTTGTCCACAGTGACACCAGGAATTGTGCTGTCTGTTGTCACCCTATACATCCACAACTTGCAGGGAACCGCTGCACCACTGCGAATTGGCTCAGTTGGACCGATGCAAATTTGATTAAAGAGACACTCCACATAGTGTAAAACCGCCCATAAAAAGGAATTTGTTAGGTCTAAGCACTTACAAACATCCAGAAATAAAAGCATATCACTATTTCTCCCACTGCCACCAATGATGGGGCACTATTTCTCCCACTGCCACCAATGATGGGGCACTATTTCTCCCACTGCCACCAATGATGGGGCCCTATTTTCCCCACTGCCACCAATGATGGGGCCCTATTTCTTCCACTGATACCAATGATGGGGCACTATTAATCCAACTGATACCAATGATGGGGCACTATTCCTTCCACTGATACCAATGATGGGGCACTATTCCTCCCACTGATACCAATGATGGGGCACTATTCCTCCCAATGACACCAATGATGGGGCACTATTCCTTCCCCTGATACCAATGATGGGGCACTATTCAACTGACACCAGTGATGGGGCACTATTCCTCCCACTGATACCAATAATGGAGCACTATTTCTTCCACTGATACCAATGATGGGACACTATTCCTCTCACTCACACCAATGATGGGAAACTATTCCTCCCACTCCAGTGATGGGGCACTATACCTCCCTATGATACCAATGATGAGGCACTATTCCTCCCACTGATACCAATGATGGGGCACTATTCCTTCCACTGATACCAATGATGGGGCACTATTCCTTCCACTGATACCAATGATGGAGCACTCTTCCTTCCACTGACACCAATGATGGGGCAGTATTCCTTCCACTGATACCAATGATGGGGCACTATTCCTTCCACTGACACCAATGATGGGGTACTATTCCTCCCACTGATACCAATGATGGGGCACTATTCCTCCCACTGACACCAATGATGGGACACTATTCCTCCCACTGACACCAATGATGGGACACTATTCCTCCCACTGACACCAATGATGGGGTACTATTCCTCCCACTGACACCAGGACATTTTATACTACCACTGACCAGAGTCCAGGCCCCTCCAAGTTTAAAGGACAGTAAACTGGCCCTTTGTTTAGAAAGTTTGGAGCCTCCTGCTTTAAACTGTCCGAGAGATACAAGAAAACCAAGAACTGAATTCCAGGAAAACAGCTGAACACACAGTTGAACTATCTCTATGTCTTTGCTCATATTATTTAGTATGCTGGGCATGCATCCTGTTTACCGGTGCTGAGCGGTAATTGTGATCTACCCTTCCTCTGCTCCGGCTGCGTGAAAAGAAAAGTCACGGTTTCTCCTCGTCTCCTACACCTGATGTTATTAGTAGATATAAATATCTATCTCACATCCACATTTTTCAAAGCCTAGTTCCCAGATTAGTTTGGGTGGAGGTGAGCGCGCACATCAGCGAGGTTCACTTCCCCACCACCAAGGCAGGAAGCCAACGTTCCCCGCGGTAATGCAGGATGGAGACGGGAGCTGCCCAGGCCCGGGCCGGATGGCTCCCAGTGCTGTTGCCATGGTCACCGTGTGTAGCTGCAGGGCTAAACAAGCCATTAGGTGTTACACAAATAACCGAGCTGGCTGGAGCGATGATAAATTGGAGAGCGCGTCCGGAGCGAAACGTCCATATGTGCACCGAAGGGTCAGCCGGCGGAAGGGCAGCAGGAAACAATGGCTTGTTAACCCAACTAAGCTGCTGCAAAGCGTCGGGGAGGGAAAGAGGCTCACTGCTTTGCCAAGGATAGAGAATTCTCTATTGAGTCTCTGCTGAACAACACATTTCAAGATACAAAAAAAAAAAAAATAGACATGATATGTAAAATCTCTGACGTAAAGTAGAACTCCCCCACAAGCCTTCTACTGCCAGAGCTTTTTTTGCATTCATTTGCACACATGTTCAAAAACAAACACATTTTAGGCCTGAAGATTAGTTAAAACCCCCCAAACAGTATACACGATATTGTCTAAAGTATTGTGACGCCTGCCTTTACACACACATGAATTTTAATAGCATCCTAGTCTTATGCCACGTACACACGACCGTGTGTAGGCTCCATCGGACATTTTCTTTCGGAATTTCCGACAACCACAATTTGAGAGCCGGTTCTCAAATTTTCCGACCAAAAAATAGTTCTTGTCGGAAATTCCGCTCGTCTGTTTGCAATTCCGATGCACAAAAAAAAACACGCATGCTCAGAATCAAGCAGAAGAGCCGAACTGCCTATTGAACTTCATTGATCTCGGCTCATCCTACGTGTTGCACGTCACCGCGTTCTTGACGTTCGGAATTTCCCGACAAGATTTGTGTGACCGTGTGTATGCAACACAAGTTTGAGCCAACATTCCGTCGGAAAAAAATCCACGGTTTTCTTGTCGGAAAAAAATCCACGGTTCTGTTGTCAAAAAAAAAAAATCCACGGTTCTGTTGTCGGAAAAAAATCCACGGTTCTGTTGTCGGAAAGAAATCCACGGTTTTGTTGTCGGAAAAAAATCCACGGTTCTGTTGTCGGAAAGAAATCCACGGTTTTGTTGTTGGAAAAAAAATCCACGGTTCTGTTGTCGGAAAGAAATCCATGGTTTTGTTGTCGGAAAGAAATCCATGGTTTTGTTGTCGGAAAAAAATCCACAGTTTTGTTGTCGGAAAAAAATCCACGGTTTTGTTGACGGAAAAAAATCCACGGTTTTGTTGACGGAAAAAAATCCACGGTTTTGTTGTCGGGAAAAAAATCCACAGTTTTGTTGTCGGAAAGAAATCCACGGTTTTGTTGTCGGAAAAAAATACACGGTTTTGTTGACGGAAAAAAATACATGGTTTTGTTGACGGAAAAAAATACACGGTTTTGTTGACGGAAAAAAATCCACGGTTTTGTTGACGGAAAAAAATCCACGGTTTTGTTGACGGAAAAAAATCCACGGTTTTGTTGTCGGGAAAAAAATCCACAGTTTTGTTGTCGGAAAGAAATCCACGGTTTTGTTGTTGGAAAAAAATCCACGGTTTTGTTGTTAGAAAAAAATCCACGGTTTTGTTGTCGGAAAAAAATCCACAGTTTTGTTGTCGGAAAAAAATCCACGGTTTTGTTGTCGGAATTTTTGATCGTGTGTATGCGGCATTAGTCCGTAGGGTTCAATATTGAGTTGGCCCACCCTTTGCAGCTATAACATCTTCAACTCTTCTGGGAAGGCCGTCCACAAGGTTTAGGAGGGTGTCTATGGGAATGTTTGACCATTCTTCCAAGTGCATTTGTGAGGTCAGGCACTGATGTTGGATAAGAAGGTCTGGCTCCCAGTCTCCGCTCTAATTCATCCCAAAGGTGTTCTATCAGGTTGAGGTCAGGACTCTGTAAAGCCTGTCAAATTCCTCCACCCCAAACTCACATATCCATGTCTTTATGGACCTGGATATTTGTGTACAGCGTTGCATGACCGTGCAATTGTCAGTTAAAGTAACGCAGTGCCATATCGCCCAAAAAAAAATGGCCTGGTCATGAAGGGGGGTTAATCTCCCAGAGATCAAGTGGTTAAAATAGAACTACAGAATTTTACCATATCAGTAACTATAATTTTGTTTTGCTCTTTTGGGAGGTATATTATGGATGGCACATTAGTATTGTGTAGTTCAGCATCTTACAATGCCCATTGTCATTGAAATATTCCGCAATCCACATTTCAGTAACAAATCTATTTGGAATGGAAATATTTCCATCTACATTCAGTGAGAGAAACCTTGACGTATATCACACATGTGCTTAGTCATAAGGGCTCACAATGCTTAGTGCTAAAATAATAATGACTTTACACATCCTTTATGTTTAAAACTGAACTCCAGGCAAATATAAAAGACACAAGTGAAGGCAGCTTTGTGTTTATTATTAATACATTTAATGTATTTTTTAATAAATAATAATAAAGTACCCAAATCTGACCCGGTATCAGTTTCTTGCAGTCCCTGTACAGAAGAGCCCAGACTGGGAAATAGTAGAAGCAGCACAAGGACCCAATCAGTTTTGCTGCAGTGCTCATAGGACAGAGCAGAGAGATGCTCAACGGTCTGCTGCTTCTCCTTTCATTGTCCAATCACAGGCTGGGGGAGGGACAAGACCTGTAATTGTTATTTAACCACAACAACGAAAAAACAGGTCTCCTGCCAGTCAGACAATCAGGGTTATGCTCTGTCTAAATGAAGAAATCTTGCGAGCTACCACTCATAATAAACAAACTACTATATGGACAGCTGCTGGGAATGATCACGTCCCATAAAAACCACGCATGTGAACAATCTCTGGGTTCTGTGAATGCTGTGGGATTCTGGGCTGCCCAATAATGCTGTCTCCACATACATACAGTGGAACCTTGGATTGCGTTTCGCAATACGAGCACTGTATTTCTAAAGATCCTAACTCGGTTTGCGAGTGTTGTCTCGCAAAAACGAGCAGGATTCAGGCCAAGGCGGTGTGCAGTACCGCGTTTGGCCTGAGGTGGGGGGCGCCGGAGCCAAACGGCGCCAATCGTCGCCGTTTGGAAATGCACGGAAAGGCCCAAGGACCGTTCGGCTAACCTCGGAAAGGCTTGTGAACAGAGTCTTTCCGAGGTTTGCTGAGGTCAGCCGAACTGTCCTCGGGCCTTTCCGGCCGTTTCCGAGGCTCTCCGGCGCCCCCGCCTCTGGCTGCATGCGGTATTGCATGCCATTGAAGTCAATGCGGAACAAATTATTTTAGTTACCATTGATTTCAATGGGGAAACTCGCTTTGATATGCGAGTACTTTGGATTACGAGCATTCTCCTGGAACGGATTATGCTCGTTATCCAAGGTTCCACTGTACAGGATCAATAAAGAAGGCTGGATAGTGTGATACCGTTTAAGTATACAAATTTATTGAACAAATGCCCCAGTCCAGGAACACATGGAACAGGTGCTTTAGTGGACCACTCTATAAAAAGCATAAAACAATGAGATCGTAGGTCCCTCCGCCTTGAGACAGACCAGCTGTCTCCTGCACTGTCCTGTCCCCTCCCCAATGCGTGTCGATACAGGGACATGACGTGTCTTCCTCAGGGGGATTGTGATTGGACGGTTGGCATGTTTGTTAAATAATCTGCCAGTGGCCATTTTCTTGTAGCCTGAGGACACTCTATCGCCAATAGGCTCAATGTGATCTAAAAGGCTAGCAGTGTTGATATCCGCAGCTGGATAACCATATGGGACATCAAGGGTTTCCACGGCTATGGTCAGTGTTATAGTTGTGTGAGGGTCCCAAAAAATATAAAAAAATTACAATCCTTCAATAATCTCAACACAAATTATGTACACACTATTAGGGATTTTATCTCAGGTGACACCATAGGGGTGGTATATGCAACCCAATGCCCATGCAATTTATTTTATGTAGGCAGAACCAAAAGAGCTTTAAAGGTCAGAATGGAAGAATACTGTACGTTAGAAATATCCGCAACGGTTTTGATAAACATTATTTATCAGTACACTTCAGGGATAAATACAATAAAAACCCAGAAGGGATGCAATTTTGGGGTATCGAGGCCTCTAAACGTCACTGGAGGGGTTCAAACTATGTAAGGGAGATCAGTAAGAGGGAATCGTGGTACATACACCATTTGGGTTCTTTGGTGCCAGGGGGGCTGAACAAAGAGTTTCACCTAAAATGTTTTTTAAGTAACAATTAATTATGTATGATCTATTAAGGAATCTTTGAGTTGATCAGCCTAAGCTTTGTTATTAGACATCCGTAATGACCACATGCCTTATTTGGGATACGATGCAAAAGAGAAAGGTGCGCCAAACTAAGTGCAGTAAAACAGGCTTTAATGGCAAAATTATATAAAAACCAGCCAAATGGCTACTCACAGGATGCAGGACAAATTAAGGCATGTAAGGGGTTAATGGTGGTCCGGAGTCATCTAAGGCGGTCCTCAGGGGAGATGTCAGTTCCAGATGACAGAAGTTGCTAAAGATGGCTGAAGGCAGGAAGGCTGGGAGCAGGTTGCGGTGTCAGCAGGGGAAGTCAAGGCATCCGAGCTGCGGGTGGTGTGAGAAGCCCTGTATCGCTGGGATAGACAGGAGACAACCAGGAAGCTGCAGTTCAGCGAGCGCTTCAGCGTGCGCTTCAGCGTGGAGCGCAGCGTGCCGTCGGACCGGAAGTGACGTGGCGATAGAACGGACCAATAGGATGACGCGTTTCACAGCATCCGCTGTTTCATCAGATCCATGGAAGGCATTATCATAGGTGGATGTAATATAGTTGAGAGACGTGGCGTGATTGGTTGAAATCATACTAGCAGGAGTATATCAGCATTGTGATTGGTTGGAGGAGAGATGTAAGGGAAATAATGGCACGGAGTTATGTGAGAAGTGCAGGGGGGGGGGGGGGGAGGAGGAGAGGGACAAGATAGAATGGTTGGCAAGGGATATTTCTGTATGGGAGATTTATATTATAGTATATGGGAGAACAGATAGAAATTTGAAATAAAGATATATTAAGAATTATTTGTGTGGTAGTGAACAGCGCTAGGATGGAAAAATTATATAATAATAAATCATGAGTGTAAGTATTGTATTAATATATAGGAGAAAGAGCAGCACTATGATGGGGAACATATATGGATATTATTATAAGATTATTATAGGGGAACAATTAGGGGGTACATATAGGATGGGAACGGATAGGGGTACAATATATATGTGGGTACAGTATATATGGGATGGGAGCAAGAACAAATTGGTGTGGACAAGGGAAAGGGAGGGGAATGGTGGGGGGGGGGTTTGGGATAAAAGGGGGGGTGGGTATAGAGGGGGGTGAAAAGGGAGAGAAGAGGGGGGGGAGGGGGGGAAAAGGAGAAGGGAAAATTATGTATTATATAACGGGGGGGGGGAAGGGGGGGGAGGAAAAAAGGGGGGGGGGGAAGTGGAAAAAGGACATGATGGGACATGATGGGAAAGCGGATGGGATAAATCAATGCAATGAATGATAAACAAGGCTATCATGTATAAGTAGTAAAGGGGTATGATCATTAAAAAAGTAAATATCTGATTCATTGTATCAAAAGTGCACATACATATATATACATTGTGACAGCAGGAAGGTAAAGTCACCTGGTATATTTCGCCCAGATTCAGGCTTTACGCCGACTTATACAACTAGGTGGAGAGTTGTATAAGCCCAGCTGAGGCTAGTGGGCTCATGGATGATTCATACCTCTAGGGAGAGTGTGGGGCGTCGTGCAGACAGGGAGTTGATGAGACCAGCTGAAGCTTGTCAGCTCATTTAGGCCTCTATAAGAACTCCCAGATTCATTAGGTGTTAGCTCATGCCTGGAACCAGACCTGTGTGGACTGTCTAGGGAGAGTGAACCCCTGTGCGGTGAGACAAAGCCTGTGTGGCTATTTGCTTGGACATTTAAAACCAGGGACTTAGGGACTAGGACAGCACTAGGCTGATCCCAGTTGTTAGTTA
This sequence comes from Rana muscosa, assembly GCA_029206835.1. Taxonomy (NCBI): domain Eukaryota; kingdom Metazoa; phylum Chordata; class Amphibia; order Anura; family Ranidae; genus Rana; species Rana muscosa. The sequence goes on along the minus strand of CM055125.1, from coordinate 337,581,529 downwards.
GGAAACCTGTATGTTTAGTCAGAGGTCAAGTTGACCAGGATTTATTTTATTTATGTTTCTTTTGCTTTGCTGTGTTTTGTCACTGTAAATAGAAAATAAACCGCACCTTTTTGATTTTGAAAACCCCAACCTCCATTTGCTGGGCCTGTTTTTGTGTGGGGAGCCCATCCCGGGGGTCACACACACCCGCTGCCGAGCTAACCCCCTCACAGTTGGTGGAGAATGCAGGCAGTTTTTTTTTAAGCCAGCATGGAGGAGATACTGAAGCAGCTGGCTCTAGCAAATGCCAATCAACAGCAGACAAATGCAGGTTTGCAAAAGAGCCTTGCAGCTCATCAACAGAGCCTTGCAGCTCAACAACAGAACTTCGCAGCCCATCAGCAAGCTCATCAACAGAGCCTTGCAGCCCAGCAGCAGACAAACGCAACTTTGCAACAGAGTCTGGAGGCTCAGCAACAAGCCCAGCAGCAATCTGAGGCCCGCTTCATAGACCTGTTGCAGAAGCAAGAGCAGAGACTACAACAACAGATGGAAGCAGTAATGCAGCAACGTCCGCAGACCAGTGAGGAAAGCCGTCCCACTAATACCGCGTCCTTTGGGGTGAGTCGTTTATTGACAAAAATGACTGGAGAGGATGATTCAGAGGTATTTTTGACCACATTTGAAAGGACCGCTGAAAGAGAAAAGTGGCCTGAGGAGCAGTGGGCTGGACTGGTGGCTCCTCTGTTAACTGGTGAATCGCAGAAAGCTTACTATGACCTAGAGCCTAACCAAGCAAAAGACTATGTGATGCTAAAAGCTGAAATTTTGGCAAGGCTGGGTGTCACCCAGGCTGTCCGGGCTCAGCGTGTGCATAACTGGACTTTCCAGCTTGGAAAACCCCCCAGGTCTCAAATGTATGATCTCATTCACCTGAGCAGAAAGTGGCTACAGCCAGAGACTTTGTCCGCACCAAAGATTGTGGAACGTGTTGTAATGGATCGGTTTTTGAGAGCTCTTCCTACTGCCATCCAAAAGTGGGTAAGCCATGGAGACCCAGAGACGGCCGATGGTCTTGTGGATCGTGTGGAGAAATACTTGGCTACAGAGAACCTGACGGCCTCTTCCAGAGACACTCGGACTTTCCACCCTAAGACCAGACCATCCCCAGGGGCGGATAAGAGGATTCCAAGGGGTGAGGGTGGAGAGAGTGAGAGGGTGGGAGCTCTACCCCAAGTTTGGCGAGAACAGCCTGGGAAATCAGCGGCTCAAGAGGCGGCAAGAAGGATCGTTTGCTACCGCTGCCGGCAAGCGGGACATATTGCAGCCAATTGCCCGGTTGTGGAGGAACCCATGCAGTGTGACTTTCTGACGGGCAGACGTCAGTCGCTGTGTGCGACAGTCGCATGCACTGCCATTCGAGGAACTGAGAAACATTTATGCAAAATGTGTGTTAATGGTAGAAATTTTGTGGTATTGCTGGATTCAGGTAGCCTTGTGACCCTGATAAAGGCTGAGTTAGTTAAAACAGAGGTCTTTGGGAATAGCAAGGTAGCTGTTATTTGTGTGCATGGGGACACCCGAGAGTATCCAGTGACTACAGTGTGTTTCGAGACCCCCAAAGGTACCCTCTCTCATCCAGTGGGCTTAGTATCTCAGTTACCGCATGACGCCATTGTGGGAAGGGATTTTCCGAAGTTCTGGGAACTGTGGGATGATCCTGAGCCCCCCACTGGTGCCCCTATGTACCAGGAATGTGATAGCCAGAACTCCCCTGAGAATGGTGAGGACTCTCCGGAATTTCCCTTATCAGTATTGGCAGGGGAGACTCAAGAAACTGGAGAGGAGCCCACCTCCTCAGACGAAAACCTACCGTCTGTGGAGTTTTCTGATCTTGAGGTTCACAGGGAAAACTTTGCCACAGAACAGTTGAAAGACCCCGCCCTAATAAAGGCACGGGAAAACGTAGTGAAAATAGATGGCGAGTTAGTGAACCCAGATAATACCTGCACTTACCCATACTTCAGCGTAGAGAAGGACCTACTGTATCGGGTGGCAAAAAGGGCAGAAGAAACCGTTGAGCAGCTTGTGGTGCCCAAACCTTACAGGAAGTTGGTGTTGGAGTTGGCCCATGGGCACATTCTTGGAGGTCATCTGGGGACAGAGAAAACCCGAGAGAGGGTATTACAGAGATTCTATTGGCCGGGGGTGATGAAGGACATAGAAAATTATTGTTCCTCCTGCCCTGTGTGTCAGAGGTCGGCCCCGATGCCACATTTCCGTAGCCCGCTGGTCCCTCTACCCATCATTGAGGTCCCGTTTGAGAGGATCGCCATGGATTTGGTAGGGCCTATAATCAAGTCCGCTAGGGGGCACCAGTACATATTAGTTATAATGGACTATGCCACCCGTTATCCAGAAGCGATCCCTCTCCGAAATACCTCGGCCAAAACCATAGCCAAAGAGCTATCTCTTGTGTTTAGCCGGGTGGGTATTTGTAAAGAACTGCTTACGGACCAAGGTACACCCTTTATGTCCCGGGTTATGAAGGAGCTGTGTAAATTGTTCAAAGTGACGCAATTACGTACATCTGTGTATCACCCCCAAACCGATGGGCTGGTTGAAAGATTCAACAAAACCCTAAAACAAATGTTGAAGAAAGTGGTGGATAGAGATGGAAAGGATTGGGACTGTCTACTTCCTTATCTGATGTTTGCTATTAGGGAGGTGCCCCAATCCTCTACGGGATTCTCCCCCTTTGAGTTACTGTATGGGAGACACCCAAGAGGGCTGTTGGATATTGCCAAGGAAACTTGGGAAAGTGAGAGTTCTCCCCACAGGAGTGTGATTGAGCATGTCGCCCTGATGCAAGACCGAATTGCACAGGTAATGCCCATCGTGAAGGAACATTTGGCCCAAGCGCAGTTAGCACAGCAGAGAGTGTACAACCGTGGAGCCAAGACCCGTACCTTTTCCCCGGGGGATAGGATACTGGTACTTGTCCCTACGGTTGAAAGTAAATTCCTTGCCAAATGGCAAGGCCCCTATGAGATAATGGAAAAAGTGAGCGAAGTGAATTACAAGGTCAGACAACCAGGAAGGCGAAAACCCGAACAGATCTATCACGTTAATCTGTTGAAAGCCTGGAGGGATAGAGAGTCCCTAGTCGCAGACACTTGGTCACCAGCTCAAACTGGTTGCGTGATTCCTGAGGTTGGTATAGCAGCCACCTTGTCACAACCCCAACAACAGGAGGTTAAGGAGTTTGTGCTTCGCAACAAGGAGGTATTCTCTGAGCTGCCGGGACAAACATCTGGGGTAGAGCATGACATCATTACCCCGCCCGGTGAAAGGGTGAAGTTAAAACCCTATCGGATCCCAGAGGCCCGACGGGAGGCAATACGGGAGGAAGTACAGAAAATGCTGAACTTAGGGGTGATAGAGGAGTCCCAAAGTGATTGGTCTAGTCCCATTGTGTTGGTGCCTAAACCGGATGGGAGCTGGCGATTTTGTAACGATTTTCGTCAGTTGAACAAAGTTACAAAATTTGACACCTACCCCATGCCACGTATAGATGAGTTGATCGACCGGCTGGGAACAGCCCGATACATGACGACTCTTGACCTCACAAAAGGGTATTGGCAAATCCCCCTGGCCAAGTCGGCCAAAGAGAAAACCGCATTTGTAACCCCAGACGGGGCGTTCCAATATAAAAGAATGCCGTTCGGGTTACAGAATGCGCCGGCCACATTCCAGCGGAAAATGGACCAGATGCTGAGGCCCCATCGGAAGTATGCTGCGGCTTACCTGGATGACGTAATTGTCCATAGCACAGATTGGGCCTCACATCTGCCAAAAGTGCAAGCAGTCCTGGACTCTGTTCGGGAAGCGGGGTTTACGGCTAACCCCAAGAAGTGTACCATTGGGCAGGAGGAGGCCAAATATCTTGGGTACACCATTGGGAGGGGAGTAATAAAACCCCAACTCAACAAAGTCGAGGCCATCCAGAGTTGGCCACGTCCCAACAGCAAGAAGCAGGTACGAGCCTTTCTGGGAATCGCTGGGTATTATCGGCGATTCATTCCCCACTTTGCTTCTAAGGCTGTGCCCCTAACCAACCTGACGAAGGGGAAAGGGTCGGTCATGATTAAATGGACCCCCGAGGCTGAGGCAGCATTCCAATTCTTGAAACAAGCCTTATGTAGCCAGCCAGTGTTGTACTCACCCGACTTCTCTAAAGACTTTGTCGTACAAAGTGATGCGTCAGATGTGGGGTTAGGAGCAGTATTGTCCCAGGTCTGGAACGGGGAAGAGCACCCAGTCATTTACCTCAGCAGGAAGTTGAAGTCCCATGAGGTAAATTACGCCACCGTTGAAAAGGAGTGTTTAGCGGTGAAGTGGGTTCTAGATTCCCTTCGGTACTACCTGCTAGGTAGGCACTTTGACATGGTTACGGATCACGCTCCGTTAAAGTGGATGGCTCAAAACAAGGAAACAAATAGAAGAGTGAATAGGTGGTTCCTGGCCCTCCAGGAATTCAACTTCACAGTAAAGCATCGCCCTGGCGTTCAAATGGGGAATGTGGATGCTTTGTCTCGAGTACATGAATGCCTGATTGCTGGTGTTCCAACCCCGAGGTTAAAACAAGAGGGGGGGTATGTGACAGCAGGAAGGTAAAGTCACCTGGTTGCATCCAGGGGGGTAGATATATTTCGCCCAGATTCAGGCTTTACGCCGACTTATACAACTAGGTGGAGAGTTGTATAAGCCCAGCTGAGGCTAGTGGGCTCATGGATGACTCATACCTCTAGGGAGAGTGTGGGGCGTCGTGCAGACAGGGAGTTGATGAGACCAGCTGAAGCTTGTCAGCTCATTTAGGCCTCTATAAGAACTCCCAGATTCATTAGGTGTTAGCTCATGCCTGGAACCAGACCTGTGTGGACTGTCTAGGGAGAGTGAACCCCTGTGCGGTGAGACAAAGCCTGTGTGGCTATTTGCTTGGACATTTAAAACCAGGGACTTAGGGACTAGGACAGCACTAGGCTGATCCCAGTTGTTAGTTAGGAAACCTGTATGTTTAGTCAGAGGTCAAGTTGACCAGGATTTATTTTATTTATGTTTCTTTTGCTTTGCTGTGTTTTGTCACTGTAAATAGAAAATAAACCGCACCTTTTTGATTTTGAAAACCCCAACCTCCGTTTGCTGGGCCTGTTTTTGTGTGGGGAGCCCATCCCGGGGGTCACACACACCCGCTGCCGAGCTAACCCCCTCACAACATATATACATACACACACACACATGTAAAGAGAGAATATACACATATATATATATATATATATATATATATATATATATAAAAATAACATAAGGTGCATGCAGAATGCACACAAGAAAATACAATATAACAAGTCAAAGCTTATTTCTAAGAAAGGTGCATAACAAATAGTATAAGGGATTTACCAAAGGTGCAAAGCAGCATGAATAGTTACAGATCTACACAAGCAACACAGTGTGCATATATGCATATAAATAGGCAAACATGCGAGTTGTGAATCAAATATATATATATACATACATACACATATACATATGCATATATATACATCTCCGATGGATATGGGATGGACGGGCAGCAAAGAGAAAAAATTGGTTGATTTGAAAATGAAAACTTATTATAAAAAATTGTTATGTAAAACTCTGAAAAATAGAATAATAATAAAATCTGAATAAAATCAAATCAAAATAAAAAAGTAGAATCGAATAGAATGGACAAACTGGTGTATGGGTAAGAAGACGCACAAGAAATCACACAGATGAAAAATTGTGATTTATAGAATGGTGGTAATGCAGGAATATTAGATAATGTTGTTGGTTTCAATTTCTTCGTTAAGGCCATTAGGTGACATGGTATTCAAAGAATAAATCCAATAAGTTTCCTGTCTGCACAGGCGTTGGAATCTTTCTATAGCAGTTGGAGTTTCTGGTATTGCCTCAATAACCCAGACCTGGAGGGCGCTGATATCTTGGTGACGGTGTATTGCAAAGTGACGTGCCACGCTGTATTTGGGATTGTTCTTTTGAACTGCACGGCGGTGTTCTCCAAATCTGGTACGTAGAGCTCTGATGGTTCTGCCTACGTATAGTAGGCCGCATGGACAGGAAATACAGTACACTACATACGTGGTAGAGCAGTTGTAAAAGGAGCTAAGATTGAAAGTCTTACTGTTGGCCTTAAAAGTTTTTTGGCCATGGGTAACATGAGAGCAGGTAAGGCATAGGGCCTTTTTGCATTGATACATCCCTACAATGGGAATTAAGGTGAGCTGTTTGAGCATGTAGTTTTTGTGATGATTTGATGTTTTGGTTTTGCTAGGGGCGATCTTGCTTTTGATATTGGGGGCCCTTCGGTAAGCAAACTTGGGAGTAGCTGACACAGATTTTGATAGGTAGGGGTCTTGGGTGAGGATGCTCCAGTGTTTCTTAAAGATATTCTCCATTTTTGTTATGTTTTGCGTGGTACTGGGTAATAAAATGAGTTGTAGGTTCAGTGTTGGATTTTTTGGGGAGGGGCAGGGACTCTTGTTGATAGGTAATACGAGCTTCTTCAATCAAGTGGGGGGGATATCCTTTCTCGATGAATTTGTTTTCGAGTGAAGTACTTAGAGATGTATAATCTTCTAATCTGGTGCAGTTGCGTCGGAGTCGATTGAATTGACTCTTAGGGACATTGTTGATCCACATGGGATGGTGGCAACTAGAAAAATGTAAGTACGAGTTTCCTGCTGTGGGTTTAGTGAAATTTTTTGCGAAAATTGAGTTATCTGTATGGAAGAGCTCGAGGTCTAAGAAGCATAATGATGCAGGGTCCATGGTTAAGGTGAAAGTTAGTCCAAAATTGTTGCAGTTGCAATAAGTTAAGAATTCTTTGACTGAAGTGGTGGGCCCATCCCAAATGATGATAATGTCATCTATATAGCGACTGTAAAAAATAAGGTTGGCTGCAAAAGGATTGTTGGTGTCAATGAATCTGGACTCCCATAGTCCCATGGTAAGGTTAGCATAGCTCGGGGGAAAATTGGCGCCCATAGCAGTACCTTGCTTTTGGAGATAAAATTCTCCTCCTGATAGGAAATAGTTGTGCTCAAGACAGAACCGGGTGGCCAAAAGGATAAAGTCTATTTGTATAGTATTGAGATTGGGGTCGTCTTTCAGAAAATGGGCAACTGCTTCGAGTCCTATGGGATGTGGTATAGATGTATAAAGAGAACATACATCTAGGGATACCCAGATATATGATGGTTCCCAAGTGTAAGGTTTCAACAAATCAATTAAATGAGTACCGTCACGAATGTAAGACGGAAGAGCTTGGGCTAAAGGTTGAAGAAAATGGTCGATATAGAGAGAAAAACTGGTAGTGATGCTGTCCATGGAGGCAACGATAGGGTGGCCCGGCGGGTTGGAGATATCTTTATGAATTTTAGGTAGATGGTATAGGTAGGGAACTTGGAAGAACGGTTTCAAAAAGAAGGCAGCCTCTAGTTTGTTCAGTATACCATCCGTGCAAGCTTGTTTGATAATGGTGGTGGCTTCTTCTGTGAATTTGGGCAATGGGTCAGTTTTCAGTTTTACATATGTGTTTTTATCAGAGAGAAGTCGAGTGGTCTCTTTTGTATAGTTGTTTTTATCTTGTATCACTATCCCTCCTCCCTTATCGGCTGATCTAATGATGATATCAGGGTTGGCACTCAAAGATTTTAAAGCTTGGTATTCAGGTGGACTGAGGTTGTTATTGAACCGTTGAACTTTAGAAGATTCCGATGTGCATAGGTCGCTGAGTTCTTTAAAAACTACTTGATAAAAGGTTGACAGATAGGAACCTTTCGACTGAGTGGGATTAAAAATGGATTTGGGTCTAAAGGAAGTGTGAACTATAGAAGGATTAGATTGGGTGTATTGTGACCAAACTATCAGGTCATCATCTTCATCTACATTCCATAGGTCACATAAATTTTGGATAGCTTGTGCGTCCGCAGAGAAATCTGCTGGATCAGGTGTAATATCAAGGGGAGTAGTTGATGAGGAAATGGTGTTGGCAGCTTTCATGTTAAAATGACGTTGGAGAGTGAGGTTGAGAATAAATTCATTGAGATCCTTAAACATGGTAAAGGAGTTAAGGAGAGTGGTAGGAGCAAAGTTTAAGCCTCTGGCTAATAATGAAGATTCATGAACAGTGAGACTGAGAGAAGATAAATTGTAGATTTTTACAGTTTTCTCTGTTTGTCCGGACGGGATTGGTTGAGGTTTGTGTTTGCCCCCTCCTCTTCCTCTTTTTCCTCTTCTATGTGCTTTCTTTTGGTTTTTAGAGGAAATGTACTGAGCAGAGGGGTCAGCACTAAAAAAGAAGAAGGAACAGCAGGGACAGATGTTGGTGAACCATGGAGTGTAGTAGTGGTGACATCTATAGGTGTAGATCTGGCTGAGTCATGAGAATCCATAATGGGTGTTATGTTTGGTATATCCTGAGGGGCTGGGACCACAGACAGCCGAATAGCAGGGGAAAGAGTATTTTTTGGTTCAATAATTAGAGGACTGTCTGTGGATGTGATGGTAAGGGAGGGGAAATGAGTGGGAAAGGGTGTCACTGTAGGAAGTGGCTTAAATCCATAGGCAGTGGCCGTAGCAGTGGAGCAGGGTAAGGGGAGGTCAGGAGTACCTCTCAAGAGGGGAGGGATAGATTTAGGCTTGGGTAAAGATAAGGCTAGGAGGGATGGGATTAAGGAAGGGGATGGATGGGAGACATTCCGTTTCCAATTGAAAACCCTTTTGTTGTTGTAATCGTCCAGATCTCTACGGAATTTCCCTAATTTATTTTGTATGAGGGAATCTTCACTTTTTTTGGTATTTATTTTGAAAGTTTTATACCATTCAAGGGGCAAAGAGGGGTAAGAGCAGTGAAGTTTAGAAATATTGTCCTTGATTTTATCTCTAGGAATATGGTAGCGTTGTTCTCTATGATTAATTAGAATAGTGATCCACTTTTGGGTGCAAAATTCAGCTATGTTCTCCCATTCTGTACGTGATTCAATCTCAAGGAAAGAGCACCCCTTTAGAACACGTAGTCCGCGAGGGGAGATTTTGGATGAGAAATATTGTTTGAGAAAGAAACAATCCCACCATTGTTGATTGGCCGATATGGTGAGATCCTCTAGACGTCTCATTCTCATGCATGTGTCCCTATACTTTACATCCGGCCATGTACGGGAGTGGACATGGGGACTGAAAAGTGTGGGAGGAAATAAAGTATAAAAATCATCCAATAAATCATATTTATGTTTTTCTATTTGTTCGATAATGTCCATATTAAAAACGGTATGTAGAGAGGGGGGGGGGGGAAATTCCACTGTAACTTGATGGGAACAGTAGAATAATATGCAATAAATGGTAAATGAAGGGTCTCAATGAAAAAAGGGGGGGTTGAAAAAATAAAAATAAAATATATATATATATATTAAAAAAAATATATATATATATATATATATATAAAAAGATATAAAAATATATAAAAAGATGATGATATAACCAATCAATAAAATCAACCAGTAAGAACGTAAGGAACGGATATAAACATGAGTAAGATAAATAAATGAGATAAATGGATATGATAAATACACTGTCAGGAACAAAAAATGCAGCACATTTAAAAGGCTTCAAAAGTCAACAATATAAAAGAAAAAATGGCGCAGAATGAGTTCTAGGCAGAGTATATAATCAAAAGAGTCAATGAATATAAATCTAGTAAGCACCAGCGGCAGCTACCATGAGCAGAAGCAGGCTCTGTAAAATATGATGCAAAAGAGAAAGGTGCACCAAACTAAGTGCAGTAAAACAGGCTTTAACGGCAAAATTATATAAAAACCAGCCAAATGGCTACTCACAGGATGCAGGACAAATTAAGGCATGTAAGGGGTTAATGGTGGTCCGGAGTCATCTAAGGCGGTCCTCAGGGGAGATGTCAGTTCCAGTTGACAGAAGTTGCTAAAGATGGCTGAAGGCAGGAAGGCTGGGAGCAGGTTGCGGTGTCAGCAGGGGAAGTCAAGGCACCCAAGCTGCGGGTGGTGTGAGAAGCCCTGTATCGCTGGGATAGACAGGAGACAACCAGGAAGCTGCAGTTCAGCGAGCGCTTCAGCGTGCGCTTCAGCGTGGAGCGCAGCGTGCCGTCGGACCGGAAGTGACGTGGAGATAGAACGGACCAATAGGATGACGCGTTTCACAGCATCCGCTGTTTCATCAGATCCATGGAAGGCATTATCATAGGTGGATGTAATATAGTTGAGAGACGTGGCGTGATTGGTTGAAATCATACTAGCAGGAGTATATCAGCATTGTGATTGGTTGGAGGAGAGATGTAAGGGAAATAATGGCACGGAGTTATGTGAGAAGTGCAGGGGGGGGGGGGGAAGGAGGAGAGTGACAAGATAGAATGGTTGGCAAGGGATATTTCTGTATGGGAGATTTATATTATAGTATATGGGAGAACAAATAGAAATTGGAAATAAAGATATATTAAGAATTATTTGTGTGGTGGTGAACAGCGCTAGGATGGAAAAATTATATAATAATAAATCATGAGTGTAAGTATTGTATTAATATATAGGAGAAAGAGCAGCACTATGATGGGGAACATATATGGATATTATTATCAGGTTATTATAGGGGAACAATTAGGGGGTACATATAGGATGGGAACGAATAGGGGTACAATATATATGTGGGTACAGTATATATGGGATGGGAGCAAGAACAGATTGGTGTGGACAAGGGAAAGGGAGGGGAATGGTGGGGGGGGGGGTTTGGGATAAAAGGGGGGTGAGTATAGAGGGGGGTGAAAAGGGGGAGAAGAGGGGGGGGAGGGGGGGGCAAAGGAGAAGGGAAAATTATGTATTATATTACGGGGGGGGGGAAGGGGGGAAGGAAAAAAGGGGGGGGGGAAAGTGGAAAAAGGACATGATGGGAAAGCGGATGGGATAAATCAATGCAATGAATGATAAACAAGGCTATCATGTATAAGTAGTAAAGGGGTATGATCATTAAAAAAGTAAATATCTGATTCATTGTATCAAAAGTGCACATACATATATATACATATATACATACACACACACACATGTAAAGAGAGAATAAATATATATATATATATATATATATATATATATATATATATATAAAAATAACATAAGGTGCATGCAGAATGCACACAAGAAAATACAATATAACAAGTCAAAGCTTATTTCTAAGAAAGGTGCATAACAAATAGTATAAGGGATATACCAACGGTGCAAAGCAGCATGAATAGTTACATATCTACACAAGCAACACAGTGTGCATATATGCATATAAATAGGCAAACATGCGAGTTGTGAATCAAATATATATATATTGTGACAGCAGGAAGGTAAAGTCACCTGGTTGCATCCAGGGGGGTAGATATATTTCGCCCAGATTCAGGCTTTACGCCGACTTATACAACTAGGTGGAGAGTTGTATAAGGCTAGTGGGCTCATGGATGACTCATACCTCTAGGGAGAGTGTGGGGCGTCGTGCAGACAGAGATGAGGAGACCAGCTGAACCTTGTCAGCTCATTTAGGCCTCTATAAGAACTCCCAGCTTCATTAGATGTTAGCTCATGCCTGGAACCAGACCTGTGTGGACTGTCTAGAGAGAGTGAGAGGGTGGGAGCTCTACCCCAAGTTTGGCGAGAACAGCCTGGGAAATCAGCGGCTCAAGAGGCCGCAAGAAGGATCGTTTGCTACCGCTGCTGGCAAGCGGGACATATTGCAGCCAATTGCCCGGTTGTGGAGGAACCCATGCAGTGTGACTTTCTGACGGGCAGACGTCAGTCGCTGTGTGCGACAGTCGCATGCACTGCCATTCGAGGAACTGAGAAACATTTATGCAAAATGTGTGTTAATGGTAGAAATGTTGTGGTATTGTTGGATTCAGGTAGCCTTGTGACCCTGATAAAGGCTGAGTTAGTTAAAACAGAGGTCTCTGGGAATAGCAAGGTAGCTGTTATTTGTGTGCATGGGGACACCCGAGAGTATCCAGTGACTACAGTGTGTTTCGAGACCCCCAAAGGTACCCTCTCTCATCCAGTGGGCTTAGTATCTCAGTTACCGCAGGACGCCATTGTGGGAAGGGATTTTCCGAAGTTCTGGGAACTGTGGGATGATCCTGAGCCCCCCACTGGTGCCCCTATGTACCAGGAATGTGATAGCCAGAACTCCCCTGAGAGTGGTGAGGACTCTCCGGAATTTCCCTTATCAGTATTGGCAGGGGAGACTCAAGAAACTGGAGAGGAGCCCACCTCCTCAGACGAAAACCTACCGTCTGTGGAGTTTTCTGATCTTGAGGTTCACAGGGAAAACTTTGCCACAGAACAGTTGAAAGACCCCGCCCTAATAAAGGCACGGGAAAACGTAGTGAAAATAGATGGCGAGTTAGTGAACCCAGATAATACCTGCACTTACCCATACTTCAGCGTAGAGAAGGACCTACTGTATCGGGTGGCAAAAAGGGCAGAAGAAACCGTTGAGCAGCTTGTGGTGCCCAAACCTTACAGGAAGTTGGTGTTGGAGTTGGCCCATGGGCACATTCTTGGAGGTCATCTGGGGACAGAGAAAACCCGAGAGAGGGTATTACAGAGATTCTATTGGCCGGGGGTGATGAAGGACATAGAAAATTATTGTTCCTCCTGCCCTGTGTGTCAGAGGTCGGCCCCGATGCCACATTTCCGTAGCCCGCTGGTCCCTCTACCCATCATTGAGGTCCCGTTTGAGAGGATCGCCATGGATTTGGTAGGTCCTATAATCAAGTCCGCTAGGGGGCACCAGTACATATTAGTTATAATGGACTATGCCACCCGTTATCCAGAAGCGATCCCTCTCCGAAATACCTCGGCCAAAACCATAGCCAAAGAGCTATCTCTTGTGTTTAGCCGGGTGGGTATTTGTAAAGAACTGCTTACGGACCAAGGTACACCCTTTATGTCCCGGGTTATGAAGGAGCTGTGTAAATTGTTCAAAGTGACGCAATTACGTACATCTGTGTATCACCCCCAAACCGATGGGCTGGTTGAAAGGTTCAACAAAACCCTAAAACAAATGTTGAAGAAAGTGGTGGATAGAGATGGAAAGGATTGGGACTGTCTACTTCCTTATCTGATGTTTGCTATTAGGGAGGTGCCCCAATCCTCTACGGGATTCTCCCCCTTTGAGTTACTGTATGGGAGACACCCAAGAGGGCTGTTGGATATTGCCAAGGAAACTTGGGAAAGTGAGAGTTCTCCCCACAGGAGTGTGATTGAGCATGTCGCCCTGATGCAAGACCGAATTGCACAGGTAATGCCCATCGTGAAGGAACATTTGGCCCAAGCGCAGTTAGCACAGCAGAGAGTGTACAACCGTGGAGCCAAGACCCGTACCTTTTCCCCGGGGGATAGGATACTGGTACTTGTCCCTACGGTTGAAAGTAAATTCCTTGCCAAATGGCAAGGCCCCTACGAGATAATGGAAAAAGTGAGCGAAGTGAATTACAAGGTCAGACAACCAGGAAGGCGAAAGCCCGAACAGATCTATCACGTTAATCTGTTGAAAGCCTGGAGGGATAGAGAGTCCCTAGTCGCAGACACTTGGTCACCAGCTCAAACTGGTTGCGTGATTCCTGAGGTTGGAATAGCAGCCACCTTGTCACAACCCCAACAACAGGAGGTTAAGGAGTTTGTGCTTCGCAACAAGGAGGTATTCTCTGAGCTGCCGGGACAAACATCTGGGGTAGAGCATGACATCATTACCCCGCCCGGTGAAAGGGTGAAGTTAAAACCCTATCGGATCCCAGAGGCCCGACGGGAGGCAATACGGGAGGAAGTACAGAAAATGCTGAACTTAGGGGTGATAGAGGAGTCCCAAAGTGATTGGTCTAGTCCCATTGTGTTGGTGCCTAAACCGGATGGGAGCTGGCGATTTTGTAACGATTTTCGTCAGTTGAACAAAGTTACAAAATTTGACACCTACCCCATGCCACGTATAGATGAGTTGATCGACCGGCTGGGAACAGCCCGATACATGACGACTCTTGACCTCACAAAAGGGTATTGGCAAATCCCCCTGGCCAAGTCGGCCAAAGAGAAAACCGCATTTGTAACCCCAGACGGGGCGTTCCAATATAAAAGAATGCCGTTCGGGTTACAGAATGCGCCGGCCACATTCCAGCGGAAAATGGACCAGATGCTGAGGCCCCATCGGAAGTATGCTGCGGCTTACCTGGATGACATAATTGTCCATAGCACAGATTGGGCCTCACATCTGCCAAAAGTGCAAGCAGTCCTGGACTCTGTTCGGGAAGCGGGGTTTACGGCTAACCCCAAGAAGTGTACCATTGGGCAGGAGGAGGCCAAATATCTTGGGTACACCATTGGGAGGGGAGTAATAAAACCCCAACTCAACAAAGTCGAGGCCATCCAGAGTTGGCCACGTCCCAACAGCAAGAAGCAGGTACGAGCCTTTCTGGGAATCGCTGGGTATTATCGGCGATTCATTCCCCACTTTGCTTCTAAGGCTGTGCCCCTAACCAACCTGACGAAGGGGAAAGGGTCGGTCATGATTAAATGGACCCCCGAGGCTGAGGCAGCATTCCAATTCTTGAAACAAGCCTTATGTAGCCAGCCAGTGTTGTACTCACCCGACTTCTCTAAAGACTTTGTCGTACAAAGTGATGCGTCAGCTGTGGGGTTAGGAGCAGTATTGTCCCAGGTCTGGAACGGGGAAGAGCACCCAGTCATTTACCTCAGCAGGAAGTTGAAGTCCCATGAGGTAAATTACGCCACCGTTGAAAAGGAGTGTTTAGCGGTGAAGTGGGCTCTAGATTCCCTTCGGTACTACCTGCTAGGTAGGCACTTTGACATGGTTACGGATCACGCTCCGTTAAAGTGGATGGCTCAAAACAAGGAAACAAATAGAAGAGTGAATAGGTGGTTCCTGGCCCTCCAGGAATTCAACTTCACAGTAAAGCATCGCCCTGGCGTTCAAATGGGGAATGTGGATGCTTTGTCTCGAGTACATGAATGCCTGATTGCTGGTGTTCCATCCCCGAGGTTAAAACAAGAGGGGGGGGGTATGTGACAGCAGGAAGGTAAAGTCACCTGGTTGCATCCAGGGGGGTAGATATATTTCGCCCAGATTCAGGCTTTACGCCGACTTATACAACTAGGTGGAGAGTTGTATAAGGCTAGTGGGCTCATGGATGACTCATACCTCTAGGGAGAGTGTGGGGCGTCGTGCAGACAGAGATGAGGAGACCAGCTGAACCTTGTCAGCTCATTTAGGCCTCTATAAGAACTCCCAGCTTCATTAGATGTTAGCTCATGCCTGGAACCAGACCTGTGTGGACTGTCTAGGGAGAGTGAACCCCTGTGCGGTGAGACAAAGCCTGTGTGGCTATTTGCTTGGACATTTAAAACCAGGGACTTAGGGACTAGGACAGCACTAGGCTGATCCCAGTTGTTAGTTAGGAAACCTGTATGTTTAGTCAGAGGTCAAGTCGACCAGGATTTATTTTGTTTATGTTTCTTTTGCTTTGCTGTGTTTTGTCACTGTAAATAGAAAATAAACCGCACCTTTTTGATTTTGAAAACCACAACCTCCGTTTGCTGGGCCTGTTTTTGTGTGGGGAGCCCATCTCGGGGGTCACACACACCCGCTGCCGAGCTAACCCCCTCACAATATACATACATACACATATACATATGCATATATATACATCTCCGATGGATATGGGATGGACGGGCAGCAAAGAGAAAAAATTGGTTGATTTGAAAATGAAAACTTATTATAAAAAATTGTTATGTAAAACTCTGAAAAATAGAATAATAATAAAATCTGAATAAAATCTGAATAAAATCAAATCAAAATAAAAAAATTAGAATCGAATAGAATGGACAAACTGGTGTATGGGTAAGAAGACGCACAAGAAATCGCACAGATGAAAAATTGCGATTTATAGAATGGTGGTAATGCAGGAATATTAGATAATGTTGTTGGTTTCAATTTCTTTGTTAAGGCCATTAGGTGACATGGTATTCAAAGAATAAATCCAATAAGTTTCCTGTCTGCACAGGCGTTGGAATCTTTCTATAGCAGTTGGAGTTTCTGTTATTGCCTCGATAACCCAGACCTGGAGGGCGCTGATATCTTGGTGATGGTGTGTTGCAAAGTGACGTGCCACGCTGTATTTGGGATTGTTCTTTTGAACTGCACGGCGGTGTTCTCCAAATCTGGTACGTAGAGCTCTGATGGTTCTGCCTACGTATAGTAGGCCGCATGGACAGGAAATACAGTACACTACATACGTGGTAGAGCAGTTGTAAAAGGAGCTAAGATTGAAAGTCTTACTGTTGGCCTTAAAAGTTTTTTGGCCATGGGTAACATGAGAGCAGGTAAGGCATAGGGCCTTTTTGCATTGATACATCCCTACAATGGGAATTAAGGTGAGCTGTTTGCCATTTTGCCATTAAAGCCTGTTTTACTGCACTTAGTTTGGCGCACCTTTCTCTTTTGCATCATATTTTACAGAGCCTGCTTCTGCTCATGGTAGCTGCCGCTGGTGCTTACATGGGTAACATGAGAGCAGGTAAGGCATAGGGCCTTTTTGCATTGATACATCCCTACAATGGGAATTAAGGTGAGCTGTTTGCCATTTTGCCATTAAAGCCTGTTTTACTGCACTTAGTTTGGCGCACCTTTCTCTTTTGCATCATATTTTACAGAGCCTGCTTCTGCTCATGGTAGCTGCCGCTGGTGCTTACAAGATTTATATTCATTGACTCTTTTGATTATATACTCTGCCTAGAACTCATTCTGCGCCATTTTTCTTTTTTATTGTTTTCTTATTTGGGATACGGTATTTGGGATACGGGATATATAGAGGTGAATCCTTCTCAGTTTTATCTGTGTCTGAGCCATTTTGGAGGTGTAGTTCACACCATAGGTGGTCTCCTCTAATGCCTCGTACACACGATCGCGATTTCCGAAGAGAAAAGTGCGATGTGAGCTTTTTGTCGCGATTTCTGACCGTGTGTATGCTCCATCGCACTTTTTTGGTCATAATTTCCGACAAGAAAAGATTGAGGGCAGGTTCTCTATTTTCATGACAGGAAAAATTCCTATGGCGAATCGCGTTCGTCTGAATGTAATTACGACGCGCAAAAAAACATGCATGCTCAGGCATTTCGGCTCTTCTGCTCGATTCTATTGAACTTCATTGATCTCCGCTCAACGTACGTGTTTATGCAAGACAATTTTGAGCCGTTTTCCTGCTGAAAAAACCCCACGCTTTTCGTGTCGGAAATTGCGATCGTGTGTACGAGGCATTAGACCAGTTTTTTACATTAGGATAGTGGAAGACTTTTACTTGGAGTCAGTGATGACTCTGTACATTCCGACAAGTAAGGAGCCGGATTTACCGGCTCCTACCTCCGCTCTCCATCCTGAGATACCGAGGGGGTGGAGGAGGAGCACGGAGGGGGATGGCAGCACGGAGGGGGACACAGAGGGGGGCGGCAGCATGAAGGGGAACGGCGGCAAGGAGGGGGCCAGAGAGGGGGGCAGCAGCATGAAGGGGAACGGCGGCATGGAGGTGAAGGGGAACAGCGGCATGGAGGTGAAGGGGAACAGCGGCATGGAGGTGAAGGGGAACAGCAGCATGGAGGGGAACATGGAGGGAGAGAGACAGCAGCAAAACGGTGGGGGCTGGAGGAGGATACGGGGACAATCAGCGGTGATCGTGTGTGGGGGGAGTTACAAGCACCGATCACCGCTGATTTTAAAGCAACTGAAAGCCGCGCGGGGGGGGAGAGAAGCGGAGAAACAGCTGTCAATCTAGTAAATCTATACAGCGGTGATCGGTGCTTGTAACACCCCCACACATGATCACCGCTGACTGTCCAGGTATCGGATCAGGCATCGGGAACATTTGCCCAAGTACAAGTACTCAGGCAAATGCTCGGTATCCTGTACCGATACCGATACTAGTATCGGTATCGGGACAACCCTAGTTCTAACCCTTCTCTTTCTAAAATAAGAAAAAAAGTTTGGGTTTTAGATTTTAACGGTAAGTTGTGCTATGGGAGGCATGACTTTATTTGTACAGTATGAAAGACTTAACATCACTCTTTAAACATGCCCCAAAAACGTAACCAGCTCAACAGAATAGGTAAGATGTAGAATTTCTGTCATTATTTTTTTCTGTCTGTATCCACGTTGGATAGGCTTCTCCTTGGTTCCTGTCCTAAAACACTTCTGGAAGTAGAGAGAAATCTACCCAATGGGGACACAGTCAACAGTAGAGTAGTGGATCACCCCTTACAAAATGTTTTTGCTTTGGATCTCATGGGTATGTGTAGGGATCCGTGTC
Organism: Rana muscosa; assembly: GCA_029206835.1. Lineage (NCBI taxonomy): Eukaryota > Metazoa > Chordata > Amphibia > Anura > Ranidae > Rana > Rana muscosa. The sequence goes on along the minus strand of CM055125.1, from coordinate 337,563,084 downwards.
CTTAGTTAGTGTTGTTGCTAGGCTGTAGTCGGCATTAGCCTGAGCTCTGAATTGTTATGGTGTTGCTTTCATTGGGTTTCCCCTAAACCTAGATTTTTTGCTTCTGCCTACTGTTGGAGAGTGTCCTTGGCAGTTGAGCAAGAAGAAAATAATTCTTAGTTATGAATATTTATTTCTCTTTGGCCAACGACTAGGAGATTTATTTCCAGAGGTGCATGATGGAGGAGGATTTATTTGGAATGACCTTCCAAAGAGGTAAAAACAGACTTGCCTCTAGGGCTGTTGTCAGGAGATGAGGCTGTCTTGGAGGCCGGTTCCTCCCAGGCCTGCTTCCCCCCGATGGTGAAGCCAAGAAAGGGGCTGAGTCTGGAGCCTGATGAGCTTGTACTGTTTTGCTAGAAGGTACATCTAGGAGGGGTGAAGGCCGGAGTCTTGTTGGAGCACCAGGGGAACAAAGTGTCCTGAAGAGCTGGGTAGAAGCTTCTGCCAGTGGACATTGTAAGAAGTCTGATGGCTCAACATAGGTTGTGTTGCCTGAAGCTACTTAACCGTTTTAGGCTGACACCTTCAATCTGTACTCTTCAAAGTTCACATTTCAGTATTGACAGGTGCTATTGGAAATGCCTGGAGCAATTTTTGGTTACTTTTAGGGTATCCTGTGCCCCAAACCTCTCTCACTGAGTTTGTTGTGTGCTATGTTCTAAAATGACTGGCACCCAATTTTTTCCACCCCATGAATAGTCAAGAATTCAAGAGTAAAGAGTCTTGCCACCTAGGGGTCCCACTAAGCTACTCAGGGGTAAGGGGGTGCCAAATATTGTATTAATGCCTAATTCCCCCTTCCAACTCTTGAGTGAATGCAGTTTTAATTATCCATCAGCTTCTTAAATCTTATGAAGGCTTCCACAGCCAGATCCCTGTATGTGAGTTGCCAACCATGCCAATGTAAACTATATTAATTTTGAGGGCATCTATAGAGTCCATAATGGGTAGGTGGATGAGATTTTGCCACTAGAGTCCCAACAGATATAAGAAGCCAGTCAACCAACCTGCAACAGCCAAAAAATGAATGAGTTTTTAGGGAAAGTCCTATTTCAGTTTTGGCAAGCGTGTTGAAGTGTTGCCTGACGTAATAGACAGAAGTCAGTAAAAGGAAACAGAGCAACATCATGGGAAACCCCTTTTTTTTTATCAGGTTGTTTTCATTGTAAGTGGAGGTTCACTGGAAACAGTTAATTAAGTCCTATGTTAGGCAATTCACAATTCTTGCTTATCTGTGGCTATCAGGAAGCCTCATTTCCCCTTTTATATGCAGGAAAGTCTGCCCTGGAAGCAGCTCACAGGATGCTGGTGAGTGATGAGGGATAGAAGTCCATGGGAACGGAAGCTTAACTGTGCAAATACTGATTTTATTTCTTGTCTCCCCAGATATACAAGCATGAGGTCACATTGTAAAAATGGGCAAAATTAAGATTTTTTTTTTTAAACTAACTTAGAAAGTTAGAGCACTGATCCTCTACCTTACTGGGTAGATGATGCTCTACCTCTACTGATCCTCTACCTTACTGGGTGAAGACCACACAATGGGTTTCCCAATGAATGCCCATGTACTGTACCTTTCACCAGACCGTGGAAATCCTCATATCTACCAGACCTATCAGGCCTGCAGGCCGAATGAAAGAAATTTATGCATATATGGCTAGCTTTAAGACTACAGAGAAGGTTAGTTTTTGGGTTACCGGGAGGTAGTCTTAAGCCTCATACACACGATCGTACTTCAAACAAACTTTTCCATGGATTTTTGTTTGAAGGGCGTTGGCCCTTGCATACACACGGCAAACTTTCCCCAAATCACATGGTTTTTCTGCTCTTTACCGCCACCCTTTGGTCAACTTCTGCTATTGTTGGTTGATTTTAACATGCGGCATACGTGTTTGTACTTTGGACTAAAGTCCGATGGATTTCTGTACACACGATAGGACTTTGCACCGTAGGACTTTTGTTGCCGAAAAGTTTGTCCGTTTGCAGAGCAAACTTTTGTCCGATAAAAACGGAAAAAGTTTGTCCGATGGAGCATACACACGGTAGGATTTTTTTGAAAACTTGCTAATTTTGAAGTTTGTTGTCAAAAAGTCCTACCGTGTGTACGGGGCTTTAGGGTCACAGGGAAGGTCAGTGTTAGGATTGAAGAAAGGGTTGGAGTTGGGTTTACAGGAAGGGTTGGTGTTAGGGTTACAGGGTAGGATTAGGGATAGAATTACAGGGGAAGTTATTTTGAAGAATGTACTAGAGTTTAGAGAGGGTTAGTGGGAATGGGGTATAAGGTTAGTACATTACTCTCACCACCACAAACTAGCAATGCAAAGCTTCGAGCAATAAAATAAAGCCAAAATCACATACTGACACAGTAATATATATATATATATATATATATATATATATATATATATATATTGTGACAGCAGGAAGGTAAAGTCACCTGGTTGCATCCAGGGGGGTAGATATATTTCGCCCAGATTCAGGCTTTACGCCGACTTATACAACTAGGTGGAGAGTTGTATAAGGCTAGTGGGCTCATGGATGACTCATACCTCTAGGGCTGGGCGTCGTGCAGACAGGGAGTTGATGAGACCAGCTGAAGCTTGTCAGCTCATTTAGGCCTCTATAAGAACTCCCAGCTTCATTAGATGTTAGCTCATGCCTGGAACCAGACCTGTGTGGACTGTCTAGGGAGAGTGAGAGGGTGGGAGCTCTACCCCAAGTTTGGCGAGAACAGCCTGGGAAATCAGCGGCTCAAGAGGCCGCAAGAAGGATCGTTTGCTACCGCTGCCGGCAAGCGGGACATATTGCAGCCAATTGCCCGGTTGTGGAGGAACCCATGCAGTGTGACTTTCTGACGGGCAGACGTCAGTCGCTGTGTGCGACAGTCGCATGCACTGCCATTCGAGGAACTGAGAAACATTTATGCAAAATGTGTGTTAATGGTAGAAATGTTGTGGTATTGCTGGATTCAGGTAGCCTTGTGACCCTGATAAAGGCTGAGTTAGTTAAAACAGAGGTCTCTGGGAATAGCAAGGTAGCTGTTATTTGTGTGCATGGGGACACCCGAGAGTATCCAGTGACTACAGTGTGTTTCGAGACCCCCAAAGGTACCCTCTCTCATCCAGTGGGCTTAGTATCTCAGTTACCGCATGACGCCATTGTGGGAAGGGATTTTCCGAAGTTCTGGGAACTGTGGGATGATCCTGAGCCCCCCACTGGTGCCCCTATGTACCAGGAATGTGATAGCCAGAACTCCCCTGAGAGTGGTGAGGACTCTCCGGAATTTCCCTTATCAGTATTGGCAGGGGAGACTCAAGAAACTGGAGAGGAGCCCACCTCCTCAGACGAAAACCTACCGTCTGTGGAGTTTTCTGATCTTGAGGTTCACAGGGAAAACTTTGCCACAGAACAGTTGAAAGACCCCGCCCTAATAAAGGCACGGGAAAACGTAGTGAAAATAGATGGCGAGTTAGTGAACCCAGATAATACCTGCACTTACCCATACTTCAGCGTAGAGAAGGACCTACTGTATCGGGTGGCAAAAAGGGCAGAAGAAACCGTTGAGCAGCTTGTGGTGCCCAAACCTTACAGGAAGTTGGTGTTGGAGTTGGCCCATGGGCACATTCTTGGAGGTCATCTGGGGACAGAGAAAACCCGAGAGAGGGTATTACAGAGATTCTATTGGCCGGGGGTGATGAAGGACATAGAAAATTATTGTTCCTCCTGCCCTGTGTGTCAGAGGTCGGCCCCGATGCCACATTTCCGTAGCCCGCTGGTCCCTCTACCCATCATTGAGGTCCCGTTTGAGAGGATCGCCATGGATTTGGTAGGTCCTATAATCAAGTCCGCTAGGGGGCACCAGTACATATTAGTTATAATGGACTATGCCACCCGTTATCCAGAAGCGATCCCTCTCCGAAATACCTCGGCCAAAACCATAGCCAAAGAGCTATCTCTTGTGTTTAGCCGGGTGGGTATTTGTAAAGAACTGCTTACGGACCAAGGTACACCCTTTATGTCCCGGGTTATGAAGGAGCTGTGTAAATTGTTCAAAGTGACGCAATTACGTACATCTGTGTATCACCCCCAAACCGATGGGCTGGTTGAAAGGTTCAACAAAACCCTAAAACAAATGTTGAAGAAAGTGGTGGATAGAGATGGAAAGGATTGGGACTGTCTACTTCCTTATCTGATGTTTGCTATTAGGGAGGTGCCCCAATCCTCTACGGGATTCTCCCCCTTTGAGTTACTGTATGGGAGACACCCAAGAGGGCTGTTGGATATTGCCAAGGAAACTTGGGAAAGTGAGAGTTCTCCCCACAGGAGTGTGATTGAGCATGTCGCCCTGATGCAAGACCGAATTGCACAGGTAATGCCCATCGTGAAGGAACATTTGGCCCAAGCGCAGTTAGCACAGCAGAGAGTGTACAACCGTGCAGCCAAGACCCGTACCTTTTCCCCGGGGGATAGGATACTGGTACTTGTCCCTACGGTTGAAAGTAAATTCCTTGCCAAATGGCAAGGCCCCTACGAGATAATGGAAAAAGTGAGCGAAGTGAATTACAAGGTCAGACAACCAGGAAGGCGAAAGCCCGAACAGATCTATCACGTTAATCTGTTGAAAGCCTGGAGGGATAGAGAGTCCCTAGTCGCAGACACTTGGTCACCAGCTCAAACTGGTTGCGTGATTCCGGAGGTTGGAATAGCAGCCACCTTGTCACAACCCCAACAACAGGAGGTTAAGGAGTTTGTGCTTCGCAACAAGGAGGTATTCTCTGAGCTGCCGGGACAAACATCTGGGGTAGAGCATGACATCATTACCCCGCCCGGTGAAAGGGTGAAGTTAAAACCCTATCGGATCCCAGAGGCCCGACGGGAGGCAATACGGGAGGAAGTACAGAAAATGCTGAACTTAGGGGTGATAGAGGAGTCCCAAAGTGATTGGTCTAGTCCCATTGTGTTGGTGCCTAAACCGGATGGGAGCTGGCGATTTTGTAACGATTTTCGACAGTTGAACAAAGTTACAAAATTTGACACCTACCCCATGCCACGTATAGATGAGTTGATCGACCGGCTGGGAACAGCCCGATACATGACGACTCTTGACCTCACAAAAGGGTATTGGCAAATCCCCCTGGCCAAGTCGGCCAAAGAGAAAACCGCATTTGTAACCCCAGACGGGGCGTTCCAATATAAAAGAATGCCGTTCGGGTTACAGAATGCGCCGGCCACATTCCAGCGGAAAATGGACCAGATGCTGAGGCCCCATCGGAAGTATGCTGCGGCTTACCTGGATGACATAATTGTCCATAGCACAGATTGGGCCTCACATCTGCCAAAAGTGCAAGCAGTCCTGGACTCTGTTCGGGAAGCGGGGTTTACGGCTAACCCCAAGAAGTGTACCATTGGGCAGGAGGAGGCCAAATATCTTGGGTACACCATTGGGAGGGGAGTAATAAAACCCCAACTCAACAAAGTCGAGGCCATCCAGAGTTGGCCACGTCCCAACAGCAAGAAGCAGGTACGAGCCTTTCTGGGAATCGCTGGGTATTATCGGCGATTCATTCCCCACTTTGCTTCTAAGGCTGTGCCCCTAACCAACCTGACGAAGGGGAAAGGGTCGGTCATGATTAAATGGACCCCCGAGGCTGAGGCAGCATTCCAATTCTTGAAACAAGCCTTATGTAGCCAGCCAGTGTTGTACTCACCCGACTTCTCTAAAGACTTTGTCGTACAAAGTGATGCGTCAGATGTGGGGTTAGGAGCAGTATTGTCCCAGGTCTGGAACGGGGAAGAGCACCCAGTCATTTACCTCAGCAGGAAGTTGAAGTCCCATGAGGTAAATTACGCCACCGTTGAAAAGGAGTGTTTAGCGGTGAAGTGGGCTCTAGATTCCCTTCGGTACTACCTGCTAGGTAGGCACTTTGACATGGTTACGGATCACGCTCCGTTAAAGTGGATGGCTCAAAACAAGGAAACAAATAGAAGAGTGAATAGGTGGTTCCTGGCCCTCCAGGAATTCAACTTCACAGTAAAGCATCGCCCTGGCGTTCAAATGGGGAATGTGGATGCTTTGTCTCGAGTACATGAATGCCTGATTGCTGGTGTTCCAACCCCGAGGTTAAAACAAGAGGGGGGGGGTATGTGACAGCAGGAAGGTAAAGTCACCTGGTTGCATCCAGGGGGGTAGATATATTTCGCCCAGATTCAGGCTTTACGCCGACTTATACAACTAGGTGGAGAGTTGTATAAGGCTAGTGGGCTCATGGATGACTCATACCTCTAGGGCTGGGCGTCGTGCAGACAGGGAGTTGATGAGACCAGCTGAAGCTTGTCAGCTCATTTAGGCCTCTATAAGAACTCCCAGCTTCATTAGATGTTAGCTCATGCCTGGAACCAGACCTGTGTGGACTGTCTAGGGAGAGTGAACCCCTGTGCGGTGAGACAAAGCCTGTGTGGCTATTTGCTTGGACATTTAAAACCAGGGACTTAGGGACTAGGACAGCACTAGGCTGATCCCAGTTGTTAGTTAGGAAACCTGTATGTTTAGTCAGAGGTCAAGTTGACCAGGATTTATTTTGTTTATGTTTCTTTTGCTTTGCTGTGCTTTGTCACTGTAAATAGAAAATAAACCGCACCTTTTTGATTTTGAAAACCACAACCTCCGTTTGCTGGGCCTGTTTTTGTGTGGGGAGCCCATCTCGGGGGTCACACACACCCGCTGCCGAGCTAACCCCCTCACAATATATATATATATATGTAAGCTGTGTATTCCATAACATACTGCACTGCAGCACAAAAATATGACTGATTTTTATAACAATTGGAAGTTTGCTGCAGTACAGTGACTGTGTTGTACCACTGGGAACTGTTATGTGAATGCTGCATTACAGCTCATAAAAGGTTGTTATTTTCTTACTTGGAAAATAATGTCTTTATTAGTGTGACTGGTGTGACACATTGCAAATTGAATAAAAATTTATATTGCCAAAGTCCCGTTTTTACCTCTCAGTTACATGTCATATGTTTCTGCGCCTTTATTTCTGGGGAATGGAAGGTTTGCTAATCATCAGTAAGTACCAAAGCAAGTTTGCTGCCTTACCGATGGTTAGAATTGGACTCGAAACAGATGTTTAATGCATTAAACATAACTGGGAATACTTGCAATAGGAACAGGTAAAGCAGAGCAAGGAACAAATGCTGTTGTTGATATCATTATAGGGTGAGATGTAGAGTATCTCACAAAAGTGAGTACACCCCTCCAATTTTTGAAAATATTTTATTCTATCTTTTCATGTGACAACACTGAAGAAATGACACTTTGCTACAATGTAAAGTAGTGAGTGTACAGCTTGTATAACGGTGTAAATTTGTTGTCCCTTCAAAATAACTCAACACACAGCCATTAATGTCTAAACCGCTGGCAACAAAAGTGAGTACACCCCTAAGTTAAAATGTTCAAATTGGGCCCAATTAGCCATTTTCCCTCCCCGGTGTCATGTGACTCGTTAGTGTTACAAGGTTTCAGGTGTGAATGAGGAGCAGGTGTGTTAAATTTGGTGTTATCGCTCTCACAATCTCATACTGGTCACTGGAAGTTCAACCTCTCTGAGGATCTGAAAACAAGAATTGTTGCTCTACATAAAGATGGCCTAGGCTATCAGAAGATTGCCAAGACCCTGAAACTGAGCTGCAGCACAGTGGCCAAGACCATACAGCGGTATAACAGGACAGGTTCCACTCAGAACAGACCTCGCCATGGACGACCAAAGAAGCTTAGTGCACGTGCTCAGCATCATATCCAGAGGTTGTCTTTGGGAAATAGACGTGTAGCGACCTCACCTCTCACTCCCTCCTTCTCTGTCAATGTCAACGGCTCTCGTCTAGGGGACCAGGGAGGAGAGTGTGACGCACCACCAGCTTGTATCCTCTTCCTCTAGTGTGTAGAGGTGTGAGCTATAACCAATTACCTTCAGGACTGTGCCCCTGTCCAGAGCCAAAACTTCCCTTGAGAATGACCTTTAACTCCCAGAAAGCCAAGTTCCACACCATAGAAAGTCCAACACTTATTTATTCTTTTAGAGCAATAAATAGTCCTTTTAGAGCAGACTGGTTAGACAACGAACAGACAAGGTGAAGAGGAAGGTCCAGGCACAAACATGAACTTGTTACTCTCCTGTTTCAGTGTGCGCAAACAGGCTTGGCGCACGGTCGCTGCCACCGACCGTGAGGGTGGTCGCTGCCACCGACCGGGTGAATTAGACTTGAGGCCTCTGCCACCGACCTGGGTTTCAGTTGGGTCGCTGCCACCGACCATGAGAACGTGGACTACCTTCTTGAGAAGCGGCCCCTGTCAGGGGAGTCATCCATCCGGACGGTCACCAGACGCCTCCACCGCCACCAGCCAATGCTGCGCTGGATCTCCGGGAAGGTCACTTCTCTGGTCCCCCTCGCCCTAGATTCGGGTGTACAACACCGGAGGACACCCTAGGAATCCTCCATCCCATGCGGGACCCAGTCGAAGGTACTGGGCCCCAGGCCTCCAGAGAGTACCTCACCCCAGACTAAAGGTGTCTGGGGTGGAATCGCAGCTCCGTCTCCGGGCCGAGGGCACCCGGAGACCACCAGCACTCACACCCAGGCTGAAGGTGCCTGGGCGTGGACCCCGAGAGGAATATGTCTGCCCCTTTTATCCCCTCTCCCAGCATGCACAGCAGGTTCCCCTCCCCGATGTACCACTGCCGCGAGAGGACAAAAAAAGCACAGACATCCAATGGTGGTTCAACCCCGGCCTATGGCAACAGCGCCACCTATAGGCCGTAGGGAACTGGACACCATTGATATCCTCCACTGGCATAAATTGGTCCATGAACCCTAACAATTGCTGTATCTGAGCCTGTTATCACTCAGATGCCTCCCCTAAATGTAACCACCCGCTACAGACGTATGAGTGCTGCCAGCATTGCTGCAGAGGTTGAAAAGGGTGGGGGGGGGTTAGCCTGTCAGTGCTCAGACCATACGCCGCACACTACATCAAATTGGTCTGCATGGCTGTTGTCCCAGAAGGAAGCCTCTTCTAAAGATGATGCACAAGAAAGCCCGCAAACATGAAAATATAGAATAAATTATTTACAAAAATGTGACGGGTATACTCACTTTTGTGAGATAGGCTATTTCAAGCCACAAGGCAGATAACTGAAGTAATACTGTGCTAGTTACCGGAGCAAGGACAGAAGAGGCAACTAGTAAATACCTGTGTTTATGTGCAAAGTAAATATAAAAACAATACTCTGGCCCATCTCTGTACAACGGATGGCTATTAGTGCCTATCACTTATTCACCTGTAAATAAATAGGCTGAGGTTGGGTGTTGTTTTCTTAAATCATTCCAGGAAGGAGGATTAATTAATTTCCTTCCTGGCAGGATCTCATAAATCGGGAGGGAGGAGTCTAGAGTGAGTTAGTTTGTGTTAGCCATAAAGGGGAACAACATGGAACAGAGACTTTAACCCAGGGATAGGCAATTAGCGGACCTCCAGCTGTTGCAGAACTACAAGTCCCATGAGGCATAGCAAGACTCTGACAGCCACAAGAATGACACCTAGAGGCAGAGGCATGAATGAACTTGTAGTTTTGCAACAGCTGGAGGTCCGCTAATTGCATATCCCTGCTTTAACCCATGGGTGCTCAACCTGTGGCCCTCCAGCTGTTGAGAAACTACTAAGTCCCATCATGCCTCTGTCTTTGGAAGTCATGCAATGCCACTTGTAGTTCCACAACAGCTGGAGGGCCTCAGGTTGAGCACGTGTGCTTTAACCCGTTCATTTCCCCTGGAGATGGGCACAAGGGATACCTCACAAACCCTATGAAACTACTGACTGCTTTGTGGAGAGAATCTTTTCTGTTAAACAGTGTTTGGCCTACGACCTGAATGTCTGATATATACAGTGTGACGGGTAGGGTAATATGATCAGGAGGGGGGAACCTTCTTTTCAAGTGTATAAAAAGTCTCCTTGTCCAAGAAAACAGTTCATGTTCCAGTTTAAAACTGAGCTAGTCTTGCCTGGTTCTTGGTTACAATATGTGGCTGTAATATCTGGTATCCGAAGGTCAAGGTTTGATGAAGCAGTGTACTGATGGAAGCACTCAAGTGGAGTGCGACGGGGTACCGTTACATAAAGTATACTGATCCAATCTTCAGTAAAAAGTTTGTCTTCATGCGGCCTCAGTGTGAGTTCTTCAGGCAACCCAATGGAGGGGGTAACAGAATAACAGTTGAAGTAAAGCCTCCTGGCTGTCAAGCCTCGGGGAGAAGCTGGGCCAGCATTCTGATACCCCTGGGAGTGAGGGAGTACAGCTGCGCAACCAGGAGGGTCGTCTGTGGATCCTGTCACTGGCAACCCATACATGCATCGAGAGGGAGAGTAAGTGGAATCTATAAGGCTAAGTCCCCTAAGCCTGCATGGTCACTGCCTCCCTTCTTTCATATAGTAGGGGGTGCTCCAGCTGCCTGCTGTGGCCACGATTGAGGCAGACCTTCATCCGCTTACCCACCTGCATCCCTGATGACGTTGGAGGCATTTGGTAACAAAGAGACTCCATTTTCCCAGCCTGTTCCAAAGCTCAGAATTCTTACACGTCCACCACAGTAATAGCGGTCTGGAGGTTAAAGACCCCACACCTCCTCACTCCACTACCACTACCATGTCACCCTGCAGGGGCCACTCCAAAGAGTCATCTCCACAATATTATAATTATGTGCGGCTCTTTGATGATGTTGAGGCCCCCACACTCGGGCCCCCCACATCTAGAAAGTTGACCACCAATCTTATAGCCCAATCTCTCTGCTGAATGTAAATGTGAAATTCTTTGCTAAAACATTAGCAAATGGACTCAAATCACTTCTGTCTAATTGAATTCACCCAGATCAAGCAGGTTTGTGCCAGGCTGGGATGCCATAGACCACGCCTCTAGTAAAATTCCTTTAATACACAACGCGTCTTCCTCTAAGCTACCAACAAAAAGAACACCTAAAGTCAGAAGGTCTGACTTTCAATGTTCTTTTTGTTCATCCAAAGCAAGAATTGTCTGGATTCATATAATTCCCATGTGTCTTTTATCCATGACTTGTATATTTTTGTATCTATTATTAAAATTTTAAATAATTAAAATTTATATTTTTATACAAATTTACCTCTGTTTGTAGTCGCTTTCAAAGTCCCACCCTTAGGGGGTTTATTGTTTTTTCATGTACATTAGGGATGTGGTGACTACCAAACAGTTACAGACTGGTGAATGTTGGGTTTTTTCTTCTTATTCAATAATGTGCCATAAAGTAATATACTCAAAGAATGAATATGATGAGCATCCAAACATACAAATAAATAAATGTGAATAGGAGTCAGTTTATATAAAGGTAAAAATCTCATAGGGGTAACTTGATAGAAGAAAAAACAGATAAACCATCAATCCAAACATCGACTGTGTTAAATTTATGAATTGGCCTCTCGCCTCCAACAATGACCCCAAGGGTCAAACAAGGCTCATCAGATAGTCAGTCAGATAAGGAATCCTGCTGATGGATCTGTAAAGGCAACCAGGTCCCAGGCAAAGACGAAGAACTACGTCCAAAACTTGGCCTCAAAACATCTTGGGTAATTCCATATGTAGCACACCCCCGTAGGAGCTGCTGGTTTAATTTTGGGCCTTGCACGTTACCTCACTGTTCGTTGTCTAGGGGACGAGAGTCTACACAAGTTATGAATCCTTTTTCTTCAGGCTTTATTTCCAAACAAACCCGCATAGGTAGAGGGATGGAGGGCTAGGGGAAGGTTCAGGCACACACAGCAGATCACTGGGGAAAACTTCTAGGTTTCAAAGTCACACTCACCACTCTCCTTCAAGTGGGTATTGCTCACCCGGATAGGCCCCTCTCACTTGGCCTAGCAGCCAGGATGATGCACGAACACATAAAGAAATTACAGTCTCTGCCACAGACCTTTAAAACGATTAAGCTGAACTGTTAATGAATCCTCTGGCACAGGATTTTAGTACCTGGATATCCAGCCTTAGTCTAAGAGCCTTTAGGCCAACCCGGCAGACTGTAAGGTAACTTGAGCTACGGTGCATCCTTCAATCAGGTCCCCAAGCCTTCCTCAAGACACCAGCCTTCCGCTTGGTCTTCTCCAGGACAGGTCCTCCCCTGGTTTCCTCCATTGAGTGGCTTCCTCCCTCAGGACAGACAGCACAGGATCACCTTCAAAGTGTAGGCCCCAGTCAGGACAACTGGGCCTACCTGGCATAGATGCAGCCTCGGGCCAGCGTGGCTCCGAGGCTGAAATTCCAGTAACACCAACCCTTGAGCCAGGAGGGCCACGAGGCAAGAAGAGCCCCGAGCAAATGGCGTCTGCCCCTTAAGTACCCTTCCCCAGCATGCTCAGCAGGGAGACCACTCCCACTGAACTGTTCCCGGGGAAAGACACCCAATGCACTTTGGCCTGCTTGTCTTCCACATTGGCCTGGGGTGGTAACGCCACCTACAGGCAAACAATGGGAAGTCCTTCCAAACACAGCCATAGCCGGAACAGAGGCTAATTTAACCTTCATCATTATAAAGTCTGAGCTAATTACCAGCTCAGACACCCACTAAATTTAACATAGCGCCTGATCATCAGGAGCAGGGCGCTACACATATATAGGAAACAGCTTGCTCCAAGGAATGACACTTCTTGTATAAATGGCGCTCAAAGGAAACAAAGAACAGCCATAGTGCAATATTGCCAAATGAAAAGTAAATTTACTTAGTAAAAGAAACTGCTTACATCAAGTAAGGGTAAAAACGTGACCAGTGACGCAACGCATCGGGTAGAGCCTTGTGACGTCAGTTTCGGTGGTGTTTTACGGAAGTACGGTGAGGAGGCGAGTATGTCACTACTCCTATTTGTTTTTTACTGCGGTTTTTACCCTTACTTGATGTAAGCAGTTTCTTTTACTAAATAAATTTACTTTTCATTTGGCAAAATTGCACTACGGCTGTTCTTTGTTAGGAGAGTGTGTGTTTTTTGAGTACACTACTAAGTGGTTGCAGCTAATTCACGGTCACTATACATGTACTATATATATTTTTTCTGAGTTTATTTTCACTATGTTTACTGGAGGCTGAAAAACGTACGCGCTACTTACACATTTGTATGGAAAGCTCTTATCCTAAAGTACTTAACCTCACTGTAATGCAGTTGAGTTATTGCACCACAATCACAAACCTTTACTTGACACTCTTGCCCAGGACCTAAATAGATTGGACTTTCCCCACTTCACTTGGCTGGGTCACATGAATATTATAACGATGATGACCATACTCCCGAGAATATTAAACCCCATGCAGGATGATGACCATACTCCCGAGAATATTATACCACATGCAGGATGATGACCATACTCCCGAGAATATTATACCACATGCAGGATGATGACCATACTCCCGAGAATATTATACCACATGCAGGATGATGACCATACTCCCGAGAATATTATACCACATGCAGGATGATGACCATACTCCCGAGAATATTATACCACATGCAGGATGATGACCATACTCCCGAGAATATTATACCACATGCAGGATGATGACCATACTCCCGAGAATATTATACCACATGCAGGATGATGACCATACTCCCGAGAATATTATACCACATGCAGGATGATGACCATACTCCCGAGAATATTATACCACATGCAGGATGATGACCATACTCCCGAGAATATTATACCACATGCAGGATGATGACCATACTCCCGAGAATATTATACCACATGCAGGATGATGACCATACTCCCGAGAATATTATACCACATGCAGGATGATGACCATACTCCCGAGAATATTATACCACATGCAGGATGATGACCATACTCCCGAGAATATTATACCACATGCAGGATGATGACCATACTCCCGAGAATATTATACCACATGCAGATGCTTCCTATCCCACTTCCTACTTCCTTCTTGGCTACAATCAGAAATGTAATTCTTGCAAAGAAGCAAAACCAAGCCTAAACATTAAACTCTTGTATAGACCCAAGCCAGATGGAGGGCTGAGCGTTCTGAAATATAAAAAAAATACCATAAAGCAGTAATCCTCACAAGGGCATTAGACTGGCACCTTCATGCCTCTCAAAAACGATGGGTCCATTTGGAATTTGTGCTCAGCCATAGCCAACTCCATTTAAGTGTATGGGTACTGAAACATCATAGACTGCTTTCAATTTCAACATCACCTCTCATAAAACAAGTGTTTTAGATATTGACAATATGAAAGTATAGTTTTCCAATGATATCTATTATCAACTCACCTTTGCCTCCCCCCCCCCCCCCCCCCGGGGCATTTAAGAGCTGCATAATGGAGTGCTCTCGTATGCCTTGTACACACGATAGAAATTTCTGATGAAAAAAGTCTGATGGAATTTTTTCATTAGAAATTCCTATCGTGTGTGCCCCCATCAGACTTTTAAAACATGTTCTATGGGAAATTCCGATCGTCTGTGTGGAACTCCGTCGAAAAAAAAAAACCCACGCATGCTCAGAATCAAGTCGACGCATTCTCGGAAGCATTGAACTTCATTTTTCTCGGCTCATCAGAGTGTTTTACGTCACTGTGCTTTGGACGGTGGGAATTTAGTCTGATGCCGCGTACACACGATCATTATTCACGGCGGTTTAAAAACCGCCGTGAATAATGACATTTTAAATGAGGGAACAGCTTGTTCCCCACACACGGTCATTTTTCTCGTCATTTTTTAAAATGACGAGAAAAAACGATCGTCTATGGGCTCCGCGGCAGTGTTTCCCTACTGCCACGGAAGGAATGTCAGGAAAAACAACAAGAAAAATTAGAGCATGTTCTAATTTTTCTCGTCGTGATTAATGCCGTTTTTCCCGTCGGGAAAAACGGCAAAAAGCCCACAGACGATCGTTTTTCTCGTCCAAAGGAAAAAATGACATTTTTCCAGACGGGAAAAATGATCGTGTGTACGCGGCATGACAGTGTATATGCAAGACTGATGGAAGTCAGCTTAAATGGAATTCTGACAGAAAATTCCATCAGATTTTAGCCCATAGGAAATTCCTATTGTGTGTACAAGGCATTAAGCCCCCGTACACACGGTCGGACTTTTGCCCAACAAACTTCGTTTTAAGCAAGTTGGACCAACAATCCGACCGTGGGTACGCTCCATCGGACAACTTTTTTTTTTTTTTTTGTGTATTCATCGGACAAAAGTTGGGTCTGCAAACGGACAAACTTTTGGCCAACAAAAGTCCGATGGAGCAAAGTCCGACCGTGTGTACAGAAAACCATCGGACTTTAGTTCGATGGACAAAACAACTAATGTTAAAATCAACCAACAATAGCAGAAGTTGACCAAAGGGTGGCAGTAAAGAGCAGAAAAGAGCAGAAAAAACACGCGATGTAAGAAGTTTTAAGAAAGTTTGCAGAAAAGTCCTGTGGTGTGTGTGCTATGGGTGTTCCCAACCAACTCCGTTCGGACAAAAAAACACGGAAAAGTCCGATGGAAGTCCGACCGTGTGTACGAGGCTTTAGATTACATTTCTTATAAAAGAAACCCTCCTCTTTTCAGTGGAAACTAAAAGATCTAATTGGGGCACATCCTCCTTAGTCAGGGGTGTCAATCTCAGTTTAATTGGGGGGCCGCATCAGCATTATGGTTGCCCTTAAAGAGCCGGTTGTATCTGTAAAGCCTCGTACACACGGTCGGACTTCAAACAAACTTTTCTGTGGATTTTTGTCCGAAGGGAGTTGGTCAGGCACACCCATAGCATACACACGCTCTGACTTTTCTGCAAACTTTCACAAAACTTTCCCAACATCACGTGGTTTTTCTGCTCTTTACCGCCACCCTTTTGTCAACTTCTGCTATTGTTGGTTGATTTTAACATTGGTTCTGGGCATGCTTATTTGTCCATCGGACAAAAGTCCGATGGATTTCTGTACACACGGTCTGACTTTTTTCGCCAACAAAAGTCCGATGAAGCAGTTGGTCCGTTTGCAGAGCGAACTTTTGTCCGATGAAAACCCGAAAAAGTTTGTCCGATGGAGCGTACACACGGTCGGATTTTTTGTCAAACTTGCTCATTTTGAAGTTTGTTGGCAAAAAGTCTGACCGTGTGTACGGGGCTTAAGACTATATAAATCCTTCTACTCTTTATGATACCAGCAGTAAGTGACCCTCCTTTTCAACTGGCATAGAACTGTGCTATTCTCATAATAAGAATGTCCAGAGCACCAAACCCTCCTTACATCAAATGTCAAGAGCCCCCCCCTATTAGAAGTCAAGAGTCCCTCACCCCCCTTGCATCACAGTGCGCTCCCCTTATCTTGTGCTGCTGCTGGGAAGAAGCTGGGGGTAGGGATGGGAAGCAAAAAGTGCAGGGTCTGGAGGAGGGCTGGAGTCAGCTGCCGGAGTCTGCTGAATGCTGCGGGTGCACAGAGGAGCAGGATCTGTAGGAGGAATTCTGTCCTCCTCTCTGCTGCTGACTGCTGAGACAGGGGGGGGGGGCAGAGATCAGCTACACGGAGAAGCGCAGGATCTGGATGAGGAGTTCTGTCCTCCTGCTCTGCTGCTGATTGCTGAGACGAGGTGGGGTGGAGATGTGGGGGGTGGCACAGCTGTAGGAGAGGTGTGATGGCCACACAAAGTGTCATGGTGGGCCGGATTTGGCCCACTGGCCTTATGTTTGACACATGTGCCTTAAGCCCCCGTACACACGGTCAGGCTTTTGCCCAACAAACTTCATTTTGAGCAAGTTGGACCAACAATCCGACCGTGTGTACGCTACATCAGACAAACTTTTTTCGTTTGGTTTTGGATTTCATCGGACAAAAGTTGGGTCTGCAAACGGACAAACTTTTGCCCAACAAAAGTCCGATGGAGCAAAGTCCGGCCGTGTGTACAGGAAACCATCGGACTTTAGTCCGATGGACAAAACAACTAATGTTAAAATCAACCAACAATAGCAGAAGTTGACCAAAGGGTGGCGGTAAAGAGCAGAAAAGAGCAGAAAAACCATGTGATGTTGCAAAAAGTTTTGGGAAAGTTTGCAGAAAAGTCCTGTGGTGTGTATGCTATGGGTGTTCCCGACCAACTCCGTTCGGACAAAAAACCACGGAAAAGTCCGATGGAAGTCCTACCGTGTGTACGAGGCTTTAGACTACTGGGAGTTCCAACAAGCAAAATATTTTTATGCCTTTCTTTCCAAACGTATATGTTCTATTAAAAAAATGAATTCATTAGAGACATTGTTTTATCATGAAAGCACAGCGTCTACTCTATATATAGTGCCTTGAAAAAGTATTCATACCCCTTGAAATTTTCCACATTTTATCATGTTGCAAACAAATTTTATGTGATAGACCAACACAAAGTGGCACATAATTGTGAAGTGGAAGAAAAATGATAAATGGTTTTCCAAATCTGTTACAAATAAATATGTGATAAGTGTGGGGTACATTTGTATTCAGCCCCCCTGAGTCAATACTTCGTAGAACCCCCTTTCACTGCAATTCGTTTTTGGGGATGTCACTCTCTACCAGCTTTGCACATCTAGAGAGGGACATTTTTGTCCATTCTTCTTTGTAAAATATCTCAAGTTCTGTCAGATTGGATGGAGAGCGTCTGTGATCAGCAATTTTCAAGTCTTGCCACAGAATCTCAATTGGATTTAGGTCTGGACTGTGACTGGGCCATTCTAACACATGAATATGCTTTGATTGTAGCTCTGGCTGTATGTTTAGGGTCGTTGTCCTGCTAGAAAGTGAACCTCCACCCCAGTCTCAAGTCTTTTGCAGACTCTAATACCGCGTACACACAATCAGAATTTCCGTTGGAAAAACCTTGGATGTTTTTTCCGACGGAATTCCGCTCAAGCTTGGCTTGCATACACACGGTCACACAAAAGTTCACTGAAATTTCGACCGTCAAGAACGCGGTGACGTACCACACTAAGATGAGCCGAGAAAATTACGTTTTTAATGCTTCCGAGCATGCGATGAATTGTTTCCGAGCATGCGTAGGAATTTTGCACGTCGGAATTGCTACAGACGATCGGAATTTCCGTTGGAAAAATATAGACCCTGCTTTCAATCTTTTGTTGGCGGAAATTCCGACAGCAAAAGTTTGATGGAGCCTACACACGGTCGAAATTTCCAACCAAAAGCTCACATCGGACTTTTCTTGTCGGAATTTCCGATCGTGTGTACGCGGCATAAGAGGTTTTCCTCTAAGATTGCCCTGTATTTGGCTCCAACCATCTTCCCATCAACTCTGACCAGCTTCCCTGTCCCTGCTGAAGAAAAGCATCCCCACAACATGATGCTGCCACCACCATGTTTCACGGTGGGGATGGTCTGTTCAGGGTGATGTGGAGTGTTAGTTTTCCGCCACACATAGCGTTTTGCTTTCAGGCCAAAAAGTTAAATTTTGGTCTCATCTGACCAGAACACCTTCTTCCACATGTTTGCTGTGTCCCCCACATGTTTGCTGTGTCCCCCACATGGCTTCTCGCAAAATGCAAACAGGACTTCCTATGTCTTTCTTTCACCAATGGCTTTCTTCTTGTCACTCTTCCATAAAGGGCAGATTTGTGGAGAGCACGACTAATAGTTGTCCTGTGGACAGATTCTCCCACCTGAGCTGTGGATCTCTGCAGCTCCTCCAGAGTCACCATGGACCTTTTGGCTGCTTCTCTGATGAATGCTCTTCTTGCCCGGCTGGTCAGTTTAGTTGGACGGCCATGTCTTGGTAGGTTTGCAGTTGTGCCATACTCTTTCCATTTTCCGATGATGGATTGAACAGAGCTCCGTGAGATGTTCAAAGCTTGGGATATTTTTCTTATAACCTAACCCTGCTTCTCCACAACTTTATCCCTGACCTGTCTGGTGTGTTCCTTGGCCTTCATGATGCTGTCTGTTCACTAAGGTTCTCTAACAAACCTCTGAGGGCTTCACAGAACAGCTGTATTTATACTCCGATTAATTTACTGACTATTTAATAATTAGGTGACTTCTGAAGACAGATGGTTCCACTAGATTTTAGTTAGGGGTATCAGAGTAAAGGGGGCTGATAACAAATGAACACCACACTTTTCACATATTTATTGTAAAAAATTTGGAAAACCATTTATCATTTCCCTTCCACTTCACAATTATGTACCACTTTGTGTTGGTCTATCACATAAAATCCCAATAAAATACATTTACGTTTTTGGCTGTAACATGACAAAATGTGGAAAATTCCAAGGGGTACGAATACTTTTTCAAGGCACTGTAGATAGCTTCAGCCTGCTTTGGTCAAGGTTAATGACTTTGTCTTTGGTCCTTTTTGACACAGTATTTTCCGTTCATGGAATATGGGAAGATGAGCCTATATTCCTCCAAAAACATTGCCCGACACGTATCCCCAATGATAATTCTACCGCGTACACACGGTGGGAATTTCCGACAACAAATGTTTGAGAGCTGGTTCTCGAATTTTCCGACAAAAAAAACTTGTTGTTGGAAATTCCGAGCGTGTGTACACAATTCCGACGCACAAAATTCCACGCATGCTCGGAATCAAGCAGAAGAGCCGCACTGGCTATTGAACTTCATTTTTCTCGGCTCGTCGTACGTGTTGTACGTCACCGCTTTTCTTGACGTTCGGAATTTCCGTCAAAATTTGTGTGACCGTGTGTATGCAAGACAAGTTTGAGCCAACATTCCGTTGGAAATAAATCCACGGTTTTGTTGTCGGAATGTCCGATCGTGTGTACGCGGCATAAGGGTGGTATCCCAGGTGAAAGGAACAACCTTTAGCATTCTGTTTGGACCACAGACCCAACAGCTTGCCTTATTTAACATTCTGGGTGCAGTGTGCAACAATGATAATGATTTTTATCTGTATGTAAGAAGTGATTTATGCCTGCTGTTGTAAATAGTGTGAATATTACTGTAGCACCCTCACTGTTGCTAATGTAGGTAAATTTAGTTGTAAGCAGAAGAACAAGAGTTAATTGCGTTTAGAAGGCTTTGCATTTCTTCACAGGCTGTGGCCCTGTTACCTCCCCCTGTCTTCTGGCACTCACTGGTTAAATTTGAGAACACACTGGGTGGAAGGACAGAGGCTACACCCTGAATATTTATGGAGTTTCCACCAATACCTGGGGAGGGAGGACCCAGAAGGTGAGGAGACAGTCCATAAATACTCAGGAGCCTTGGCAGTCTGCTAGCAGAATCCAGGTTCCAGTCGTCTGGATGAGACCCCGGTACTGGGGGCTCTGCCGCTTTGGGCAGAAGAAAGAGAGAAGTGGGAAGCTTCATGTCTTCACTCAGCCCAGTCTCAGCTAGGCTTAGCTGCAGACATCCAGCCATTCCAAGCCAGGAACAGTCTGCCCATCAGAGAGGCCAGTGCAGCAGCTTTCTGAATTTGAGAAACTACTTGCAGCTCAGTTCTACACTTTGGATTAGAGTAGACTGAGACATTAGCGGGTCCTCATTTGCTGGTCGGAGTTTATAGTTCAAGTTCTGGGTATTCATGCGTCCGGCTCCCTAATCTAAATGCAGGGCCCAGGACGCATGGATTCCAATGTTTATTTTATTTTTTTAGAAGCACGTGAATAGAGCCAGAGGCTCTAATTGGCTTCAAAAAAGGGTTGGTTCGGGGCGGAGAGCACTGCACCCCAGCCCACCCAGTTGTGTGACAATAGCGGAGACCCATCACCCGATTGGTCAAGAGGAGAAGCGATCCTATTGGCCGCCAAGGAGGAGGAGGGAGCAGATGCATGGGAAGCCGCCGTGAACCCCCTGGAGGAGGAGACGTCGCCCAGAGGAAACGCTGCCCGCGACCTAGATGGGGTAGGTGTGGGGCTGGTGACCGACCGACTGGGGAAGGTGCCTGTGACCTGGCTGACCCAGCCGCCACTGATCTCATGTACCCTAATCCCTATCCACGTTCATTGTTCTCAAATATACACTAGAAACCAAAACCCCTAGACTGTTTCTTGAGCCATTTGGAGAGTGTGGAAAATTCCTGTCACCTGGCTGTGGGTGCTGTATGAGGGAAAAGGCCCGAATTCTAGCGGCTCCTTCATGGGTAGCGCTACATTACTTTCATTGTAGTGGTTTGTGAACTATATTATAATGGCTAGCATGTATGCAGAAGTTCTTGGACTGGAGTTGGGTTTGTACTTGAAAGGGGCCCCTGTGGTTTACTTTATTTCCACTGTACTTAAGAATCTATTGGTACCTACCCAAAAGTCTCTTATCCCATTCCTCCACAATGTTGCAAAAAGTCTTACCCCTGTACCCTGAAGACAACTGATTGTAACAAGAGAGGGACTGATTCCTAAGGGTGGATCAATACTGCAGTATGGAAGATAAAGCGCAATATCATTTGGATACATTCTATTAGAGGGCATGTTGGTTGGCATTAAAATCTGCAAACCAAAATTTGTCTCTGATTACCCAGTGTTTGCCCACAATATTTTATTGAGAAATTTACATTCATCTAGCCACAGATAGATGGGCGCAGCCAAGGAGGTCTCACTTATGCCTCCATGCAGGTACCACTTGCTAGGCCAACAATCATACACACTCTTCTAATTCCCTACTTGGATGCCAGGTTTTTCCTCTATTGCTTTGGTAATGCAACCTTCTTCCAACCCTTATGTTGTTATTTGCAAATTAAGAAATGGTCCCAAACTCTAACATTGGCTGTCATCATGGGCGTCCACAGCTAGGGGCAAGGGGGGACAAGTGCCCCCCTCTGGAATTAGGGATTGGCAAGGTGTCCACCATAGGCGTGTGCACGGGTTGTGCCCCAGCACGCACACCCTAATCACCCGAGCGCAGTTCGCAGAGTGTCAGCCGGTGCCGGGCACTGGAATGCTCTCCGTGTACCAGCAAACGTCACAAGAAGGAAGATTGCACTGTGGGCAAGAGCTGGCAGGGCTTTTCATCATCCGGTGTTAAGACAGCGCTGGCCTCTAGCATCGGGAGTCAGCATACACAAAACCCCTCCTACTTTCCCAGCTCTGCATATACAACAGAGGAGGGGGCGGGGCGTTTATCCACAGCTGCTCAAGCCTGCAGCAAAATAATAAAAACAAAACAAAAAAAAAACAGAAACCTGTGCCAGGAGCCTGACCTGCCACTGTGAGTTAGACAATTCTCTTCTGTGGGGGGAAGAGAGCTCTGCGGGGGGATGGGGTATGCATACTGGCATAGCACACACCTGGAATCTGCACCCTGTACATAGCACATGTCTGGAATCTGCACCCTGTACATAGCACATGTCTGGAATCTGCACCCTGTACATAGCACAGGCCTGGAATCTGCACCCTGTACATAGCACACGCCTGGAATCTGCACCCTGTACATAGCACACGCCTGGAATCTGCACCCTGTACATAGCACATGCCTGGAATCTGCACCCTGTACATAGCACACTCCTGGATTCTGCACCCTGTACATAGCACACGTCTGGAATCTGCACCCTGTACATAGCACACGTCTGGAGACTGCACCCTGTACATAGCACATGCCTGGAATCTGCACCCTGTACATAGCACACTCCTGGATTCTGCACCCTGTACATAGCACACGTCTGGAATCTGCACCCTGTACATAGCACACGTCTGGAGACTGCACCCTGTACATAGCACATGCCTGGAATCTGCACTCTTTACATAGCACACACCTGGAAATGGAATCTACACCCTGTACATAGCACACCCCTGGAATCTGTACCATGTACATAGCACATGCCTGGAATAAGTCTGCCGTTTCCCCTTTAAAAATAAATACTTGCGAGTCATGGCTAAGCCCCTCCCCTTCATGACATTGTCAAAAGGTGGCAGAGCACGTTCTGCGGATGCCCATGGCTGTCATTAGAAACAGGCCCGGTTGTCAAAGCAGGTATAAAATCAATCCACCATTGTTCACTGGGAAACGCTAGTAACCAGTGGAGGAACCCTGGTTAACCACTTGACCACTGGGCACTTAAACCCCCTTAATAACCAGACCAATTTTCAGCTTTCGGTGCTCTCACATTTTGAATGACAATTACTCAGTCATACAACACTGTACCCATATGAAATTTTTGTCCTTTTTTTCACACAAATAGAGCTTTCTTTTGGTGGTATTTAATCACTGTTGGGTTTTTTATTTTTTGCGCTATAAGAGAAAAAAGACTGAAAATTTTGTAAAAAAATGATTTTTTTTTCGTTTCTGTTATAAAATTTTGCAAATTACTATTTTTTCTTCATAAATTTTGGCCAAAATTTATACTGCTACATATCTTTGGTAAAAATAAGTACAAATTGGTGTATATTATTTGGTCTTTGTGAAAGTTATAGAGTCCACAAGCTATGGTGCCAATATCTGAAAATTGATCACACCTGAAGTACTGACGGCCTATCTCAATTCTTGAGACCCTAACATGCCAGAAAAGTACAAATACCCCCCAAATGACCCCTTTTTGGAAAGAAGACATTCCAAGGTATTCAGAAAGAGGCATTGTGAGTTTTTTGAAGTTGTAATTTTTTCCCACAATTCTTTGCAAAATCAAGATTTTTTTTTTCTCTTTTTTTTTTTCACAAAATTGTCATATTAGCAGGTTATTTCTCACACACAGCATATGCATTCCACAAATTACACCCCAAAACACATTCTGCTATTACTCCCGAGTATGGCGATACCACATGTGTGAGACTTTTACACAGCGTGGCCACATACAGAGGCCCAACATGCAGGGAGCACCTTCAGGCGTTCTGGAGCACCAAGGCCAATTCTGACATCTCTCCTACATGTAAAAATCATCATTTATTTGCTAGAAAAGTACATAGAACCCCAAAACATTATATATTTTTTTTTAGCAAAGACCTTAGAGAATATAATGGTGGTTGTTGCAACTTTTTATCTCGCACGATATTTGCGCAGCAATTTTTTTAACGCGTTTTTTACGGAAAAAAAATGTTTTGTGCTTAAAAAAAAAAAAAACAGTAAAGTTAGCCCAATGTTTTTGCATAATGTGAAAGATGAAGTTACGCCGAGTAAATAGATACCTAACATGTCGCCCTTAAAAATTGCACACACTCGTGGAATGGCGCCAAACTTCGCTACTTAAAAAATCCCCATAGGCGACGCTTTAAATATTTTTACTGGTTACATGTTTTGAGTTACAGAGGAGGTCTAGGGCCAAAATGATTGCTCTCGCTCTAACGTTCGCAGAGATACCTCACATGTGTGGTTTGAAAACCGTTTTCATATGTGGGCGGGACTTACGTATGCGTTCGCTTCTGTATGCGAGCTCACGGGGACAGGGGCGCTTTAAAAAAAAAAAAAAAAATTATTCTTCATTTTACTTTATTTATTTTAGTTTGACATGTTTTTCCGCCCTAAACATTTTTTTGATCACTTTTATACCTATTACAAGGAACGTAAACATCCCTTGTAATAGGAATATGGCATGACAGGTCCTCTTTACAGTGAGATATGGGGGGGGGGGTGTCAATAAGACCTCACATCTCACCTCTAGGCTGGGAAGCCTGAAAAAAAAACAAAAACAACAATCCTGGCTTTGATCGTAGCGGTGAGTCGGTAGAAGCACCGGAGGGCGGCGGGGGGGGGGGGGGACATCCCCTCTCGCCTCCCGTAAGAATGATCAAGCGGCGGAACAGCCGCTATGATTGTTCTTATGGTGTAGGGAATCGCCGGCTGAAAAAGCTAATATCTGAATGATGCCTGTAGCTGCTCCCATCATTCAGATATCCCCGCACAAAGTCAAGGACGTCATATGACGGCCGGAGGGCGGGAAGTGGTTATTGCAGAGTATTGCCGGGCATTGCGGAGTATTGCTGGGCATTGCGGAGTATTGCCGGGCATTGCGGAGTATTGCCGGGCATTGCGGAGTATTGCCGGGCATTGCGGAGTATTGCAGGGCATTGCGGAGTATTGCGGACTATGGCAGGGTATTGCGGACTATGGCAGGGTATTGTGGTGTATGGCAGGGTATTGCGGTGTATGGCAGGGTATTGCGGTGTATGGCAGGGTATTGCGGTGTATGGCAGGGTATTGCACGGGTATTGCACAGGGTATTGTGGAGGGTATTGCACAGGGTATTGTGGAGGGTATTGCACAGGGTATTGTGGAGGGTATTGCAGAGTATTGTGGAGGGTATTGCAGAGTATTGTGCAGGGTATTGCAGAGTATTGTGCAGGGTATTGCAGAGTATTGTGCAGGGTATTGCAGAGTATTTTGCAGAGTATTGCGCAGGGTATTGCAGAGTATTTTGCAGGGTATTGCAGAGTATTTTGCAGGGTATTGCAGAGTATTGTGCAGGGTATTGAAGAGTATTGTGCAGGGTATTGCAGAGTATTGCACCAGGGTATTGCAGAGTATTGCACCAGGGTATTGCAGAGTATTGCATCAGGGTATTGCAGAGTATTGCATCAGGGTATTGCAGAGTATTGCACCAGGGTATTGCAGAGTATTGCACCAGGGTATTGCAGAGTATTGCACCAGGGTATTGCAGAGTATTTCGCAGGGTATTGCAGAGTATTTCGCAGGGTATTGCAGAGTATTGCACCAGGGTATTGCAGAGTATTGCACCAGGGTATTGCAGAGTATTGCACCAGGGTATTGCGCAGAGTATTGGCAGGGTGTATTGCAGAGTATTGGCAGGGTATAGCACAGGGATGGCTGAGCAGGGATGGATGGATGGCTGGATCTGTGACTGCAATTGTCACAGATCCAGCCCACAGTGCTGCTGCTGCCATCCGCTCCCTCCCCCTCCCCTCTCACACTGTACCGATCGGTACAGAGAGGGGAGGGAGGAACCGGCGTCATCAAATGACGCCGGTCTGTTTACAAGTGATTGCTCCGTCATTTGACGGAGCGATCACGTGGTAAACGCCCGCTATCAGCGGCGATTTACCGCGATTCGGAGTTTCCCGTGTGCGCGCCCCAGGGGGCGCGCGGGAGCGCGATTCTGGGAGGACGTTATATAACGTCCTCCCAGAGTTAAGCAACCACCTTGTCGACGTTATTTGTCGGCAGGTGGTTGTTAAGTGGTTAAGAAGACCTGCCTTAGAGGGAGCATTATTTCAAAGATCTACCAAGAAAACTAGTTCCTTGAAAGGTACCCATAATAATGCAATAAAATAAGGTTTTATTGGATTGAGAGTTCCTGGACAGAGGAACCTGAGAAAATATTAGCGGGTTGATTACTGTAACTCACCGGATACTCCTCTACCCCAGAAACGGCTGATGAGACACTCCGCTTGCTCTCTGTCCTTGGAGGACCCACTGGAGGTTATTCCTGGTAACTACTGGTAATCGGTTTTGCTCCCACCTAGTGCTTAAAGGGCTTGTAAAGGTACACGTTTTTCACCTTAATGCATTCTATGTGTAGCACGGTTCCAGTTTCTTCTATGTAGATACAGACTACAGTTGACAAACTAGAAGGAACTTAGCTTCCTCCGGTGTTCAATCTTTATATTGCATCTACTTATTGTTTTAATATCAAAGCAAGGCATGCTGGAACTTGTAGTACAGGGAGAAAGAGACTCCATTTGCCATGGGTGGTAAATAGACTAAAGTACCCACAGTGCAACTGTACTCCCAAAGTGCATTGCCTCGTCGCTTGGCCTTCTGGGACTGTTTACTTAAAGGAGGGGGAGGAGAAAGTCTCTCATCGCCCTGCTAGCAAGAGGAGCGTCTGAGAGGCCTGCTGTGTGTGTGTGTAGGCCGCATAATCTGGGCCTACTGTCTGCAGAGAGGCCTGCCTTCTGAAGGGAGAAGAATCCTCCTTTAAGAAGCCCAGCTGATTCTCCCCAAGTGTCCAGACATCTTCGCCCTACCGACGTCTCGTGTGGTGGAGTGAGGGACGGAAGACCGGGATAGCGGAGAGATCGTGTACCAGAGCATCATCAACGGAATCAACCAGGCGGAGTAGGCCTATTTGGGTGAGCGGACACCTGCCCAGGATTTATCAGTTACTTTATAGGCCTGTGACTGTTGAGGCCCACCATCACTAGAATAGTGCGACACACACACACCAGAACATAGTGCATCGTGTGGTAGTGCACAGTTTAAAGTTGGCGTTTGCACCGCCTGACATTTTCACACTCCCAAAAGCATTGCGGGAGTTTTGTTTATTCTTCAACACCCTTTGGATTACAATTAACATGTGCACCAACGTTTGCTAGCGAAGACTCCATCCATTGAGGAATTTGTACACTAATATTGGTCAGGCCTGACTGGAACGTATAGTGACGGGACACAGGGTGGTATTGCCCACTAGGGGGAGCTTGCGAGCAATACAGTTCAGTCAAATAATAGACATTAACACTGTAAGTTAAGATATTTTGTTTGATAGCAATTATTTATTTTATTATTGACTCTCGCAGGGCCCTGCAGAGTCAACTGTATGTATAACCTTGTTTTACCTTTATATCTGACCAAGTAAAGTTCACCCTTGGTTAAGTGCAAACCTGTGTGCAGTTTCTCTGTTATCTTGTGGAAGGAGAAGTGGCCAATTCAAGGTAACAATCTATATTGCAATTTTACTGTGGTGTGGTTTTATTGTGTTCCCCAGCAACCAGTAGGTTCCACAATATTTGTATATACCAGTTGTGCCAGGGGAGGGTTCGAGCCTATTCCAAGGGGTTGAACGTAGATCCAAAACAAAACCAGCAGCTCCTACGGGGGTAGTGCTACATATGCATTAAGGTGAAAAAACATCCGAGCATTAGCGGCCCCCCGAGCCCCCGTTTACTTACCTGACCCCCAAAAGTCCCTCGCCGTGAACGCGCTGGCTTCTCGGCTCATTCTTTGGTTGATTGAAAGCAGCGCAGACATTGGCTCGCGCTGTTGTCAATCACATCCAATGACGCCGCGCGCCGGGGGGCGGGGTCGAGTGATGTAGTGAGCGGCTATAGCCGCCGACTGTATCACTGGAGCGCCCCCGCACGAACTTACCACCATGCAAGAGAGCTCGCATGGAGGTGGAAAGTTCTTGTGGGGGGGAGCCGGGACAGCTTCCGAGGGACCCCAGAAGACGTTAATGGGGGCTACTCTGTACAAAACGAGCTGCACAGTGGAGGTAAGTATAACATGTTTGTTATTTAAAAAAAAAAAAAAATGCGATAGTGTTCCTTTAAGTTAATATTACTACCTTCCTTTCTATCCCGCAACTACTTTTTGCACGACTTTTATCTCTACTCTATCCTATAACTCTGCAGGAGGATATGTAGAATACAGTTAGAGGTTGGGTTATCTCCCTCGCAGTCCACAGGGCTTGCTGACATGACAACCTAGACCCATTCATGGTTATATCTTGAGATAAATATGTGTATTTGATGTCCAGTCTCTTTATATGTACCTGCAAGTTTGACTGTATGTTTATTCCAACTAATAATGATGTTTGTTGTAACCTGAACAACTTTCTTACTGTTGTAAACCTTAAAAACTGACAGAAATAAAGAATACAATGATAAAATAATGCACACATGTAGAAAAAAAAGTGCATTTTATTTAAAAATCGTACAACAAATAAAGAATATACAAGTCATTAATTAAAAATACTTATTCCCCCCATCCTTGCATAATACATTTTGTTTTCTTTTCTGCCCCATCTAGAGCGTTTTCTAGAATGTTATATTGTCAGGTGATAGAAGGAACTTCCTTTTTATCCCTGTCATAATCACAATGCAAAATTAATTTCAGAAATTGGCGGTGGGCTGAAAGCAGCCCAAGCAGCTCGACGTTACCAAACCACCTTCTGAATTTTCAGTCGTTGTCGTTTACAAAAAAAGTATTTCAAAAAGTCCGACCTTAAGCTGGATTTTTAAGCTGTACCCTAAAGCCTCGTACACACGATCAGATTTTCCGACGGGAATTGTGTGATGACAGGCTGTTGTCGGAAAATCCGACCGTTTTTGTACGCTCCATCGGACAATTGTTGTCGGATTTTCCGCCAACAAATGTTGGATGGCATGCTTTAAAATTTTCCGTCAACACAAGTCCATCGGACAAAACTCCAAAGTACAAACACGCATGCTCAGAAGCAATGCTAACCATAACACAACATTAGCAGAAGTTGCCCAAAAGGGTGGCGCTAAAGAGCTGAAAAACCACATCGTTTTGTGTTTGTTTGGCCAACAATTGTGTGCCGTTTGTATTGACAAATTCCTGGCCAACGCCCTTCGTACAAAAGTCCTACGCTTTGTCAGCGGAAAATCCGATTGTGTGTACCAGGCTTAAAACAGACATTAAGAGGAGGCCTCATCCTGTTTTTTTTTTTTCTATTTACATTATGTTATGGAGAATGCAATTTTGGATGGATGGAAGGGGGGATGGAGCTCAGAACATTCATGGGTAATGCAGTAGCTCAATATGTTTTGGCTTGATTGACTTTTTAACCAACATGCATTTTAAAGGATACCCCTACTGAGGGAAATATGTAGGCTGCCAGTGCTGACTTCCCTCCTCTGAAAACGCTAGCTATCTAGCTGTCATGTTAATGCATTGGATTTAAAACATTCCGAATCACTAAACTGCATGGAAATCTGGAGTTCTGACTTCCTGCATGCTTGCTATGGGTCAGTGACTCAAACAATTAAAGTTGGAGGAAGACAGGAGTCTCTTGTTCAGAAGGTAGTCAGCAATGGCATCCCGCATATTTCTCCCAGTACAGGTTGCCTATACCAAGTGCCTCTCACCCAGACCCATCAGACTGAGCCTTCTTGTGGGGTAGGCCAATATTTAAAGGAACTTAGTCAATAGATTCTCTTGCAGAAGAAAATACCACTGCCATAACTTCCTACTAAATAAAGAAACCGGTACGCTTTGATACTGTAAATTTAAGAATAAACCTGGCTTGGTCCTCATCCAATTCATGTAATAGCTTAGATCATATATAGAAGGTGAGTGCCAATATTTGAGGGAATGCAGTCAATAGATTCTCTTGGAGAAGAAAACACCACTCCCGCAGCTTCCTACTGAATAAGGGAACCAGTAGGCTTTGATGCTGTTGACTATAGATTAAAACAGGCTTGGTCCTTATCCAATACATATATTAGCTTAGGTCATATATAGAAGGCGTGTGCCAATATTTAAGGGAATGCAGTCAATAGATTCTCTTGGGCAAGAAAACACCACTCCCGCAGCTTCCTACTGAATAAGGGAACCAGTAGGCTTTGATACTTTTGACCAAGGCTGCTGATAAGGCAGTACAACCAGCCCTCCTGTACGGGGTCCCGGGCACCTGCTGAGCAGGAAGACCAGCTGTACTGTAGACACTGATCCTCTTCTGCCTCCCTCTGCAGCGCTGCCAGGTTCCCCTCCTCTTGGTTCTAGCACATCTGCTCTCCGGACCCTCCTGTGTGCCCCATTTCCCCCGCAATGCTGCTGGCTTCCCTCCTGTCCCGCCATCAGTTGCTGCGGGCACACATGGGAAGGTTTCAGGATGGAGAGCAGAGGAAGGGGCTTGTAACCATGTAATTTACTGGCACATTTCTTTCCTGAATGAACACTGTGAGCGGTCAGTACCAATCACTCCTGTGTCCAATCACCACTGGACAGTATGTTTAAGTTTGTGAATGAGTAGGAAGCCTCACGGCACATCTTATTCATTTACCTGTACAGCTGAGGCTGCTGAGAAAGGGTCTAATAAATCTATGACCTCAATCACTTTCGGCTTGGAGGAGGGGGACCTGCCAGGTAGGCTGTATGGGGCCCCATGATTCCTAACAGCAGCCATGCTTTTGACTATAGATTAAGCCAGGCTTGGTTCCCATCCAAGACATATAATAGCTTAGGGATTCTTGAAGGGTAGAGATCGCGCTGGACTGACTTGGTTGGTCATTGGAAAGAAACATTTCTTACCTTGCCTTTTGGACCTCCTATTTACAACCAGAGTTCAATGGCCGACCTTTTTTGTGAAGATGGTAACCCCTGTTGAGGGTATGGGCTGCTACCTCAGGGTGCGGCCAGGTGGTCACTCCCGTAGTGATCAAATTAGGTGAATGTAAGGTGCGCCCGAAATGCAGCAGTTGTGAAATAAACCGCTTTATTTGGAGTATAGATGGTAGAATATAGCCAACGCGCTTCAGGGGACAAAGGGCTCCCCCCTCCTCAGGGCTGCTGTTTGAATACGGATCCCGTTAGGGTCTGTCTGGGACCTGAGCATCAGGTCTAGGAATGTCTGACCGTCAGCTGAGGCTTGAGAGGCATATAGCCCCGAAACACGTTGGCTACATTATACCATCTATACTCCAAATAAAGCAATTTATTTCACAACTACTGCATTTTGGGCGCTCCTTTACATTCACCTCCTTTGATATAATAGCTTAGGTCATATATAGAAGGTGTGTTCTGGTCCAAGGGAGTATGACTACACTAGGGAGTTCGTAGATGGAGTGCCTGGATGGTCACTTATGGTTATGAACAACTAGTGCACCAGACTGTCGACACTTTTACATGCATGCATAGTGGCGTGCCAGCTGTGAGATATTAGGAAGTTACTGCCGGCTCCTAAATCAAATCCAAGATGGCAGCACTGGGGAGCCGCAGCCCAGCAAAGAATCAACTGTGGGGATGACAGCACATGTGTACATGTAAATGGTCTAATTCCGGCTTATTAATTGGTGTACATGATTTTAAGGTGGCATGGAAATGCCAGCTACACATTCATCAGTTCTGCACTGAATTTGTTCAGATTTGGGAGTGTTTTCTTTGGAAGATTCTCCACACATCTGCTTTTTATTAAAAATATTATTCATTACAAATTATGATCATATATATACAATCATCGTCCAATACATTTTTATTTGGTGGATTTTTTGGCATGCTGTAAAATAAAATAAAAAAATTAAAAATCAATGTGCTACAACCCACTGATAAAATTACTGAAATCTTCCAACTAAAAAATTCCAATAGAGTTCAGTTTTTCTCATACAGAACACAGGATCTTTAGGCTTAACTATATGCAGCTATCTGCCATGGGTTATATGTAGCTTCTCTGCCATGGTTAAGCTTAGGTTCAGTCCCAACCCATGTTTCGTCAAACCCAGTAGGATGCTGTCAGTGCTAGACCATCCAGCGGCAGACCAGGTATTCTCCACCCTGTAGCTGCACTTACACAAAGGGGTGGAGTTGGGTATGACACCATTGACCTAATATGTTCACATGACCATATTAGGTCAATAATATTAACCTAATATGGACCAGGTGACCATATTGGGTCTATGACATTGACTTAATATGGCCACATGGTCATATTCAGTCACTGACAGCTTCCTTCTGGGTATGGCATAACATGGGTTTGCACCAAGCCCAAGTGGGACCCAAGCTTATCCTGAGCTAAGACTAAAGATCCAAGAAAAGGATTTTAAATCTAAGTCAAAAAATCTTTTTTTCCCTTGAGATTTGATCAGAATTTTGTAATGATTGAACAGAAGAAGGTTATTATACATTGTTGTGTCCCGTTAACACTCAGCTGAAGGGTGGATGGCAGGCAAAGCAGAAAATGCAGACTTAGTAAGACGTAACATGCACTATGCTGTAAACCTTTGTGATTCAGCCCTCAATGGTCTAAGTAAAGAAAATGTCATTTTGATTGGCTTTAATGGATTGCTGCACTTTTCACGTTATTACTACCATTTGCTGCCCCTGATTATAGGGACACGCCAACCCTACAATTTCTGCAGGTTGAATCCCCCACTGGCTTCTTACATCTCCGATGTCAAGAGATCTGGGTCCTGAGGTATACCTACCCACTGTGATGAGTAAGAGGTGTTTTATGCTTTAAACTCTTTTATTCTATTTTTTATTACAGAAGATGCAACTGAATGAGCGAAATCACTATTGTGGAAAGTGGGTTAAGGCTCATTGTTAATAGGGAACAGATCCAGTAATAGTCTAGTAGTCTTTAGGTTATTCAGACCATCAACATTAGCCCACAGAAAACTTCCAAAGATATATGAAGCCTGTAGGTGATTCCGACCATCAGTGTTAACCAACAGAAAACGTCAAGAGATATATGAAGCCTGTAAGTGATTCAGACCATCAGCAATAAGCAACAGAAAGCTTCCAGAGATATATGAAGTCTGTAGGCAATTCAGACCATCAGCAATAACCAACAGAAAGCTTCTTGAGATATTTGAAGCCTGTGGGTGATTCAGACTATCAGCAATAACCAACAGGAAACTTCTAGAGATATATGAAGCCTGTGGGTAATTCAGACCATCAGCAATAACCGACAGGAAACTTCTAGAGATATATGAAGCCTGTGGATGATTCAGACCATCAGCAATAACCAACAGGAAATTTCTAGAGATATACGAAGCCTGTTGGTGATTCAGACCATCAATGTTAACCAACGGAAAACTTCCACAAATATATGAAGCCTAGAGGTCAGGAGTAGGCAACCTGGGGCCCTCCAGCTGTTGCAGAACTACATGTCCCATCGAGCCTCTGGGAGTAATTGTAACTGCCAGCCTTGCAATGCCTCATGGGAAATTAAATTCCACAACAGCTGGAGGGCCCCAGGTTGCCTAGCCCTGCGATTCAGACCATCAATGGTAACCAACAGCTTAGATATTCATGCACTGATCCTTTAAATACACCTAATAGTGTTAGTGCTCATTTGCACCGTGTGCCCTGGCCCCACAGGTAATTTTCCTTATGTCCCATTAGTTCAGTTCACACCACTGCAGCAAGTGAAATAAGAACATGCTGCATATTTACGTAGAACAGTAAACACAAACACGCTACGGTGCATAAAGATGAATGAAATGTCATTTTGTGACATTTTAATAAAGTAAAAAAAAAGTGCAATGCGTTTTAACAATGCAACAACTCCCCCATTTACAGCACACACCAGTGGACACATCTCATACACAGGATAATGCGTTTGCTGGTGTGAATGGCCCCCCAAAGAGACCCTATATCCTTGCCTATTCAGGGCAAAGTGAAAGCATCTGTGTAAAGTCCCACCACCTTATATTCCCCTAACAGTGCCCTGCCCTGCAGAGGAGCAATATAGAGGTAAGTAAAAAATGGTAAAGGAAATTACACTGGCATTCCCAATTCTGCCCTAAATGGGCAAGGTTATGGTTTCTCGTTAATAAAAACCCCATGTACACACTCTCTGTAATCACTGCTAATTCTGCCTACACTAGCCTGCCCACAATACGGCAAATGATCACTGCTGCTTTGCTTACATTAAAGCAGATGGAAAATTGACCACTAACTGCACAACAAGGGAAGTACGGACAGGGCTGCCATTAGAAATCATTGGTATAGCCTGACAAACAGGGCCCCCCTGGTCAACCCCATCACTTCACACATTGAAACGCCACCAGATTTCAAAACATTATCCAACTTTGTATAAATATGAGAAAGTAATACAGTACATAGAATTGTAATAATTGCTTACAGTGTAATAACACCAAACACCCCCCAATAATTGGTAGTGCAGATGCCCCATGTTCTCAGGAGAAGATCAGTGGGGTATGTGTGCATACATCCAAGAGGTTCCACAGCTTCTAGGGCCTCTCGGGAAGGCGAGCCTGAGATCCTGTTCATGCCAAGATACCTTCAGTTGGAGGAATCCAGACTGTCTGTACATCTCTATTACCAAGGAAGGGCTCCATGGGCGAACCAGGAGCCACCACTCAACATCTGATCACCTGGCAGCTGCCTTTCCTTTTCAGTGTGACACAAACCAGGCACCCAACTGAGGGTGCACATCCTGACCAACTCAGTCATTTGTGAGCAGAAGCTCCTGAGCCTGTGGATATCAGCAGACGAGGAGTGGGGACATCACTGGTGACTCATATATTGGAGAGCTTGGAACACTACGGCATTGGTACTGCACAGGCAGCCCTCACCAGGCCCGGGCCCCTCTGCCAACCCTATGGTGCCCGATACAGCATAACATCCAACTCTCTTTTAGCACCCAATATGTAGGCAAAGGACACTTCCCTGCCACAGTCGCTATTACACAGACCACAAAGATCTAATGTGTAGTAATGTGCTAAACCATCCAAGTGCTTTTTTTACTTCAATTTTTCCATTCTATTGACTTTTCATTATAACGCATGCATTAATATAGAGGTTGGATAAAAAATTTAGTGCAGCATAACAGTTTTGGTAGTAAAATTGTACATTTTGTATAAAGATGTGCACATTAGACCAAACAGAGAGACAACTGAGGTTGCAGAAGGGTTTTGGTCTTAAAGGTGGGACAGTCCCTCCAAATGAGGGACAGTTGGGAGCTATACGGTACATGAGTACAGACTGTACCCAATAGGGATCTGCTACAGTCAGAAAACTTCTGTCATCTAAAATGCATTTTGTCCATAACTTTATGCCCCAGCTGTTCAACTATTCATTGTTCTCCTTTCCCTTTTCCTATTCATTCTCTTATAGGGGACCTATAGTCCAATAACAACCCCCCCCCCCCCCACACACACACACACACACACCATTCCTGGTAAAATTTCTCCTCCAGGCCCCTTTTAATGCTGGTCTTGTAATCAAATCATTGGTCATATGAGCTCAGCAAACAAACGTAACTGACCAAAGTTTTTCCAAAAGCTGCCCATTCAGTTTCTCTACCTAAAAAACAGTCTATGATTAAGGTCTGAAAGGCCGAAACACGTTAGCAACTCTGTTGGGTTGGATTTTTAGCTATCTATGATCGGTAATGATCATTGCAAATAATTTACTAAGTGCCAACTCCTTTGCAATATAGGTTTTTAACTTGTGATGGCCTGCAGAAGCCAAAAATATACATGAGTGTTCCCCTTCAACTAAATTGGGTGAGGAAGTCATAGAGTTGCTAATTTTACCCACAATACCAATCTACACTCTTTGCTGAGTTCCCATGACCAGTGAACAAGCATTTGTTCACAAAACTGGCACCTGAGGGAGCCCAGCACAGCGCATTCATCAGTTTTGCCAAGATGGATAAAGGACAACAGAAGGTCTGAAATACCTACTATCCTTGGAGAGAATACTGATCCTGGGTGCATACATAAAATATGCCTGCTTATGGGGGACATCCATCTGGACTTTGATTCTCTGCTTCAACAAAAAAAAAGACAAACATGGCCAAATGCATAGATTGATGGATAAAATGACCAGCACTGCGGGGAACCTAGAGCAGCATTTTCTTTAGAAGAGGTAAGTATTTTAGCACATTCATTATGCTTTATCTGTTAACATAGCTTGGGCAGTTGAGTAGAGTTCTCATGGAACATTTCCTTATGGACTGCCCCAGCTCAGGGGAATGTAACTGTGCAGTTTATAAGCAGCAATAATATACTAAATATAAATATATAGATCTGTAATACTGCTGATAATATCTATTCACAAGTTTCAAATACCCATCAAAATACCCAAACAAGACTAGTATTCCGCAAAAGAGAAAACATACGAGTAGTCATTAATGGCTACTAGGAATTTTGATGTCAATATGTGTTTGTCCAGAAAATGAGTGAGCACTTAGCGAAGAAAGACTGCCAATACCTCTAGCTTTTAGAAATCGTATGTTGGTGAAAGGTTCTACAGACATTAGGGAACGTTCAACCAATGTGGCCATTTATGGTCATATCACCCAATGCTTGTTGTTCAGAAGGTCCTCCAAAATCTCCCTGGCCAAGCTTTCAACCAGTTGCTATTGTTCTTGCATGAGGCAAGCTGGGTTGGAGTTATCAACCAAGTGCCTCCTCTCTGCATAGGAACTAATGCTTGTTGGTTAGTAGGTCTTCCCTAACTCTCCCTGGCCAAGCTTTTAACCAGTTGCTATTGTTCTTGCAGGAGGCAGGCTGGGTTGGAGATGTCAACCAAGTGCCTCCTTCCTACATAGGAACCAATGCTTGCTGGTTAGGACCTCCCTAACTCTCCCTGGCCAAGCTTTCAACCAGTTGCCATTGTTCTTGCATGAGATGGGCTGGGTTGGAGATGTCAAACAAGTGCCTCCCTTCTGCATAGGAACAAACTTGCAGGTTTGTACAACATTCACTGGGGCTTTATTGGCCTGACCCTGGGCCATGTACATTTTGGCGGCTGGATTGGTAAAGACTTTAGGCACTCAAATGTTGGGGCTACAGAAATAATTTTTACGAAAAAAAACTTTGATATTTTGTGCAACTTAAAATGGTTTGACAACTTGCACCTACAGGTAAGCCTAGATTAGATTAAGGCTTACCTGTAGGTGCAAGAAATAACTCCTCAACCCACACGGTTAAGGAGATATTTGCAGAAAACACTGCATCGATGTCTACGGCACATGCGCGCCGTAGACAATGGCGCAGGCGCACTGAGCGTCCCAGCTTTATGAATGGGATCATACCGGGATTATGCCGGTCCCGCGCGCATGCGCGGGTGTGACGTCATCGCTGCTCCGGTCAGTCACAGCACCGGAGCGGCGATACAAGGAAGAAGCTCCAAAGGGGACATGGCGGCGGAGGGGAACGAGGAGCACTTCGGGGGCTTC
Source organism: Rana muscosa (assembly GCA_029206835.1). Taxonomy (NCBI): domain Eukaryota; kingdom Metazoa; phylum Chordata; class Amphibia; order Anura; family Ranidae; genus Rana; species Rana muscosa. Next base: position 337,525,477 of record CM055125.1, on the reverse strand, counting down.
GATTTTAGGTAAGTGCCACATAAGTGCTATGCATACTAGCTCATTATGCCTTTCTCTTGCAGGGTTTTATTTTTTCCTGTTTTTTAGGGGGGGGGGGGGTTTAATTCCTCTTTAACCTTTCGCTGACTGTGTAATGCACATATGAGGAAGCCTTAACACTCAGCCACCGCACATATGCAGCATATGTTCTTTGCTGAGAGCATGCTCACTGCACCTCCTAGCACACTGAGAGATCCCAGACATTATTTGCAAGCATGATGGGTTCCCAATCATATGACCGCTGTGACAGTCAATCACAGAGACCATGTGATCAGGAAGCCACCTCTGTCTCGTGGCATTAACATCCACTTTAAGGGAAAAAAAATTATACAATCAACTTTAGAATTACCTAAACTATGTAATAGAGGGCCTACTTAATTTATCCAATCAATTTGCAACCAATCAGGCAGGCCCTTATACTACATACAATAGTTGTTGGGAAATTGTACAATCAGACTGTAACCTGTGTGGTGAGCTTTAGTCTCATCAAATATCACTGGTAGGCGCATCATTTAAAGAATGTCCAAATTGGAGGTTACACAGAGCTTTTGTGCATGGATTAGCCATTTAAATAAATCTGTTACGTTCACTTGCAAGGTTTTTCATACCATGCATTCTTTGGTCTGGTGGGTTTCCAATACACAAACATATGGTAGCCGCCATTGTTGACTTTCTGAAAATGTTAGTTGCTTGGCTGTTTTGCCTTGAGTACTTTCTTAATTTCTTACTTTCCATTGGCTTGAATACTTTCGTAGTCACAGAGCTAGAACATGTATGCAGATCTGAAAGGTCAGAAGTCCTCATTTGCAAGCTTATTTTTGGTCATTGACCCATAGAGGTTCAGCATGATAGTCAGGCAACTGATATTTTCAGAATAATAGTAAGCAATGCTGACTGTTTGTTTTTTCCAGCCATTTTCAGACCCGTTTGGCTGCCCATCATCACAGTGTTCGATACTCATAGACCTATGAAAGTCGGGTCAAGTTCACTTTAATGTTTTTTTTGTTTGTTTTTTACTGGATAGGTCTTATAAAAGTTAATTTTTGTCACTGAATACTCTTACTTACAAGAGATACAATAAGCACTGAGTAAAAGGTTGCCGATCCTCCAAGGACTCTTGGGATGGATTAGGTGAAGGCCTCGGAAAGTCCTCCTCCACAGACTCAACCAGAGGTCATCCCAAGTCACTCTACTCAAAGGGAAATTATCCCAATTGAGGTTGAGAAAGCAATATAACAAATGTATGTGTGTGGGACTGGAGGGGGCGCAGACCAAAGTTGGGAAAACAAGTAATTGATGATATTATCAGACTGCACCCACATTAATGTCACTGACCTCCCTGACCCATGACAGATCAGGTCCTTTCTGGCACTAAACAGTTCTGTACTGTTATCTTTGAATTGCCAAGAACTGTGACTTCTAATCTTTAAAAGTCAATTTACAATGCTATAAGGTAGGTATAAGAAAGAGGACAGGTTAAAGGGTAAGATTACCTAAAATTATATTTGATCTATTGATACTCTGGAGAGTTTCCCGTATCTCCTTGCGACCCAGTGGCCACCTATAGGGTGTTCTTCTTGCTGCATCCTCTATATTATATACCAAAGAAAAGTACCAGTGTACTGTAATCCCTAAGATTTTTAGGGAAACTATTAGGTTGTTGAACTCTCCAGTATATTCTATCGTCTATCAATACTCTGGAGAGCAGGGTCATTTGATAGCTTCTTGTATCCCTTGGAGGCTCCAGTGGAGAGATCTGCCTGCAATAGTTCTTTGAGTCGATATCTAGCTATTTATATATTTTGAATGTAGCACCTATAGGGTTTTCCAACTCTTCTTGTTGCATCCTCCTAATATAAAACAAATGAAAATAATCTAACAGGGAAAGTGGTTCCAGCAGCTTGAGAGTCCTGCAAACCTAAGTGATTGCACCAGTGTAATCCCTAAGAAACCATGAGGTTGTTGAACTCTCCAATGCCTTCTCTTTTCTATCAATACTCTGGAGAGCAGGGATATCTGATAGCCTTCTATAGCTCTTATAGACTCCAATGGTGAGATCTGCTTGCCATAGTTTTTGGGGTCTGTTTCTAGTTATGTTGGCATTTTGGGTGGTCTCACTTACAGGGTGTTCCCGCTCTTTCTGTTGCATCCTCCAAAATATAAACAAAACTAAAATTTAACAGGGAAAGTGGCCAGAACATCTTTGCAGTGTTGCAAACCCAAGTACAACTGTTGTCGCACCTTCTATTTTGGGTAGACTAACCCTTTAATAGTTATGACCTTACATTCTTGACCCCTTATTACTATTACCAGAACAGTCAGATATATTGTATCCTCTGGCTCTTGGAACGTAAACCTAAAATTTACTGTTACTTTTGGTAACACCATTATATACGACAATTTTTTTTATTTGTATTTTGATTAATCAACATTATAACTTTACTGTGCAATCTGTTGCTCTATGTTTTCAGTCTTCTAAAGACTTAAAGTGTATCTCTAGACAAAACGTTTTTTTTTTTAGGTTTTGGATAGAGTGGGGGGGGGGGACGACGACGCTCTGTCAAATTTTAAATACAGTCTGTGTCCCTATTTGGGGAACTCACTCTCTCTATTTGTACTGGTGACCACTGTTACCAAGAAAAATTGAGGGGAAATTCAAAATTTTTAGTTGTCTCCGGAACAGTAAGGAGACCCTTTCCAATGGGCCAAATGTTGGCAATGGACAACTGACAAATTTGCTCTAACTTCCTGTTGTATGTTTGGGGCACAAAGTGAAGGGCAAAGGTGTACGCAGGCTATTGCAAAACACACATGCATATCAGGGGTTCAAACAGACCCCTGATATCTCATTTTTGAGACATAGAGAGGGACTGAGGACAGAAATTCCCCAGTCCCTTTCTCTGCACCCTCAGCTGCACTGGACAGTGAATGAATGGGAAGTGCTCTGTGCTGAGGCTTCCTGTTCATTCACACACACACAGTATACTATGCTTCAGTTAAAAAATGAAGAGAGTCTGATCGGTACCGATCACTCACTGTGTCCATTCAGCAAAGGAAGGGCCTAGTTCTTTACAAATTTACCAGCCCCTTCCTCCACTCTCTATTCTGAAGTATCCCCCAGTGCACCCACAGCAGCAGCCATTGGGAGAGGAGGGAAGCTTGTAGCACTGGAGGGGGGCCTGGGCAGCAGGGGGAACCTGTGCTGTACAGGGTGATTAGGGTGTGCCCAGGCAAATCCGGCACACCCTGTGCGCATGCCTATGGTGAAGGGAAATGTCCCCAATAGTACATAGTCAGCAAAAAATTACCTTGCAAAAATTAAACGACATTGGCCAAAACTAAACAAACAAAAAAAGCTTTGGCTATACATACATGTTAAACATGGAGGCAGGCAGTATTCTTTTAATGGAAGTGCAGCACAGGAATTCTGTATGTTTGAAATCGCCTTTTTACATAAAAGCAAATTCATCTCAGATATCTGAAACTCCTGAAATATACTACATATTTATATTTTAATAAACACTCTTGTAGTATAAATGGCATGGCTCTTTCATATCTGTTGAGCAGTGTATTGAATATTGTTATATTAAGCAACAAGATTAAACCGTATTCATATCTCCTTCAATAAGTGCTAATTTTAGGCCCTTGTGATAAACGACTTTAAATGTAATTGACCCTTTGAAAAATGACCAATGGCCCTGTGGCTAACAATTAAAATGAAAAATCAAACAGCACATATAGTTTTTACTTGGGGGCAACTTTTCGAAAAGCCATTTACATTTACAGTATAGGTCTGCCTAATGGATAGCAGACAACCCTAGTTTCCACTGGCCTTTAAGGCAGAGGGAGAAAAATATATAAAGATAAGAAATTATCCATAATTTAGGGAGAAATACATTAATAGACATATATATTTGCAATATACCCTAATACATAAAATTGTTGATGACCCATATACTCTGCAATTATTGGCAAATTAAAATGACCCTGCTGTGGGCTGAAAGAACCTACACCAGAGCAACCCTGTAAAAGAAGAATAGATACTTGTCCGGCAGGCAGCTGGTTCAAAATTAACTCTCTTACAGAGCTAGGTAATGACTAAGTGCTAACATTTGCGCAAAGCGCGTCTACCTCTTTGTCCCCTGCTCCATCTGTAAACCACTTGTCATATGAAGCTTCAATAAAAGGATTTTTGGAAGTGAAGCCACCCGGAATTATTTCTTCATCTCTTACTGAGCTACCAGACAGTTGCAGGCAGGGGCCGCCAATAGAACACATGGGGCCCCATACAGCCTACCTGACTCTGCCTGGGACAGCCCTACACAGGCCAAGGTTTTCATTTCAGTGTTAGGAGTCGCAGGAACTCAGATTATCCTTCCTGTGCATGAAAGGGAAAAAAAGGGTCCCTATCTGCTCCTTTACCTTACGTGGTGGGAGCTGTGGCCCACGGGAGTACCTTGTCTGAGCCCAGTGCCCAGTGGAAAATGAAGGGTCCCCTCACCTCCCCAGATCTTCCTGTTGAACTAATGGATCCTGGGTCCAGTACGTTAGGGCCGTCTATCACCCGTTATCAGTGGCCCTGATTGCAGGTGTGTCCCTCACTGTCTACTGTGGTTCTTCCTGCTTACTACCTACATCAGTAGTATTTCCTGTCGGTGGGTGAAACCACAGCTCAAAACGGGGGGATATTTTATTTGACACACCCACAAGTGTCGTATAGCAGCAGTGTTAATAGATCTGCAACTGAGTAAAGAATAGAGTTTCCACTTGCCGGACAGTAAGTATAATGCCCTGTACAAACGACCGGTTTTCCTGTCGCAAAAATAAAAACAATGGTTTTTCCGATGGAAATTCCTCTCAAGCCTGCCTTGCATACACATGGTCACACAAAAGTCCGGTGAACTTTTGACTGCCAGGAACGCGGTGACGTAAAAGATTACGATGAGCCAAGAAAATGAAGTTCTTTGCTTCCAAGCATGCGTCGGAATTTAGCGCGTCAGAATTTGTACACACGATTGGAAATTCCGAACAGTTTTTTTTTCCTGACGGGAAAAAAGAGATCTTGCTCTCTATCTTTTTCCAGCAGTTTTCCTGTTGGAAAAAGTCTGATGGAGCATACACACGGTCAAGATTCCTGACCAAAAGCTCTCATGAGACTTTTTCCAACAGGAATACCGGTCATGTGTATTCCTCTTCATTTGCCGGGTGTCTCAGGTGTAATATCTTTTCGCTAGTGACAGGGTCCCTTTAGCTTTAAAATAATGGGTATGGGCACCCTTCATTTTATACTCTGGTATAAGGCATCTAACAACCAGCTTTTTCAGTTCATATTGAGAATAAAAGTCCAAAAGAATACCTTCTACACTTTGTAGGACAGTCCCAATCATTGGACTCAACACAACCAAAGTGACATTGGTTTACCAAATATAATCAAATGGTATAGATCAATGGGCAATCTTAAAAATATCCTGATGTTACACCTTTGAGAACATGAAGTTGCAGATGTTAATAAATGGCATGAATTTGTAAATGCGCCCCCCCTTTAAAATCAATTTCTCGTAGACAAATCCTATCAACACTTAGAATTTATGTAACAATCATATAAAAAAAGACAAGCCATACTCCGCAGCTCTAGAGGGATATGTTGCCCCCCCCCCCAATTGGCCAGAAGTGGTTTTTCAAAGTGGTTTGGCCTTTGGAGGATACCGTGACTCAAAGCAGCGATAATTCTCATCCTGCGCTGCAGGATTGTGGCGCTTACATAATATCATGTAACTCCAAATTCTTGATAACAGCCCATCTGCCTACAAGATTTTTTTTTTTTTTTTTGAATGCCAAAAGAAATCCTGAGTTCTTATTTTTATTTCTTTGCTTTGTAAATTGTTGTAGCCTTGGGCCTGAGAAGTGTGACATGTTTTAAGAAAACACCTATGGCAACCAGCCAAGGAGATACACAGTTCAACACAAAGCTAGTAAAACATTAGAATAGAAAGACTGTACAAAAGTCAAGAGAAAAAACACATGGCTTTGTATGCTCAGGCCCAACCTGCAATGGCCTGGATTCATCCTGTGCAATGAAGTAGAATCTTGATCGATGTTCGTGGACTCCAGATGGAGATAGTGTATTTACCACCTGCTCCTTCACTTTCCAAACTCTGAGAATTCCGCTCACAGGATTTATCATTCCAGTCAAGCAAAACAAGTGAGTCAGTCCTTGTCGTGATCCATTTCAAAAAGGAACGTGGTATGTTCCCGGTCTGAGTTTATATTCCCAGTTGAGTATACTTCATTTAGAGCAGCTGATGCCTCTGTTCTAAAATTCAGCAATTAGGAAAAATGAATCAGAACAATGTTAACCCATTGGATGCTGGAAAGGGGTAGCGTACTGCTGATAGCTTACTGACTGATGACTTCAGGTGAAGGCTACAAGGTTTTGCTCCATGTAAACTGCTGCTGGTCTTCAAAAAGGTCTTCTCTAAAGTCATCTGTCTTTTGGATGCTTTGGTTCTCATCTGTGATACATTATCACACCAACTTCCTTGAGAAACAGCTGTGCTGGACAGTTCAGGTCAAGACACGTCAAACTAGAGCCACCGCCGAGGAAATACTGTAGGCTTTGAAAATGCCCACCTAATGTACGTACATCTCCTTCCCTTTCAAAGAAATTCTTCACGCTCGACTGGAAAAGAGACACTGGACTCATTACAGTTATGTTTGCCGAATCTCAAGACTTGAAGGAGAAGACATATTTTTCAACTTATCTGATGCTCTTCTATAGATGGTTAGGCTCAAAACAGATATAAAATATTTGATAAAAATGCTCATATTATGAAATAGCTCTCCTACGTGGAGTCCAGTGAGTCTAGTTCAAAGACATCATCGCTGGAAGGACTGGTGAAAAACGAGTGGCCGTGTGGCCGATTGTCATCCGGGCTGCTAAGGCCCAAACTTTTCTCAAAATCCAACAATTGGCCCATGAAGTTGAAATTGGGAGAGATGTTGGTTTTCTTGCGCTTTACAAAATCATAGGCATCATTAAGAGATAGGTTGAGTTTCTGCATGAGGTAAGCCACCGTGACAGTGACAGATCGACTGATGCCAGCTAGACAATGAACAAGCACCCCACAATTATGAGAAGCTGCCTCATCTGAAAAGAGAAAAGGAACCGCTATTATTACAAAATAGAAGCATAAAATATTACTAGACATCTAATCATGTTAATGTTTTATACCGATTCTATTAATACAATTGTTTGGAAATTGGTGAAGGGTATACAAGCAAGAACAGTGAGTATAAGTATACAAGTGGCAAATGTAACTTCTGTAGAGCTGGATGTCAAAATTCTGGGTATGCTAATTTACCTGATATACAGGTTGCCGTTTCCACGTATCAAGATGCAATGACTTTGGTAAGGATGCTTTCCAACACAAAAGCCACTGGATGGTGTTTGAGTAGAGTCTCCTTTTCCATAACCTAGGTATATGGACAAATGCTTTGGCCCTGATTGAGCTCTTTTGACTTCTGGCTGTAGTTAGCCCAAATGGAGAAGACTTACTAGTAGTACAGGCAGTCCCCAGGTTACAAACAAGATAGGGGACTGTAGGCTTGTTCTTGAGTTGAATCTGTTTGTAATTTGGAACAGGTACATTTTGTAAGTGTAGCTCCAGACAAAAAAATCAATTTTTAAGCTTTTTGGATATCCTAGGGAAGGGTTATCACCCCTGTAACATTTGTTTTGCTGTCTGTGTCATTGGGACAGAAAGTGAGGTGAAATTTTCTGAACAGGGGCAATTAGATTTTGAAAATTGTGGGTTATTAGGGAAACAAGGATTGGTGATAGAGCATCAGTGGAGACACCTTTTTCCCATATTAACTCTTACAGGAGAGAATTTCTCTTCCTAGGGGTAGATTTCCTCTCACTTCCTGTTGTGTCCCTCCGTTTGTAAGTAGTAGTCGTTTGTAAATCGGATGTTTGTAAGTAGGGGACCGCCTGTACTTAAGATTTAACAGGCTGTATACTCAATACATACAGAGCAGGGCTTTTTTTTTTGCGGGAACGTAGGGGAACACAGTTCTTTCACCTCCAATATGTAATGGCAAGGAGTGGTGGAGTGTGCTGGAGTGTCTATTGTTGCGGAGGCTATTGTTTCTGGGGAGGTCTATTGTCGCTGGGAGGAATCTATCATTGAGGGAGGGGTCTAGTGTTGCTGGCTGCTGGAGGGATATTGATGATGGCTGCCGTTATAGCTATTGTTGCTGGGGTAGATCTATTGTTTCAAGTAATGGCAAACTAAATATCCTGCACTTGAGAGTGGGCCCAGAAATATCAGTAGACTATATTTCCATCCTGGTTTTCATGGATAAGTCTCGCCTTGCTGCCCTAGTTAGACTGAGGAAGTCTGGAAACCATAAAACAAAACAGAGGGTGCACCGACCTAGTGCATGATCCTAAAAACACAGCTTTATTTAATATAAAAGGTGGTAAGTATTATACTTACAAAATTACAATTACATCAAAGCTCATCATAACACATAGCATGATCCAGTCCTCGATACATCATGACATTGGGACAGGACAATTGGAGATCCAACAGGCTAACACATTTTGAGGTCTTGCCTCTTCCTCAGAGCCTCTGAGGAGGGATAATGCTCTAGGTAGATCTATTGTTACTGGAGTGTATTTAGTTGCAAAGGGTGTATTGTTGTTGGGGGGTCTTTTGTTGCTGGGGGGTCTATTGTTGCTGGCTGCAGGTGATCTATTTTATTGGTTTTCTTGTTATAATTAACAAATTCCATACAAATTACTTAGCACCACAAAATTCATTGTTCTTTATTCTCTAAAAGGGGCAGTACTGGGAGGTGGGTAGAACCATGGGGAAGGTGCTTGGAGGTGGGTAGGGGGCAGAGATATAGGCGTGCACACAGCGTGTGCATGACCACCCCTAATAACCCCCCTGCAGTGCAGATTCCCCCTGCTTCCTGTCTCCCCCCCTGTAGTACTGCCACTACTGGGAAAAGGGCTGGTAAATATTTCATTAGCTGGCCCCTTCCTTTTCTGAATTAACACAGTGTGGGATCTGTACCGATCGCTCCTGTCTTCATTTTTAACGGAAGCATAGTAAACTTTGTTTACTTCAGGCTGCAGTGAAAGGGACCAGGGAATCTGCTTTCTCTGTCTCAAAAGTGAGACATCAGGGGTCTGTTTAGACCCTTGATATTTCACGAAAGCTCCATAACGGTGCTCCTAAAAGAATTTCCAAAAAATAATATTGTAAAAAAATAATTAAAAATAATAAAAATTTAAAAAATAAAAATAAAAAACTACTGACACCGTCCACTGCCTGTCATGGATATGCAGTAGTGTTTGTCTGTCAGCTTACCTTCCTTCCTATGTGTTCATCTTAGAGGCCTGAGCCCTTTCACCTGGCTTCCTTTATAATCTCCTCCCAGCCTGACTCCACCCCAGGCCCTATCACAGAACACTATATTAACCTGTGCACTGCAAGCCTGCTTTGCTGATCAACGTGTTTGTTAGGCATTGTGTGTTTGGGTTCCTGCCTGCCGTGTGCTACGTCTGTCTCTCTGTTACGTTATTGGCTTGTCCCCGACTATCCCTGTCTGCTTGTGACCCTTGACCTTTGGCTCGTTCTTCGTTATCCTTGTCTGCTTGTGGCCCCTGACCTTCAGCTTGTTATTCGGTTCTCTCTTATCGTGTGCTGCTGCTTCCCCTCTTTTCCCCTTATCCTACGGGGCGTGAGCTGGAGAAGACCAGCTGGGTCTTAGACTCCGCGCCCTGGGGAATCTTGGCTCTAGCTTCCGTTAGGATCCCGGTTGTGCTCCTCTGGTCCCGCTTTCCACAACCACCCAGTTTCCTATCCGCTGAAGCCAGCCATAGGGTTCACTACCTCGCGGTGCACTCCTGTCTCCCTACGGTGTGCATCTGTCACCTGGCCAGAGGTGACCCTGACAGTTTGATCAGCCATGAACCCGGCTGACATCCCGTTACCCGTGGATGATCCGTTGCAGGGCATAGTCCACAGACTTGAAACCCAGGAATCGAATCAGACTCAGGTGATGCGATTCCTCCAGGATCTGGCTTCTCGCTTTGAGCAGCTTCAGGCCTCCTTGGGAACCTTGAATCCGCAACCTCAAATACAACCAGCGGCTGCACCTATCGCACCAGTCGCAGCCACACACTCACTACAACTGCCAGCTCCGTCCCGTTTCTCTGGGGACTCCAAGGCTTGCAGGGGGTTCCTTAGCCAATGCACAATTCATTTTGAGCTCCAGCCCCAAAACTTCCTGTCTGATCGGGCTAAGGTAGCCTATATCATTTCCCTCCTCTCTGGTGAAGCTTTAGCCTGGGCAGCCCCTCTGTGGGAACTGAATGATCCAGTGGTTTCTAGCCTGTCTGGCTTCTTGAAACTTTTTCGGAATATCTTCGAAGAACCGGCTCGTGTCTCTTCAGCGGCCAGCGCCCTTTTACGTCTCCGCCAAGAGTCTGCTTCTGTGGGACAGTATGCCCTTCATTTCCACATACTGTCGGCTGAGTTGAGCTGGAACAATGAGGCCTTAGTCGCAACCTTTTTGCATGGCCTGTCTGATAGAGTGAAGGATGAATTAGCAGGAAGAACCATCCCCACTGATCTGGCCGGCGTTATCGCCTTGTGTAACCAGATCGATATTCGCTTTCAGGAGAGGACCTTAGAAAAGCAACGCCAGCACTCCTTGGTTCTTAGTCAGCCTGAGCTCCCCTCTCTTCGACCCGTAGAGCATCTCCTACCAGCTGAGGAACCCATGCAGCTGGGTCGGACCAGGCTATCCCCCAAGGAACGTGCTAGGCGCAGAACCCTTGGTCTGTGTCTTTACTGTGGGGGCAAAGGTCATTTTCGTGACACTTGCTCTCTTTGTCCAGAAAAACGTTCGGGTCCACTTCATCTGGAAAGTGGAGTATTGGACCCAGAAATATCACCTTCCCCTTCTCGTCTTCTGCTTTCTGTGTTCCTTCATGTTGGTGCTTCTTCTCATTTGGTCTCAGCATATCTGGATTCCGGAGCCGCTGGTAATTTTATGGACTGGGAAATCGCATCGTCCATGAGACTTACTCTTTTGCCCCTTACCACACCATTGGTGGTCTTGGCGATTGATGGTACTGTTCTCCCAGGGGGACCTATCCGCTTCCAGACCCTCCCTGTTAAGATGTCGGTAGGGACACTCCACCAGGAGTGGATATCCTTCCTTATCTTACCCAAGGCCTCAACGCCTATAATTTTGGGTCTCCCATGGTTACAGCTCCATTCTCCTCATGTGGACTGGACTACTGGACAGATCCTGGCTTGGGGTCCCTCCTGTTCCTCGTCCTGCCTACCCAAGGTTGCCCCCTGTGAATCTGAGCCGGTCATTCATTCCAGGTTGCATAACCATTTACATTTCTCTGTCCCTAACCACCCTTGGATGCACAGCCAGGCTAGCTTGTCTACAAGTCCTGCAGTCGCTACGTCTTGCGATGCGATTCAGGTAGTCGCTACACCTGACTCAGCTATTCACTCTGCCTCTGTACTAGTTATGCCAGTCCAGCCCATGCCCAGTGAGCCTCCTACTTTTTCTTGTTCGGGACATTCTGCTTGTCCTTCAGCTTTTCAGTTTGACACCGGCGACATGTCACCTTCTAACCAACCTGACTTCAGGGTTCCACTGACATCTGCCCAGTCTGATGGTCCTGTGCAAGATGACCAATTCCCCTTTAAGGGTCTAGGGGACCCTCCTCAGATTCCTGTTGATCCTCTCATGCCCTTGCTTTTTCCTAGAGAGCCTTTGGTCCTCAATAGATCTTCTTGTCATCTCCCTACCTCGTTTTCGGTCTCTGAGGATAATCTTAAGTACGAGGTTAGACAAGTTCTGGATTCTCGGCTCTGCAGAGGCATTCTTCAGTACCTTGTGCATTGGAGAGGTTTTGGTCCTGAGGAGGCGTCTTGGATCGCTGCATCTGATGTCGCTGCACCTCATCTGTTGAGAAGGTTTCATCAGAGATTTCCCTTTAAGCCTGGGCCCAGGCGGGGGAGGGCCCATAAGAGGGAGGGTACTGTCATGGATATGCAGTAGTGTTTGTCTGTCAGCTTACCTTCCTTCCTATGTGTTCATCTTAGAGGCCTGAGCCCTTTCACCTGGCTTCCTTTATAATCTCCTCCCAGCCTGACTCCACCCCAGGCCCTATCACAGAACACTATATTAACCTGTGCACTGCAAGCCTGCTTTGCTGATCAACGTGTTTGTTAGGCATTGTGTGTTTGGGTTCCTGCCTGCCGTGTGCTACGTCTGTCTCTCTGTTACGTTATTGGCTTGTCCCCAACTATCCCTGTCTGCTTGTGACCCTTGACCTTCGGCTCGTTCTTCGTTATCCTTGTCTGCTTGTGGCCCCTGACCTTCAGCTTGTTATTCGGTTCTCTCTTATCGTGTGCTGCTGCTTCCCCTCTTTTCCCCTTATCCTACAGGGCGTGAGCTAGGAAACTCCAGGGGCCGCGACCTGGTCCCAGCCTGCAGCATAACATCCTCACCACTAGAGGCCCTGGAGAAGACCAGCTGGGTCTTAGACTCCGCGCCCTGGGGAATCTTGGCTCTAGCTTCCGTTAGGATCCCGGTTGTGCTCCTCTGGTCCCGCTTTCCACAACCACCCAGTTTCCTATCCGCTGAAGCCAGCCATAGGGTTCACTACCTCGCAGTGCACTCCTGTCTCCCTACGGTGTGCATCTGTCACCTGGCCAGAGGTGACCCTGACACTGCCCTACTGACACCAATCGTTGCTCTACTGACACCGTCAATTAATCTGCTTATATACACGCATGTGTGTTTGTGCTCTGGGGTGCACACCTTAATGCAGGGGTCCTCAAACAATGGCCCTCCAGTTGTTCAGGAACTACAATTCCCATCATGCCTAGTCATGTCTGTGAATGTCAGAGTTTTACAATGCCTCATGGGACTTGTAGTTCCGCAACAGCTGGAGGGCCGTAGTTTGAAGATCCCTGCCTTAATGCAATAGGCTTCACACACCAATGGGCAGAGACAAGGGGTGACATGGAAGGGTGGAGTTCCAGCACCTATTCTCTGACATAAAAAGCCCTGGTACAGGGCTGTGGCTCCTTTCACCATCTCCTACATCGCGGCAACACACAGTACTGACATAGTGGCCGGAGAAGGAGCCCAAGCGCTTGGCAAAGGACCAGAAATTCGACATTGGAATTCCCTGAGCTCCGTAGCTCTTGAAAAGGAGGAAGATCAATGGAGCAAGTGGTGTGCCAGATAAGCCTAATATCTTTTTTAAAACATTCTTTGATAATTTTTCATTTTGTGGCAGGGTCGTGTTAAAGGGAACCTATGAGGATAGACATATGGGTGTAGGGTGCAAATGATTTTATCTTGATGGAGGCTTCACTATTTAGTGAGTCGCTGACCTGGAACAAGCATGCAGGTTGGGAAGCCTCCTCCATTACAAACAAGTCATAAGTACCAGCTCTCGTATTTCTATTGTCACAGGTTTGTGTTAACCTTATTGCCAAACATACCTGCAAGTGAATAGTTCTTTTTTTTTTTCTCAGGATGATTAATAGGGTTAAATGAATTCTATGCCTTTAAAAGCTCTGTGTGTACAGACAGTTCAGTAAATACCCGAGGACTATTTGCAAAGGGTTGTCAGTAGAGATGAGTTAATTGATCTGAGATTCGTGCAAACTTGCCATGAATATTATGCAATATACAGTGAATCATGTAATTCCTGAATCCAGTCAACCAGTATTCATGAACTGTATAAGTCCAAGTGAATAGTGTGAATTGTAAATATTCAGGAGCATCAGAGAATTGCAGTTCACTAAAAAAAAAAAAAAGATCAAATTTCCTCAATCTGCCTTATTCACAGACTTACTTGCTCATCTTTAGGTCAATCAAGAAAGAAATGGAACAGAAGATAAGCACCTGGGTCACAATAAGGCATGCCTTTCCAACTGCCTTTTTTTCTGGTATGAATACAAGTGGTATTTATGAGACCGCTTTGTAAATATAGCTCCTTGTCTAGCTTTTTGTAAAACGCTTTGTGTAGGCCTGTCATTTAGATAACAATATGACCATCTATGAGAGCCAAGACGGACATCCAAGGGTCTCTATTGTCACTGAAAAATCTCTAAAACTGGAGACTTTTTAAAATTAGTATGTGGTGTGGAGGGGGGGTTAAATCTCCTAAACATGCATTAAAATTAGGGTCAGAACTAGGGAGGGGAGCAGCTGCCCCAGGAGCAGTGTCTTTATGTGTTGGCGGGGCTACCGCAAGGCAGCAACCTCTAGAACAGTGTTTCTCAACTCCAGTCCTCAAGGCGCCCCAACAGGTCATGTTTTCAGGCTCTCCTTTGTTTTGCACAGGTTATTTGATCAGTTTAACTGCTTTAGTAATTCCCACAGCTGTTTCATCTGAGGGAAATCCTGAAAACATGACCTGTTGGGGCGCCTTGAGGACTGGAGATGAGAAACACTGCTCTAGAATACATCTAACCAAGCCGAGAGCCTGTCTTCACTACTTCCATCCTTTACTGACCCACCTGCTGCATGGGGGCGGCCCTACCTGACAGAAGGAGCCACAGCAAAAATGTGTCTGGTAGTGAGATTCATTGTGTGCACCAGTGGCGTACTTACCAGCAGAACTTGCCAGCAGAAGATGACACTGGGCACCCACATCAGGGCGAGGGGGGGGCGCAGTTTGGCATCTTTGCCTTGGGCACCGGATGACCTTGTTCCCGGTACTGATTAGAATAGACGTATACGTATGTGTCTGTGACAATGAGTTGGTGAAATAGTCTTTTGGAGATTGTTTCTCAAAGCCAACCAGCTTTAAAAAACAATCTCCAGTAGTTCTTTGGGGTCACCCACATGGGGAAGGAGGGTTCAAGGTTAGGTTTGGCATCCTCACCTTGCGTACTGGATGACCTTGTCCTGGCACTGATTAGAATACGCACATGTACATATGTGCCTGCCATAATAATTTGGAAAAATGGTCTTTTGAAGTTTGTTTCTCAAAGCCAACCAACTTTAGAAAACAATCTCCAGAAGTTCCTTGGGGTCACCCACATCACGGGGGAGGATGCGCAGTTTGCCATCTTCATCCTGGTCACCAGATGACCTAGTCCTGGCACTGATTAGAATAAACTTGTGTACATATGTGCCTGTGACAATGAGTTGGTGAAATGGTCTTTCGGAGATTGTTTTTTAAAGCTGATTGGCTTTGGGAAACAATCTCCAAAAGACTATTTCACCAAATTATTATCACAGGCACATATGTACATTTGCGTATTCTAATCAGTTCGGGGACAAGGTCATCTAGTAAACAAGGTGAGGAGGCCAAACCTCCTCACCTTGCGCCCCTCTTCCTGATGTGGGTGACCCCAAATAGCTACTGGACTGTTTCCCAAAGCCAACCAGCTTTAGAAAACAATCTCCAGTAGTTCTTTGGGGTCACCTACATGGGGAAGGGGGATTTAAGGTTAGGTTTGGCCTCCTCACCTTGTGTACTGGATGACCTTGTCCTGGCACTGATTAGAATAAACACGTGTACATATGTGCCTGTGACAATAAGTTGGTGAAATGGTCTTTTGGAGATTATTTCCCAAAGCCAACCAGCTTTAGAAAACAATCTCCAGTAGTTCTTTGGGGTCACCCACATCAGGAAGAGGGGTGCAAGGTGAGGAGGTTTGGCCTCGTGTACTGGATGACCTTGTCCCAGCACTGATTAGAATACGCACATGTACATATGTGCCTGTGACAATGAGTTGGTGAAATGGTCTTTCTGAGATTATTTCCAAAAGCTACCCAACTTTAGAAAACAATCTTCAGAAGTCCTTTTCGCCAACCCTATATCAAATCATATTTATGTGATTGACACCCCTATACCAATTAAAAAAAACAAAACGGTTTTGAATTCCAGAGATTTTTCGGCAATGGCATAGATAGACACTAGGCAATACAATGGTAATGTTTTGTTCCAAGGAGAGACATAATGTATTTACTTCACCCCAAAGTCGAAAGAAGACTATTTATCATTATCAAACTGTGTGTCCTCATCAAACAACAATCCCAATAACACCACAGAGTGGAGTAATGTAAAAATAGCTCTCAGACAAAAGCAATAAGTGGCGGGGAAAAGGGAGGAGGGACATCCATTAAGGTAACCTTATCCGGGAGGCAGCTAGATGCCAGACACAAGGTCATTCTCAAAGACAGGCACACACAAATGTGTCCTTAAGATGCCTAGATAGATAGACACAAGGATAGTTTTACTACTTGGGATTTACTGCCACTCCTATGTCACCAGTGTGATAGCTTATTTCACATCCATTCCTAAAGAAGCAGAATTTTATCAGTTATCTATTACTTTAAATATATCTGCATTGGAATATCATCTTTAGATTGTAAGCTCTTATGAGCGGTGGCCCCCGTAACCTTCTTGAGGTGTATTGTAACTGTACTGTACTGTACTGTATGACCAGCTTAAAGTGGTACTAAAGGCAGAAGGTTTTTTACCTTCATGCATTCTATTCATGAAGGTAAAAAACCTCCTTCTGTGCCAGAGCCTGATCTTCCTCCAGTGATGTGCACAAGAGCCTCGGGACTCAGCCAATGAGGTGGGAGAGACAGCCAATGGCTCCCGATGCTGTCAATCACAGCCAGTGAGCCAATGAGAAGATAGAGAGGGGTGGGGCCGAGCCAAGGCTCTGTGTGGGAACAGCTAATGAACGAGCCTGCTCGGGTGCCTTCATTGCAAGCTGCTTTGCCCTGGGGGCACTCGGCAGGAGGGAGATGCCAAGATCGCTGGCAAGGGACACCAGAAGAAGAGGAGGATTGGGGCTGCTCTGAGCAAAACCATTGCACAGAGCAAGTCAGTATGACATTTTTGTTATTTAAAAAAACAAAAAACAGAAAGCCTATAATATCACTCTAGCCTCCCTGGCGGTATGATTATGTCAGATTTTTGAATCTCAAAGCGGTACAATTGTTTTGCATGGAAATTTGGTGTTTTATATTGTAGGCCTGTAATTTTTAGTAATAACTCACTTAAATCTGTCCAAACAAGAGTCTTGTAAACGTCCCAGGTATGATAAAGTTTGAAACACGAAA
Source organism: Rana muscosa (assembly GCA_029206835.1). Classification (NCBI taxonomy): domain Eukaryota; kingdom Metazoa; phylum Chordata; class Amphibia; order Anura; family Ranidae; genus Rana; species Rana muscosa. Next base: position 337,508,287 of record CM055125.1, on the reverse strand, counting down.
TCATAAATTATAATATAATAACTATAAATAATTATAAAAAATAATATAATAATAATAATAAAATTAATTTCCCCACGATTCACTATCGCTCAATTCTGCAAGTGTTCTAATTTACTATCGCTGTTTTCTAGCTGGTCTAAAACCGCTTTTGACGTAAAGGGACACATTTTGGTTGCTATGGACAATCTCCAGTTTCCAGGCAGAAAGAATGGTATATATAATATAAAAATGCAGGCAGGGCACTGGACAAAGCACTAGGGATAAAAGGGATGAGAAATGATTTCATACAGTAATGTAATCTGTAAGATTACAGGGTACTGTATGTGTTATGTTTTTTGTACGTTTTGAATTTGCCGCCGGGCTTCGCCCCCATGCATTGCGATGCTCACAGGGAACGGAACAGCAACACAGAGCATCGTGCGGATGATCCGGTAGAGGACACAGTGGGGGGACATTGCAGGATCCTGGTGACAAGGTAAGTACGCTGTACTAAGATTCTGCAATGAAATCCCAAGTGTGGCTCGGGGTTACCGCTAATGGTACTGAAATTCAACCCCGAGCCACACTCGGGATTACCACCAGGAGGGTTAAAGTGGATCTTCATTGCATTTGAGCGCCACAAACCAAAAACACTATTTCATTCATTTTTAATATTCAACGTAAACACCCCCCCCCCCCCCCCCATTCATCCATGTCTCCATGCTTTATTTTGTTTAGAAATCCCTCTTAAAAAACACCCCTCTAGCATTTCTGGCTGTGGCCATCTTGAGTAAGGGCAAATGATTCATGCAACAATTACTTCCTGGAATCCATCTGCTCCTGAAGACTCCTGGGATGTATGGCAACATTTGCCTAGGCAAGAAACCAGGAAGTAACTCAACAAATGTAAAAAAAAAAATTAAATAGGTAAATATGATATACTTTTCTATCTATTTACTAATGCTGGCAGCACAAGGATTAAACATCATAATAATTGATTGGGAAAATGAATTTTCCACTTTTTTCAAGCTTTCATTATAAAATTGCCCTTTACTCTATCCGGCTAACTGGATTTTTATTTCAAATTTTTTTTACTGGCTGTTTGATGGCATTCTCAAGAAATGACTTCCAGTGCAATCAGTTTCTCATAGATCACACAGCATTTTCTAGGAGGTCCTGGTCCTGGTGCCAGCAATGTGACCTCCTTGGCAACTATCTACCCCAGGGATAAATAGTACCGGTTTCTTGTGTAAGGAAATGGGGTAACACTGGCATGGAGGGTCAATATAAGGAAAGAGAAATCCATACAAAATTCCTCTGCATATGTATTTACCAACCAATATTAATCATGTATTTCAATATTACTCACCGATGAACTCAATGGCTTCTGGGAAAAACTGAGACAAGTTCTGACTCCAGTGATCGGATATAGGGATTTGCTTGTAATGGAAGTCTCCATCCTTCTCAAAGATGTTTGGGAGATTTGGCGTGACATTTAGGATGTAACGTATACCTAGCTTGGCCAAAGTGTCCATATTCCCAGAATCCCTCGCACTGCCCAGGTATAAGTGTGGCAGGATTTGAACGGGGAATGATGGGGGCTGGTTACGTGGACTCATGCCTTCAGAGTCCATCCCGCTCAATGGTTCCCGGTCAAGGTCAGACTCAACGTCAGAGCAGTCAGAGGCAATGGACAAACCTCCAAGTCCTAGCACCGGAGTCGGGGGCAGCGGTGAGCTACTGGCACAACTGGTGGAGTCCAGGTTGGTTTCACAATGGTGAGGAAATTCTGCCTGAAACTTGCTGAAACCACCTGTGATCACAGAAAAGACACAAAATTAGGAAGGAAGTTTTAAAAGAAATTGCAAAAAGCAAATAAATTCAATAAACTAGTTTTAAAGGATATTTCCATCTTTCTGATGTTGTTTCATGTTACACCCACCCCTGTGCCATTACATTTGCTGCTATTTTGCAGCCCTGCACCCTCAAACTGCCACCCCTTACCTGAATCTTGGGGTTCTTCTCCCTGCTGAATTTAGTATTTTTTTTTAATTCGGCCATTCACAGATCCATTCACATACAGTAGCAGAGGAATGCAATGTTATCTATAGAGCACCCCTCCAACCTTCTTCATCAGCATATACACACACCTTTCATTCAGCTCTATTCAGCTGCCAGAAGCAATGAACAAGCCCATTACTTCCAGGTATGGAGAAGCATGTGATCCAGTGTTAATTTACTCGACTAAAACATTTTAGTCGACTAAATGAATACTATTTTAGTCGACTAAAATACGACTAAAACTACTAAAATACGACTAAAACTAAATTGGCATTTTAGTCAAAAGACTAAAATGGGACTAAATCTAAAATGCCATTTTAGTCAAAAGACTCAAACTAAATTGAAATTTGACTTCAAAATGAACACTAGTCTGTAGTGCATATTTGATTCTTCACTCCAGCAATATATAATAGTTTGGAAATTGTAGAGAAATGTTAACTAATGCATTACAATTTAATTCCACCCATTAGATTTTAGATGACTAAAATTAGTTTTAGTTGATTAAAATGTACTGGAGATTTAGTCGGCTAAATATGACTAAAACTAAAACTTTAAAAATTGCAGAAGACTAAAATGGGACTAAAACTAAAATGCCATTTTAGTCCTAAGACTAAGACTAAAACTAAATCGAAATTTGCTGCCAAAATGAACACTGATGTGATCCAATCATGGTTTCCTTAAACTGTATGGATCCTACTGTGCTCAGATTCATTTGTACCCAACAAACCTATTTTTCTCCATCTTACCCTAGAAGCAGGGATATGCAATTAGCGGACCTCCAGCTGCTGCAAAACTACAAGTCCCATCATGCTTCTGCCTCTGGGTGTCATACTTGTGGCTGTCAGAGTCTCGCTATGCCTCATGGGACTTGTAGTTCTGCAACAGCTGGAGGTCCGCTAATTGCATATCCCAGCCCTAGAGGAACCCTTTAAAAAAATTCAGGGAACACCAGCTAAATCTAATCAAGTTCAGTGGGAAGAATGCTGCCCATATGAGAATGGCACAGCTAAAAAGATCATTGGTGTCATGCCACTGGCTCTGCCAAGTGGTGTTAGCCCTGGAACTATGCAAGAAACCATCAGATATGAGGTCACTTAGCCACAGCTTAAAGCGGTACTTCACCCTAAATGAGAAGTTCTTCTTTTAAGAATCCTCCTCCTCTAACATTATTGAAACGTTTTTTTCTTGGGGGGGAGCTTGTACCTAGTTTTGGCAGGTACCTACTCCCACTTTCACTGGAATCTCCTAGGTGATTCCACAGGAAGTTCTCCCCCCTACCTCCCTGCCCGCAACCTCTTGGAACATTTCACAGGTCGCTCTGACACACCGCATCTCTGATCTAGGTAAATAGCCTATGACGTAGGCTCTTTACCACATCATCAGCTGTGTTCAATCACAGCTAATCACATGGTAACTAGGAAGTGCCGTTTATCAGCTTTCCTCTATTCGTGCTGACAAGGCGTGGGTACGGGAGAGCCGATCAGCGGCTCTCCTGACAGGGTGGGTCTACGCTGTTAATCAGCACATTGATTATCAGTGCAGACCCATCAGTAATGCCCGCCAGTGATGCTCATCAGTGCCCCACCAGTGCCCACCAGTGATTTCCATCAGTCCCACACCAGTGCTTGCCAGTAATGCCAATCAGTGCCACCTGTACCCACATTTGAAGCCAATCAGTGCCATCAGAGATGCCAGTCAGTGCCTCCTCAGCAGAGCTGCCTACCAGTGCCCATTATTGCCCATCAGTGCCACCCATCATTTCTGCCCATCAGTGCCCATCGACGCCACATATCAGTGCCCATCAATGCTGTATATTAGTGCCTCCTCATCAGTGCCACCACATCTGTGCCGCCTCATTAGTGACTGTCCAGTTATGGAGAAAATGTACTTATTTACAAAATTTTATAACAGAAACAAAGAAGAAAAAAGAAATTTCCCAAATTTTTGGTCTTTATTTATTTGTAGCGCAAAAAATAGAAAAAGCCAGTGGTAAACAAATACCACCAAAAGAAAGCTCAATTTGTGAGGGAAAAAAATATACAAATTTAATTTGGGTACAGCGTCGCCTGAGATGTTGCATGACCGCGCAATTGTCATTCAAAGTGCGACAGCGCTGAAAGCTGAAAATTGCCTGGGCAGGAAGGGGGTAACAGTGCCCAGTAGTCCCCAAAGAACCCAAAGAGTCCCAAAGTGCCCTAGTTGAAAATGGCTGTGTTAAATGTAAACCATACATATATTTAACTATGGCAATGCTAATTTTTGGTGGACTTTGGGTGATGGTGGGTCCTTCGTTTTTAACCTAGCAAGTCCCAGATGACCAAATCCAAAGGTGGCACCCCACCTACATTAACATGTTGTTTTTTATTTTTTTGAATTTCCTCAAAAAGTGTACAACGAGAAGTCGATTCAAGTGTAAAATAAAATGCATTCCTCTTTATCTCGTGGAGGCTCGCTGTCGTAGGGTTAACTGCATCTCTTCTGTGGGATGCATGGTTGGATAATATGAAAACACATGTCCACATACTATAATTAGTTCTAATTGTCTATATTTCTGCTTTCTCTGGCTCTGTTTTGCTTCCAGACTGGACTGTTTCCTGGTAACTGGAAGGATAGCTAACCATTCTGAGTCAAGCATTGCAAGCTGCACATGAATGGGCTGTAACTAGAATGTAGGCTGTTTCAGCATCTCGTTATGTAAGGACGCAAGGCCAAAAACGGAAACCGCAAATTAACACCTACACACAGTGGATAATATCTGAGGTTCATGTGAAGGTGCAATTGACATTTGGAGGGCCCAATTTTTTTCTGTTTAATCTAACTACATGGAACCTCCGTCCATTCGTGAAGAACTACAGATCCCATCTCGCCTTTCCAGGCAGGCATATTTATGGTCCAATCCTCTAGTTCCTCAAGAGCTGGAAGCCGCAGAATACCTCAGATTTAATATATGTAGGTAACGTCAGACTTAAAGGGTAATTCCACTTTCATGAAAAGAAAATAGCAAATAAATAATGTAGCATATACAATTGCTGCATAAGCCATGCTAGAAATTAATGGTACTCAATGACCTTTCTATTTCAACCTGCAGCTGATGAAATTTTCTGTAAAATACAATGCACCATTGATGTACAGAATGTCCCCAGAAAAGTCATTTCCTGCTTGTGTGATTGGCTCTCAAATTTTCCCAGAAGTCTGCTTTAGGATACAAGTCAATTTTTAGGTATCCCCAGCAATAGGAATTTCAGGTATGTGAGATAAATCCTTAAAGTGGTTGTAAACCTCTGATTGTGACTTTTACCTGTAGCAAGGTCTCTGGCCTTGTCCAGTCTAATGAGAACTTTTCCGGCCAAAGACAGCTGACATTCTTCTGTACGTGGTGGGTTGCGAGGCATAGTGGGTGTAAGGTGGACAAAGTTATTGGGCGCCAGAAACTTCTTGGATGTAAAAGAGGTTTTATTTCTCTTAACAGTCCTTTTTGTATTTTTGGGGGAAAGAGGGTTAGGGCCAGGACACCCTTAAGTAGTTGTAGACTCAATTGGCAGACTCTGAGACTTCAATAGGAGGACAGCCGTGCAGAGAAAAGCCCCAACAAGGCGCCACATCTGCACATGCAGGAATACTGTATGCTATGGCAGCAGTCTTTAAAAGTTCCTAAATCAAACGTAACAGTTCCTTCAGCTTCACTACAACTGCCTCTTGTAGTTCTTCAACACTGAGCTCCCGTTCTCTCACTAGACCCTCTCATTCACTGACTCTGAATCCCTTGAGCTCCTGCAATCTTTGCGGTGGTATCTCCCTCAAGCGTCACCCACGCTTCCCTGCTGAGTCCCTAGCTTGGCACGCCAGATACTTCTCAAGTGTCACCCCTGCTGACCAGTTCGGTCCCTGGCTTGGCTTACAAGGCTGATCTAAAAGAGTCACCTCCGCTGGTTGGGTCCCCGACTTGATCACCGCCTGAAGTATCCAGATTCTCCACCATGCCCGTTCTGTGAGAATGCTGCCCCGGTACTTGCTTCAGTTACTCACTGTGGTCCCTGGAAATAAGGTGGATGGTCCCTTTGTGGCGACAGTTTCCCTTCTACCTCTGACCACTGACAGGTTCTCTGGTTGGCAGAACTGTCACTTATGATTGGACTGCAAGCCGCAAATCCAACACTGCGCTGTTCTCTTACTTCTAGATAGGCCCTCAGACAGCCTAGCAGCCAGATGCCCCCGGGGATAGGCCCAATCTCCGGCCTAGCAGCCCAGGCAATACAACACACATCCACCCAGACAGCCGTCCAGGTGACACAGAACATAGATCACCGGACTCCACCCGCATATATAGGCTCTCCCAGCAGGCCAAGGAATCCAAGAAAACCCCTGCCCATTGGCTGAGATACCCATATACCCATAACCTGACCTTGATTTATCCTTCTCATATCTAGTACCACCAGGTGTCCTAGTGGTAGAAGAGAAGTACAACCAGGCCAAGCTTAGGGAGAAATTTATGGATTCTCAACAATTGAACAGGGTAATTACTCCTGGTAAGGCTGCTTTCACACTGAGGCGCTTTGCAGGCTCTATTGCGCTAAAAATAGTGCCTGCAATGCGCCCTGAAAGAGCCGCTCCTTTCTATCCAGTGTGAAAGCCCAGTGTGAAAGCCTGAAGGCTTTCACACTGGAGCGTTGCGCTGGCGGAACACTAAAAAAAGTCCTGCCAGCCGCATCTTTGAGGCGTGGTAGGATCGGTAAAAATACCGCTCCTATAGCGCCCCTGCCCATTGAAGTCAATGAGGTAGCGCCTCCAAACCGCCCGCAAGAAGCCGCAAAGCGCAGTTTTTGCGGGCGGGTTTAACCCTTTTTCGGCCGCTAGCGGGGTTAAAACTGCAACGCTAGCGGCCGAAAATCACGGCAAACACGATGGTAAAACGCGGCTAAAAATAGCGCGCTTTACCGCCAGTTCACCAAGCGCCTCAGTGTGAAAGTACCCTAAGTAAATTTGTGAGGAGCATCCCTGACTAAACCCCAGGGTGCTACATGCCTATAGGTAAGCCTAGAATAAGGCTTACCTATAGGTAGTGGAAAATACACCAAGAGTGCACCAGATTATAATGAACCAGACCCTCCCATTTAGAATTACCACCAGCCAACTACCGTATTTATCGGCGTATAACACGCACTTTTTTCCCCTTAAAATCAGGGGGGAATCGTGGGTGCGTGTTATACGCCGATACTCACCTATCCCCGTCGAATCTCCGCTGACTGTGAGCGGAGCGCAGCGATCGTCGCTGAGATACACATGACTATTGTATAACCGATGTATTACAGGTCTGCCCACCACATTCTACCCCCATACCTTACTTATACTTAATCAAGAGACCACACATTGATGTTTGGAGTAAAACATGGCCGTAGCAGCCTCCTTTATTTTTTTTAACTGTTCCATCAGTTATCAAAAACTTTAACCATCAAAACACATAAACCCAGAACATATCCGAAATATTGCCTCCTAGTGTTGGTCTTTGCAGGAACCTCAAAATTACCATAATCATATTAACCCGATATTAGTCACCATACTAATATCGTATTACCACGTGACACTGCGGTACCTTAAAAATGGTCATAGGCCTCAAGCCGATCAGCTACTCAGAGATGACCACTGACCGCAGTGCCCCCATTATCCAACTCATCCAGCTAAACTCCTGTTAGCTGGAATCCACCCTCAGAACCCATACCACCGATAGGTCCTGACTACTTGCTTTTTTGAGGTACTTCCTTCTCCCGCAAAGACCAAACACCCGCCACAGCACCCAAGGGAAAACACCTTTACCCTTTGGTGCCTCTCCAAACCCTAAGGGCTCGTTGGATCCCATCCTGCAAACCCAAAGTCCATAAGTCAGTCCCCACATCGTTCAGGTGGACCCCATCCCTCCGTAGATACCGTCATGTATCCACCTCCAGTTCGAAATGTCGAACCACCAACCCCCCATTCCGTACCACAAACCTGCCCATGTCCCGGTTAATTTTTCTCCTAGCCCTATTAATGCCATCCACGGACCTCTCTCGCCTCCACTCTGACCTTGCCACCATGTTTGACCAGACAATGATCATGTCCGGGAATGACATCCTGAGCCGAATGAAATCAAATTTCATATCTTTTAGAACTTCTAACATGGACCTAAAGCCCAGGTCATTGCCACCTACGTGCAGTACCAAAACGTCAGGTGGCCTGTCCAAACGAGCAAAACGGTGCACTTCCGGAACCATCTTACTCCATAACATTCCTGGAACTCCCAGCCAGCGGACACACGCCTCCGGTCTTTGGAATCCCAACTGCCGACCCTCATGTCGAACATAGGCTCTCTTAGCCCCCCAGAATACAAACGAATGGCCCAGTATCCAGACCAACGCCTGCATTTGACCTGTAAGTGAAATAAGAACAAAATCCCCCATGAGAATCTCCCAGCTTCCTTATACATATACACACAGCAGCCCGAAAAGAACCCCAAACAACACCTAACAACACTCCATGGCTTGTATACCCACATTATTCCAGACCAACTGCGGGCGTACGTATGACCGGAACCTCCTGGATTCCCACCAGCCTATCTTCTTAATCGCCTCGTCATCCATCCCACATCTGGCCGCCTCCGTAGCTGGCCCTATCCTAAACGAGTGCGAGGAAAACTCTTTTTCCCGGAGTCCCAAAGACCGAAGGGACCTCCGGAACACCGCAATGAACTGATACCTTGAAAGTGGGATTCCGTCCTCGTGTACCAAAAAGGAACCCTCACAGGACAGGCGAACCTCCAAGTACCCTTTAACAGCCTTTACCGGGCACAACAGGGAACCCGGGACCGAAAAGACCTGGACCAACTTACCTCTGCCCATCTGGTCTGTCTTAGACCTCCTCAGTACCAGAGACACCCCTTGCTCCGACCAGCCCCCCTCGCTAGCCCGCAATCCCCCGTGCACTGTTCTGGACGGGCTAACCAACTCACCTATCCTGAATGCTCCAGAGAATGCCAGTGAGAATGCCACTGAACAACTGAACTTTGTATGGGGATGAACATAGGCCCTGCAACTGCCCCATGATCCCGCCCAATAGAGTAAACGATACAGGTCGCCTGCCATTCGGTTTCTGACCCCCCCGACCGTATCCCTTGAGTGCCTGACGCACCCAAAAATCTTTTGTAAAATCAGGACAACCCTGCCATTTGAACAGAAAGGCCAATCCTGCCATCTTCTTACCCAAACTGGACCTGGACACGCGGGCCTCCATGTTCCTAGCCAGGAAATACAGCACCAATAACCTGACATTGGGACCCACCGGGTCAGCTCCAGCTTCACAAACCATCTCTTTCCATTCCAGCCACACCTTCTCATACGCCACCCATGTGCCTGTACTTACCAATTTTCTGATCCAACCTGACACTATTCCAACGGAATCTTCCACAGCCAGCCTGGACAAGGGACCCCACGTTGCTCCGCCTCCGGTGCCAACTCTCGGATCCTGTCCCACTGAAAGCGAGACAGCGCATCAGCTATGACATTGTCCACCCCCGGAAGGTGCACTGCATATACAAACACATTGAGCTGCAATCATCTCAACACCAGATGGCGCAGCAGCCGCACCACCGGGGGGGAGGATGCCGACACCCTGTTGATGACTTGTACTACCCCCAGGTTGTCCCCATGAAAACGCACTTTCAGATCCCTGAAACACGCCCCCCACAACTCCACCGCCAGCACCACCGGGAACAGTTCCAACAGGACCAAATTCTTGGTGAAACCAGCCTCAATCCAAGACTGCGGCCATGGGCCCGCACTCCACCTGCCCTGAAAGAAAGCCCCAAAACCAGACCCCCCAGCCGCATCTGTGTACAGTTCTAAATCAAAATTGCTAATAGGGCCAGACATCCATAACGCTCTCCCATTGAAAGACTCCAGGAATGAATGCCAAACCCGCAAGTCCACCTTGTGTTCTCTACCCAAACTCACAAAGTGCGTGGGGGACCGTACCCCAGCCGTGCTAGCCGACAGCCGTCTGCAAAACACCCTGCCCATTGGCAGAATGCGACACGCAAAATTGAGCTTTCCCAGTAGCGACTCTAACACCCTAAGCTGCACCTTCCTTACCCCCATCATGACCTTCAGCTCAGTCTTGAATGACTCCAATGTCCAATGGTAGGCGGCACTCCATGGCCTCCGAGTCCAGGACAATGCCCAAAAACGTGATAACCGTGCGAGGTCCCTCCGTTTTGTCAGGTGCCAATGGTATCCCAAACCGCTCTGCAATGTGCTCCAATGTGGCCAGGAGCACAGCGCAGATTCTGGATGAGGCCGGACCCACGCAAAGGAAATCGTCCAAGTAGTGAATGATTGAATTCACCCCTGACACATCCCTGACCACCCATTCCACAAACGAGCTAAACTGTTCGAACAATGCGCACGATATGGAGCATCCCATAGGCAAGCACTTATCCACATAGAACTCATTGTCCCACTGACATCCCAGGAGGTGAAAACTATCCGGGTGAACCGGCAACAATCTAAAAGCCGCCTCTATGTCGGTTTTTGCCACCAGCGCCCCCTGGCCATATCGTCGAACCCATCCTACCGCAGCATCAAAGGAAGTGTAACTGACTGTACATGCTTCCGGATCAATCGCGTCATTGACCGACCTGCCCTTTGGGAAAGACAGGTGGTGAATGAGGCGGAACTTGTTGGGCTCCCTCTTGGGTACCACCCCGAGCGGGGAGACCACCAAGTTCTCCAGGGGAGGGGACTGGAAAGGACCACCCATCCGGCCCAAAGCAACCTCCTTGCGCAGCTTTTCTGCGACCACCGCAGGCTGCTGCAAGGCCGATCGCAGATTGCGTGCGATCGGGGGAATAACCTGCAAGGAACACAGAATGCGAAACCCTTCTAAAAACCCTTGCTCCAACAACCTTGCCGCCCCCTTGTCCGAATACCTACTGAGAAACAGCCGCATCCTTTCCACCATCACCGGAGTCCTCCCTTTTTTGCCCAGCATCCCCGGCCCGACCCTTACCTCGCTTAAAGCATCTAGCCTGTGTATGGGAGCCACCGCAACCGGAGCACTCATGCTTGAATCGACAGGACCCCCCAAACTTGCAGGAGCCCTCATTATATTGCCAGCACACCCCTTTTTGTTTCCCGGCCGATTGTCCTGGGGAAGAGGTTCCACCGCCCCCCCCCACCCCTGAAAAAACTGACTAGACGCCCTCGGCGCAGTCATCAACCGCATCCATAAGCTGATGTCCTTATTATCCCACCGCAGATCTGGCTTCACCGCTCTCCTCTGCCTGAATTGTTCATCATATCTGAGCCACCCCGTGCCCCCATACACTCTGTATGCCTCCCCAATAGAGTCCTGATATCCAAATAGCACTGAACAATGCTCCGGGTTCTTTTGACCTATGACACTAGCCATTATAGAGAACGCTTGCAACCAGTTTGCAAACATCCGAGGGATCAGCCTATACCTCCTCTTTTCCTCATCCTCCTTTTTTTGAATCATCCGGTTTTACCCTGTCCAGGTTAAACTTCTCCAATGGCAGAAGTGAGAACATCTCCACATACTCACCCTTCCATATCTTTTCCCTCACTTCGGGTTTCAGGTGAGATCCCAGCGGTGCCTCATAACACACATACATCTCACATTTTGCAGCATCATCCAACCTAATAATGTCCTGCCTTGCTGCCTGCTCCACCGCACCACCCTCCTTTGTGGCTAAAGCTACAGCAACCACCCCTGCGGCTTCACCCACCCCGGTATTCCCCGCAGGTAAAACTGGTGCCCCCACCGCAGCTGCGGGCCCCGCCGTCCCTGTCGGTGGAACCCACGCTGGGCTGACTCCCCCGCCACCCCCCTTCTCAAATTAGCTGACCAAGGACTTGATGCCCGCAAAAAACCCCTGCAGCCCATCCATCCGAGCACCTCCCCCATCCGGGAACGTACCCCCCCCTGCCTGCCCATCATCTTGACCCAACACTTGTACCGCTAGACCCACACCCGCAGCAGGCCTAACCACCTGGCCACCATTCCTAGCATGGCTCCCAGCATAATCAATTAAAAGGGACTTACCGGGCTGCCTGGAAGAAATCCCACCAGCCGATCCACTCGAATCCACCGCTGCCACCGACCGTCCGGGTCTCCGATCTTCCTCCGAGCTGGCAACCTCCCCCTCTGACAGCATACCAGCCTGCTCTTCACCACCGGATGACAGCTCACCAGGTGACTTGTCCCTGAAAGCCGAGGGGCCAGGACCCGATCTAGCCGACTTGCCTCCACGCTGTCTCAGCTCACCCGCACCGCTGTCATCCCTCACTGGCTCCACACCTCGCTCAGCCTCCTGCACCAGATGTCCGGCCGAGGGGGGGGTGCCCGGACACCGCGGCCACCGATAACCCACGCAGGAGCCCCAAACCCGCCGGGGGCCCGCCTGTTCTGACTCCACGCGCCGCGCGGGACTGTCGGCCGCTCCGGAACTCCCGGTGCGGCCCCCCGCCGAGCTCCGAATCTGAGGGGGATTCCTTCCGGTACCCCCCGCCCTGGGCAATGCGGCGTGCTTGGCCGGGGGGGCCCGAAGGGGCCCTAGGGGGACTCCCAACCTGCCGCTGAGCTCTAGGGGAGGGGCCTGGTGAGAAGCGCTCCGGGGGCCTGGACCTCCGAGCTCACCCAGCCTCTCTCCCCGCGGTACCTTGCGATCCGACCGGACTAGAAAGCATCGGCCCCAGGGTCTCCTGGAGCCAATCCTCGCCCCGTGTCGCAGCCTCTGCCTGAAGCTGGGCCATAAGTTTGTCTACAGAAGACATGCTGCTGCTAGCTGACATGCTGCTGGAAACTTTCCCCTGCGCTGTGTTAACTCAGAGGGGCGGGGACTCCCTTTTATCTAGCCTTCTCCCCTCCCCTCCATATTTCCAATAGCCAATCATTAATCCCCTCTTATTTCATACCCTGTTCACTCAGTCATGCCCAGCCCTTCAACTATGGCATTCTGTCTTTTTGCTCCGGGCTTTTCTTAGCCGAGTGTACTCGGCTTTTCTCGGCTCCGCTCACAGTCATGCCCAGTCCTGCCATTGGACCTGTGTTATGTCCATCATAGGGTGGGACTCGGCGTGACTGTGAGCGGAGCCGAGATAAGCCGAGTAGAGCCGAGTACACTCGGCTATGTGTATCTCGGCTCCGCCCAGTACCTGCATTCTCTGCGGCGTTCGCCCCGCTCGGCGGCGCCAAATTTAAATTCGCCCAAGGCCGCAATGGACACTGGGGGGGGGAGGGGGGGCAAGGCTGCAATGAAAACTTTGGGTTTGCAAGGCTGCAATGGACGCTGACAAGGCTGCAATGGACACTGGGGCAAGGCTGCACTGTGACAAGGCTGCAAATGACACTGATAAGGCTGCATTTAAATGTAAGTTTTTTTTCCTTAAACTTACCTCCTAAAAGTTTTTTTCCCTAAAATTCCCTCCTAAACTTGGGGTGCGTGTTATACGCCGGCGCGTGTTATACGCCGATAAATACGGTAATTACTACAAAACTACTCTTTTTTCCAATGTCTGTTACTTATGTTGTATGAGTATTGTAGCGTGTGATATATTCATTTTATTTTTTTATCAAATTATTCGTTAAAAATGTAGCAAGTATCAGTCTAATGAAGATTCAGCAAAAACAACTTTAATCTCGTTCATAATTATGGATTTTAATTGTTAAAAAAAAAAAATAATTGAAAAAGTACCGTAATAAACAAGTGTCTATTATGTTAAAAGAAACGACTTCCAAAGACACAGAAAATTTTCAACTGAATTAAAGAAAAATGATAGCCAGCTTTAGACCACTAAGGAAAGAAATTATTTCCCCAACAGGGTTTTAATACAAATTTGTGTAATTTCATGAATTTTGCTTTTAATTAATTTGAATTAAAAATGAAATAATAACTATGTTTAAATAAATGTTAATTTCATCATTTAAATCTTGCATCTGTTGGTTATACAACTATAGGGGAGGATTATTTTTTTTTTGGGTGCCTTCTTGGGTCAGTAAAGCAGTATGTGTATTGAGCGAGCGTCACAGGGAGCAACACATAAAAGAGAGCTTTCTTTTTAGTAGTAGTCATAGGCGTGCGCACAGGGTGTGCCGGGTGTGCCCAGGTACACACTAATCATTCTGTGCAGCACAGAATCCCCCCTACCGCCCTGGCTCCCCACTCCTTCCCTCTGCAGCACCTCCGGCTTCCCTCCTCTCCTGCCGGCTGTTGCTGCAGAGATGTTTTAGGATGAGCGAGGGAAGGGGCCGGTAAATATAGTATGTATTTATCAGCCCATTCCCTTTCTGAATGAACATGGTGAGTGATCGGTAGTGTGTGTTTGAGCTTTGGGGTGCACACCCTAATGCAATAGGCTGCGCACACCTATAGTAGTAGTTGTACAACAGCGGAGCAAAATCATTTTACGGTAATTCCAGATGCTTTCCATCAGAACCTAGTGAGAGCAGCAGATGGGTACCACACATTTTAGGGCCACACACATCCCATTCCACCTGGAATGCTTCCCGTGTCATCAGATGGACCTCCTCAGGCTATGGGCTTATCACCTGCTCGTCAGTCCTGCCTGCTTAAGCCATCCAGCTCAGATGATCTCTGCCTTCGCCTTGGTCAACATCACAGTGCCTCTTCAGGTAAAATAGCAAGCACTAACCTATCTCTTTCCCCAGGTCTCATTGGGGTAGCAATTCCATCAAATTCCCATCAAAAAAAAATTACCAGATCTAGTCAACTCTATTCCCAGGTTCTTTGTGTCTTTTTTTTTTTTTTTTTTCTTTTTTCAAAAGCTTGACCTTGATTTTTTATTTTTTTTTGACTGTATCAAACAAGCAGAAAAATTACATTGCTACCTAAAGAATAAGGTATATGAGCCGAAGGTTGTAGTCTTTGATGGAGTTTGCTGAACACAGTCAAGGGTTTTGGTTGCAGAAGGTCGACCAATTTCTGAATATGGCTACAGTATTAGATAAAAACGGTACCTTCTCTATTCCCCCTATTGCTCCCCCCCCCCCCCCATTTTCCAGATTCAGGCCTGAACCTGGGCTATACCTCCCCCATTTTTATTTTTTTCCAATCAGCCCTGGGCCATTGTGCCCCAACAATTGTTGCCACTTTCGGCACCAGATGTCCGACGTTTCTGCAATTTAACTTTGATTAACCCCCCCCCCCCCCCAAAAAAAAAATAGAGTGTGCTTCTTCTATATTTACTTGATCTTTCACCTGCATGGGACTTGTATGCTCAGTTTGTACTTTATGTTCTTATTTTTAATTAAAACTATTTACCAGAAAATGGTATCTCCAGCTGACCCTATGATACCAACACAGTACTTATATATAATATACCTAAAAGCTTATAAAAATGGATGCAGTTTTGTCCAAATATGGTCATAAATGGGTGTGATGGATCAGATGTGGATCAAGGCCAGGAACAGCTTTTGTCCCAGTGTTTGTCTTAATTTGTTGGTGGACAATGTACAGGCATGTCAACAATGATATAGAACAATTACTTTTTACTGTATGAACTTAGCAAGACCTTACTCCCGATGTGATAATAGAATCACAGTGTGTTGTACGTTGTACAGGGGTTTGGTTTTGAGTTGTAGGAGGTCCACAGATATCAGATTTTTGCTGCAGTAGTAGATGAAAGCTGTAACCCAACCGACCGCATGTCAGGGCGGGGCTCAGCCCTTCCTTTCTCTGAGCTGGCCGCTCAGCTGTCCGTTAATTGCCAGCTCCTATCTCTCCACAGCGATCCTGCTCGCCAGTCCTGCCTGCTTAAGCCGTCCAGCTCAGATGATCTCTGCCTTCGCCTTGGTTAACATCACAGAGACTTTCCCCTGCGTTCCTGTTAAAGACATTCCTTCTGGCTCCTGATCCTGCATGCTGTTCTACTACGTTTACATCTGGTTCCCTGACGTTTGGCTTGGCCGACTATCCAATCCGGTTCCTGGACTCTGTCTATGTTTTGACTACGTTTACTCTGTTTATGTTGTTATTATTATTAAGCGTTCTTGCATAACAAGACCACTAAGGCCTGGTTCACACTTGTCCGACAAACGCTCCGACATTAGGAGCTTATGTCGCATGACGTGTGAAAATCAATGTTTCCCTATTAGGCCTGGTTCACACTTGTCCGACAAACGCTCCGACATTAGGAGCTTATGTCGCATGACGTGTGAAAATCATTGTTTCCCTATTAGGCCTGGTTCACACTTGTCCGACAAACGCTCCGACATTAGGAGCTTATGTCGCATGACGTGTGAAAATCATTGTTTCCCTATTAGGCCTGGTTCACACTTGTCCGACAAACGCTCCGACATTAGGAGCTTATGTCGCATGACGTGTGAAAATCATTGTTTCCCTATTAGGCCTGGTTCACACTTGTCCGACAAACGCTCCGACATTAGGAGCTTATGTCGCATGACGTGTGAAAATCATTGTTTCCCTATTAGGCCTGGTTCACACTTGTCCGACAAACGCTCCGACATTAGGAGCTTATGTCGCATGACGTGTGAAAATCATTGTTTCCCTATTAGCCGTCTTAACTGGTCCGACACAAGTCGGTCCGACATTAAAAATGCTCCCTGTACTACTTCTGTCCGACTTTGATCCTACTTCAGCCCATTGACTATCATTGAAGTCGGATCAAAGTCGGATCCTTGTCCTAACCATACGACTTTGGCATCCGACATGTGATTACAGCAGCAGTAAAAGGAATTTATCTCACCCTGGGATTGTTTTGATTGGTCAAAGGACAAGTCAGACTAGCACAATGTCGGATCAAAGTAGTATCCTGTTCATGAATGTCGGACCGATGTAGGATCAATGTAGGACAGATGTCACAGAGCAAAGTAGGATGAAAGTCGTGTCGTATAGTGTGAACCCAGCCTTACTGTTATTTCACACATATATATTATTCTTATTATAGCCAAAACATTATGACCGCCCCATGATCAGCCAAAACATTATGACCGCCCCATGATCAGCCAAAACATTATGACACCCCATGATCAGCCAAAACATTATGACCACCCCATGATCAGCCAAAACATTATGACCGCCCCATGATCAGCCAAAACATTATGACCACCCCATGATCAGCCAAAACATTATGACCACAACATGATCAGCCAAAACATTATGACCACCCCATGATCAGCCAAAAGATTATGTCCACCCCATGATCAGCCAAAACATTATGACCGCCCCATGATCAGCCAAAAGATTATGTCCACCCCATGATCAGCCAAAACATTATGACCACCCCATGATCAGCCAAAACATTATGACCGCCCCATGATCAGCCAAAACATTATGACCACCCCATGATCAGCCAAAACATTATGACCACCCCATGATCAGCCAAAACATTATGACCACCCCATGATCAGCCAAAACATTATGACCGCCCCATGATCAGCCAAAACATTATGACCGCCCCATGATCAGCCAAAACATTATGACCGCCCCATGACCAGCCAAAACATTATGACCAACCCATGATCAGCCAAAACATTATGACCGCCCCATGATCAGCCAAAACATTATGACCACCCCATGATCAGCCAAAACATTATGACCACCCCATGATCAGCCAAAACATTATGACCACCCCATGATCAGCCAAAACATTATGACCGCCCCATGATCAGCCAAGACATTATGACCACCCCATGATCAGCCAAACCATTATGACCACCCCATGATCAGCCAAAACATTATGACCACCCCATGATCAGCCAAAACATTATGACCACCCCATGATCAGCCAAAACATTATGACCGCCCCATGATCAGCCAAAACATTATGACCGCCCCATGATCAGCCAAAACATTATGACCGCCCCATGATCAGCCAAAACATTATGACCACCCCATGATCAGCCAAAACATTATGACCGCCCCATGATCAGCCAAAACATTATGACCGCCCCATGATCAGCCAAAACATTATGACCGCCCCATGATCAGCCAAAAGATTATGTCCACCCCATGATCAGCCAAAACATTATGACCGCCCCATGATCAGCCAAAACATTATGACCGCCCCATGATCAGCCAAAACATTATGACCACCCCATGATCAGCCAAAACATTATGACCGCCCCATGATCAGCCAAAACATTATGACCGCCCCATGATCAGCCAAAACATTATGACCGCCCCATGATCAGCCAAAACATTATGACCAACCCATGATCAGCCAAAACATTATGACCGCCCCATGATCAGCCAAAACATTATGACCACCCCATGATCAGCCAAAACATTATGACCGCCCCATGATCAGCCAAAACATTATGACCACCCCATGATCAGCCAAAACATTATGACCACCCCATGATCAGCCAAAACATTATGACCGCCCCATGATCAGCCAAAACATTATGACCACAACATGATCAGCCAAAACATTATGACCACCCCATGATCAGCCAAAACATTATGACCGCCCCATGATCAGCCAAAACATTATGACCGCCCCATGATCAGCCAAAACATTATGACCACCCCATGATCAGCCAAAACATTATGACCACCCCATGATCAGCCAAAACATTATGACCACCCCATGATCAGCCAAAACATTATGACCGCCCCATGATCAGCCAAAACATTATGACCACCCCATGATCAGCCAAAACATTATGACCACAACATGATCAGCCAAAACATTATGACCACCCCATGATCAGCCAAAACATTATGACCACCCCATGATCAGCCAAAACATTATGACCAACCCATGATCAGCCAAAACATTATGACCACCCCATGATCAGCCAAAACATTATGACCGCCCCATGATCAGCCAAAACATTATGACCACCCCATGATCAGCCAAAACATTATGACCACCCCATGATCAGCCAAAACATTATGACCGCCCCATGATCAGCCAAAACATTATGACCACCCCATGATCAGCCAAAACATTATGACCGCCCCATGATCAGCCAAAACATTATGACCACAACATGATCAGCCAAAACATTATGACCACCCCATGATCAGCCAAAACATTATGACCGCCCCATGATCAGCCAAAACATTATGACCGCCCCATGATCAGCCAAAACATTATGACCGCCCCATGATCAGCCAAAACATTATGACCACAACATGATCAGCCAAAACATTATGACCACCCCATGATCAGCCAAAACATTATGACCACCCCATGATCAGCCAAAACATTATGACCACCCCATGATCAGCCAAAACATTATGACCACCCCATGATCAGCCAAAACATTATGACCGCCCCATGATCAGCCAAAACATTATGACCACCCCATGATCAGCCAAAACATTATGACCACCCCATGATCAGCCAAAACATTATGACCACCCCATGATCAGCCAAAACATTATGACCGCCCCATGATCAGCCAAAACATTATGACCACCCCATGATCAGCCAAGACATTATGACCACCCCATGATCAGCCAAAACATTATGACCGCCCCATGATCAGCCAAAAGATTATGTCCACCCCATGATCAGCCAAAACATTATGACCACCCCATGATCAGCCAAAACATTATGACTACCCCATGATCAGCCAAGACATTATGACCACCCCATGATCAGCCAAAACATTATGACCGCCCCATGATCAGCCAAAAGATTATGTCCACCCCATGATCAGCCAAAACATTATGACAGCCCCATGATCAGCCAAAACATTATGACCACCCCATGATCAGCCAAAACATTATGACCACCCCATGATCAGCCAAAACATTATGACCACCCCATGATCAGCCAAAACATTATGACCACAACATGATCAGCCAAAAGATTATGTCCACCCCATGATCAGCCAAAACATTATGACCACCCCATGATCAGCCAAAACATTATGACCACAACATGATCAGCCAAAACATTATGACCACCCCATGATCAGCCAAAACATTATGACCGCCCCATGATCAGCCAAAACATTATGACCACAACATGATCAGCCAAAACATTATGACCGCCCCATGATCAGCCAAAACATTATGACCACCCCATGATCAGCCAAAACATTATGACCGCCCCATGATCAGCCAAAACATTATGACCACCCCATGATCAGCCAAAACATTATGACCGCCCCATGATCAGCCAAAACATTATGACCACAACATGATCAGCCAAAACATTATGACCACCCCATGATCAGCCAAAACATTATGACCGCCCCATGATCAGCCAAAACATTATGACCGCCCCATGATCAGCCAAAACATTATGACCGCCCCATGATCAGCCAAAACATTATGACCACAACATGATCAGCCAAAACATTATGACCACCCCATGATCAGCCAAAACATTATGACCACCCCATGATCAGCCAAAACATTATGACCACCCCATGATCAGCCAAAACATTATGACCACCCCATGATCAGCCAAAACATTATGACCACCCCATGATCAGCCAAAACATTATGACCGCCCCATGATCAGCCAAAACATTATGACCACCCCATGATCAGCCAAAACATTATGACCACCCCATGATCAGCCAAAACATTATGACTACCCCATGATCAGCCAAAACATTATGACCGCCCCATGATCAGCCAAAACATTATGACCGCCCCATGATCAGCCAAAACATTATGACCACCCCATGATCAGCCAAAACATTATGACCACCCCATGATCAGCCAAAACATTATGACCACCCCATGATCAGCCAAGACATTATGACCACCCCAT
This sequence comes from Rana muscosa, assembly GCA_029206835.1. Lineage (NCBI taxonomy): Eukaryota > Metazoa > Chordata > Amphibia > Anura > Ranidae > Rana > Rana muscosa. The sequence continues at coordinate 337,487,480 of CM055125.1, read as the reverse complement.
GATCAGCCAAAACATTATGACCGCCCCATGATCAGCCAAAACATTATGACCACCCCATGATCAGCCAAGACATTATGACCACCCCATGATCAGCCAAAACATTATGACCGCCCCATGATCAGCCAAAAGATTATGTCCACCCCATGATCAGCCAAAACATTATGACCACCCCATGATCAGCCAAAACATTATGACTACCCCATGATCAGCCAAAACATTATGACCGCCCCATGATCAGCCAAAACATTATGACCACAACATGATCAGCCAAAACATTATGACCACCCCATGATCAGCCAAAACATTATGACCACCCCATGATCAGCCAAAACATTATGACCGCCCCATGATCAGCCAAAACATTATGACCACCCCATGATCAGCCAAGACATTATGACCACCCCATGATCAGCCAAAACATTATGACCGCCCCATGATCAGCCAAAACATTATGACCACCCCATGATCAGCCAAGACATTATGACCACCCCATGATCAGCCAAAACATTATGACCGCCCCATGATCAGCCAAAACATTATGACCACCCCATGATCAGCCAAAACATTATGACAGCCCCATGATCAGCCAAAACATTATGACCACCCCATGATCAGCCAAAACATTATGACTACCCCATGATCAGCCAAAACATTATGACCGCCCCATGATCAGCCAAAACATTATGACCACAACATGATCAGCCAAAACATTATGACCACCCCATGATCAGCCAAAACATTATGACCACCCCATGATCAGCCAAAACATTATGACCACCCCATGATCAGCCAAAACATTATGACAGCCCCATGATCAGCCAAAACATTATGACCACCCCATGATCAGCCAAAACATTATGACCACCCCATGATCAGCCAAAACATTATGACCACCCCATGATCAGCCAAAACATTATGACCACAACATGATCAGCCAAAAGATTATGTCCACCCCATGATCAGCCAAAACATTATGACCACCCCATGATCAGCCAAAACATTATGACCACAACATGATCAGCCAAAACATTATGACCACCCCATGATCAGCCAAAACATTATGACCGCCCCATGATCAGCCAAAACATTATGACCACAACATGATCAGCCAAAACATTATGACCGCCCCATGATCAGCCAAAACATTATGACCACCCCATGATCAGCCAAAACATTATGACCGCCCCATGATCAGCCAAAACATTATGACCACCCCATGATCAGCCAAAACATTATGACCGCCCCATGATCAGCCAAAACATTATGACCACAACATGATCAGCCAAAACATTATGACCACCCCATGATCAGCCAAAACATTATGACCGCCCCATGATCAGCCAAAACATTATGACCGCCCCATGATCAGCCAAAACATTATGACCGCCCCATGATCAGCCAAAACATTATGACCACAACATGATCAGCCAAAACATTATGACCACCCCATGATCAGCCAAAACATTATGACCACCCCATGATCAGCCAAAACATTATGACCACCCCATGATCAGCCAAAACATTATGACCACCCCATGATCAGCCAAAACATTATGACCGCCCCATGATCAGCCAAAACATTATGACCACCCCATGATCAGCCAAAACATTATGACTACCCCATGATCAGCCAAAACATTATGACCGCCCCATGATCAGCCAAAACATTATGACCGCCCCATGATCAGCCAAAACATTATGACCACCCCATGATCAGCCAAAACATTATGACCACCCCATGATCAGCCAAAACATTATGACCACCCCATGATCAGCCAAGACATTATGACCACCCCATGATCAGCCAAAACATTATGACCGCCCCATGATCAGCCAAAACATTATGACCACCCCATGATCAGCCAAGACATTATGACCACCCCATGATCAGCCAAAACATTATGACCGCCCCATGATCAGCCAAAAGATTATGTCCACCCCATGATCAGCCAAAACATTATGACCACCCCATGATCAGCCAAAACATTATGACTACCCCATGATCAGCCAAAACATTATGACCGCCCCATGATCAGCCAAAACATTATGACCACAACATGATCAGCCAAAACATTATGACCACCCCATGATCAGCCAAAACATTATGACCACCCCATGATCAGCCAAAACATTATGACCGCCCCATGATCAGCCAAAACATTATGACCACCCCATGATCAGCCAAAACATTATGACCACCCCATGATCAGCCAAAACATTATGACCACCCCATGATCAGCCAAAACATTATGACCACCCCATGATCAGCCAAAACATTATGACCACCCCATGATCAGCCAAGACATTATGACCACCCCATGATCAGCCAAAACATTATGACCGCCCCATGATCAGCCAAAACATTATGACCACCCCATGATCAGCCAAGACATTATGACCACCCCATGATCAGCCAAAACATTATGACCGCCCCATGATCAGCCAAAAGATTATGTCCACCCCATGATCAGCCAAAACATTATGACCACCCCATGATCAGCCAAAACATTATGACCACCCCATGATCAGCCAAAACATTATGACCACCCCATGATCAGCCAGAACATTATGACCGCCCCATGATCAGCCAAAACATTATGACCACCCCATGATCAGCCAAAACATTATGACCACCCCATGATCAGCCAAAACATTATGACCACCCCATGATCAGCCAAAACATTATGAACACAACATGATCAGCCAAAACATTATGACCACCCCATGATCAGCCAAAACATTATGACCACCCCATGATCAGCCAAAACATTATGACCACCCCATGATCAGCCAAGACATTATGACCACCCCATGATCAGCCAAAACATTATGACCGCCCCATGATCAGCCAAAACATTATGACCACCCCATGATCAGCCAAAACATTATGACCGCCCCATGATCAGCCAAAACATTACAGCTATCATGATCCTGTGTATTGTGTTTTGAGCAGTGGTTGTGAATACCCTTAGAGCCTGCATAAACAGGGCATGAGCGTTGCCAGGAAACAATGGTTGTGAACACAGATTATCATCAAACAGATAGCACACCTTCACCTCCATTCTACGTCAAGATGCTGAGACCCCCCAAATGCATGTGGTCATACCTTCATCTGCTAGGCTTGATAATGCTGCTAATGTTTTTATAAATGTATGTTTTAATGTAAATGTGAAGCACTTTGGGCAATAACGTGCTATATAAATAAATAAAAGTTGAAATGCATTTCTCACCCTATCAAGCTTGTCATGTGCACTTTTTAAACTCGATCAATCAATTGGTTAGTGTAATGTTTACTATCTTTACTCACTCCAAACACTCCACACAGTTACTCTGCCCACTCCATAAAGTTACTCTGCCCAGTCCAACCTTTCCACAGTTACTCCAGCCACTCCAACCACCCAACAGTTACTCAAGCCACTCCACCCAGTTACTGCGCCCACTCCAGTTGTAGACTACTGGTGGAGGCAAGAACACTTCACACTATTTCCCCAGAAATTGTAGTGTAGCGCTACCCCCAGTTAAGAGAGCCGCTGGATTTGTTTTCGGGCCCTGTGTGCAGCATCACCAACCCCCAGCAATCTGCTCGACCCACTCTGGCACAGCTAGTCTAGGGGTTATATTTGTATCACATTCAAATATTATTGCAAGGAATAATCTCCTAACAGTAAGACAACACACTGAGGCCAGAGATTAAACATAACAGTTTACTCTTATATCAAAGGTGGCATAGGCAGAACACAACATATTCAATTGGTTAGCAGAGCCCTGCAGAATCCGATACAGCATACAATAATGGCGCTGCGCGGTACTTCACCACGTGTAGCTATTATGGTATGCGTGCCCTATGGCGCACTAAACAATATCCTAACTCCCACCCCGGTCAGGCCTGACATGGAGTAAATCTCAGTCACCTCCTATATGGATTTCTTCGCATGCCAGCTTTCGGTGGTGCACTTGATGAATAGCAATTTGTAATCCACAATCAGGCAATACTTGGAACACTATACTGGGGGGACACTTCAACTCTGTCCTGCTACCGGTCCCCCCCCGGGGAACAGCAAATAAACAAAACTGTGGGCCTATGCAGTCTATAGGCCTGAACACGGCACAGTCTATTAGTCTGGGCAGGTGCCCACTCACCACTCCGGACGCGATCCCAGTCCGGAACGTCCACCCTGCTGTGTATCCGCACACAGCGTCTGCAACGATCGGGTCCCCGATCCAACTGATGTCCTCACTCGACAAGTCAGATGCCACCCAGGCTCCTCAGTGGGGTGGAAGGCTCTTTGGAAGTTGCGCAAGGCCCAGGCTTCAGGCCTTGCACTGCAGCAGATCCGCACAGGAAGACAATCTTGCTTGCAGCGCGGTGTCCAAAGAGGCCGAGCTCCGCCTCGCCTCCTCCTTAAATAACCCCTCCCATGAGTCTCTGCGATGGCTAACTGCACTCTGGGTGCCGAACAGGGTTCTGGGTAACGTAGTCCCGGGGCCTTAAAGGAGACCCCGCTACAGTAGCTTTTCTAGTTATTATTATTATTATTATTATTATTAAACAAGTGTGATTTAACTGTACTTCTGTCTCGGTCTGATTCATGGTTTCTGACAGTATTATACAGTAGCAACACAGTACTATTTATAATCAGGGCTGGTGCAAAGGTTTTTGACACCCTAGACGAAACCTCATTTTGCTGCCCCCCCATTGGCTCCACCCCTGACTCCACCCCCTTTGCCCTGCCCATGTATACCCCACCGTTTTAACGAAGCGCCCATCAATGTAGCCTCACAAGCGCCCATCAATGCAGCCTCACAAGCGCCCATCACTGCAGCCTACCAGCACCCATCAATGCAGCCTACCAGCACCCATCAATGCAGCCTACCAGCACCCATCAATGCAGACTACCAGCACCCATCAATGCAGACTACCAGCACCCATCAATGCAGACTACCAGAACCCATCAAATGCAGCCTACCAGCGCCCATCACTGCAGCCTACCAGCACCCATCAATGCAGCCTACCAGCACCCATCAATGCAGCCTACCAGCACCCATCAATGCAGCCTACCAGCACCCATCAATGCAGACTACCAGCACCCATCAATGCAGACTACCAGCACCCATCAATGCAGACTACCAGAACCCATCAAATGCAGCTTCACCAGCGCCCATCAAATGCAGCTTCACCAGCGCCCATCAAATGCAGCTTAACCAGCGCCCATGAAATGCAGCCTCACCAGCTCCAATCAATGAATGTTTGCTTGCTTCCGTTCATTCGGGAGTCGAGACACAGATACAGTTCTCCGCCCCCGCTGCGCCTCTGACACTATGTGCGAATGGAGCGGCAGCTGCCTGCTGATGCTGAGACTTGGTAGCTTGCTTCAGAGAGAAGAGAGTAGGAACGCCAGTGGTCGGCCGCCCTAGGCAGCAGAGCGCCCTAAGCGGCTGCCTAGTTTGCCTAGCGGTAGCACCAGCCCTGTTTATAATATACCTAAAAGCTTATAAATATGGATATGGTTTTAGCCAAACATGGTGATGGGTGGGTGTAATTCATCAGATGTGGATCAAGGCCAGGAACAGCTTTTGTCTTAATATGTTGGGAGACAGCATACGGACATGTCAACAATGATATAAAACAATTTGTTTTTACGGAACGGACTTAGTTGATCTTACTCCCTGTGATAGTAGAGTCACAGCATGTTATACATTATATGGAATATTTTCTAGTAACTGCAAAATTAAACATAATGTTTTACAACACGCTTTCATCCAGACAACAAAAGCAATAAGTGAACTTCTGACGGCTGAATTTAAGATCTTCTATAAATAGCCGGTTTTCTCATAAGTCTCCAGTGAAGGTCTGATCATTGGCAGGAAGCTTCTATAAATGATTTTTTCTTGTTTTGTAATACAATTATCTAGTGTGGATGTTAAAGACTTGACAGAAAAACGGGAGGGCATATTTCAAGGTAAGTGCTTCACACTGATAATCAAACGAAAAAAAAAAAAATCTATGAGAGTCAAACCTTGCAGAATGCATACGAGGCATTTCTTATCGTTTGAGGGATATGTACTACCACTTCTCACTGAAGCCCGGGTCCAGGTGTTTAAAGCCCCTTGCATGTGTGGCCATCTAGCCATAAGCCTTGTACACCCATTTTTTTTTTCTGGTTGAATGAAGAAAAATTGACAGCTCAGGTCAGAGCCGCTGTACTAACAATCTAATGTTAGTACAGCGTTATCTCCCCTGCTGAGCTATTGTGTTCTGACAGGGGGGCGCCACCCCCCCCTGCCAGAACACTCCAGTCAGCCATTGGCTGAGAGCGCTGATTGGGAACAGGTCAGCAGATCTTTTTCGGTCATAAGCCTTCGAAAGAAGCCGGTGTCTGGCATGAGTCCCCTGTCGGATAATGCCCGGGCTGCTCTGCGCAGACGCAAACGGAGCCGATGGAAATCTCCGAGGCTGATCAGCTGTTCTTCAGGTGTACACGGTCTATGCGCGAGCAACACGCTGCTCGCTCCCGATGCTCGTGGCGGGTTATACATTCAATTACATCAAGGGACGGAATACAACCAGGGGCGGATGCTTTTCTCAAAGGGGCGGATGTATTCTTGAGCAGTGCTCTTATAGGGAATGGTTTTCTCAATAAACTACACGTCTTTACAAGGGGTGGATGCTTTTCTCAAAGGGGCGCCCTTCAGTTGTGTAAACACGCTCCGCAAAGACGTGTACTTCATTGAGAAAACCATTCCCCATAAGAGCACTGCTCAAGAATACATCCGCCCCTTTGAGAAAAGCATCCGCCCCTTGTTGTATTCCGTCCGTTCTAATTGAATGTATGACCCGCCCCGAGCATCGGGAGCGAGCGGCGTATTGCTTGCACATGCGCCGTCTACACCTGAACAACAGCTGATCATCCTCACAGATTTTCGCCGGCTCTGTTTGCGCATGCGCAGTCCAGCCCGGGCATTATTCGACGGGGGACCCATACCGACATAACACCGGCTCGGCTGCCGTGCACAGGTGCTATTGAACCGGATGGTGCCAGCCAACATTCGGCCTGTGTGTACTAGGCTTAAAGCAGGCCAAACATGGGTCGAATTCCGAAAGAATTTTCTTACAAAAATCTAAACTAAGAATTTCCTTTCGAATTTCCCACCATTAGTGGGCTGCAGCAACAGCGCATTTTTGTGTGGCCATCGAATTTGAGTGATCGTGCATGTTGGAGAATTTTGGAAAAACAAGCAGATTTCTAATCAATGATGGGTGAATCATGCAAGAAATATAATTGAAAAAGAAATGTACATAAGCTTTGACCTGGAAAGAAAAGAAGATTCCCAGCCACAAAAAAATAGTAAATTCTGTAGCAACATGAGGTGAATTTGAAGGCTTGGTTGGTCAGATTTCTAAATCAATGGTAGCACCATCGGATTACGAAATGCACAAAATTTCTGATTTTGGAAAGAAAACTTGTTCAGAATTTAAGCCATGTATGGCCGGCTTTAGTGGGTCCCTCCCAGTATTTAAGTGTGCTCAGGAAAGGCAAGACTTTGCATTCAGGGCATTTATCCCTGAATATGAAGGGCCCTAAACATGGGTACAACTTTCAACCCCATACAGCCACAGCCTGCCATAGATTTTGATAGGCTGCATGCAGCTGAGCTTGATACGGCAACTCTCCGTCAGAATTTCCGACGGAAAAATAGAGAACCTGCTATCTAAGTCCATCGGAAATTCTGACTGGAAAAGTTCGATGGGGCATACACACGGTCGGAAAATCCGATGAAAAGCTCCCATCTGACTTTTTCCATCGGCAATTCCGACCGTGTGTACGCGGCATAAGTAATGTGCTGCAGTTAGATGGCCCTGTATGTAAAGGGGCCTCAAGATAAACTCCAAGCAAATCACCTTGGTAAACAACAAATAAACGTTGTTTTACCTCTTGCCGCTTACGTAACACATATGTGTATTGGTAAAGAGGGTGGGTTTTAACGCCCCCACACTGCACATTTGGAACCACGGACCGCTAGGGCTTCCACACGTTACCAGTAAAGTCACCAAGCTGTTAAACAGCTTTCAGTCTCTAGTCACGATCGGGAGCTGGTGGGATGGGCTTCCATTGTGGTCTCGTTATCGGAAAAAGTCTGTTCTGCCCCAGGCGTAAAGACCGATTTAAAGGGAAGCTGGAACTGATCACAAATGTGTACGAGTGTTTGAACTAAGTAAGTTGAAAGAGGCCTAGAAAAACCCATTGGTTTAGGTCGGAGTCATCTGGTTTAATGAAAAATGGTCTGGTTGGATGTATAGCTTTCATGCATCTTTCTGAACCATACAGAAGGATTTTAACATCGCTTTACCATCTTGAATTGAGGAAGTGGCAAATTAAAGCCATGCCAACACGTTTTATCAGTGATACAAAGCATTATGATGTTCATTAAACCAGATGACTCCAACCTATCCTTAGATATATGACAATGGGCACCTCTGCCAATTGGACCACCAACAGTTTTTTTTAGACCTGTTTAATCACATTTGTTAACTTTTTCTTATTTTATCATCTTTATTGAAGTGTCACAAAATTGGACTTCATTCAACTCCATGGCCACAGATTAATTCTCAGTTTTCAGAACAAATTTAATTTCATGTACGGTAATTTACACAATGTCATAAATTCTATGCCAGGTCGGGATAAGGAAATGTCCTCTGTAGAAAAATGTATCCTTGCAAAGGGATGTATCCAAGGCTACATTCACACGGATGTATGAGGGTGGCCAAGGCCAGTTGGTAAATGACGTGTGGCCTGGCAAATAGGCCTTACAAATAGGGTTAATGTAATAGGTATCCAACAGCTAAAATGATCAATTATATGAATCCTTTGAAGGAAATGGAAATGGACAGGTATTACCCACCATTACCCACCATGAATATGCAAAGCTCACCACATGCCCTGCACAGGTGTATTCGCCTAAGTCTCCTGGCAAACAAACATTCTCCAAGGCCTGCCCTTGTTAGCTTTCTCTTTCTGCCTCCACAGAATATTATCAAAATATATGCTACAGCATAAAAAGTATTTATTGATTTGGGAAGACTGTGAGAAAAGCAGATGACCTTATGTGATCGTCATAATGAATGAAATCACTTTCACTAAAATGATTACTTGTATTCAATTTATAATACTGCATAAAATTATAGATACTGCATAAATTAATTGAAGCTGAACACAATTTATTAAATTAAATTAAATATCCTGTACATAACTTGGAACACAGTTCCTGCTTGTTTTTTAACTCTGTAAAACAGTACGTTTGATGACTTGCAAGCAGGGTCTTCTTTTTTAAATCAGCATATGAGGGCAGTACCTACTACTTTTAGTGAGAAATGTCCCTTGTGCTGGTGGTTGCTTTCTTAGTTGAAACTTAAAGGTGGGCAGGAGGGACAATGGGTGGTCAGGAGGGGCAACTGCAAGGTGGGCAGGAGGGACAAGGGTTGGGCAGGAGGGTACTCCCTCCCTGCACGCATTCTCCATATATGCTCTGCCAGCTACTGCTGTCATGCTGTACTCCAACGTGTCCACTCTCCACCAAATCCACGCATAACTGATGCGAAAAACACATTGTGCATGTGCAACTACCTTGTAGCAAGCGATTGGCCACACATGTGCAGTGCACACTCCATGCCAACCATGGGCAGCTGGAGCAAGGGGGCAGAGGATGGGTTCAGGGCGGCTTATCCATTCTACAGCTTGCATTAGTAGAGGGAGAGGAGGGCGCAGTTCTGCATCTCTGCCCTGAGCGTTGGATAACCCTATCCCAGTGCTGGCTGTGGAAGTTAATACTGCTGACTATGTCCCCGCCTTCATTCAAAGAAGCTTCCAACAGTGAAAAGCACTCAATAAATGGAAAAAGGGCAGATTAATTAAATATCTACCTCCACTATTCATAGAGTGCTTTACATTGTGGTCAGTGTGTAGGCAGGTGCAGTATACTTTCTCCACTGCAGGTGGTGCACTTCCGCAGCAGCGTTGCAGTTGGAGAAGAAGTCAAGAGGAACATGGTTCCTCTACAGTTTCTTGGGTCACTGGGAAAGCTATCCCATTGGATGCTGGTGCCCCATGTGACTCTAGCAGCCATCTTGGGTAAGGCAGAGCCTTTTTAAGGCCCTGGCTCTTAGGTTTGGTTTGCATTTTGTGAGTTGGTAGAGTGGGGACAGGTACCTCGCCTGGTAAGGACAGAACTGGCGGCAGGGCAACGTTCCTGATGAGGAGGGAAAGCGTAGGCCTTGCAACCTCTCTGAACATCTTCCTGCTTGGGCACAAGATGGTCTGGGCGCATTCTTCCCCTCTCAACAAGTGCTGTTAGTTTGTCTGAATCCTACTCTCTACTCACCGTTGGAACTGTGAGTGTTCCTGGCTGGGATGCCTTCCCACAGGGTTATTTGTGAATTGTCTTTGCATCATTTTAATACAAGTTCTTTCTTTTTTTTTAATGATCCTTCCGCAGGTTCACCTACGGTAACCTTGTTATGACTTTTACTTCCTCTAGATAGTCAAGATTGATCGTCTTCTCTGCGCTCCGCCAGGGCCGTCGCCGACCCCGGCGGGGCCGATCCGAGGACCTCACTAAACCATCTAATCGGTAGTAGTGACAATACAAGTTTTTTCATCACGCTGGGAGTGTGTATCTTATTGCCACCACGGCACGCTGCACCCAATCTACAAGGGTACTGTTTAGCATAGGACTCAGAATCTCAGGGCTATCACAAATATGCATACTTGCATTGGTCCAAGCTGAACCAGTATAGCTAAAATATACAGATCAAACCGGAGTCCAGCTTTAGGAACTTTTTAAAAACTTACAGATCTCATGTCTTACCTTGCAAGTAGTAGGCTGTGCACCCTTCCTTCCTAAGCTTCTGCAGCAAGGTAACAAGAACCGATTCCTGTTCTTCTGACTGAACCCCTACACGTGTTGGGAGGCTGGAGGTGCACTCGTCGTACAGAAGAGCTACTCCTCTCGATGCTGGAGGGGATCCTGGAAGAAGGGAGTGGGCAGTAAGGTTTCCTTTGCGTAGCCTTCGAAGCATCAGGCCAGGCAATGCCACATGGAGAGCCTTCTCTACATGAGAGGAGTCATAAAGCTCCCGGCTACGACAGTCCAAAATACGAATGTTCTGAGCAGGAGAGTCCAGCTCATCCCGCAGCCAGGTGGTGGTTTTACAGAGGGACTCCATCTGTACAGCTCACATGAGGATAACCATAGGAGCGAAAGAGAGGAGAATGTCTTTCCACCAGAATGGATTTGCTTGAAAGGTTTTGAGGTTCTCTCACATCAAGGAATGGTGGTAAAGGTTCTTTCTGTAGTGTTCCTCAATGGTTCAGGGCATTTCCCTGGAAAACAAGAACAAACAAAATGCTTGTAAAGAGAAGAGATTTGAGTATAAATAATCGATAACCAGGGCTGAACAAATCTCAAGTTCTGAATCTCCATGATAAGTAATGTCACCAAGGTCTTCCAGTTCCTAAGTAGGGATGAGCTTGGGTTAAGGCTTGGTTTGGTCAAGCTCTGGTTCTTAGTTGCACATACCAAAAGGCATGGAGTTCTCAGGACATCATTGACCTAATATGACCATTTGACCATACTAGATCATTGATGTCATTGACCTAATATGGCCATGTGATCATACTGAGACAAGATATCATTGACCTAATATGGCCATGTGACCATACAAGGTCAACTATGTCATTGACCTAATATGGCTACGTGACCATACTAGGTCAACGATGTCTTAAAATTAAGATGGCCACGTGACCATACTAGGTCAATGATGTCATTAAACTAAGATGGCTACGTGACCATACTAGGTTAATGATGTCATTGACCCAATATGGCCATGTGACTATACTAGGTCAACAACGTCATTGACCTAATATGGCTACGTGACCATACTAGGTCAACGATGTCTTAAAATTAAGATGGCCACGTGACCATACTAGGTTAATGACTTCATTCACATTCACACGGATGTATAAGGGTGGCCAAGGCCAGTTGGTAAATGACGTGTGGCCTGGCAAATAGGCCTTACAAATAGGGTTAATGTAATAGGTATCCAACAGCTAAAATGATCAATTATATGAATCCTTTGAAGGAAATGGAAATGGACAGGTATTACCCACCATTACCCACCATGAGTATGCAAAGCTCACCACATGCCCTGCACAGGTGTATTCGCCTAAGTCTCTTGGCAAACAAACATTCTCCAAGGCCTGCCCTTGTTAGTTTTGAACCAAACCCAAGCTCATCCCTATTCCCAAACACTGTATTTTTGCTATTAGACAAAACTGTTAGGCTATGCTTGTTTAGGTCTGGGGGGGGGGGGGAATAAAAGCACTTTAAGCTGACCCTCCTCTCCCCGTGTTCTTCCATGCTCTGGCGGTGGACTGTCCCTCTGTGTCATGATGACTTCAGGGTCTTAGACCTCCTTAGTCTCCTGGTATGCCAAACAGGGCTGTACAATGTGGCAAAGCTGTGTAAATCTTAAAACTGGATAAACAGAAATACAAATCCTTGAATCTGAAAAGTAAAACACTTCATTCAGAATGGCACCACAATGCATTGAAGGTGCCAAAGGACTTGTAGCACACTACAACATACATACTTCGAGACAAAACAGTTAGACATAAAAGGCAAAACATTTTTGTATAGAATATTTCTTATTTTAAACTGAATGGGTTGTTATACAAGGTGATCGCTTACAATCACTTTAATGCAGGGAACACATTAGGGTAAAAATTGTTTTGCCTTTACAACCACATTCGTTTTTTCCATAGTTCCACTTTAAGTAGCATCACTGCGGTTGCTAATATGCTCCGTCTCTAATGCCTAATCTACGGACCTCCACATTTGATAAAATGACAAAAATAAGAAAGGGCAAGCATGAGCAGAGATATGAACTCGTCACTGTGCTGCTTTTCCTTTCACTGTCCAGTCACAAGTTGGGGCATGTCCGGAATCACCTGGGCTCAGAGGAAGAGGGTTGACTGATGCTGGCCATCAAATTGAGGACATCTAGTGGCAGAAAAAAGTACTGCAGGGAAAAATCTATGGATGGCAGGTAAATATTGCTGCAAAAGCTGTTTTTGCTATTTTACTTTTTAAATAGGGCTATTTGTTACCTTATTTTTCACCATAGTTTTGCTTTAACCACTTCCGGACCGCCCACCGTTGTTACACAACGGTACTTTGACGTTGAATACCGTTGGTTATGGCAGCACATAGCTGCCATATCCCCAGTATGTTCTTAAACCGCAAGCGGTCCGCTTTCAGATAAAAGTGGTCTCCGCGACTGATTCGCCGCAAGATCACTTTTATCAGCGGCGGGAGAGGTGTCCACCCCCCCTCCAGCCACGTTCCGGAGCCGTCCGTATCGGCGGAAACAATCTGATCCTTTCCCCTCTGAGGCACTGTGTCGAGGGAATGATGGCCCCCACTCGACTCAATGGCGTTGGATGAAGTATGTGACGTCAAACGTCCCTTTCGCCCAATGGCCTTAAAGGGACATCTTTTTTTTTTTTTATATATATATATTTTTATTAGTTTTTTTTATTGCATTTAAGTGTAAATGTGAGATGTGAGGTCTTTTTGACCCCAGATCCCACATTAAAAAGGTCCTGTCATTCTTTTTTTCTATTACAAGGGTTGTTATTCCTTGCAATAAGAATAAAAGCGATTACATTTTTTTTTTTTTAAGGGGGCAGTGTAAAAATAAAAAGTAAAATAAATAAAAAAGAAAATAAATTTAAAGTGCCACGTCCCGTGCGCAGAAGTGAACGCATGCGTAAGTCGCGCCAGCGTATGTAAACGGTGTTCAAACCACACATGTGAGTTATTGTCACGATCGTTAGAGTGAGAGCAATAATTCTAGCACTAGACCTCCTCTGTAACTGAAAACTGATAACCTGTAGAAATTTTTAAACATTGGCTATGGAGATTTTTAAGGGTCAAAGTTTGTCGCCATTCCACGCAATTGTGAAGCGTGACATGTTGGGTATGTATTTACTTGGCGTAACATTATCTTTCAAAATATAAAAAAGTGGGCTAACTTTATTTTTTATTTTATTTTTTTAAATCATTTTTTTTTTTTACCAAAAAATTGAGTTTGTAAGACCGCTGCTCAAATACAGTGTGACGTAAAGTATTGCAACGACCACCATTTTATTCTCTAAGGCAGGGGTCTCCAAACTTTCTAAACAAAGGGCCAGTTTACGGTCCTTCAGACTTTAGGGGGGGCCAGACTAGGGCCATTGGGAGTAGAAAATGTTCAGTGGGAGTAAATAATACCATATCTTTGGTGTCAGTGGGAGGACTAGTGCCCCATCGTTGGTGTCAATGGAAAGAATTGATGGTGTCAGTTGGAGGAATAGTGCCTCAATGGTGTCAGCAACAAGAATCATGCCCCATTGGAGTTGGATGGAATAGTGCCCCAAGGGCCGCATTAAGGCAAGCAAAGGGCCGCATCTGGCCCCAGGGCCGCAGTTTGGAGACCCCTGCTCTAGGGTGTCTGAAAAAAACAAATACAGTGTGACGTAAAGTATTGCAACGACCACCATTTTATTCTTTAAGGCAGGGGTCTCCAAACTTTTTAAACAAAAGGGCCAGTTTACGGTCCTTCAGACTTTAGGGGGGGCCAGACTAGGGCCATTGGGAGTAGAAAATGTTCAGTGGGAGTAAATAATACCATATCTTTGGTGTCAGTGGGAGGACTAGTGCCCCATCGTTGGTGTCAATGGAAAGAATTGATGGTGTCAGTTGGAGGAATAGTGCCTCAATGGTGTCAGCAACAAGAATTATGCCCCATTGGAGTTGGATGGAATAGTGCCCCAAGGGCCGCATTAAGGCAAGCAAAGGGCCGCATCTGGCCCCAGGGCCGCAGTTTGGAGACCCCTGCTCTAGGGTGTCTGAAAAAAAAAAATACAGTGTGACGTAAAGTATTGCAACGACCACCATTTTATTCTTTAAGGCAGGGGTCTCCAAACTTTTTAAACAAAAGGGCCAGTTTACGGTCCTTCAGACTTTAGGGGGGGCCAGACTAGGGCCATTGGGAGTAGAAAATGTCCAGTGGGAGTAAATAATACCATATCTTTGGTGTCAGTGGGAGGACTAGTGCCCCATCGTTGGTGTCAATGGAAAGAATTGATGGTGTCAGTTGGAGGAATAGTGCCTCAATGGTGTCAGCAACAAGAATTATGCCCAATTGGAGTTGGATGGAATAGTGCTCCAAGGGCCGCATTAAGGCAAGCAAAGGGCCGCATCTGGCCCCAGGGCCGCAGTTTGGAGACCCCTGCTCTAGGGTGTCGGAACCCCCAAACATAATATATTTTTTGTTTTGTTTTTCAAAGTAATTTTCTAGCAAAAAGCAAACAAACTGATTTTAACTTGTAAACAACAAGTTTGAGAAATGTATTATGAATGATTTTATCAGTATCCTGCCAATGTGAGATATCTCTTCTATAAAGTCTGTTGTTTTTATACCTGGGTGTAGAGACGGGGGAGAAGAAAAGGTGTTTTGCGGAAAACAAAAACATTCATTATCAACGGACAGCAGATTTAAAGGGTGTCGTATAAATCATGAGCGGACACAATGGAGTAGGCTGATTAGGTGGCGAAACCTCATAAAACATACTGAAAGGAGGGGTTGGATTGCTGTCCCTAGGATTCCAAGCATATGTGCTCTTCAAAAAAAAAAAATGTGATAAAATAATAACCGGAACAAAATAATTAAATGGATACGTATGAAGATTAAGAAAATAGAACTCCTGCCAAAAATAACCAGATAAGAAATGAATAGACCAATTCAAAGGTAAAATAATCAAAGCTTTTCCTGCAATACTTACCTACCATCCAGAGATTTCCCTACAGTACTTCTTTCTGCCCCTAGATGTCCTCAGGTTGATGGCCTGCGTTATTCAACCCACTTCTTCTGAGCCAAGTTACCCTGGACGTGCCCCCAACCTGTGACTGGACAGTGAAAGGATAAGCCGCACATCGATGAGCTCATCTCTCTGTCACTCTGCTCTCTCCTCCTGCCGTCATGCCCCTTGTCAAAACACGAAATGATCGGCTCTATGTACTGCTTTTTCCTCTTAACACTGGGTCTTTCTTTTAGACTCAGTAAATAAGCTGCAAGGGACATCAGCTGATTAGGTGGTAATGCTTAATAAAATATACTGAAGGATTCTATAATATCAAACATAGGAATATTAGTGTTAGGGTTACAGGTAGGGCTATAAAGGTTACAGGAAGAGTTAGTGTTATTGTTTAAAATTAGGTTTAGTCTGAAGGTTACAAAGAGGGTTGGTGCTTTAGAAAGGATTACCGTTATGATTATGGGTAGGGTTAGTGTTAAGGTTAAAGAAAGGGTTAATGTTGGGATTAAAAGGAGGGTTAGTGTTGGGGTTAGAGGTAGGGTTAGTGTTCTAGAAAGGGTTCATTCTAAGATTGCAGGTAGGGTTAGTGTTAGGGTTATAGACAGGGTTAATGTTAGGATAACACGTAGGGTTAGTGTTAGGGTTATAGACAGGGTTAATGTTAGGATAACAGGTAGGGTTTGTGTTAGGGTTATAGACAGGGTTAATGTTAGGATAACAGGTAGGGTTTGTGTTAGGGTTATAGACAGGGTTAATGTTAGGATAACAGGTAGGGTTAGTGTTAGGGTTATAGACAGGGTTAATGTTAGGATAACACGTAGGGTTAGTGTTAGGGTTATAGACAGGGTTAATGTTAGGATAACACGTAGGGTTAGTGTTAGGGTTATAGACAGGGTTAATGTTAGGATAACAGGTAGGGTTTGTGTTAGGGTTATAGACAGGGTTAATGTTAGGATAACACGTAGGGTTAGTGTTAGGGTTATAGACAGGGTTAATGTTAGGATAACAGGTAGGGTTTGTATTAGGGTTATAGACAGGGTTAATGTTAGGATAACACGTAGGGTTAGTGTTAGGGTTATAGACAGGGTTAATGTTAGGATAACACGTAGGGTTAGTGTTAGGGTTATAGACAGGGTTAATGTTAGGATAACAGGTAGGGTTAGTGTTAGGGTTATAGACAGGGTTAATGTTAGGATAACACGTAGGGTTAGTGTTAGGGTTATAGACAGGGTTAATGTTAGGATAACAGGTAGGGTTTGTGTTAGGGTTATAGACAGGGTTAATGTTAGGATAACACGTAGGGTTAGTGTTAGGGTTATAGACAGGGTTAATGTTAGGATAACACGTAGGGTTAGTGTTAGGGTTATAGACAGGGTTAATGTTAGGATAACACGTAGGGTTAGTGTTAGGGTTATAGACAGGGTTAATGTTAGGATAACACGTAGGGTTAGTGTTAGGGTTATAGACAGGGTTAATGTTAGGATAACAGGTAGGGTTAGTGTTAGGGTTATAGACAGGGTTAATGTTAGGATAACAGGTAGGGTTAGTGTTAGGGTTATAGACAGGGTTAATGTTAGGATAACAGGTAGGGTTTGTGTTAGGGTTATAGACAGGGTTAATGTTAGGATAACACGTAGGGTTAGTGTTAGGGTTATAGACAGGGTTAATGTTAGGATAACACGTAGGGTTAGTGTTAGGGTTATAGACAGGGTTAATGTTAGGATAACAGGTAGGGTTTGTGTTAGGGTTATAGACAGGGTTAATGTTAGGATAACACGTAGGGTTAGTGTTAGGGTTATAGACAGGGTTAATGTTAGGATAACAGGTAGGGTTTGTGTTAGGGTTATAGACAGGGTTAATGTTAGGATAACAGGTAGGGTTAGTGTTAGGGTTATAGACAGGGTTAATGTTAGGATAACACGTAGGGTTAGTGTTAGGGTTATAGACAGGGTTAATGTTAGGATAACACGTAGGGTTAGTGTTAGGGTTATAGACAGGGTTAATGTTAGGATAACAGGTAGGGTTTGTGTTAGGGTTATAGACAGGGTTAATGTTAGGATAACACGTAGGGTTAGTGTTAGGGTTATAGACAGGGTTAATGTTAGGATAACACGTAGGGTTAGTGTTAGGGTTATAGACAGGGTTAATGTTAGGATAACACGTAGGGTTAGTGTTAGGGTTATAGACAGGGTTAATGTTAGGATAACAGGTAGGGTTTGTGTTAGGGTTATAGACAGGGTTAATGTTAGGATAACAGGTAGGGTTAGTGTTAGGGTTATAGACAGGGTTAATGTTAGGATAACACGTAGGGTTAGTGTTAGGGTTATAGACAGGGTTAATGTTAGGATAACAGGTAGGGTTAGTGTTAGGGTTATAGACAGGGTTAATGTTAGGATAACAGGTAGGGTTAGTGTTAGGGTTATAGACAGGGTTAATGTTAGGATAACACGTAGGGTTAGTGTTAGGGTTATAAACAGGGTTAATGTTAGGATAACAGGTAGGGTTAGTGTTAGGGTTATAGACAGGGTTAATGTTAGGATAACACGTAGGGTTAGTGTTAGGGTTATAGACAGGGTTAATGTTAGGATAACACGTAGGGTTAGTGTTAGGGTTATAGACAGGGTTAATGTTAGGATAACAGGTAGGGTTTGTGTTAGGGTTATAGACAGGGTTAATGTTAGGATAACACGTAGGGTTAGTGTTAGGGTTATAGACAGGGTTAATGTTAGGATAACAGGTAGGGTTAGTGTTAGGGTTATAGACAGGGTTAATGTTAGGATAACAGGTAGGGTTAGTGTTAGGGTTATAGACAGGGTTAATGTTAGGATAACACGTAGGGTTAGTGTTAGGGTTATAGACAGGGTTAATGTTAGGATAACAGGTAGGGTTAGTGTTAGGGTTATAGACAGGGTTAATGTTAGGATAACAGGTAGGGTTTGTGTTAGGGTTATAGACAGGGTTAATGTTAGGATAACAGGTAGGGTTAGTGTTAGGGTTATAGACAGGGTTAATGTTAGGATAACACGTAGGGTTAGTGTTAGGGTTATAGACAGGGTTAATGTTAGGATAACAGGTAGGGTTAGTGTTAGGGTTATAGACAGGGTTAATGTTAGGATAACACGTAGGGTTAGTGTTAGGGTTATAGACAGGGTTAATGTTAGGATAACAGGTAGGGTTTGTGTTAGGGTTATAGACAGGGTTAATGTTAGGATAACACGTAGGGTTAGTGTTAGGGTTATAGACAGGGTTAATGTTAGGATAACACGTAGGGTTAGTGTTAGGGTTATAGACAGGGTTAATGTTAGGATAACACGTAGGGTTAGTGTTAGGGTTATAGACAGGGTTAATGTTAGGATAACAGGTAGGGTTAGTGTTAGGGTTATAGACAGGGTTAATGTTAGGATAACAGGTAGGGTTTGTGTTAGGGTTATAGACAGGGTTAATGTTAGGATAACAGGTAGGGTTAGTGTTAGGGTTATAGACAGGGTTAATGTTAGGATAACACGTAGGGTTAGTGTTAGGGTTATAGACAGGGTTAATGTTAGGATAACACGTAGGGTTAGTGTTAGGGTTATAGACAGGGTTAATGTTAGGATAACAGGTAGGGTTAGTGTTAGGGTTATAGACAGGGTTAATGTTAGGATAACACGTAGGGTTAGTGTTAGGGTTATAGACAGGGTTAATGTTAGGATAACAGGTAGGGTTTGTGTTAGGGTTATAGACAGGGTTAATGTTAGCATAACACGTAGGGTTAGTGTTAGGGTTATAGACAGGGTTAATGTTAGGATAACAGGTAGGGTTAGTGTTAGGGTTATAGACAGGGTTAATGTTAGGATAACAGGTAGGGTTAGTGTTAGGGTTATAGACAGGGTTAATGTTAGGATAACACGTAGGGTTAGTGTTAGGGTTATAGACAGGGTTAATGTTAGGATAACAGGTAGGGTTAGTGTTAGGGTTATAGACAGGGTTAATGTTAGGATAACAGGTAGGGTTTGTGTTAGGGTTATAGACAGGGTTAATGTTAGGATAACAGGTAGGGTTAGTGTTAGGGTTATAGACAGGGTTAATGTTAGGATAACACGTAGGGTTAGTGTTAGGGTTATAGACAGGGTTAATGTTAGGATAACAGGTAGGGTTAGTGTTAGGGTTATAGACAGGGTTAATGTTAGGATAACAGGTAGGGTTAGTGTTAGGGTTATAGACAGGGTTAATGTTAGGATAACACGTAGGGTTAGTGTTAGGGTTATAGACAGGGTTAATGTTAGGATAACAGGTAGGGTTAGTGTTAGGGTTATAGACAGGGTTAATGTTAGGATAACACGTAGGGTTAGTGTTAGGGTTATAGACAGGGTTAATGTTAGGATAACAGGTAGGGTTTGTGTTAGGGTTATAGACAGGGTTAATGTTAGGATAACACGTAGGGTTAGTGTTAGGGTTATAGACAGGGTTAATGTTAGGATAACACGTAGGGTTAGTGTTAGGGTTATAGACAGGGTTAATGTTAGGATAACAGGTAGGGTTTGTGTTAGGGTTATAGACAGGGTTAATGTTAGGATAACACGTAGGGTTAGTGTTAGGGTTATAGACAGGGTTAATGTTAGGATAACAGGTAGGGTTAGTGTTAGGGTTATAGACAGGGTTAATGTTAGGATAACAGGTAGGGTTTGTGTTAGGGTTATAGACAGGGTTAATGTTAGGATAACACGTAGGGTTAGTGTTAGGGTTATAGACAGGGTTAATGTTAGGATAACAGGTAGGGTTTGTGTTAGGGTTATAGACAGGGTTAATGTTAGGATAACAGGTAGGGTTAGTGTTAGGGTTATAGACAGGGTTAATGTTAGGATAACACGTAGGGTTAGTGTTAGGGTTATAGACAGGGTTAATGTTAGGATAACAGGTAGGGTTTGTGTTAGGGTTATAGACAGGGTTAATGTTAGGATAACACGTAGGGTTAGTGTTAGGGTTATAGACAGGGTTAATGTTAGGATAACAGGTAGGGTTAGTGTTAGGGTTATAGACAGGGTTAATGTTAGGATAACAGGTAGGGTTTGTGTTAGGGTTATAGACAGGGTTAATGTTAGGATAACAGGTAGGGTTTGTGTTAGGGTTATAGACAGGGTTAATGTTAGGATAACAGGTAGGGTTTGTGTTAGGGTTATAGACAGGGTTAATGTTAGGATAACACGTAGGGTTAGTGTTAGGGTTATAGACAGGGTTAATGTTAGGATAACACGTAGGGTTAGTGTTAGGGTTATAGACAGGGTTAATGTTAGGATAACAGGTAGGGTTTGTGTTAGGGTTATAGACAGGGTTAATGTTAGGATAACAGGTAGGGTTAGTGTTAGGGTTATAGACAGGGTTAATGTTAGGATAACACGTAGGGTTAGTGTTAGGGTTATAGACAGGGTTAATGTTAGGATAACAGGTAGGGTTAGTGTTAGGGTTATAGACAGGGTTAATGTTAGGATAACAGGTAGGGTTAGTGTTAGGGTTATAGACAGGGTTAATGTTAGGATAACACGTAGGGTTAGTGTTAGGGTTATAGACAGGGTTAATGTTAGGATAACAGGTAGGGTTTGTGTTAGGGTTATAGACAGGGTTAATGTTAGGATAACACGTAGGGTTAGTGTTAGGGTTATAGACAGGGTTAATGTTAGGATAACAGGTAGGGTTAGTGTTAGGGTTATAGACAGGGTTAATGTTAGGATAACAGGTAGGGTTAGTGTTAGGGTTATAGACAGGGTTAATGTTAGGATAACACGTAGGGTTAGTGTTAGGGTTATAGACAGGGTTAATGTTAGGATAACACGTAGGGTTTGTGTTAGGGTTATAGACAGGGTTAATGTTAGGATAACAGGTAGGGTTAGTGTTAGGGTTATAGACAGGGTTAATGTTAGGATAACAGGTAGGGTTTGTGTTAGGGTTATAGACAGGGTTAATGTTAGGATAACAGGTAGGGTTAGTGTTAGGGTTATAGACAGGGTTAATGTTAGGATAACACGTAGGGTTAGTGTTAGGGTTATAGACAGGGTTAATGTTAGGATAACAGGTAGGGTTTGTGTTAGGGTTATAGACAGGGTTAATGTTAGGATAACACGTAGGGTTAGTGTTAGGGTTATAGACAGGGTTAATGTTAGGATAACACGTAGGGTTAGTGTTAGGGTTATAGACAGGGTTAATGTTAGGATAACACGTAGGGTTAGTGTTAGGGTTATAGACAGGGTTAATGTTAGGATAACAGGTAGGGTTTGTGTTAGGGTTATAGACAGGGTTAATGTTAGGATAACAGGTAGGGTTTGTGTTAGGGTTATAGACAGGGTTAATGTTAGGATAACAGGTAGGGTTAGTGTTAGGGTTATAGACAGGGTTAATGTTAGGATAACAGGTAGGGTTAGTGTTAGGGTTATAGACAGGGTTAATGTTAGGATAACAGGTAGGGTTAGTGTTAGGGTTATAGACAGGGTTAATGTTAGGATAACAGGTAGGGTTAGTGTTAGGGTTATAGACAGGGTTAATGTTAGGATAACAGGTAGGGTTAGTGTTAGGGTTATAGACAGGGTTAATGTTAGGATAACAGGTAGGGTTAGTGTTAGGGTTATAGACAGGGTTAATGTTAGGATAACAGGTAGGGTTAGTGTTAGGGTTATAGACAGGGTTAATGTTAGGATAACAGGTAGGGTTAGTGTTAGGGTTATAGACAGGGTTAATTGTAAGGGTTTCAGGTAGGTTTAGTGTTATGCCGCGTACACACAATCAGATTTTCCATCAGAAAAACCTTTGATGGTTTTTCTGACGAAATTTTGCTCAAACTTGTGTTGCATACACACGGTCACACAAATCTTGTCGGAAATTCCGACCGTCAAGAACGCCGTGACGTACAAGACGTACGACAAGCCGAGATCAATGAAGTTCAATAGGCAGTTCGGCTCTTCTGCTTGATTCTAAGCATGCACGTTTTTTTGCGCGTCGGAATTGCATACAGACGATCGGAATTTCCGATGGGAACTTTTTCCATCGGAAAATTTGAGAACCAGCTCTCAAATTTTTCTTGTCGGAAATTCCGACAGAAAAATACCGATGGAGAATACACACGGTCAGAATTTCCGGCCAAAAGCTCACATCGGACTTTTCTTGTCGGAATTTCCTATTGTGTGTACGCAGCATTAGGGTTACAGTTAAAATTTGTGAATAGTTGCGTTTAAGGTTTACAGGTAGGGTTAGTGTGAGAGGAGACATTGTAGTTGATAGAGAGAATGATGCCCCCTCTTATATGTGTAGTACAGTGTAGCCTGTGTAGTACAATATGTGTAGTACAGTGTAGCCTGTGTAGTACAATATGTGTAGTACAGTGTAGCCTGTGTAGTACAATATGTGTAGTACAGTGTAGCCTGTGTAGTACAATATGTGTAGTACAGTGTAGCCTGTGTAGTACAATATGTGTCATACAGTGTAGCCTGTGTAGTACAGTGTAGCCTGTGTAGTACAATATGTGTAGTACAGTGTAGCCTGTGTAGTACAGTGTAGCCTGTGTAGTACAACATGTGTAGTACAATATGTGTAGTACAGTGTAGCCTGTGTAGTACAACATGTGTAGTACAGTGTAGCCTGTGTAGTACAGTGTAGCCTGTGTAGTACAATATGTGTAGTACAGTGTAGCCTGTGTAGTACAATATGTGTAGTACAGTGTAGCCTGTGTAGTACAATATGTGTAGTACAGTGTAGCCTGTGTAGTACAATATGTGTAGTACAGTGTAGCCTGTGTAGTACAATATGTGTAGTACAGTGTAGCCTGTGTAGTACAATATGTGTAGTACAGTGTAGCCTGTGTAGTACAATATATGTAGTACAGTGTAGCCTGTGTAGTACAATATGTGTAGTACAGTGTAGCCTGTGTAGTACAATATGTGTAGTACAGTGTAGCCTGTGTAGTACAATATGTGTAGTACAGTGTAGCCTGTGTAGTACAGTGTAGCCTGTGTAGTACAATATGTGTAGTACAGTGTAGCCTGTGTAGTACAGTGTAGCCTGTGTAGTACAATATGTGTAGTACAGTGTAGCCTGTGTAGTACAATATGTGTAGTACAGTGTAGCCTGTGTAGTACAATATATGTAGTACAGTGTAGCCTGTGTAGTACAGTGTAGCCTGTGTAGTACAATATGTGTAGTACAGTGTAGCCTGTGTAGTACAATATGTGTAGTACAGTGTAGCATGTGTAGTACAACATGTGTGTAGTACAGTGTAGCCTGTGTAGTACAGTGTAGCCTGTGTAGTACAATATATGTAGTACAGTGTAGCCTGTGTAGTACAATATGTGTAGTACAGTGTAGCCTATGTAGAGTAATATATGTAGTACAGTGTAGCCTGTGTAGTACAATATGTGTCATACAGTGTAGCCTGTGTAGTACAGTGTAGCCTGTGTAGTACAGTGTAGCATGTGTAGTACAATATGTGTAGTACAGTGTAGCCTGTGTAGTACAATATGTGTAGTACAGTGTAGCCTGTGTAGTACAATATATGTAGTACAGTGTAGCCTGTGTAGTACAATATATGTAGTACAGTGTAGCCTGTGTAGTACAATATGTGTAGTACAGTGTAGCCTGTGTAGTACAGTGTAGCCTGTGTAGTACAATATGTGTAGTACAGTGTAGCCTGTGTAGTACATTATATGTAGTACAGTGTAGCCTGTGTAGTACAGTGTAGCCTGTGTAGTACAATATGTGTCATACAGTGTAGCCTGTGTAGTACAATATATGTAGTACAGTGTAGCCTGTGTAGTACAGTGTAGCCTGTGTAGTACAATATGTGTCATACAGTGTAGCCTGTGTAGTACAATATGTGTAGTACAGTGTAGCCTGTGTAGTACAGTGTAGCCTGTGTAGTACAATATATGTAGTACAGTGTAGCCTGTGTAGTACAATATATGTAGTACAGTGTAGCCTGTGTAGTACAGTGTAGCTTGTGTAGTACAATATGTGTAGTACAGTGTAGCCTGTGTAGTACAATATGTGTCATACAGTGTAGCCTGTGTAGTACATTATATGTAGTACAGTGTAGCCTGTGTAGTACAGTGTAGCCTGTGTAGTACAATATATGTAGTACAGTGTAGCCTGTGTAGTACAATATATGTAGTACAGTGTAGCCTGTGTAGTACAATATATGTAGTACAGTGTAGCCTGTGTAGTACAGTGTAGCCTGTGTAGTACAATATGTGTCATACAGTGTAGCCTGTGTAGTACAGTGTAGCCTGTGTAGTACAATATGTGTCATACAGTGTAGCCTGTGTAGTACAATATATGTAGTACAGTGTAGCCTGTGTAGTACAATATGTGTAGTACAGTGTAGCCTGTGTAGTACAATATGTGTAGTACAGTGTAGCCTGTGTAGTACAATATGTGTAGTACAGTGTAGCCTGTGTAGTACAATATGTGTAGTACAGTGTAGCCTGTGTAGTACAATATATGTAGTACAGTGTAGCCTGTGTAGTACAATATGTGTAGTACAGTGTAGCCTGTGTAGTACAATATGTGTAGTACAGTGTAGCCTGTGTAGTACAATATATGTAGTACAGTGTAGCCTGTGTAGTACAATATGTGTCATACAGTGTAGCCTGTGTAGTACAATATGTGTAGTACAGTGTAGCCTGTGTAGTACAATATATGTAGTACAGTGTAGCCTGTGTAGTACAATATGTGTAGTACAGTGTAGCCTGTGTAGTACAGTGTAGCCTGTGTAGTACAATATATGTAGTACAGTGTAGCCTGTGTAGTACAATATATGTAGTACAGTGTAGCCTGTGTAGTACAGTGTAGCCTGTGTAGTACAATATGTGTAGTACAGTGTAGCCTGTGTAGTACAGTGTAGCCTGTGTAGTACAATATGTGTAGTACAGTGTAGCCTGTGTAGTACAGTGTAGCCTGTGTAGTACAATATGTGTAGTACAGTGTAGCCTGTGTAGTACAATATGTGTAGTACAGTGTAGCCTGTGTAGTACAATATGTGTAGTACAGTGTAGCCTGTGTAGTACAGTGTAGCCTGTGTAGTACAATATGTGTAGTACAGTGTAGCCTGTGTAGTACAATATATGTAGTACCGTGTAGCCTGTGTAGTACAATATGTGTACGTAGTACAGTGTAGCCTGTGTAGTACAATATGTGTAGTACAGTGTAGCCTGTGTAGTACAATATATGTAGTACAGTGTAGCCTGTATAGTACAGTGTAGCCTGTGTAGTACAATATGTGTCATACAGTGTAGCCTGTGTAGTACAATATGTGTAGTAGAGTGTAGCCTGTGTAGTACAATATGTGTCATACAGTGTAGCCTGTGTAGTACAATATGTGTAGTACAGTGTAGCCTGTGTAGTACAATATGTGTAGTACAGTGTAGCCTGTGTAGTACAATATATGTAGTACAGTGTAGCCTGTGTAGTACAGTGTAGCCTGTGTAGTACAATATGTGTCATACAGTGTAGCCTGTGTAGTACAATATGTGTAGTACAGTGTAGCCTGTGTAGTACAATATGTGTAGTACAGTGTAGCCGGTGTAGTACAATATGTGTAGTACAGTGTAGCCTGTGTAGTACAATATGTGTAGTACAGTGTAGCCTGTGTAGTACAGTGTAGCTTGTGTAGTACAATATGTGTAGTACAGTGTAGCCTGTGTAGTACAATATGTGTCATACAGTGTAGCCTGTGTAGTACAGTGTAGCCTGTGTAGTACAATATATGTAGTACAGTGTAGCCTGTGTAGTACAATATATGTAGTACAGTGTAGCCTGTGTAGTACAATATATGTAGTACAGTGTAGCCTGTGTAGTACAGTGTAGCCTGTGTAGTACAATATGTGTCATACAGTGTAGCCTGTGTAGTACAGTGTAGCCTGTGTAGTACAATATATGTAGTACAGTGTAGCCTGTGTAGTACAATATGTGTCATACAGTGTAGCCTGTGTAGTACAATATGTGTAGTACAGTGTAGCCTGTGTAGTACAATATATGTAGTACAGTGTAGCCTGTGTAGTACAATATATGTAGTACAGTGTAGCCTGTGTAGTACAATATATGTAGTACAGTGTAGCCTGTGTAGTACAATATGTGTCATACAGTGTAGCCTGTGTAGTACAATATGTGTAGCCTGTGTAGTACAATATGTGTAGTACAGTGTAGCCTGTGTAGTACAATATGTGTAGTACAGTGTAGCCTGTGTAGTACAATATGTGTAGTACAGTGTAGCCTGTGTAGTACAATATGTGTAGTACAGTGTAGCCTGTGTAGTACAATATATGTAGTACAGTGTAGCCTGTGTAGTACAATATGTGTAGTACAGTGTAGCCTGTGTAGTACAATATATGTAGTACAGTGTAGCCTGTGTAGTACAGTGTAGCCTGTGTAGTACAATATGTGTAGTACAGTGTAGCCTGTGTAGTACAGTGTAGCCTGTGTAGTACAATATGTGTAGTACAGTGTAGCCTGTGTAGTACAATATATGTAGTACAGTGTAGCCTGTGTAGTACAATATATGTAGTACAGTGTAGCCTGTGTAGTACAATATGTGTAGTACAGTGTAGCCTGTGTAGTACAATATATGTAGTACAGTGTAGCCTGTGTAGTACAATATGTGTAGTACAGTGTAGCCTGTGTAGTACAATATGTGTAGTACAGTGTAGCCTGTGTAGTACAATATATGTAGTACAGTGTAGCCTGTGTAGTACAATATGTGTAGTACAGTGTAGCCTGTGTAGTACAATATGTGTAGTACAGTGTAGCCTGTGTAGTACAATATGTGTAGTACAGTGTAGCCTGTGTAGTACAATATGTGTAGTACAGTGTAGCCTGTGTAGTACAATACGTGTAGTACAGTGTAGCCTGTGTAGTACAGTGTAGCCTGTGTAGTACAATATGTGTAGTACAGTGTAGCCTGTGTAGTACAACATGTGTAGTACAGTGTAGCCTGTGTAGTACAGTGTAGCCTGTGTAGTACAATATATGTAGTACAGTGTAGCCTGTGTAGTACAATATGTGTAGTACAGTGTAGCCTGTGTAGTACAATATGTGTAGTACAGTGTAGCCTGTGTAGTACAATATGTGTAGTACAGTGTAGCCTGTGTAGTACAGTGTAGCCTGTGTAGTACAATATGTGTAGTACAGTGTAGCCTGTGTAGTACAATATGTGTAGTACAGTGTAGCCTGTGTAGTACAATATATGTAGTACAGTGTAGCCTGTGTAGTACAATATGTGTAGTACAGTGTAGCCTGTGTAGTACAATATGTGTAGTACAGTGTAGCCTGTGTAGTACAATATGTGTAGTACAGTGTAGCCTGTGTAGTACAATATGTGTAGTACAGTGTAGCCTGTGTAGTACAGTGTAGCCTGTGTAGTACAATATGTGTAGTACAGTGTAGCCTGTGTAGTAAAATATATGTAGTACAGTGTAGCCTGTGTAGTACATTATATGTAGTACAGTGTAGCCTGTGTAGTACAGTGTAGCCTGTGTAGTACAATATGTGTAGTACAGTGTAGCCTGTGTAGTACAATATGTGTAGTACAGTGTAGCCTGTGTAGTACAGTGTAGCCTGTGTAGTACAATATGTGTAGTACAGTGTAGCCTGTGTAGTACAATATATGTAGTACAGTGTAGCCTGTGTAGTACAATATGTGTAGTACAGTGTAGCCTGTGTAGTACAGTGTAGCCTGTGTAGTACAATATATGTAGTACAGTGTAGCCTGTGTAGTACAATATATGTAGTACAGTGTAGCCTGTGTAGTACAATATGTGTAGTACAGTGTAGCCTGTGTAGTACAGTGTAGCCTGTGTAGTACAATATGTGTAGTACAGTGTAGCCTGTGTAGTACAATATGTGTAGTACAGTGTAGCCTGTGTAGTACAATATATGTAGTACAGTGTAGCCTGTGTAGTACAATATGTGTAGTACAGTGTAGCCTGTGTAGTACAATATATGTAGTACAGTGTAGCCTGTGTAGTACAATATATGTAGTACAGTGTAGCCTGTGTAGTACAGTGTAGCCTGTGTAGTACAATATATGTAGTACAGTGTAGCCTGTGTAGTACATTATATGTAGTACAGTGTAGCCTGTGTAGTACAGTGTAGCCTGTGTAGTACAATATGTGTAGTACAGTGTAGCCTGTGTAGTACAATATGTGTAGTACAGTGTAGCCTGTGTAGTACAGTGTAGCCTGTGTAGTACAATATGTGTAGTACAGTGTAGCCTGTGTAGTACAATATATGTAGTACAGTGTAGCCTGTGTAGTACAATATGTGTAGTACAGTGTAGCCTGTGTAGTACAGTGTAGCCTGTGTAGTACAATATATGTAGTACAGTGTAGCCTGTGTAGTACAATATATGTAGTACAGTGTAGCCTGTGTAGTACAGTGTAGCCTGTGTAGTACAATATGTGTAGTACAGTGTAGCCTGT
The DNA here is from genome assembly GCA_029206835.1 of Rana muscosa. Classification (NCBI taxonomy): domain Eukaryota; kingdom Metazoa; phylum Chordata; class Amphibia; order Anura; family Ranidae; genus Rana; species Rana muscosa. The sequence goes on along the minus strand of CM055125.1, from coordinate 337,458,133 downwards.
GTAGTACAGTGTAGCCTGTGTAGTACAATATGTGTAGTACAGTGTAGCCTGTGTAGTACAATATGTGTAGTACAGTGTAGCCTGTGTAGTACAATATATGTAGTACAGTGTAGCCTGTGTAGTACAATATGTGTAGTACAGTGTAGCCTGTGTAGTACAATATATGTAGTACAGTGTAGCCTGTGTAGTACAATATATGTAGTACAGTGTAGCCTGTGTAGTACAGTGTAGCCTGTGTAGTACAATATATGTAGTACAGTGTAGCCTGTGTAGTACAATATGTGTCATACAGTGTAGCCTGTGTAGTACAATATGTGTAGTACAGTGTAGCCTGTGTAGTACAATATATGTAGTACAGTGTAGCCTGTGTAGTACAATATGTGTAGTACAGTGTAGCCTGTGTAGTACAGTGTAGCCTGTGTAGTACAATATGTGTAGTACAGTGTAGCCTGTGTAGTACAATATGTGTCATACAGTGTAGCCTGTGTAGTACAGTGTAGCCTGTGTAGTACAATATGTGTAGTACAGTGTAGCCTGTGTAGTACAGTGTAGCCTGTGTAGTACAACATGTGTAGTACAATATGTGTAGTACAGTGTAGCCTGTGTAGTACAACATGTGTAGTACAGTGTAGCCTGTGTAGTACAGTGTAGCCTGTGTAGTACAATATGTGTAGTACAGTGTAGCCTGTGTAGTACAATATATGTAGTACAGTGTAGCCTGTGTAGTACAACATGTGTAGTACAGTGTAGCCTGTGTAGTACAATATGTGTAGTACAGTGTAGCCTGTGTAGTACAATATGTGTAGTACAGTGTAGCCTGTGTAGTACAATATGTGTAGTACAGTGTAGCCTGTGTAGTACAATATATGTAGTACAGTGTAGCCTGTGTAGTACAATATGTGTAGTACAGTGTAGCCTGTGTAGTACAATATGTGTAGTACAGTGTAGCCTGTGTAGTACAATATGTGTAGTACAGTGTAGCCTGTGTAGTACAATATGTGTAGTACAGTGTAGCCTGTGTAGTACAATATGTGTAGTACAGTGTAGCCTGTGTAGTACAATATATGTAGTACAGTGTAGCCTGTGTAGTACAATATGTGTAGTACAGTGTAGCCTGTGTAGTACAATATGTGTAGTACAGTGTAGCCTGTGTAGTACAATATGTGTAGTACAGTGTAGCCTGTGTAGTACAATATGTGTAGTACAGTGTAGCCTGTGTAGTACAGTGTAGCCTGTGTAGTACAATATATGTAGTACAGTGTAGCCTGTGTAGTACAGTGTAGCCTGTGTAGTACAATATGTGTAGTACAGTGTAGCCTGTGTAGTACAGTGTAGCCTGTGTAGTACAATATGTGTAGTACAGTGTAGCCTGTGTAGTACAATATGTGTAGTACAGTGTAGCCTGTGTAGTACAATATATGTAGTACAGTGTAGCCTGTGTAGTACAGTGTAGCCTGTGTAGTACAGTGTAGCCTGTGTAGTACAATATGTGTAGTACAGTGTAGCCTGTGTAGTACAATATGTGTAGTACAGTGTAGCATGTGTAGTACAACATGTGTGTAGTACAGTGTAGCCTGTGTAGTACAGTGTAGCCTGTGTAGTACAACATGTGTAGTACAGTGTAGCCTGTGTAGTACAGTGTAGCCTGTGTAGTACAATATATGTAGTACAGTGTAGCCTGTGTAGTACAATATGTGTAGTACAGTGTAGCCTATGTAGAGTAATATATGTAGTACAGTGTAGCCTGTGTAGTACAATATGTGTCATACAGTGTAGCCTGTGTAGTACAGTGTAGCCTGTGTAGTACAGTGTAGCATGTGTAGTACAATATGTGTAGTACAGTGTAGCCTGTGTAGTACAATATGTGTAGTACAGTGTAGCCTGTGTAGTACAATATATGTAGTACAGTGTAGCCTGTGTAGTACAATATATGTAGTACAGTGTAGCCTGTGTAGTACAATATGTGTAGTACAGTGTAGCCTGTGTAGTACAGTGTAGCCTGTGTAGTACAATATGTGTAGTACAGTGTAGCCTGTGTAGTACATTATATGTAGTACAGTGTAGCCTGTGTAGTACAGTGTAGCCTGTGTAGTACAATATGTGTCATACAGTGTAGCCTGTGTAGTACAGTGTAGCCTGTGTAGTACAATATGTGTCATACAGTGTAGCCTGTGTAGTACAATATATGTAGTACAGTGTAGCCTGTGTAGTACAGTGTAGCCTGTGTAGTACAATATGTGTCATACAGTGTAGCCTGTGTAGTACAATATGTGTAGTACAGTGTAGCCTGTGTAGTACAGTGTAGCCTGTGTAGTACAATATATGTAGTACAGTGTAGCCTGTGTAGTACAATATATGTAGTACAGTGTAGCCTGTGTAGTACAGTGTAGCTTGTGTAGTACAATATGTGTAGTACAGTGTAGCCTGTGTAGTACAATATGTGTCATACAGTGTAGCCTGTGTAGTACATTATATGTAGTACAGTGTAGCCTGTGTAGTACAGTGTAGCCTGTGTAGTACAATATATGTAGTACAGTGTAGCCTGTGTAGTACAATATATGTAGTACAGTGTAGCCTGTGTAGTACAATATATGTAGTACAGTGTAGCCTGTGTAGTACAGTGTAGCCTGTGTAGTACAATATGTGTCATACAGTGTAGCCTGTGTAGTACAGTGTAGCCTGTGTAGTACAATATGTGTCATACAGTGTAGCCTGTGTAGTACAATATATGTAGTACAGTGTAGCCTGTGTAGTACAATATGTGTAGTACAGTGTAGCCTGTGTAGTACAATATGTGTAGTACAGTGTAGCCTGTGTAGTACAGTGTAGCCTGTGTAGTACAATATGTGTAGTACAGTGTAGCCTGTGTAGTACAATATGTGTAGTACAGTGTAGCCTGTGTAGTACAATATATGTAGTACAGTGTAGCCTGTGTAGTACAATATGTGTAGTACAGTGTAGCCTGTGTAGTACAATATGTGTAGTACAGTGTAGCCTGTGTAGTACAATATATGTAGTACAGTGTAGCCTGTGTAGTACAATATGTGTCATACAGTGTAGCCTGTGTAGTACAATATGTGTAGTACAGTGTAGCCTGTGTAGTACAATATATGTAGTACAGTGTAGCCTGTGTAGTACAATATGTGTAGTACAGTGTAGCCTGTGTAGTACAGTGTAGCCTGTGTAGTACAATATATGTAGTACAGTGTAGCCTGTGTAGTACAATATATGTAGTACAGTGTAGCCTGTGTAGTACAGTGTAGCCTGTGTAGTACAATATGTGTAGTACAGTGTAGCCTGTGTAGTACAGTGTAGCCTGTGTAGTACAATATGTGTAGTACAGTGTAGCCTGTGTAGTACAGTGTAGCCTGTGTAGTACAATATGTGTAGTACAGTGTAGCCTGTGTAGTACAATATGTGTAGTACAGTGTAGCCTGTGTAGTACAGTGTAGCCTGTGTAGTACAATATGTGTAGTACAGTGTAGCCTGTGTAGTACAATATATGTAGTACCGTGTAGCCTGTGTAGTACAATATGTGTACGTAGTACAGTGTAGCCTGTGTAGTACAATATGTGTAGTACAGTGTAGCCTGTGTAGTACAATATATGTAGTACAGTGTAGCCTGTATAGTACAGTGTAGCCTGTGTAGTACAATATGTGTCATACAGTGTAGCCTGTGTAGTACAATATGTGTAGTAGAGTGTAGCCTGTGTAGTACAATATGTGTCATACAGTGTAGCCTGTGTAGTACAATATGTGTAGTACAGTGTAGCCTGTGTAGTACAATATGTGTAGTACAGTGTAGCCTGTGTAGTACAATATATGTAGTACAGTGTAGCCTGTGTAGTACAGTGTAGCCTGTGTAGTACAATATGTGTCATACAGTGTAGCCTGTGTAGTACAATATGTGTAGTACAGTGTAGCCTGTGTAGTACAATATGTGTAGTACAGTGTAGCCGGTGTAGTACAATATGTGTAGTACAGTGTAGCCTGTGTAGTACAATATGTGTAGTACAGTGTAGCCTGTGTAGTACAGTGTAGCTTGTGTAGTACAATATGTGTAGTACAGTGTAGCCTGTGTAGTACAATATGTGTCATACAGTGTAGCCTGTGTAGTACAGTGTAGCCTGTGTAGTACAATATATGTAGTACAGTGTAGCCTGTGTAGTACAATATATGTAGTACAGTGTAGCCTGTGTAGTACAATATATGTAGTACAGTGTAGCCTGTGTAGTACAGTGTAGCCTGTGTAGTACAATATGTGTCATACAGTGTAGCCTGTGTAGTACAGTGTAGCCTGTGTAGTACAATATATGTAGTACAGTGTAGCCTGTGTAGTACAATATGTGTCATACAGTGTAGCCTGTGTAGTACAATATATGTAGTACAGTGTAGCCTGTGTAGTACAATATATGTAGTACAGTGTAGCCTGTGTAGTACAATATGTGTCATACAGTGTAGCCTGTGTAGTACAATATGTGTAGCCTGTGTAGTACAATATGTGTAGTACAGTGTAGCCTGTGTAGTACAATATGTGTAGTACAGTGTAGCCTGTGTAGTACAATATGTGTAGTACAGTGTAGCCTGTGTAGTACAATATGTGTAGTACAGTGTAGCCTGTGTAGTACAATATATGTAGTACAGTGTAGCCTGTGTAGTACAATATGTGTAGTACAGTGTAGCCTGTGTAGTACAATATATGTAGTACAGTGTAGCCTGTGTAGTACAGTGTAGCCTGTGTAGTACAATATGTGTAGTACAGTGTAGCCTGTGTAGTACAGTGTAGCCTGTGTAGTACAATATGTGTAGTACAGTGTAGCCTGTGTAGTACAATATATGTAGTACAGTGTAGCCTGTGTAGTACAATATATGTAGTACAGTGTAGCCTGTGTAGTACAATATGTGTAGTACAGTGTAGCCTGTGTAGTACAATATATGTAGTACAGTGTAGCCTGTGTAGTACAATATGTGTAGTACAGTGTAGCCTGTGTAGTACAATATGTGTAGTACAGTGTAGCCTGTGTAGTACAATATATGTAGTACAGTGTAGCCTGTGTAGTACAATATGTGTAGTACAGTGTAGCCTGTGTAGTACAATATGTGTAGTACAGTGTAGCCTGTGTAGTACAATATGTGTAGTACAGTGTAGCCTGTGTAGTACAATATGTGTAGTACAGTGTAGCCTGTGTAGTACAATACGTGTAGTACAGTGTAGCCTGTGTAGTACAGTGTAGCCTGTGTAGTACAATATGTGTAGTACAGTGTAGCCTGTGTAGTACAACATGTGTAGTACAGTGTAGCCTGTGTAGTACAGTGTAGCCTGTGTAGTACAATATATGTAGTACAGTGTAGCCTGTGTAGTACAATATGTGTAGTACAGTGTAGCCTGTGTAGTACAATATGTGTAGTACAGTGTAGCCTGTGTAGTACAATATGTGTAGTACAGTGTAGCCTGTGTAGTACAGTGTAGCCTGTGTAGTACAATATGTGTAGTACAGTGTAGCCTGTGTAGTACAATATGTGTAGTACAGTGTAGCCTGTGTAGTACAATATGTGTAGTACAGTGTAGCCTGTGTAGTACAGTGTAGCCTGTGTAGTACAATATGTGTAGTACAGTGTAGCCTGTGTAGTACAATATATGTAGTACAGTGTAGCCTGTGTAGTACATTATATGTAGTACAGTGTAGCCTGTGTAGTACAGTGTAGCCTGTGTAGTACAATATGTGTAGTACAGTGTAGCCTGTGTAGTACAATATGTGTAGTACAGTGTAGCCTGTGTAGTACAGTGTAGCCTGTGTAGTACAATATGTGTAGTACAGTGTAGCCTGTGTAGTACAATATATGTAGTACAGTGTAGCCTGTGTAGTACAATATGTGTAGTACAGTGTAGCCTGTGTAGTACAGTGTAGCCTGTGTAGTACAATATATGTAGTACAGTGTAGCCTGTGTAGTACAGTGTAGCCTGTGTAGTACAATATGTGTAGTACAGTGTAGCCTGTGTAGTACAGTGTAGCCTGTGTAGTACAATATGTGTAGTACAGTGTAGCCTGTGTAGTACAATATGTGTAGTACAGTGTAGCCTGTGTAGTACAATATATGTAGTACAGTGTAGCCTGTGTAGTACAATATGTGTAGTACAGTGTAGCCTGTGTAGTACAATATATGTAGTACAGTGTAGCCTGTGTAGTACAATATATGTAGTACAGTGTAGCCTGTGTAGTACAGTGTAGCCTGTGTAGTACAATATATGTAGTACAGTGTAGCCTGTGTAGTACAATATGTGTCATACAGTGTAGCCTGTGTAGTACAATATGTGTAGTACAGTGTAGCCTGTGTAGTACAATATATGTAGTACAGTGTAGCCTGTGTAGTACAATATGTGTAGTACAGTGTAGCCTGTGTAGTACAGTGTAGCCTGTGTAGTACAATATATGTAGTACAGTGTAGCCTGTGTAGTACAGTGTAGCCTGTGTAGTACAATATGTGTAGTACAGTGTAGCCTGTGTAGTACAGTGTAGCCTGTGTAGTACAATATGTGTAGTACAGTGTAGCCTGTGTAGTACAGTGTAGCCTGTGTAGTACAATATGTGTAGTACAGTGTAGCCTGTGTAGTACAATATATGTAGTACCGTGTAGCCTGTGTAGTACAATATGTGTAGTACAGTGTAGCCTGTGTAGTACAATATATGTAGTACAGTGTAGCCTGTATAGTACAGTGTAGCCTGTGTAGTACAATATGTGTCATACAGTGTAGCCTGTGTAGTACAATATGTGTAGTACAGTGTAGCCTGTGTAGTACAATATGTGTCATACAGTGTAGCCTGTGTAGTACAATATGTGTAGTACAGTGTAGCCTGTGTAGTACAATATGTGTAGTACAGTGTAGCCTGTGTAGTACAATATATGTAGTACAGTGTAGCCTGTGTAGTACAGTGTAGCCTGTGTAGTACAATATGTGTCATACAGTGTAGCCTGTGTAGTACAATATGTGTAGTACAGTGTAGCCTGTGTAGTACAATATGTGTAGTACAGTGTAGCCTGTGTAGTACAATATGTGTAGTACAGTGTAGCCTGTGTAGTACAATATGTGTAGTACAGTGTAGCCTGTGTAGTACAGTGTAGCTTGTGTAGTACAATATGTGTAGTACAGTGTAGCCTGTGTAGTACAATATGTGTCATACAGTGTAGCCTGTGTAGTACAGTGTAGCCTGTGTAGTACAATATATGTAGTACAGTGTAGCCTGTGTAGTACAATATGTGTAGTACAGTGTAGCCTGTGTAGTACAATATATGTAGTACAGTGTAGCCTGTGTAGTACAGTGTAGCCTGTGTAGTACAATATGTGTCATACAGTGTAGCCTGTGTAGTACAATATGTGTAGTACAGTGTAGCCTGTGTAGTACAATATGTGTAGTACAGTGTAGCCTGTGTAGTACAATATGTGTAGTACAGTGTAGCCTGTGTAGTACAGTGTAGCTTGTGTAGTACAATATGTGTAGTACAGTGTAGCCTGTGTAGTACAATATGTGTCATACAGTGTAGCCTGTGTAGTACAGTGTAGCCTGTGTAGTACAATATATGTAGTACAGTGTAGCCTGTGTAGTACAATATATGTAGTACAGTGTAGCCTGTGTAGTACAGTGTAGCCTGTGTAGTACAATATGTGTAGTACAGTGTAGCCTGTGTAGTACAATATGTGTAGTACAGTGTAGCCTGTGTAGTACAATATATGTAGTACAGTGTAGCCTGTGTAGTACAATATGTGTCATACAGTGTAGCCTGTGTAGTACAATATGTGTAGTACAGTGTAGCCTGTGTAGTACAATATGTGTAGTACAGTGTAGCCGGTGTAGTACAATATGTGTAGTACAGTGTAGCCTGTGTAGTACAATATGTGTAGTACAGTGTAGCCTGTGTAGTACAGTGTAGCCTGTGTAGTACAATATGTGTAGTACAGTGTAGCCTGTGTAGTACAATATGTGTAGTACAGTGTAGCCTGTGTAGTACAATATGTGTCATACAGTGTAGCCTGTGTAGTACAGTGTAGCCTGTGTAGTACAATATATGTAGTACAGTGTAGCCTGTGTAGTACAATATGTGTAGTACAGTGTAGCCTGTGTAGTACAATATATGTAGTACAGTGTAGCCTGTGTAGTACATTATATGTAGTACAGTGTAGCCTGTGTAGTACAGTGTAGCCTGTGTAGTACAATATGTGTAGTACAGTGTAGCCTGTGTAGTACAATATATGTAGTACAGTGTAGCCTGTGTAGTACAATATGTGTCATACAGTGTAGCCTGTGTAGTACAATATGTGTAGTACAGTGTAGCCTGTGTAGTACAATATATGTAGTACAGTGTAGCCTGTGTAGTACAGTGTAGCCTGTGTAGTACAATATATGTAGTACAGTGTAGCCTGTGTAGTACAATATATGTAGTACAGTGTAGCCTGTGTAGTACAATATGTGTAGTACAGTGTAGCCTGTGTAGTACAGTGTAGCCTGTGTAGTACAATATGTGTAGTACAGTGTAGCCTGTGTAGTACAATATATGTAGTACAGTGTAGCCTGTGTAGTACAATATGTGTAGTACAGTGTAGCCTGTGTAGTACAATATATGTAGTACAGTGTAGCCTGTGTAGTACAATATATGTAGTACAGTGTAGCCTGTGTAGTACAATATGTGTAGTACAGTGTAGCCTGTGTAGTACAACATGTGTAGTACAGTGTAGCCTGTGTAGTACAGTGTAGCCTGTGTAGTACAATATGTGTAGTACAGTGTAGCCTGTGTAGTACAGTGTAGCCTGTGTAGTACAATATGTGTAGTACAGTGTAGCCTGTGTAGTACAATATATGTAGTACAGTGTAGCCTGTGTAGTACAATATGTGTAGTACAGTGTAGCCTGTGTAGTACAATATATGTAGTACAGTGTAGCCTGTGTAGTACAATATATGTAGTACAGTGTAGCCTGTGTAGTACAATATGTGTAGTACAGTGTAGCCTGTGTAGTACAACATGTGTAGTACAGTGTAGCCTGTGTAGTACAGTGTAGCCTGTGTAGTACAATATGTGTAGTACAGTGTAGCCTGTGTAGTACAATATGTGTAGTACAGTGTAGCCTGTGTAGTACAATATGTGTAGTACAGTGTAGCCTGTGTAGTACAATATGTGTAGTACAGTGTAGCCTGTGTAGTACAATATATGTAGTACAGTGTAGCCTGTGTAGTACAATATGTGTAGTACAGTGTAGCCTGTGTAGTACAATATGTGTAGTACAGTGTAGCCTGTGTAGTACAATATGTGTAGTACAGTGTAGCCTGTGTAGTACAATATGTGTAGTACAGTGTAGCCTGTGTAGTACAGTGTAGCCTGTGTAGTACAATATGTGTAGTACAGTGTAGCCTGTGTAGTACAGTGTAGCCTGTGTAGTACAATATGTGTAGTACAGTGTAGCCTGTGTAGTACAATATGTGTAGTACAGTGTAGCCTGTGTAGTACAATATATGTAGTACAGTGTAGCCTGTGTAGTACAGTGTAGCCTGTGTAGTACAATATGTGTAGTACAGTGTAGCCTGTGTAGTACAATATGTGTAGTACAGTGTAGCCTGTGTAGTACAGTGTAGCCTGTGTAGTACAATATGTGTAGTACAGTGTAGCCTGTGTAGTACAATATGTGTAGTACAGTGTAGCCTGTGTAGTACAATATATGTAGTACAGTGTAGCCTGTGTAGTACAGTGTAGCCTGTGTAGTACAATATGTGTAGTACAGTGTAGCCTGTGTAGTACAATATGTGTAGTACAGTGTAGCATGTGTAGTACAACATGTGTGTAGTACAGTGTAGCCTGTGTAGTACAGTGTAGCCTGTGTAGTACAACATGTGTAGTACAGTGTAGCCTGTGTAGTACAGTGTAGCCTGTGTAGTACAATATATGTAGTACAGTGTAGCCTGTGTAGTACAATATGTGTAGTACAGTGTAGCCTATGTAGAGTAATATATGTAGTACAGTGTAGCCTGTGTAGTACAATATGTGTCATACAGTGTAGCCTGTGTAGTACAGTGTAGCCTGTGTAGTACAGTGTAGCATGTGTAGTACAATATGTGTAGTACAGTGTAGCCTGTGTAGTACAATATGTGTAGTACAGTGTAGCCTGTGTAGTACAATATATGTAGTACAGTGTAGCCTGTGTAGTACAATATATGTAGTACAGTGTAGCCTGTGTAGTACAATATGTGTAGTACAGTGTAGCCTGTGTAGTACAGTGTAGCCTGTGTAGTACAATATGTGTAGTACAGTGTAGCCTGTGTAGTACATTATATGTAGTACAGTGTAGCCTGTGTAGTACAGTGTAGCCTGTGTAGTACAATATGTGTCATACAGTGTAGCCTGTGTAGTACAGTGTAGCCTGTGTAGTACAATATGTGTCATACAGTGTAGCCTGTGTAGTACAATATATGTAGTACAGTGTAGCCTGTGTAGTACAGTGTAGCCTGTGTAGTACAATATGTGTCATACAGTGTAGCCTGTGTAGTACAATATGTGTAGTACAGTGTAGCCTGTGTAGTACAGTGTAGCCTGTGTAGTACAATATATGTAGTACAGTGTAGCCTGTGTAGTACAATATATGTAGTACAGTGTAGCCTGTGTAGTACAGTGTAGCTTGTGTAGTACAATATGTGTAGTACAGTGTAGCCTGTGTAGTACAATATGTGTCATACAGTGTAGCCTGTGTAGTACATTATATGTAGTACAGTGTAGCCTGTGTAGTACAGTGTAGCCTGTGTAGTACAATATATGTAGTACAGTGTAGCCTGTGTAGTACAATATATGTAGTACAGTGTAGCCTGTGTAGTACAATATATGTAGTACAGTGTAGCCTGTGTAGTACAGTGTAGCCTGTGTAGTACAATATGTGTCATACAGTGTAGCCTGTGTAGTACAGTGTAGCCTGTGTAGTACAATATGTGTCATACAGTGTAGCCTGTGTAGTACAATATATGTAGTACAGTGTAGCCTGTGTAGTACAATATGTGTAGTACAGTGTAGCCTGTGTAGTACAATATGTGTAGTACAGTGTAGCCTGTGTAGTACAGTGTAGCCTGTGTAGTACAATATGTGTAGTACAGTGTAGCCTGTGTAGTACAATATGTGTAGTACAGTGTAGCCTGTGTAGTACAATATATGTAGTACAGTGTAGCCTGTGTAGTACAATATGTGTAGTACAGTGTAGCCTGTGTAGTACAATATGTGTAGTACAGTGTAGCCTGTGTAGTACAATATATGTAGTACAGTGTAGCCTGTGTAGTACAATATGTGTCATACAGTGTAGCCTATGTAGTACAATATGTGTAGTACAGTGTAGCCTGTGTAGTACAATATATGTAGTACAGTGTAGCCTGTGTAGTACAATATGTGTAGTACAGTGTAGCCTGTGTAGTACAGTGTAGCCTGTGTAGTACAATATATGTAGTACAGTGTAGCCTGTGTAGTACAATATATGTAGTACAGTGTAGCCTGTGTAGTACAGTGTAGCCTGTGTAGTACAATATGTGTAGTACAGTGTAGCCTGTGTAGTACAATATGTGTAGTACAGTGTAGCCTGTGTAGTACAGTGTAGCCTGTGTAGTACAATATGTGTAGTACAGTGTAGCCTGTGTAGTACAATATGTGTAGTACAGTGTAGCCTGTGTAGTACAATATGTGTAGTACAGTGTAGCCTGTGTAGTACAGTGTAGCCTGTGTAGTACAATATGTGTAGTACAGTGTAGCCTGTGTAGTACAATATATGTAGTACCGTGTAGCCTGTGTAGTACAATATGTGTAGTACAGTGTAGCCTGTGTAGTACAGTGTAGCCTGTGTAGTACAATATGTGTAGTACAGTGTAGCCTGTGTAGTACAATATATGTAGTACAGTGTAGCCTGTATAGTACAGTGTAGCCTGTGTAGTACAATATGTGTCATACAGTGTAGCCTGTGTAATACAATATGTGTAGTAGAGTGTAGCCTGTGTAGTACAATATGTGTCATACAGTGTAGCCTGTGTAGTACAATATGTGTAGTACAGTGTAGCCTGTGTAGTACAATATGTGTAGTACAGTGTAGCCTGTGTAGTACAATATATGTAGTACAGTGTAGCCTGTGTAGTACAGTGTAGCCTGTGTAGTACAATATGTGTCATACAGTGTAGCCTGTGTAGTACAATATGTGTAGTACAGTGTAGCCTGTGTAGTACAATATGTGTCATACAGTGTAGCCTGTGTAGTACAGTGTAGCCTGTGTAGTACAATATATGTAGTACAGTGTAGCCTGTGTAGTACAATATATGTAGTACAGTGTAGCCTGTGTAGTACAATATATGTAGTACAGTGTAGCCTGTGTAGTACAGTGTAGCCTGTGTAGTACAATATGTGTCATACAGTGTAGCCTGTGTAGTACAGTGTAGCCTGTGTAGTACAATATATGTAGTACAGTGTAGCCTGTGTAGTACAATATGTGTCATACAGTGTAGCCTGTGTAGTACAGTGTAGCCTGTGTAGTACAGTGTAGCATGTGTAGTACAATATGTGTAGTACAGTGTAGCCTGTGTAGTACAATATGTGTAGTACAGTGTAGCCTGTGTAGTACAATATATGTAGTACAGTGTAGCCTGTGTAGTACAATATATGTAGTACAGTGTAGCCTGTGTAGTACAATATGTGTAGTACAGTGTAGCCTGTGTAGTACAATATATGTAGTACAGTGTAGCCTGTGTAGTACAATATGTGTAGTACAGTGTAGCCTGTGTAGTACAATATGTGTAGTACAGTGTAGCCTGTGTAGTACAATATATGTCATACAGTGTAGCCTGTGTAGTACAGTGTAGCCTGTGTAGTACAATATGTGTAGTACAGTGTAGCCTTTGTAGAGTAATATATGTAGTACAGTGTAGCCTGTGTAGTACAATATGTGTCATACAGTGTAGCCTGTGTAGTACAGTGTAGCCTGTGTAGTACAGTGTAGCATGTGTAGTACAATATGTGTAGTACAGTGTAGCCTGTGTAGTACAATATGTGTAGTACAGTGTAGCCTGTGTAGTACAATATATGTAGTACAGTGTAGCCTGTGTAGTACAATATGTGTAGTACAGTGTAGCCTGTGTAGTACAATATGTGTCATACAGTGTAGCCTGTGTAGTACAGTGTAGCCTGTGTAGTACAGTGTAGCCTGTGTAGTACAATATGTGTAGTACAGTGTAGCCTGTGTAGTACAATATGTGTAGTACAGTGTAGCCTGTGTAGTACAATATATGTAGTACAGTGTAGCCTGTGTAGTACAGTGTAGCCTGTGTAGTACAATATATGTAGTACAGTGTAGCCTGTGTAGTACAATATATGTAGTACAGTGTAGCCTGTGTAGTACAATATGTGTAGTACAGTGTAGCCTGTGTAGTACAATATGTGTCATACAGTGTAGCCTGTGTAGTACAGTGTAGCCTGTGTAGTACAGTGTAGCCTGTGTAGTACAATATGTGTAGTACAGTGTAGCCTGTGTAGTACAATATGTGTAGTACAGTGTAGCCTGTGTAGTACAATATATGTAGTACAGTGTAGCCTGTGTAGTACAGTGTAGCCTGTGTAGTACAATATATGTAGTACAGTGTAGCCTGTGTAGTACAATATATGTAGTACAGTGTAGCCTGTGTAGTACAATATGTGTAGTACAGTGTAGCCTGTGTAGTACAATATATGTAGTACAGTGTAGCCTGTGTAGTACAATATGTGTCATACAGTGTAGCCTGTGTAGTACAGTGTAGCCTGTGTAGTACAGTGTAGCATGTGTAGTACAATATGTGTAGTACAGTGTAGCCTGTGTAGTACAATATGTGTAGTACAGTGTAGCCTGTGTAGTACAATATATGTAGTACAGTGTAGCCTGTGTAGTACAATATATGTCATACAGTGTAGCCTGTGTAGTACAGTGTAGCCTGTGTAGTACAATATGTGTAGTACAGTGTAGCCTTTGTAGGGCCATATGTGTAGTACAGTGTAGCCTGTGTAGTACAATATGTGTAGTACAGTGTAGTCTGTGTAGTACAATATGTGTAGTACAGTGTAGCCTGTGTAGTACAATATGTGTAGTACAGTGTAGCCTGTGTAGTACAATATATGTAGTACAGTGTAGCCTGTGTAGTACCGTGTAGCCTGTGTAGTACAATATATGTAGTACAGTGTAGCCTGTGTAGTACAATATGTGTAGTACAGTGTAGCCTGTGTAGTACAATATGTGTAGTACAGTGTAGCCTGTGTAGTACAATATGTGTAGTACAGTGTAGCCTGTGTAGTACAATATGTGTCATACAGTGTAGCCTGTGTAGTACAGTGTAGCCTGTGTAGTACAATATGTGTAGTACAGTGTAGCCTGTGTAGTACAATATATGTAGTACAGTGTAGCCTGTGTAGTACAATATGTGTAGTACAGTGTAGCCTGTGTAGTACAATATGTGTAGTACAGTGTAGCCTGTGTAGTACAATATATGTAGTACAGTGTAGCCTGTGTAGTACAGTGTAGCCTGTGTAGTACAATATATGTAGTACAGTGTAGCCTGTGTAGTACAATATATGTAGTACAGTGTAGCCTGTGTAGTACAATATATGTAGTACAGTGTAGCCTGTGTGGTACAATATATGTAGTACAGTGTAGCCTGTGTAGTACAGTGTAGCCTGTGTAGTACAATATGTGTCATACAGTGTAGCCTGTGTAGTACAGTGTAGCCTGTGTAGTACAATATGTGTAGTACAGTGTAGCCTGTGTAGTACAATATATGTAGTACAGTGTAGCCTGTGTAGTACAATATGTGTAGTACAGTGTAGCCTGTGTAGTACAATATGTGTAGTACAGTGTAGCCTGTGTAGTACAATATATGTAGTACAGTGTAGCCTGTGTAGTACAGTGTAGCCTGTGTAGTACAATATATGTAGTACAGTGTAGCCTGTGTAGTACAATATATGTAGTACAGTGTAGCCTGTGTAGTACAATATGTGTAGTACAGTGTAGCCTATGTAGAGTAATATATGTAGTACAGTGTAGCCTGTGTAGTACAATATGTGTCATACAGTGTAGCCTGTGTAGTACAGTGTAGCCTGTGTAGTACAGTGTAGCATGTGTAGTACAATATGTGTAGTACAGTGTAGCCTGTGTAGTACAATATGTGTAGTACAGTGTAGCCTGTGTAGTACAATATGTGTAGTACAGTGTAGCCTGTGTAGTACAATATATGTAGTACAGTGTAGCCTGTGTAGTACAATATATGTAGTACAGTGTAGCCTGTGTAGTACAATATGTGTAGTACAGTGTAGCCTGTGTAGTACAATATGTGTAGTACAGTGTAGCCTGTGTAGTACAGTGTAGCCTGTGTAGTACAATATGTGTAGTACAGTGTAGCCTGTGTAGTACAATATATGTAGTACAGTGTAGCCTGTGTAGTACAATATGTGTAGTACAGTGTAGCCTGTGTAGTACAATACGTGTAGTACAGTGTAGCCTGTGTAGTACAGTGTAGCCTGTGTAGTACAATATGTGTAGTACAGTGTAGCCTGTGTAGTACAATACGTGTAGTACAGTGTAGCCTGTGTAGTACAGTGTAGCCTGTGTAGTACAATATGTGTAGTACAGTGTAGCCTGTGTAGTACAACATGTGTAGTACAGTGTAGCCTGTGTAGTACAGTGTAGCCTGTGTAGTACAATATATGTAGTACAGTGTAGCCTGTGTAGTACAATATGTGTAGTACAGTGTAGCCTGTGTAGTACAATATGTGTAGTACAGTGTAGCCTGTGTAGTACAATATGTGTAGTACAGTGTAGCCTGTGTAGTACAGTGTAGCCTGTGTAGTACAATATGTGTAGTACAGTGTAGCCTGTGTAGTACAATATGTGTAGTACAGTGTAGCCTGTGTAGTACAATATGTGTAGTACAGTGTAGCCTGTGTAGTACAATATGTGTAGTACAGTGTAGCCTGTGTAGTACAATATGTGTAGTACAGTGTAGCCTGTGTAGTACAATATGTGTAGTACAGTGTAGCCTGTGTAGTACAATACGTGTAGTACAGTGTAGCCTGTGTAGTACAGTGTAGCCTGTGTAGTACAATATGTGTAGTACAGTGTAGCCTGTGTAGTACAACATGTGTAGTACAGTGTAGCCTGTGTAGTACAGTGTAGCCTGTGTAGTACAATATATGTAGTACAGTGTAGCCTGTGTAGTACAATATGTGTAGTACAGTGTAGCCTGTGTAGTACAATATGTGTAGTACAGTGTAGCCTGTGTAGTACAATATGTGTAGTACAGTGTAGCCTGTGTAGTACAGTGTAGCCTGTGTAGTACAATATGTGTAGTACAGTGTAGCCTGTGTAGTACAATATGTGTAGTACAGTGTAGCCTGTGTAGTACAATATGTGTAGTACAGTGTAGCCTGTGTAGTACAATATGTGTAGTACAGTGTAGCCTGTGTAGTACAGTGTAGCCTGTGTAGTACAATATGTGTAGTACAGTGTAGCCTGTGTAGTACAATATATGTAGTACAGTGTAGCCTGTGTAGTACATTATATGTAGTACAGTGTAGCCTGTGTAGTACAGTGTAGCCTGTGTAGTACAATATGTGTAGTACAGTGTAGCCTGTGTAGTACAATATGTGTAGTACAGTGTAGCCTGTGTAGTACAGTGTAGCCTGTGTAGTACAATATGTGTAGTACAGTGTAGCCTGTGTAGTACAATATATGTAGTACAGTGTAGCCTGTGTAGTACAATATGTGTAGTACAGTGTAGCCTGTGTAGTACAGTGTAGCCTGTGTAGTACAATATATGTAGTACAGTGTAGCCTGTGTAGTACAGTGTAGCCTGTGTAGTACAATATGTGTAGTACAGTGTAGCCTGTGTAGTACAGTGTAGCCTGTGTAGTACAATATGTGTAGTACAGTGTAGCCTGTGTAGTACAATATGTGTAGTACAGTGTAGCCTGTGTAGTACAATATATGTAGTACAGTGTAGCCTGTGTAGTACAATATGTGTAGTACAGTGTAGCCTGTGTAGTACAATATATGTAGTACAGTGTAGCCTGTGTAGTACAATATATGTAGTACAGTGTAGCCTGTGTAGTACAGTGTAGCCTGTGTAGTACAATATATGTAGTACAGTGTAGCCTGTGTAGTACAATATGTGTCATACAGTGTAGCCTGTGTAGTACAATATGTGTAGTACAGTGTAGCCTGTGTAGTACAATATATGTAGTACAGTGTAGCCTGTGTAGTACAATATGTGTAGTACAGTGTAGCCTGTGTAGTACAGTGTAGCCTGTGTAGTACAATATATGTAGTACAGTGTAGCCTGTGTAGTACAGTGTAGCCTGTGTAGTACAATATGTGTAGTACAGTGTAGCCTGTGTAGTACAGTGTAGCCTGTGTAGTACAATATGTGTAGTACAGTGTAGCCTGTGTAGTACAGTGTAGCCTGTGTAGTACAATATGTGTAGTACAGTGTAGCCTGTGTAGTACAATATATGTAGTACAGTGTAGCCTGTGTAGTACAGTGTAGCCTGTGTAGTACAATATGTGTAGTACAGTGTAGCCTGTGTAGTACAATATGTGTAGTACAGTGTAGCCTGTGTAGTACAGTGTAGCCTGTGTAGTACAATATGTGTAGTACAGTGTAGCCTGTGTAGTACAATATATGTAGTACCGTGTAGCCTGTGTAGTACAATATGTGTAGTACAGTGTAGCCTGTGTAGTACAATATATGTAGTACAGTGTAGCCTGTATAGTACAGTGTAGCCTGTGTAGTACAATATGTGTCATACAGTGTAGCCTGTGTAGTACAATATGTGTAGTACAGTGTAGCCTGTGTAGTACAATATGTGTCATACAGTGTAGCCTGTGTAGTACAATATGTGTAGTACAGTGTAGCCTGTGTAGTACAATATGTGTAGTACAGTGTAGCCTGTGTAGTACAATATATGTAGTACAGTGTAGCCTGTGTAGCCTGTGTAGTACAATATGTGTCATACAGTGTAGCCTGTGTAGTACAATATGTGTAGTACAGTGTAGCCTGTGTAGTACAATATGTGTAGTACAGTGTAGCCTGTGTAGTACAATATGTGTAGTACAGTGTAGCCTGTGTAGTACAATATGTGTAGTACAGTGTAGCCTGTGTAGTACAGTGTAGCTTGTGTAGTACAATATGTGTAGTACAGTGTAGCCTGTGTAGTACAATATGTGTCATACAGTGTAGCCTGTGTAGTACAGTGTAGCCTGTGTAGTACAATATATGTAGTACAGTGTAGCCTGTGTAGTACAATATGTGTAGTACAGTGTAGCCTGTGTAGTACAATATATGTAGTACAGTGTAGCCTGTGTAGTACAGTGTAGCCTGTGTAGTACAATATGTGTCATACAGTGTAGCCTGTGTAGTACAATATGTGTAGTACAGTGTAGCCTGTGTAGTACAATATGTGTAGTACAGTGTAGCCTGTGTAGTACAATATGTGTAGTACAGTGTAGCCTGTGTAGTACAGTGTAGCTTGTGTAGTACAATATGTGTAGTACAGTGTAGCCTGTGTAGTACAATATGTGTCATACAGTGTAGCCTGTGTAGTACAGTGTAGCCTGTGTAGTACAATATATGTAGTACAGTGTAGCCTGTGTAGTACAATATATGTAGTACAGTGTAGCCTGTGTAGTACAGTGTAGCCTGTGTAGTACAATATGTGTAGTACAGTGTAGCCTGTGTAGTACAATATGTGTAGTACAGTGTAGCCTGTGTAGTACAATATATGTAGTACAGTGTAGCCTGTGTAGTACAGTGTAGCCTGTGTAGTACAATATGTGTCATACAGTGTAGCCTGTGTAGTACAATATGTGTAGTACAGTGTAGCCTGTGTAGTACAATATGTGTAGTACAGTGTAGCCGGTGTAGTACAATATGTGTAGTACAGTGTAGCCTGTGTAGTACAATATGTGTAGTACAGTGTAGCCTGTGTAGTACAGTGTAGCCTGTGTAGTACAATATGTGTAGTACAGTGTAGCCTGTGTAGTACAATATGTGTAGTACAGTGTAGCCTGTGTAGTACAATATGTGTCATACAGTGTAGCCTGTGTAGTACAGTGTAGCCTGTGTAGTACAATATATGTAGTACAGTGTAGCCTGTGTAGTACAATATGTGTAGTACAGTGTAGCCTGTGTAGTACAATATATGTAGTACAGTGTAGCCTGTGTAGTACATTATATGTAGTACAGTGTAGCCTGTGTAGTACAGTGTAGCCTGTGTAGTACAATATGTGTAGTACAGTGTAGCCTGTGTAGTACAATATATGTAGTACAGTGTAGCCTGTGTAGTACAATATGTGTCATACAGTGTAGCCTGTGTAGTACAATATGTGTAGTACAGTGTAGCCTGTGTAGTACAATATATGTAGTACAGTGTAGCCTGTGTAGTACAGTGTAGCCTGTGTAGTACAATATATGTAGTACAGTGTAGCCTGTGTAGTACAATATATGTAGTACAGTGTAGCCTGTGTAGTACAATATGTGTAGTACAGTGTAGCCTGTGTAGTACAGTGTAGCCTGTGTAGTAGAATATGTGTAGTACAGTGTAGCCTGTGTAGTACAATATATGTAGTACAGTGTAGCCTGTGTAGTACAATATGTGTAGTACAGTGTAGCCTGTGTAGTACAATATATGTAGTACAGTGTAGCCTGTGTAGTACAATATATGTAGTACAGTGTAGCCTGTGTAGTACAATATGTGTAGTACAGTGTAGCCTGTGTAGTACAACATGTGTAGTACAGTGTAGCCTGTGTAGTACAGTGTAGCCTGTGTAGTACAATATGTGTAGTACAGTGTAGCCTGTGTAGTACAGTGTAGCCTGTGTAGTACAATATGTGTAGTACAGTGTAGCCTGTGTAGTACAATATATGTAGTACAGTGTAGCCTGTGTAGTACAATATGTGTAGTACAGTGTAGCCTGTGTAGTACAATATATGTAGTACAGTGTAGCCTGTGTAGTACAATATATGTAGTACAGTGTAGCCTGTGTAGTACAATATGTGTAGTACAGTGTAGCCTGTGTAGTACAACATGTGTAGTACAGTGTAGCCTGTGTAGTACAGTGTAGCCTGTGTAGTACAATATGTGTAGTACAGTGTAGCCTGTGTAGTACAATATGTGTAGTACAGTGTAGCCTGTGTAGTACAATATGTGTAGTACAGTGTAGCCTGTGTAGTACAATATGTGTAGTACAGTGTAGCCTGTGTAGTACAATATATGTAGTACAGTGTAGCCTGTGTAGTACAATATGTGTAGTACAGTGTAGCCTGTGTAGTACAATATGTGTAGTACAGTGTAGCCTGTGTAGTACAATATGTGTAGTACAGTGTAGCCTGTGTAGTACAATATGTGTAGTACAGTGTAGCCTGTGTAGTACAGTGTAGCCTGTGTAGTACAATATGTGTAGTACAGTGTAGCCTGTGTAGTACAGTGTAGCATGTGTAGTACAATATGTGTAGTACAGTGTAGCCTGTGTAGTACAATATGTGTAGTACAGTGTAGCCTGTGTAGTACAATATGTGTAGTACAGTGTAGCCTGTGTAGTACAATATGTGTAGTACAGTGTAGCCTGTGTAGTACAATATGTGTAGTACAGTGTAGCCTGTGTAGTACAGTGTAGCCTGTGTAGTACAATATGTGTAGTACAGTGTAGCCTGTGTAGTACAATATGTGTAGTACAGTGTAGCCTGTGTAGTACAATATATGTAGTACAGTGTAGCCTGTGTAGTACAGTGTAGCCTGTGTAGTACAATATGTGTAGTACAGTGTAGCCTGTGTAGTACAATATGTGTAGTACAGTGTAGCATGTGTAGTACAACATGTGTGTAGTACAGTGTAGCCTGTGTAGTACAGTGTAGCCTGTGTAGTACAACATGTGTAGTACAGTGTAGCCTGTGTAGTACAGTGTAGCCTGTGTAGTACAATATATGTAGTACAGTGTAGCCTGTGTAGTACAATATGTGTAGTACAGTGTAGCCTATGTAGAGTAATATATGTAGTACAGTGTAGCCTGTGTAGTACAATATGTGTCATACAGTGTAGCCTGTGTAGTACAGTGTAGCCTGTGTAGTACAGTGTAGCATGTGTAGTACAATATGTGTAGTACAGTGTAGCCTGTGTAGTACAATATGTGTAGTACAGTGTAGCCTGTGTAGTACAATATATGTAGTACAGTGTAGCCTGTGTAGTACAATATATGTAGTACAGTGTAGCCTGTGTAGTACAATATGTGTAGTACAGTGTAGCCTGTGTAGTACAGTGTAGCCTGTGTAGTACAATATGTGTAGTACAGTGTAGCCTGTGTAGTACATTATATGTAGTACAGTGTAGCCTGTGTAGTACAGTGTAGCCTGTGTAGTACAATATGTGTCATACAGTGTAGCCTGTGTAGTACAGTGTAGCCTGTGTAGTACAATATGTGTCATACAGTGTAGCCTGTGTAGTACAATATATGTAGTACAGTGTAGCCTGTGTAGTACAGTGTAGCCTGTGTAGTACAATATGTGTCATACAGTGTAGCCTGTGTAGTACAATATGTGTAGTACAGTGTAGCCTGTGTAGTACAGTGTAGCCTGTGTAGTACAATATATGTAGTACAGTGTAGCCTGTGTAGTACAATATATGTAGTACAGTGTAGCCTGTGTAGTACAGTGTAGCTTGTGTAGTACAATATGTGTAGTACAGTGTAGCCTGTGTAGTACAATATGTGTCATACAGTGTAGCCTGTGTAGTACATTATATGTAGTACAGTGTAGCCTGTGTAGTACAGTGTAGCCTGTGTAGTACAATATATGTAGTACAGTGTAGCCTGTGTAGTACAATATATGTAGTACAGTGTAGCCTGTGTAGTACAATATATGTAGTACAGTGTAGCCTGTGTAGTACAGTGTAGCCTGTGTAGTACAATATGTGTCATACAGTGTAGCCTGTGTAGTACAGTGTAGCCTGTGTAGTACAATATGTGTCATACAGTGTAGCCTGTGTAGTACAATATATGTAGTACAGTGTAGCCTGTGTAGTACAATATGTGTAGTACAGTGTAGCCTGTGTAGTACAATATGTGTAGTACAGTGTAGCCTGTGTAGTACAGTGTAGCCTGTGTAGTACAATATGTGTAGTACAGTGTAGCCTGTGTAGTACAATATGTGTAGTACAGTGTAGCCTGTGTAGTACAATATATGTAGTACAGTGTAGCCTGTGTAGTACAATATGTGTAGTACAGTGTAGCCTGTGTAGTACAATATGTGTAGTACAGTGTAGCCTGTGTAGTACAATATATGTAGTACAGTGTAGCCTGTGTAGTACAATATGTGTCATACAGTGTAGCCTATGTAGTACAATATGTGTAGTACAGTGTAGCCTGTGTAGTACAATATATGTAGTACAGTGTAGCCTGTGTAGTACAATATGTGTAGTACAGTGTAGCCTGTGTAGTACAGTGTAGCCTGTGTAGTACAATATATGTAGTACAGTGTAGCCTGTGTAGTACAATATATGTAGTACAGTGTAGCCTGTGTAGTACAGTGTAGCCTGTGTAGTACAATATGTGTAGTACAGTGTAGCCTGTGTAGTACAATATGTGTAGTACAGTGTAGCCTGTGTAGTACAGTGTAGCCTGTGTAGTACAATATGTGTAGTACAGTGTAGCCTGTGTAGTACAATATGTGTAGTACAGTGTAGCCTGTGTAGTACAATATGTGTAGTACAGTGTAGCCTGTGTAGTACAGTGTAGCCTGTGTAGTACAATATGTGTAGTACAGTGTAGCCTGTGTAGTACAATATATGTAGTACCGTGTAGCCTGTGTAGTACAATATGTGTAGTACAGTGTAGCCTGTGTAGTACAGTGTAGCCTGT
This sequence comes from Rana muscosa, assembly GCA_029206835.1. Taxonomy (NCBI): domain Eukaryota; kingdom Metazoa; phylum Chordata; class Amphibia; order Anura; family Ranidae; genus Rana; species Rana muscosa. The sequence continues at coordinate 337,435,206 of CM055125.1, read as the reverse complement.
GTAGTACAATATGTGTAGTACAGTGTAGCCTGTGTAGTACAATATATGTAGTACAGTGTAGCCTGTATAGTACAGTGTAGCCTGTGTAGTACAATATGTGTCATACAGTGTAGCCTGTGTAGTACAATATGTGTAGTACAGTGTAGCCTGTGTAGTACAATATGTGTAGTACAGTGTAGCCTGTGTAGTACAATATATGTAGTACAGTGTAGCCTGTGTAGTACAGTGTAGCCTGTGTAGTACAATATGTGTCATACAGTGTAGCCTGTGTAGTACAATATGTGTAGTACAGTGTAGCCTGTGTAGTACAATATGTGTAGTACAGTGTAGCCTGTGTAGTACAGTGTAGCTTGTGTAGTACAATATGTGTAGTACAGTGTAGCCTGTGTAGTACAATATGTGTCATACAGTGTAGCCTGTGTAGTACAGTGTAGCCTGTGTAGTACAATATATGTAGTACAGTGTAGCCTGTGTAGTACAATATATGTAGTACAGTGTAGCCTGTGTAGTACAATATATGTAGTACAGTGTAGCCTGTGTAGTACAGTGTAGCCTGTGTAGTACAATATGTGTCATACAGTGTAGCCTGTGTAGTACAGTGTAGCCTGTGTAGTACAATATATGTAGTACAGTGTAGCCTGTGTAGTACAATATGTGTCATACAGTGTAGCCTGTGTAGTACAGTGTAGCCTGTGTAGTACAGTGTAGCATGTGTAGTACAATATGTGTAGTACAGTGTAGCCTGTGTAGTACAATATGTGTAGTACAGTGTAGCCTGTGTAGTACAATATATGTAGTACAGTGTAGCCTGTGTAGTACAATATATGTAGTACAGTGTAGCCTGTGTAGTACAATATGTGTAGTACAGTGTAGCCTGTGTAGTACAATATATGTAGTACAGTGTAGCCTGTGTAGTACAGTGTAGCCTGTGTAGTACAATATGTGTAGTACAGTGTAGCCTGTGTAGTACAATATGTGTAGTACAGTGTAGCATGTGTAGTACAACATGTGTGTAGTACAGTGTAGCCTGTGTAGTACAGTGTAGCCTGTGTAGTACAGTGTAGCCTGTGTAGTACAATATATGTAGTACAGTGTAGCCTGTGTAGTACAATATGTGTAGTACAGTGTAGCCTATGTAGAGTAATATATGTAGTACAGTGTAGCCTGTGTAGTACAATATGTGTCATACAGTGTAGCCTGTGTAGTACAGTGTAGCCTGTGTAGTACAGTGTAGCATGTGTAGTACAATATGTGTAGTACAGTGTAGCCTGTGTAGTACAATATGTGTAGTACAGTGTAGCCTGTGTAGTACAATATATGTAGTACAGTGTAGCCTGTGTAGTACAATATATGTAGTACAGTGTAGCCTGTGTAGTACAATATGTGTAGTACAGTGTAGCCTGTGTAGTACAGTGTAGCCTGTGTAGTACAATATGTGTAGTACAGTGTAGCCTGTGTAGTACATTATATGTAGTACAGTGTAGCCTGTGTAGTACAGTGTAGCCTGTGTAGTACAATATGTGTCATACAGTGTAGCCTGTGTAGTACAATATATGTAGTACAGTGTAGCCTGTGTAGTACAGTGTAGCCTGTGTAGTACAATATGTGTCATACAGTGTAGCCTGTGTAGTACAATATGTGTAGTACAGTGTAGCCTGTGTAGTACAGTGTAGCCTGTGTAGTACAATATATGTAGTACAGTGTAGCCTGTGTAGTACAATATATGTAGTACAGTGTAGCCTGTGTAGTACAGTGTAGCTTGTGTAGTACAATATGTGTAGTACAGTGTAGCCTGTGTAGTACAATATGTGTCATACAGTGTAGCCTGTGTAGTACATTATATGTAGTACAGTGTAGCCTGTGTAGTACAGTGTAGCCTGTGTAGTACAATATATGTAGTACAGTGTAGCCTGTGTAGTACAATATATGTAGTACAGTGTAGCCTGTGTAGTACAATATATGTAGTACAGTGTAGCCTGTGTAGTACAGTGTAGCCTGTGTAGTACAATATGTGTCATACAGTGTAGCCTGTGTAGTACAGTGTAGCCTGTGTAGTACAATATGTGTCATACAGTGTAGCCTGTGTAGTACAATATATGTAGTACAGTGTAGCCTGTGTAGTACAATATGTGTAGTACAGTGTAGCCTGTGTAGTACAATATGTGTAGTACAGTGTAGCCTGTGTAGTACAGTGTAGCCTGTGTAGTACAATATGTGTAGTACAGTGTAGCCTGTGTAGTACAATATGTGTAGTACAGTGTAGCCTGTGTAGTACAATATATGTAGTACAGTGTAGCCTGTGTAGTACAATATGTGTAGTACAGTGTAGCCTGTGTAGTACAATATGTGTAGTACAGTGTAGCCTGTGTAGTACAATATATGTAGTACAGTGTAGCCTGTGTAGTACAATATGTGTCATACAGTGTAGCCTGTGTAGTACAATATGTGTAGTACAGTGTAGCCTGTGTAGTACAATATATGTAGTACAGTGTAGCCTGTGTAGTACAATATGTGTAGTACAGTGTAGCCTGTGTAGTACAGTGTAGCCTGTGTAGTACAATATATGTAGTACAGTGTAGCCTGTGTAGTACAATATATGTAGTACAGTGTAGCCTGTGTAGTACAGTGTAGCCTGTGTAGTACAATATGTGTAGTACAGTGTAGCCTGTGTAGTACAGTGTAGCCTGTGTAGTACAATATGTGTAGTACAGTGTAGCCTGTGTAGTACAGTGTAGCCTGTGTAGTACAATATGTGTAGTACAGTGTAGCCTGTGTAGTACAATATGTGTAGTACAGTGTAGCCTGTGTAGTACAATATGTGTAGTACAGTGTAGCCTGTGTAGTACAGTGTAGCCTGTGTAGTACAATATGTGTAGTACAGTGTAGCCTGTGTAGTACAATATATGTAGTACCGTGTAGCCTGTGTAGTACAATATGTGTACGTAGTACAGTGTAGCCTGTGTAGTACAATATGTGTAGTACAGTGTAGCCTGTGTAGTACAATATATGTAGTACAGTGTAGCCTGTATAGTACAGTGTAGCCTGTGTAGTACAATATGTGTCATACAGTGTAGCCTGTGTAGTACAATATGTGTAGTAGAGTGTAGCCTGTGTAGTACAATATGTGTCATACAGTGTAGCCTGTGTAGTACAATATGTGTAGTACAGTGTAGCCTGTGTAGTACAATATGTGTAGTACAGTGTAGCCTGTGTAGTACAATATATGTAGTACAGTGTAGCCTGTGTAGTACAGTGTAGCCTGTGTAGTACAATATGTGTCATACAGTGTAGCCTGTGTAGTACAATATGTGTAGTACAGTGTAGCCTGTGTAGTACAATATGTGTAGTACAGTGTAGCCGGTGTAGTACAATATGTGTAGTACAGTGTAGCCTGTGTAGTACAATATGTGTAGTACAGTGTAGCCTGTGTAGTACAGTGTAGCTTGTGTAGTACAATATGTGTAGTACAGTGTAGCCTGTGTAGTACAATATGTGTCATACAGTGTAGCCTGTGTAGTACAGTGTAGCCTGTGTAGTACAATATATGTAGTACAGTGTAGCCTGTGTAGTACAATATATGTAGTACAGTGTAGCCTGTGTAGTACAATATATGTAGTACAGTGTAGCCTGTGTAGTACAGTGTAGCCTGTGTAGTACAATATGTGTCATACAGTGTAGCCTGTGTAGTACAGTGTAGCCTGTGTAGTACAATATATGTAGTACAGTGTAGCCTGTGTAGTACAATATGTGTCATACAGTGTAGCCTGTGTAGTACAATATGTGTAGTACAGTGTAGCCTGTGTAGTACAATATATGTAGTACAGTGTAGCCTGTGTAGTACAATATATGTAGTACAGTGTAGCCTGTGTAGTACAATATATGTAGTACAGTGTAGCCTGTGTAGTACAATATGTGTCATACAGTGTAGCCTGTGTAGTACAATATGTGTAGCCTGTGTAGTACAATATGTGTAGTACAGTGTAGCCTGTGTAGTACAATATGTGTAGTACAGTGTAGCCTGTGTAGTACAATATGTGTAGTACAGTGTAGCCTGTGTAGTACAATATGTGTAGTACAGTGTAGCCTGTGTAGTACAATATATGTAGTACAGTGTAGCCTGTGTAGTACAATATGTGTAGTACAGTGTAGCCTGTGTAGTACAATATATGTAGTACAGTGTAGCCTGTGTAGTACAGTGTAGCCTGTGTAGTACAATATGTGTAGTACAGTGTAGCCTGTGTAGTACAGTGTAGCCTGTGTAGTACAATATGTGTAGTACAGTGTAGCCTGTGTAGTACAATATATGTAGTACAGTGTAGCCTGTGTAGTACAATATATGTAGTACAGTGTAGCCTGTGTAGTACAATATGTGTAGTACAGTGTAGCCTGTGTAGTACAATATATGTAGTACAGTGTAGCCTGTGTAGTACAATATGTGTAGTACAGTGTAGCCTGTGTAGTACAATATGTGTAGTACAGTGTAGCCTGTGTAGTACAATATATGTAGTACAGTGTAGCCTGTGTAGTACAATATGTGTAGTACAGTGTAGCCTGTGTAGTACAATATGTGTAGTACAGTGTAGCCTGTGTAGTACAATATGTGTAGTACAGTGTAGCCTGTGTAGTACAATATGTGTAGTACAGTGTAGCCTGTGTAGTACAATACGTGTAGTACAGTGTAGCCTGTGTAGTACAGTGTAGCCTGTGTAGTACAATATGTGTAGTACAGTGTAGCCTGTGTAGTACAACATGTGTAGTACAGTGTAGCCTGTGTAGTACAGTGTAGCCTGTGTAGTACAATATATGTAGTACAGTGTAGCCTGTGTAGTACAATATGTGTAGTACAGTGTAGCCTGTGTAGTACAATATGTGTAGTACAGTGTAGCCTGTGTAGTACAATATGTGTAGTACAGTGTAGCCTGTGTAGTACAGTGTAGCCTGTGTAGTACAATATGTGTAGTACAGTGTAGCCTGTGTAGTACAATATGTGTAGTACAGTGTAGCCTGTGTAGTACAATATATGTAGTACAGTGTAGCCTGTGTAGTACAATATGTGTAGTACAGTGTAGCCTGTGTAGTACAATATGTGTAGTACAGTGTAGCCTGTGTAGTACAATATGTGTAGTACAGTGTAGCCTGTGTAGTACAATATGTGTAGTACAGTGTAGCCTGTGTAGTACAGTGTAGCCTGTGTAGTACAATATGTGTAGTACAGTGTAGCCTGTGTAGTAAAATATATGTAGTACAGTGTAGCCTGTGTAGTACATTATATGTAGTACAGTGTAGCCTGTGTAGTACAATATGTGTAGTACAGTGTAGCCTGTGTAGTACAGTGTAGCCTGTGTAGTACAATATGTGTAGTACAGTGTAGCCTGTGTAGTACAATATATGTAGTACAGTGTAGCCTGTGTAGTACAATATGTGTAGTACAGTGTAGCCTGTGTAGTACAGTGTAGCCTGTGTAGTACAATATATGTAGTACAGTGTAGCCTGTGTAGTACAATATATGTAGTACAGTGTAGCCTGTGTAGTACAGTGTAGCCTGTGTAGTACAATATGTGTAGTACAGTGTAGCCTGTGTAGTACAGTGTAGCCTGTGTAGTACAATATGTGTAGTACAGTGTAGCCTGTGTAGTACAATATGTGTAGTACAGTGTAGCCTGTGTAGTACAATATATGTAGTACAGTGTAGCCTGTGTAGTACAATATGTGTAGTACAGTGTAGCCTGTGTAGTACAATATATGTAGTACAGTGTAGCCTGTGTAGTACAATATATGTAGTACAGTGTAGCCTGTGTAGTACAGTGTAGCCTGTGTAGTACAATATATGTAGTACAGTGTAGCCTGTGTAGTACATTATATGTAGTACAGTGTAGCCTGTGTAGTACAGTGTAGCCTGTGTAGTACAATATGTGTAGTACAGTGTAGCCTGTGTAGTACAATATGTGTAGTACAGTGTAGCCTGTGTAGTACAGTGTAGCCTGTGTAGTACAATATGTGTAGTACAGTGTAGCCTGTGTAGTACAATATATGTAGTACAGTGTAGCCTGTGTAGTACAATATGTGTAGTACAGTGTAGCCTGTGTAGTACAGTGTAGCCTGTGTAGTACAATATATGTAGTACAGTGTAGCCTGTGTAGTACAATATATGTAGTACAGTGTAGCCTGTGTAGTACAGTGTAGCCTGTGTAGTACAATATGTGTAGTACAGTGTAGCCTGTGTAGTACAGTGTAGCCTGTGTAGTACAATATGTGTAGTACAGTGTAGCCTGTGTAGTACAATATGTGTAGTACAGTGTAGCCTGTGTAGTACAATATATGTAGTACAGTGTAGCCTGTGTAGTACAATATGTGTAGTACAGTGTAGCCTGTGTAGTACAATATATGTAGTACAGTGTAGCCTGTGTAGTACAATATATGTAGTACAGTGTAGCCTGTGTAGTACAGTGTAGCCTGTGTAGTACAATATATGTAGTACAGTGTAGCCTGTGTAGTACAATATGTGTCATACAGTGTAGCCTGTGTAGTACAATATGTGTAGTACAGTGTAGCCTGTGTAGTACAATATATGTAGTACAGTGTAGCCTGTGTAGTACAATATGTGTAGTACAGTGTAGCCTGTGTAGTACAGTGTAGCCTGTGTAGTACAATATGTGTAGTACAGTGTAGCCTGTGTAGTACAATATGTGTCATACAGTGTAGCCTGTGTAGTACAGTGTAGCCTGTGTAGTACAATATGTGTAGTACAGTGTAGCCTGTGTAGTACAGTGTAGCCTGTGTAGTACAACATGTGTAGTACAATATGTGTAGTACAGTGTAGCCTGTGTAGTACAACATGTGTAGTACAGTGTAGCCTGTGTAGTACAGTGTAGCCTGTGTAGTACAATATGTGTAGTACAGTGTAGCCTGTGTAGTACAATATATGTAGTACAGTGTAGCCTGTGTAGTACAACATGTGTAGTACAGTGTAGCCTGTGTAGTACAATATGTGTAGTACAGTGTAGCCTGTGTAGTACAATATGTGTAGTACAGTGTAGCCTGTGTAGTACAATATGTGTAGTACAGTGTAGCCTGTGTAGTACAATATATGTAGTACAGTGTAGCCTGTGTAGTACAATATGTGTAGTACAGTGTAGCCTGTGTAGTACAATATGTGTAGTACAGTGTAGCCTGTGTAGTACAATATGTGTAGTACAGTGTAGCCTGTGTAGTACAATATGTGTAGTACAGTGTAGCCTGTGTAGTACAATATGTGTAGTACAGTGTAGCCTGTGTAGTACAATATATGTAGTACAGTGTAGCCTGTGTAGTACAATATGTGTAGTACAGTGTAGCCTGTGTAGTACAATATGTGTAGTACAGTGTAGCCTGTGTAGTACAATATGTGTAGTACAGTGTAGCCTGTGTAGTACAATATGTGTAGTACAGTGTAGCCTGTGTAGTACAGTGTAGCCTGTGTAGTACAATATATGTAGTACAGTGTAGCCTGTGTAGTACAGTGTAGCCTGTGTAGTACAATATGTGTAGTACAGTGTAGCCTGTGTAGTACAATATGTGTAGTACAGTGTAGCCTGTGTAGTACAGTGTAGCCTGTGTAGTACAATATGTGTAGTACAGTGTAGCCTGTGTAGTACAATATGTGTAGTACAGTGTAGCCTGTGTAGTACAATATATGTAGTACAGTGTAGCCTGTGTAGTACAGTGTAGCCTGTGTAGTACAGTGTAGCCTGTGTAGTACAATATGTGTAGTACAGTGTAGCCTGTGTAGTACAATATGTGTAGTACAGTGTAGCATGTGTAGTACAACATGTGTGTAGTACAGTGTAGCCTGTGTAGTACAGTGTAGCCTGTGTAGTACAACATGTGTAGTACAGTGTAGCCTGTGTAGTACAGTGTAGCCTGTGTAGTACAATATATGTAGTACAGTGTAGCCTGTGTAGTACAATATGTGTAGTACAGTGTAGCCTATGTAGAGTAATATATGTAGTACAGTGTAGCCTGTGTAGTACAATATGTGTCATACAGTGTAGCCTGTGTAGTACAGTGTAGCCTGTGTAGTACAGTGTAGCATGTGTAGTACAATATGTGTAGTACAGTGTAGCCTGTGTAGTACAATATGTGTAGTACAGTGTAGCCTGTGTAGTACAATATATGTAGTACAGTGTAGCCTGTGTAGTACAATATATGTAGTACAGTGTAGCCTGTGTAGTACAATATGTGTAGTACAGTGTAGCCTGTGTAGTACAGTGTAGCCTGTGTAGTACAATATGTGTAGTACAGTGTAGCCTGTGTAGTACATTATATGTAGTACAGTGTAGCCTGTGTAGTACAGTGTAGCCTGTGTAGTACAATATGTGTCATACAGTGTAGCCTGTGTAGTACAGTGTAGCCTGTGTAGTACAATATGTGTCATACAGTGTAGCCTGTGTAGTACAATATATGTAGTACAGTGTAGCCTGTGTAGTACAATATGTGTCATACAGTGTAGCCTGTGTAGTACAATATGTGTAGTACAGTGTAGCCTGTGTAGTACAGTGTAGCCTGTGTAGTACAATATATGTAGTACAGTGTAGCCTGTGTAGTACAATATATGTAGTACAGTGTAGCCTGTGTAGTACAGTGTAGCTTGTGTAGTACAATATGTGTAGTACAGTGTAGCCTGTGTAGTACAATATGTGTCATACAGTGTAGCCTGTGTAGTACATTATATGTAGTACAGTGTAGCCTGTGTAGTACAGTGTAGCCTGTGTAGTACAATATATGTAGTACAGTGTAGCCTGTGTAGTACAATATATGTAGTACAGTGTAGCCTGTGTAGTACAATATATGTAGTACAGTGTAGCCTGTGTAGTACAGTGTAGCCTGTGTAGTACAATATGTGTCATACAGTGTAGCCTGTGTAGTACAGTGTAGCCTGTGTAGTACAATATGTGTCATACAGTGTAGCCTGTGTAGTACAATATATGTAGTACAGTGTAGCCTGTGTAGTACAATATGTGTAGTACAGTGTAGCCTGTGTAGTACAATATGTGTAGTACAGTGTAGCCTGTGTAGTACAGTGTAGCCTGTGTAGTACAATATGTGTAGTACAGTGTAGCCTGTGTAGTACAATATGTGTAGTACAGTGTAGCCTGTGTAGTACAATATATGTAGTACAGTGTAGCCTGTGTAGTACAATATGTGTAGTACAGTGTAGCCTGTGTAGTACAATATGTGTAGTACAGTGTAGCCTGTGTAGTACAATATATGTAGTACAGTGTAGCCTGTGTAGTACAATATGTGTCATACAGTGTAGCCTGTGTAGTACAATATGTGTAGTACAGTGTAGCCTGTGTAGTACAATATATGTAGTACAGTGTAGCCTGTGTAGTACAATATGTGTAGTACAGTGTAGCCTGTGTAGTACAGTGTAGCCTGTGTAGTACAATATATGTAGTACAGTGTAGCCTGTGTAGTACAATATATGTAGTACAGTGTAGCCTGTGTAGTACAGTGTAGCCTGTGTAGTACAATATGTGTAGTACAGTGTAGCCTGTGTAGTACAGTGTAGCCTGTGTAGTACAATATGTGTAGTACAGTGTAGCCTGTGTAGTACAGTGTAGCCTGTGTAGTACAATATGTGTAGTACAGTGTAGCCTGTGTAGTACAATATGTGTAGTACAGTGTAGCCTGTGTAGTACAATATGTGTAGTACAGTGTAGCCTGTGTAGTACAGTGTAGCCTGTGTAGTACAATATGTGTAGTACAGTGTAGCCTGTGTAGTACAATATATGTAGTACCGTGTAGCCTGTGTAGTACAATATGTGTACGTAGTACAGTGTAGCCTGTGTAGTACAATATGTGTAGTACAGTGTAGCCTGTGTAGTACAATATATGTAGTACAGTGTAGCCTGTATAGTACAGTGTAGCCTGTGTAGTACAATATGTGTCATACAGTGTAGCCTGTGTAGTACAATATGTGTAGTAGAGTGTAGCCTGTGTAGTACAATATGTGTCATACAGTGTAGCCTGTGTAGTACAATATGTGTAGTACAGTGTAGCCTGTGTAGTACAATATGTGTAGTACAGTGTAGCCTGTGTAGTACAATATATGTAGTACAGTGTAGCCTGTGTAGTACAGTGTAGCCTGTGTAGTACAATATGTGTCATACAGTGTAGCCTGTGTAGTACAATATGTGTAGTACAGTGTAGCCTGTGTAGTACAATATGTGTAGTACAGTGTAGCCGGTGTAGTACAATATGTGTAGTACAGTGTAGCCTGTGTAGTACAATATGTGTAGTACAGTGTAGCCTGTGTAGTACAGTGTAGCTTGTGTAGTACAATATGTGTAGTACAGTGTAGCCTGTGTAGTACAATATGTGTCATACAGTGTAGCCTGTGTAGTACAGTGTAGCCTGTGTAGTACAATATATGTAGTACAGTGTAGCCTGTGTAGTACAATATATGTAGTACAGTGTAGCCTGTGTAGTACAATATATGTAGTACAGTGTAGCCTGTGTAGTACAGTGTAGCCTGTGTAGTACAATATGTGTCATACAGTGTAGCCTGTGTAGTACAGTGTAGCCTGTGTAGTACAATATATGTAGTACAGTGTAGCCTGTGTAGTACAATATGTGTCATACAGTGTAGCCTGTGTAGTACAATATATGTAGTACAGTGTAGCCTGTGTAGTACAATATATGTAGTACAGTGTAGCCTGTGTAGTACAATATGTGTCATACAGTGTAGCCTGTGTAGTACAATATGTGTAGCCTGTGTAGTACAATATGTGTAGTACAGTGTAGCCTGTGTAGTACAATATGTGTAGTACAGTGTAGCCTGTATAGTACAATATGTGTAGTACAGTGTAGCCTGTGTAGTACAATATGTGTAGTACAGTGTAGCCTGTGTAGTACAATATATGTAGTACAGTGTAGCCTGTGTAGTACAATATGTGTAGTACAGTGTAGCCTGTGTAGTACAATATATGTAGTACAGTGTAGCCTGTGTAGTACAGTGTAGCCTGTGTAGTACAATATGTGTAGTACAGTGTAGCCTGTGTAGTACAGTGTAGCCTGTGTAGTACAATATGTGTAGTACAGTGTAGCCTGTGTAGTACAATATATGTAGTACAGTGTAGCCTGTGTAGTACAATATATGTAGTACAGTGTAGCCTGTGTAGTACAATATGTGTAGTACAGTGTAGCCTGTGTAGTACAATATATGTAGTACAGTGTAGCCTGTGTAGTACAATATGTGTAGTACAGTGTAGCCTGTGTAGTACAATATGTGTAGTACAGTGTAGCCTGTGTAGTACAATATATGTAGTACAGTGTAGCCTGTGTAGTACAATATGTGTAGTACAGTGTAGCCTGTGTAGTACAATATGTGTAGTACAGTGTAGCCTGTGTAGTACAATATGTGTAGTACAGTGTAGCCTGTGTAGTACAATACGTGTAGTACAGTGTAGCCTGTGTAGTACAGTGTAGCCTGTGTAGTACAATATGTGTAGTACAGTGTAGCCTGTGTAGTACAACATGTGTAGTACAGTGTAGCCTGTGTAGTACAGTGTAGCCTGTGTAGTACAATATATGTAGTACAGTGTAGCCTGTGTAGTACAATATGTGTAGTACAGTGTAGCCTGTGTAGTACAATATGTGTAGTACAGTGTAGCCTGTGTAGTACAATATGTGTAGTACAGTGTAGCCTGTGTAGTACAGTGTAGCCTGTGTAGTACAATATGTGTAGTACAGTGTAGCCTGTGTAGTACAATATGTGTAGTACAGTGTAGCCTGTGTAGTACAATATGTGTAGTACAGTGTAGCCTGTGTAGTACAATATGTGTAGTACAGTGTAGCCTGTGTAGTACAGTGTAGCCTGTGTAGTACAATATGTGTAGTACAGTGTAGCCTGTGTAGTACAATATATGTAGTACAGTGTAGCCTGTGTAGTACATTATATGTAGTACAGTGTAGCCTGTGTAGTACAGTGTAGCCTGTGTAGTACAATATGTGTAGTACAGTGTAGCCTGTGTAGTACAATATGTGTAGTACAGTGTAGCCTGTGTAGTACAGTGTAGCCTGTGTAGTACAATATGTGTAGTACAGTGTAGCCTGTGTAGTACAATATATGTAGTACAGTGTAGCCTGTGTAGTACAATATGTGTAGTACAGTGTAGCCTGTGTAGTACAGTGTAGCCTGTGTAGTACAATATATGTAGTACAGTGTAGCCTGTGTAGTACAGTGTAGCCTGTGTAGTACAATATGTGTAGTACAGTGTAGCCTGTGTAGTACAGTGTAGCCTGTGTAGTACAATATGTGTAGTACAGTGTAGCCTGTGTAGTACAATATGTGTAGTACAGTGTAGCCTGTGTAGTACAATATATGTAGTACAGTGTAGCCTGTGTAGTACAATATGTGTAGTACAGTGTAGCCTGTGTAGTACAATATATGTAGTACAGTGTAGCCTGTGTAGTACAATATATGTAGTACAGTGTAGCCTGTGTAGTACAGTGTAGCCTGTGTAGTACAATATATGTAGTACAGTGTAGCCTGTGTAGTACAATATGTGTCATACAGTGTAGCCTGTGTAGTACAATATGTGTAGTACAGTGTAGCCTGTGTAGTACAATATATGTAGTACAGTGTAGCCTGTGTAGTACAATATGTGTAGTACAGTGTAGCCTGTGTAGTACAGTGTAGCCTGTGTAGTACAATATATGTAGTACAGTGTAGCCTGTGTAGTACAGTGTAGCCTGTGTAGTACAATATGTGTAGTACAGTGTAGCCTGTGTAGTACAGTGTAGCCTGTGTAGTACAATATGTGTAGTACAGTGTAGCCTGTGTAGTACAGTGTAGCCTGTGTAGTACAATATGTGTAGTACAGTGTAGCCTGTGTAGTACAATATGTGTAGTACAGTGTAGCCTGTGTAGTACAATATGTGTAGTACAGTGTAGCCTGTGTAGTACAGTGTAGCCTGTGTAGTACAATATGTGTAGTACAGTGTAGCCTGTGTAGTACAATATATGTAGTACCGTGTAGCCTGTGTAGTACAATATGTGTAGTACAGTGTAGCTTGTGTAGTACAATATATGTAGTACAGTGTAGCCTGTATAGTACAGTGTAGCCTGTGTAGTACAATATGTGTCATACAGTGTAGCCTGTGTAGTACAATATGTGTAGTACAGTGTAGCCTGTGTAGTACAATATGTGTCATACAGTGTAGCCTGTGTAGTACAATATGTGTAGTACAGTGTAGCCTGTGTAGTACAATATGTGTAGTACAGTGTAGCCTGTGTAGTACAATATATGTAGTACAGTGTAGCCTGTGTAGTACAGTGTAGCCTGTGTAGTACAATATGTGTCATACAGTGTAGCCTGTGTAGTACAATATGTGTAGTACAGTGTAGCCTGTGTAGTACAATATGTGTAGTACAGTGTAGCCTGTGTAGTACAATATGTGTAGTACAGTGTAGCCTGTGTAGTACAGTGTAGCTTGTGTAGTACAATATGTGTAGTACAGTGTAGCCTGTGTAGTACAATATGTGTCATACAGTGTAGCCTGTGTAGTACAGTGTAGCCTGTGTAGTACAATATATGTAGTACAGTGTAGCCTGTGTAGTACAATATGTGTAGTACAGTGTAGCCTGTGTAGTACAATATATGTAGTACAGTGTAGCCTGTGTAGTACAGTGTAGCCTGTGTAGTACAATATGTGTCATACAGTGTAGCCTGTGTAGTACAATATGTGTAGTACAGTGTAGCCTGTGTAGTACAATATGTGTAGTACAGTGTAGCCTGTGTAGTACAATATGTGTAGTACAGTGTAGCCTGTGTAGTACAGTGTAGCTTGTGTAGTACAATATGTGTAGTACAGTGTAGCCTGTGTAGTACAATATGTGTCATACAGTGTAGCCTGTGTAGTACAGTGTAGCCTGTGTAGTACAATATATGTAGTACAGTGTAGCCTGTGTAGTACAATATATGTAGTACAGTGTAGCCTGTGTAGTACAGTGTAGCCTGTGTAGTACAATATGTGTAGTACAGTGTAGCCTGTGTAGTACAATATGTGTAGTACAGTGTAGCCTGTGTAGTACAATATATGTAGTACAGTGTAGCCTGTGTAGTACAGTGTAGCCTGTGTAGTACAATATGTGTCATACAGTGTAGCCTGTGTAGTACAATATGTGTAGTACAGTGTAGCCTGTGTAGTACAATATGTGTAGTACAGTGTAGCCGGTGTAGTACAATATGTGTAGTACAGTGTAGCCTGTGTAGTACAATATGTGTAGTACAGTGTAGCCTGTGTAGTACAGTGTAGCCTGTGTAGTACAATATGTGTAGTACAGTGTAGCCTGTGTAGTACAATATGTGTAGTACAGTGTAGCCTGTGTAGTACAATATGTGTCATACAGTGTAGCCTGTGTAGTACAGTGTAGCCTGTGTAGTACAATATATGTAGTACAGTGTAGCCTGTGTAGTACAATATGTGTAGTACAGTGTAGCCTGTGTAGTACAATATATGTAGTACAGTGTAGCCTGTGTAGTACATTATATGTAGTACAGTGTAGCCTGTGTAGTACAGTGTAGCCTGTGTAGTACAATATGTGTAGTACAGTGTAGCCTGTGTAGTACAATATATGTAGTACAGTGTAGCCTGTGTAGTACAATATGTGTCATACAGTGTAGCCTGTGTAGTACAATATGTGTAGTACAGTGTAGCCTGTGTAGTACAATATATGTAGTACAGTGTAGCCTGTGTAGTACAGTGTAGCCTGTGTAGTACAATATATGTAGTACAGTGTAGCCTGTGTAGTACAATATATGTAGTACAGTGTAGCCTGTGTAGTACAATATGTGTAGTACAGTGTAGCCTGTGTAGTACAGTGTAGCCTGTGTAGTACAATATGTGTAGTACAGTGTAGCCTGTGTAGTACAATATATGTAGTACAGTGTAGCCTGTGTAGTACAATATGTGTAGTACAGTGTAGCCTGTGTAGTACAATATATGTAGTACAGTGTAGCCTGTGTAGTACAATATATGTAGTACAGTGTAGCCTGTGTAGTACAATATGTGTAGTACAGTGTAGCCTGTGTAGTACAACATGTGTAGTACAGTGTAGCCTGTGTAGTACAGTGTAGCCTGTGTAGTACAATATGTGTAGTACAGTGTAGCCTGTGTAGTACAGTGTAGCCTGTGTAGTACAATATGTGTAGTACAGTGTAGCCTGTGTAGTACAATATATGTAGTACAGTGTAGCCTGTGTAGTACAATATGTGTAGTACAGTGTAGCCTGTGTAGTACAATATATGTAGTACAGTGTAGCCTGTGTAGTACAATATATGTAGTACAGTGTAGCCTGTGTAGTACAATATGTGTAGTACAGTGTAGCCTGTGTAGTACAACATGTGTAGTACAGTGTAGCCTGTGTAGTACAGTGTAGCCTGTGTAGTACAATATGTGTAGTACAGTGTAGCCTGTGTAGTACAATATGTGTAGTACAGTGTAGCCTGTGTAGTACAATATGTGTAGTACAGTGTAGCCTGTGTAGTACAATATATGTAGTACAGTGTAGCCTGTGTAGTACAGTGTAGCCTGTGTAGTACAATATGTGTAGTACAGTGTAGCCTGTGTAGTACAATATGTGTAGTACAGTGTAGCCTGTGTAGTACAGTGTAGCCTGTGTAGTACAATATGTGTAGTACAGTGTAGCCTGTGTAGTACAATATGTGTAGTACAGTGTAGCCTGTGTAGTACAATATATGTAGTACAGTGTAGCCTGTGTAGTACAGTGTAGCCTGTGTAGTACAATATGTGTAGTACAGTGTAGCCTGTGTAGTACAATATGTGTAGTACAGTGTAGCATGTGTAGTACAACATGTGTGTAGTACAGTGTAGCCTGTGTAGTACAGTGTAGCCTGTGTAGTACAACATGTGTAGTACAGTGTAGCCTGTGTAGTACAGTGTAGCCTGTGTAGTACAATATATGTAGTACAGTGTAGCCTGTGTAGTACAATATGTGTAGTACAGTGTAGCCTATGTAGAGTAATATATGTAGTACAGTGTAGCCTGTGTAGTACAATATGTGTCATACAGTGTAGCCTGTGTAGTACAGTGTAGCCTGTGTAGTACAGTGTAGCATGTGTAGTACAATATGTGTAGTACAGTGTAGCCTGTGTAGTACAATATGTGTAGTACAGTGTAGCCTGTGTAGTACAATATATGTAGTACAGTGTAGCCTGTGTAGTACAATATATGTAGTACAGTGTAGCCTGTGTAGTACAATATGTGTAGTACAGTGTAGCCTGTGTAGTACAGTGTAGCCTGTGTAGTACAATATGTGTAGTACAGTGTAGCCTGTGTAGTACATTATATGTAGTACAGTGTAGCCTGTGTAGTACAGTGTAGCCTGTGTAGTACAATATGTGTCATACAGTGTAGCCTGTGTAGTACAGTGTAGCCTGTGTAGTACAATATGTGTCATACAGTGTAGCCTGTGTAGTACAATATATGTAGTACAGTGTAGCCTGTGTAGTACAGTGTAGCCTGTGTAGTACAATATGTGTCATACAGTGTAGCCTGTGTAGTACAATATGTGTAGTACAGTGTAGCCTGTGTAGTACAGTGTAGCCTGTGTAGTACAATATATGTAGTACAGTGTAGCCTGTGTAGTACAATATATGTAGTACAGTGTAGCCTGTGTAGTACAGTGTAGCTTGTGTAGTACAATATGTGTAGTACAGTGTAGCCTGTGTAGTACAATATGTGTCATACAGTGTAGCCTGTGTAGTACATTATATGTAGTACAGTGTAGCCTGTGTAGTACAGTGTAGCCTGTGTAGTACAATATATGTAGTACAGTGTAGCCTGTGTAGTACAATATATGTAGTACAGTGTAGCCTGTGTAGTACAATATATGTAGTACAGTGTAGCCTGTGTAGTACAGTGTAGCCTGTGTAGTACAATATGTGTCATACAGTGTAGCCTGTGTAGTACAGTGTAGCCTGTGTAGTACAATATGTGTCATACAGTGTAGCCTGTGTAGTACAATATATGTAGTACAGTGTAGCCTGTGTAGTACAATATGTGTAGTACAGTGTAGCCTGTGTAGTACAATATGTGTAGTACAGTGTAGCCTGTGTAGTACAGTGTAGCCTGTGTAGTACAATATGTGTAGTACAGTGTAGCCTGTGTAGTACAATATGTGTAGTACAGTGTAGCCTGTGTAGTACAATATATGTAGTACAGTGTAGCCTGTGTAGTACAATATGTGTAGTACAGTGTAGCCTGTGTAGTACAATATGTGTAGTACAGTGTAGCCTGTGTAGTACAATATATGTAGTACAGTGTAGCCTGTGTAGTACAATATGTGTCATACAGTGTAGCCTATGTAGTACAATATGTGTAGTACAGTGTAGCCTGTGTAGTACAATATATGTAGTACAGTGTAGCCTGTGTAGTACAATATGTGTAGTACAGTGTAGCCTGTGTAGTACAGTGTAGCCTGTGTAGTACAATATATGTAGTACAGTGTAGCCTGTGTAGTACAATATATGTAGTACAGTGTAGCCTGTGTAGTACAGTGTAGCCTGTGTAGTACAATATGTGTAGTACAGTGTAGCCTGTGTAGTACAATATGTGTAGTACAGTGTAGCCTGTGTAGTACAGTGTAGCCTGTGTAGTACAATATGTGTAGTACAGTGTAGCCTGTGTAGTACAATATGTGTAGTACAGTGTAGCCTGTGTAGTACAATATGTGTAGTACAGTGTAGCCTGTGTAGTACAGTGTAGCCTGTGTAGTACAATATGTGTAGTACAGTGTAGCCTGTGTAGTACAATATATGTAGTACCGTGTAGCCTGTGTAGTACAATATGTGTAGTACAGTGTAGCCTGTGTAGTACAGTGTAGCCTGTGTAGTACAATATGTGTAGTACAGTGTAGCCTGTGTAGTACAATATATGTAGTACAGTGTAGCCTGTATAGTACAGTGTAGCCTGTGTAGTACAATATGTGTCATACAGTGTAGCCTGTGTAATACAATATGTGTAGTAGAGTGTAGCCTGTGTAGTACAATATGTGTCATACAGTGTAGCCTGTGTAGTACAATATGTGTAGTACAGTGTAGCCTGTGTAGTACAATATGTGTAGTACAGTGTAGCCTGTGTAGTACAATATATGTAGTACAGTGTAGCCTGTGTAGTACAGTGTAGCCTGTGTAGTACAATATGTGTCATACAGTGTAGCCTGTGTAGTACAATATGTGTAGTACAGTGTAGCCTGTGTAGTACAATATGTGTAGTACAGTGTAGCCTGTGTAGTACAGTGTAGCTTGTGTAGTACAATATGTGTAGTACAGTGTAGCCTGTGTAGTACAATATGTGTCATACAGTGTAGCCTGTGTAGTACAGTGTAGCCTGTGTAGTACAATATATGTAGTACAGTGTAGCCTGTGTAGTACAATATATGTAGTACAGTGTAGCCTGTGTAGTACAATATATGTAGTACAGTGTAGCCTGTGTAGTACAGTGTAGCCTGTGTAGTACAATATGTGTCATACAGTGTAGCCTGTGTAGTACAGTGTAGCCTGTGTAGTACAATATATGTAGTACAGTGTAGCCTGTGTAGTACAATATGTGTCATACAGTGTAGCCTGTGTAGTACAGTGTAGCCTGTGTAGTACAGTGTAGCATGTGTAGTACAATATGTGTAGTACAGTGTAGCCTGTGTAGTACAATATGTGTAGTACAGTGTAGCCTGTGTAGTACAATATATGTAGTACAGTGTAGCCTGTGTAGTACAATATATGTAGTACAGTGTAGCCTGTGTAGTACAATATGTGTAGTACAGTGTAGCCTGTGTAGTACAATATATGTAGTACAGTGTAGCCTGTGTAGTACAATATGTGTAGTACAGTGTAGCCTGTGTAGTACAATATGTGTAGTACAGTGTAGCCTGTGTAGTACAATATATGTCATACAGTGTAGCCTGTGTAGTACAGTGTAGCCTGTGTAGTACAATATGTGTAGTACAGTGTAGCCTTTGTAGAGTAATATATGTAGTACAGTGTAGCCTGTGTAGTACAATATGTGTCATACAGTGTAGCCTGTGTAGTACAGTGTAGCCTGTGTAGTACAGTGTAGCATGTGTAGTACAATATGTGTAGTACAGTGTAGCCTGTGTAGTACAATATGTGTAGTACAGTGTAGCCTGTGTAGTACAATATATGTAGTACAGTGTAGCCTGTGTAGTACAATATGTGTAGTACAGTGTAGCCTGTGTAGTACAATATGTGTCATACAGTGTAGCCTGTGTAGTACAGTGTAGCCTGTGTAGTACAGTGTAGCCTGTGTAGTACAATATGTGTAGTACAGTGTAGCCTGTGTAGTACAATATGTGTAGTACAGTGTAGCCTGTGTAGTACAATATATGTAGTACAGTGTAGCCTGTGTAGTACAGTGTAGCCTGTGTAGTACAATATATGTAGTACAGTGTAGCCTGTGTAGTACAATATATGTAGTACAGTGTAGCCTGTGTAGTACAATATGTGTAGTACAGTGTAGCCTGTGTAGTACAATATGTGTCATACAGTGTAGCCTGTGTAGTACAGTGTAGCCTGTGTAGTACAGTGTAGCCTGTGTAGTACAATATGTGTAGTACAGTGTAGCCTGTGTAGTACAATATGTGTAGTACAGTGTAGCCTGTGTAGTACAATATATGTAGTACAGTGTAGCCTGTGTAGTACAGTGTAGCCTGTGTAGTACAATATATGTAGTACAGTGTAGCCTGTGTAGTACAATATATGTAGTACAGTGTAGCCTGTGTAGTACAATATGTGTAGTACAGTGTAGCCTGTGTAGTACAATATATGTAGTACAGTGTAGCCTGTGTAGTACAATATGTGTAGTACAGTGTAGCCTGTGTAGTACAATATGTGTAGTACAGTGTAGCCTGTGTAGTACAATATATGTCATACAGTGTAGCCTGTGTAGTACAGTGTAGCCTGTGTAGTACAATATGTGTAGTACAGTGTAGCCTTTGTAGAGTAATATATGTAGTACAGTGTAGCCTGTGTAGTACAATATGTGTCATACAGTGTAGCCTGTGTAGTACAGTGTAGCCTGTGTAGTACAGTGTAGCATGTGTAGTACAATATGTGTAGTACAGTGTAGCCTGTGTAGTACAATATGTGTAGTACAGTGTAGCCTGTGTAGTACAATATATGTAGTACAGTGTAGCCTGTGTAGTACAATATGTGTAGTACAGTGTAGCCTGTGTAGTACAATATGTGTCATACAGTGTAGCCTGTGTAGTACAGTGTAGCCTGTGTAGTACAGTGTAGCCTGTGTAGTACAATATGTGTAGTACAGTGTAGCCTGTGTAGTACAATATGTGTAGTACAGTGTAGCCTGTGTAGTACAATATATGTAGTACAGTGTAGCCTGTGTAGTACAGTGTAGCCTGTGTAGTACAATATATGTAGTACAGTGTAGCCTGTGTAGTACAATATATGTAGTACAGTGTAGCCTGTGTAGTACAATATGTGTAGTACAGTGTAGCCTGTGTAGTACAATATGTGTCATACAGTGTAGCCTGTGTAGTACAGTGTAGCCTGTGTAGTACAGTGTAGCCTGTGTAGTACAATATGTGTAGTACAGTGTAGCCTGTGTAGTACAATATGTGTAGTACAGTGTAGCCTGTGTAGTACAATATATGTAGTACAGTGTAGCCTGTGTAGTACAGTGTAGCCTGTGTAGTACAATATATGTAGTACAGTGTAGCCTGTGTAGTACAATATATGTAGTACAGTGTAGCCTGTGTAGTACAATATGTGTAGTACAGTGTAGCCTGTGTAGTACAATATATGTAGTACAGTGTAGCCTGTGTAGTACAATATGTGTCATACAGTGTAGCCTGTGTAGTACAGTGTAGCCTGTGTAGTACAGTGTAGCATGTGTAGTACAATATGTGTAGTACAGTGTAGCCTGTGTAGTACAATATGTGTAGTACAGTGTAGCCTGTGTAGTACAATATATGTAGTACAGTGTAGCCTGTGTAGTACAATATATGTCATACAGTGTAGCCTGTGTAGTACAGTGTAGCCTGTGTAGTACAATATGTGTAGTACAGTGTAGCCTTTGTAGGGCCATATGTGTAGTACAGTGTAGCCTGTGTAGTACAATATGTGTAGTACAGTGTAGTCTGTGTAGTACAATATGTGTAGTACAGTGTAGCCTGTGTAGTACAATATGTGTAGTACAGTGTAGCCTGTGTAGTACAATATATGTAGTACAGTGTAGCCTGTGTAGTACCGTGTAGCCTGTGTAGTACAATATATGTAGTACAGTGTAGCCTGTGTAGTACAATATGTGTAGTACAGTGTAGCCTGTGTAGTACAATATGTGTAGTACAGTGTAGCCTGTGTAGTACAATATGTGTAGTACAGTGTAGCCTGTGTAGTACAATATGTGTCATACAGTGTAGCCTGTGTAGTACAGTGTAGCCTGTGTAGTACAATATGTGTAGTACAGTGTAGCCTGTGTAGTACAATATATGTAGTACAGTGTAGCCTGTGTAGTACAATATGTGTAGTACAGTGTAGCCTGTGTAGTACAATATGTGTAGTACAGTGTAGCCTGTGTAGTACAATATATGTAGTACAGTGTAGCCTGTGTAGTACAGTGTAGCCTGTGTAGTACAATATATGTAGTACAGTGTAGCCTGTGTAGTACAATATATGTAGTACAGTGTAGCCTGTGTAGTACAATATATGTAGTACAGTGTAGCCTGTGTGGTACAATATATGTAGTACAGTGTAGCCTGTGTAGTACAGTGTAGCCTGTGTAGTACAATATGTGTCATACAGTGTAGCCTGTGTAGTACAGTGTAGCCTGTGTAGTACAATATGTGTAGTACAGTGTAGCCTGTGTAGTACAATATATGTAGTACAGTGTAGCCTGTGTAGTACAATATGTGTAGTACAGTGTAGCCTGTGTAGTACAATATGTGTAGTACAGTGTAGCCTGTGTAGTACAATATATGTAGTACAGTGTAGCCTGTGTAGTACAGTGTAGCCTGTGTAGTACAATATATGTAGTACAGTGTAGCCTGTGTAGTACAATATATGTAGTACAGTGTAGCCTGTGTAGTACAATATGTGTAGTACAGTGTAGCCTATGTAGAGTAATATATGTAGTACAGTGTAGCCTGTGTAGTACAATATGTGTCATACAGTGTAGCCTGTGTAGTACAGTGTAGCCTGTGTAGTACAGTGTAGCATGTGTAGTACAATATGTGTAGTACAGTGTAGCCTGTGTAGTACAATATGTGTAGTACAGTGTAGCCTGTGTAGTACAATATGTGTAGTACAGTGTAGCCTGTGTAGTACAATATATGTAGTACAGTGTAGCCTGTGTAGTACAATATATGTAGTACAGTGTAGCCTGTGTAGTACAATATGTGTAGTACAGTGTAGCCTGTGTAGTACAATATATGTAGTACAGTGTAGCCTGTGTAGTACAGTGTAGCCTGTGTAGTACAATATGTGTAGTACAGTGTAGCCTGTGTAGTACAGTGTAGCCTGTGTAGTACAATATGTGTAGTACAGTGTAGCCTGTGTAGTACAATATATGTAGTACAGTGTAGCCTGTGTAGTACAATATGTGTAGTACAGTGTAGCCTGTGTAGTACAATACGTGTAGTACAGTGTAGCCTGTGTAGTACAGTGTAGCCTGTGTAGTACAATATGTGTAGTACAGTGTAGCCTGTGTAGTACAATACGTGTAGTACAGTGTAGCCTGTGTAGTACAGTGTAGCCTGTGTAGTACAATATGTGTAGTACAGTGTAGCCTGTGTAGTACAACATGTGTAGTACAGTGTAGCCTGTGTAGTACAGTGTAGCCTGTGTAGTACAATATATGTAGTACAGTGTAGCCTGTGTAGTACAATATGTGTAGTACAGTGTAGCCTGTGTAGTACAATATGTGTAGTACAGTGTAGCCTGTGTAGTACAATATGTGTAGTACAGTGTAGCCTGTGTAGTACAGTGTAGCCTGTGTAGTACAATATGTGTAGTACAGTGTAGCCTGTGTAGTACAATATGTGTAGTACAGTGTAGCCTGTGTAGTACAATATGTGTAGTACAGTGTAGCCTGTGTAGTACAATATGTGTAGTACAGTGTAGCCTGTGTAGTACAATATGTGTAGTACAGTGTAGCCTGTGTAGTACAATATGTGTAGTACAGTGTAGCCTGTGTAGTACAATACGTGTAGTACAGTGAAGCCTGTGTAGTACAGTGTAGCCTGTGTAGTACAATATGTGTAGTACAGTGTAGCCTGTGTAGTACAACATGTGTAGTACAGTGTAGCCTGTGTAGTACAGTGTAGCCTGTGTAGTACAATATATGTAGTACAGTGTAGCCTGTGTAGTACAATATGTGTAGTACAGTGTAGCCTGTGTAGTACAATATGTGTAGTACAGTGTAGCCTGTGTAGTACAATATGTGTAGTACAGTGTAGCCTGTGTAGTACAGTGTAGCCTGTGTAGTACAATATGTGTAGTACAGTGTAGCCTGTGTAGTACAATATGTGTAGTACAGTGTAGCCTGTGTAGTACAATATGTGTAGTACAGTGTAGCCTGTGTAGTACAATATGTGTAGTACAGTGTAGCCTGTGTAGTACAGTGTAGCCTGTGTAGTACAATATGTGTAGTACAGTGTAGCCTGTGTAGTACAATATATGTAGTACAGTGTAGCCTGTGTAGTACATTATATGTAGTACAGTGTAGCCTGTGTAGTACAGTGTAGCCTGTGTAGTACAATATGTGTAGTACAGTGTAGCCTGTGTAGTACAATATGTGTAGTACAGTGTAGCCTGTGTAGTACAGTGTAGCCTGTGTAGTACAATATGTGTAGTACAGTGTAGCCTGTGTAGTACAATATATGTAGTACAGTGTAGCCTGTGTAGTACAATATGTGTAGTACAGTGTAGCCTGTGTAGTACAGTGTAGCCTGTGTAGTACAATATATGTAGTACAGTGTAGCCTGTGTAGTACAGTGTAGCCTGTGTAGTACAATATGTGTAGTACAGTGTAGCCTGTGTAGTACAATATGTGTAGTACAGTGTAGCCTGTGTAGTACAATATGTGTAGTACAGTGTAGCCTGTGTAGTACAATATGTGTAGTACAGTGTAGCCTGTGTAGTACAATATGTGTAGTACAGTGTAGCCTGTGTAGTACAATATATGTAGTACAGTGTAGCCTGTGTAGTACAGTGTAGCCTGTGTAGTACAATATATGTAGTACAGTGTAGCCTGTGTAGTACAATATATGTAGTACAGTGTAGCCTGTGTAGTACAATATGTGTAGTACAGTGTAGCCTGTGTAGTACAATATATGTAGTACAGTGTAGCCTGTGTAGTACAATATGTGTCATACAGTGTAGCCTGTGTAGTACAGTGTAGCCTGTGTAGTACAGTGTAGCATGTGTAGTACAATATGTGTAGTACAGTGTAGCCTGTGTAGTACAATATGTGTAGTACAGTGTAGCCTGTGTAGTACAATATATGTAGTACAGTGTAGCCTGTGTAGTACAATATATGTCATACAGTGTAGCCTGTGTAGTACAGTGTAGCCTGTGTAGTACAATATGTGTAGTACAGTGTAGCCTTTGTAGGGCCATATGTGTAGTACAGTGTAGCCTGTGTAGTACAATATGTGTAGTACAGTGTAGTCTGTGTAGTACAATATGTGTAGTACAGTGTAGCCTGTGTAGTACAATATGTGTAGTACAGTGTAGCCTGTGTAGTACAATATATGTAGTACAGTGTAGCCTGTGTAGTACCGTGTAGCCTGTGTAGTACAATATATGTAGTACAGTGTAGCCTGTGTAGTACAATATGTGTAGTACAGTGTAGCCTGTGTAGTACAATATGTGTAGTACAGTGTAGCCTGTGTAGTACAATATGTGTAGTACAGTGTAGCCTGTGTAGTACAATATGTGTCATACAGTGTAGCCTGTGTAGTACAGTGTAGCCTGTGTAGTACAATATGTGTAGTACAGTGTAGCCTGTGTAGTACAATATATGTAGTACAGTGTAGCCTGTGTAGTACAATATGTGTAGTACAGTGTAGCCTGTGTAGTACAATATGTGTAGTACAGTGTAGCCTGTGTAGTACAATATATGTAGTACAGTGTAGCCTGTGTAGTACAGTGTAGCCTGTGTAGTACAATATATGTAGTACAGTGTAGCCTGTGTAGTACAATATATGTAGTACAGTGTAGCCTGTGTAGTACAATATATGTAGTACAGTGTAGCCTGTGTGGTACAATATATGTAGTACAGTGTAGCCTGTGTAGTACAGTGTAGCCTGTGTAGTACAATATGTGTCATACAGTGTAGCCTGTGTAGTACAGTGTAGCCTGTGTAGTACAATATGTGTAGTACAGTGTAGCCTGTGTAGTACAATATATGTAGTACAGTGTAGCCTGTGTAGTACAATATGTGTAGTACAGTGTAGCCTGTGTAGTACAATATGTGTAGTACAGTGTAGCCTGTGTAGTACAATATATGTAGTACAGTGTAGCCTGTGTAGTACAGTGTAGCCTGTGTAGTACAATATATGTAGTACAGTGTAGCCTGTGTAGTACAATATATGTAGTACAGTGTAGCCTGTGTAGTACAATATGTGTAGTACAGTGTAGCCTATGTAGAGTAATATATGTAGTACAGTGTAGCCTGTGTAGTACAATATGTGTCATACAGTGTAGCCTGTGTAGTACAGTGTAGCCTGTGTAGTACAGTGTAGCATGTGTAGTACAATATGTGTAGTACAGTGTAGCCTGTGTAGTACAATATGTGTAGTACAGTGTAGCCTGTGTAGTACAATATGTGTAGTACAGTGTAGCCTGTGTAGTACAATATATGTAGTACAGTGTAGCCTGTGTAGTACAATATATGTAGTACAGTGTAGCCTGTGTAGTACAATATGTGTAGTACAGTGTAGCCTGTGTAGTACAATATATGTAGTACAGTGTAGCCTGTGTAGTACAGTGTAGCCTGTGTAGTACAATATGTGTAGTACAGTGTAGCCTGTGTAGTACAGTGTAGCCTGTGTAGTACAATATGTGTAGTACAGTGTAGCCTGTGTAGTACAATATATGTAGTACAGTGTAGCCTGTGTAGTACAATATGTGTAGTACAGTGTAGCCTGTGTAGTACAATACGTGTAGTACAGTGTAGCCTGTGTAGTACAGTGTAGCCTGTGTAGTACAATATGTGTAGTACAGTGTAGCCTGTGTAGTACAATACGTGTAGTACAGTGTAGCCTGTGTAGTACAGTGTAGCCTGTGTAGTACAATATGTGTAGTACAGTGTAGCCTGTGTAGTACAACATGTGTAGTACAGTGTAGCCTGTGTAGTACAGTGTAGCCTGTGTAGTACAATATATGTAGTACAGTGTAGCCTGTGTAGTACAATATGTGTAGTACAGTGTAGCCTGTGTAGTACAATATGTGTAGTACAGTGTAGCCTGTGTAGTACAATATGTGTAGTACAGTGTAGCCTGTGTAGTACAGTGTAGCCTGTGTAGTACAATATGTGTAGTACAGTGTAGCCTGTGTAGTACAATATGTGTAGTACAGTGTAGCCTGTGTAGTACAATATGTGTAGTACAGTGTAGCCTGTGTAGTACAATATGTGTAGTACAGTGTAGCCTGTGTAGTACAATATGTGTAGTACAGTGTAGCCTGTGTAGTACAATATGTGTAGTACAGTGTAGCCTGTGTAGTACAATACGTGTAGTACAGTGAAGCCTGTGTAGTACAGTGTAGCCTGTGTAGTACAATATGTGTAGTACAGTGTAGCCTGTGTAGTACAACATGTGTAGTACAGTGTAGCCTGTGTAGTACAGTGTAGCCTGTGTAGTACAATATATGTAGTACAGTGTAGCCTGTGTAGTACAATATGTGTAGTACAGTGTAGCCTGTGTAGTACAATATGTGTAGTACAGTGTAGCCTGTGTAGTACAATATGTGTAGTACAGTGTAGCCTGTGTAGTACAGTGTAGCCTGTGTAGTACAATATGTGTAGTACAGTGTAGCCTGTGTAGTACAATATGTGTAGTACAGTGTAGCCTGTGTAGTACAATATGTGTAGTACAGTGTAGCCTGTGTAGTACAATATGTGTAGTACAGTGTAGCCTGTGTAGTACAGTGTAGCCTGTGTAGTACAATATGTGTAGTACAGTGTAGCCTGTGTAGTACAATATATGTAGTACAGTGTAGCCTGTGTAGTACATTATATGTAGTACAGTGTAGCCTGTGTAGTACAGTGTAGCCTGTGTAGTACAATATGTGTAGTACAGTGTAGCCTGTGTAGTACAATATGTGTAGTACAGTGTAGCCTGTGTAGTACAGTGTAGCCTGTGTAGTACAATATGTGTAGTACAGTGTAGCCTGTGTAGTACAATATATGTAGTACAGTGTAGCCTGTGTAGTACAATATGTGTAGTACAGTGTAGCCTGTGTAGTACAGTGTAGCCTGTGTAGTACAATATATGTAGTACAGTGTAGCCTGTGTAGTACAGTGTAGCCTGTGTAGTACAATATGTGTAGTACAGTGTAGCCTGTGTAGTACAATATGTGTAGTACAGTGTAGCCTGTGTAGTACAATATGTGTAGTACAGTGTAGCCTGTGTAGTACAATATATGTAGTACAGTGTAGCCTGTGTAGTACAATATGTGTAGTACAGTGTAGCCTGTGTAGTACAATATATGTAGTACAGTGTAGCCTGTGTAGTACAATATATGTAGTACAGTGTAGCCTGTGTAGTACAGTGTAGCCTGTGTAGTACAATATATGTAGTACAGTGTAGCCTGTGTAGTACAATATGTGTCATACAGTGTAGCCTGTGTAGTACAATATGTGTAGTACAGTGTAGCCTGTGTAGTACAATATATGTAGTACAGTGTAGCCTGTGTAGTACAATATGTGTAGTACAGTGTAGCCTGTGTAGTACAGTGTAGCCTGTGTAGTACAATATATGTAGTACAGTGTAGCCTGTGTAGTACAGTGTAGCCTGTGTAGTACAATATGTGTAGTACAGTGTAGCCTGTGTAGTACAGTGTAGCCTGTGTAGTACAATATGTGTAGTACAGTGTAGCCTGTGTAGTACAGTGTAGCCTGTGTAGTACAATATGTGTAGTACAGTGTAGCCTGTGTAGTACAATATGTGTAGTACAGTGTAGCCTGTGTAGTACAATATGTGTAGTACAGTGTAGCCTGTGTAGTACAGTGTAGCCTGTGTAGTACAATATGTGTAGTACAGTGTAGCCTGTGTAGTACAATATATGTAGTACCGTGTAGCCTGTGTAGTACAATATGTGTAGTACAGTGTAGCCTGTGTAGTACAATATATGTAGTACAGTGTAGCCTGTATAGTACAGTGTAGCCTGTGTAGTACAATATGTGTCATACAGTGTAGCCTGTGTAGTACAATATGTGTAGTACAGTGTAGCCTGTGTAGTACAATATGTGTCATACAGTGTAGCCTGTGTAGTACAATATGTGTAGTACAGTGTAGCCTGTGTAGTACAATATGTGTAGTACAGTGTAGCCTGTGTAGTACAATATATGTAGTACAGTGTAGCCTGTGTAGTACAGTGTAGCCTGTGTAGTACAATATGTGTCATACAGTGTAGCCTGTGTAGTACAATATGTGTAGTACAGTGTAGCCTGTGTAGTACAATATGTGTAGTACAGTGTAGCCTGTGTAGTACAATATGTGTAGTACAGTGTAGCCTGTGTAGTACAATATGTGTAGTACAGTGTAGCCTGTGTAGTACAGTGTAGCTTGTGTAGTACAATATGTGTAGTACAGTGTAGCCTGTGTAGTACAATATGTGTCATACAGTGTAGCCTGTGTAGTACAGTGTAGCCTGTGTAGTACAATATATGTAGTACAGTGTAGCCTGTGTAGTACAATATGTGTAGTACAGTGTAGCCTGTGTAGTACAATATATGTAGTACAGTGTAGCCTGTGTAGTACAGTGTAGCCTGTGTAGTACAATATGTGTCATACAGTGTAGCCTGTGTAGTACAATATGTGTAGTACAGTGTAGCCTGTGTAGTACAATATGTGTAGTACAGTGTAGCCTGTGTAGTACAATATGTGTAGTACAGTGTAGCCTGTGTAGTACAGTGTAGCTTGTGTAGTACAATATGTGTAGTACAGTGTAGCCTGTGTAGTACAATATGTGTCATACAGTGTAGCCTGTGTAGTACAGTGTAGCCTGTGTAGTACAATATATGTAGTACAGTGTAGCCTGTGTAGTACAATATATGTAGTACAGTGTAGCCTGTGTAGTACAGTGTAGCCTGTGTAGTACAATATGTGTAGTACAGTGTAGCCTGTGTAGTACAATATGTGTAGTACAGTGTAGCCTGTGTAGTACAATATATGTAGTACAGTGTAGCCTGTGTAGTACAGTGTAGCCTGTGTAGTACAATATGTGTCATACAGTGTAGCCTGTGTAGTACAATATGTGTAGTACAGTGTAGCCTGTGTAGTACAATATGTGTAGTACAGTGTAGCCGGTGTAGTACAATATGTGTAGTACAGTGTAGCCTGTGTAGTACAATATGTGTAGTACAGTGTAGCCTGTGTAGTACAGTGTAGCCTGTGTAGTACAATATGTGTAGTACAGTGTAGCCTGTGTAGTACAATATGTGTAGTACAGTGTAGCCTGTGTAGTACAATATGTGTCATACAGTGTAGCCTGTGTAGTACAGTGTAGCCTGTGTAGTACAATATATGTAGTACAGTGTAGCCTGTGTAGTACAATATGTGTAGTACAGTGTAGCCTGTGTAGTACAATATATGTAGTACAGTGTAGCCTGTGTAGTACATTATATGTAGTACAGTGTAGCCTGTGTAGTACAGTGTAGCCTGTGTAGTACAATATGTGTAGTACAGTGTAGCCTGTGTAGTACAATATATGTAGTACAGTGTAGCCTGTGTAGTACAATATGTGTCATACAGTGTAGCCTGTGTAGTACAATATGTGTAGTACAGTGTAGCCTGTGTAGTACAATATATGTAGTACAGTGTAGCCTGTGTAGTACAGTGTAGCCTGTGTAGTACAATATATGTAGTACAGTGTAGCCTGTGTAGTACAATATATGTAGTACAGTGTAGCCTGTGTAGTACAATATGTGTAGTACAGTGTAGCCTGTGTAGTACAGTGTAGCCTGTGTAGTACAATATGTGTAGTACAGTGTAGCCTGTGTAGTACAATATATGTAGTACAGTGTAGCCTGTGTAGTACAATATGTGTAGTACAGTGTAGCCTGTGTAGTACAATATATGTAGTACAGTGTAGCCTGTGTAGTACAATATATGTAGTACAGTGTAGCCTGTGTAGTACAATATGTGTAGTACAGTGTAGCCTGTGTAGTACAACATGTGTAGTACAGTGTAGCCTGTGTAGTACAGTGTAGCCTGTGTAGTACAATATGTGTAGTACAGTGTAGCCTGTGTAGTACAGTGTAGCCTGTGTAGTACAATATGTGTAGTACAGTGTAGCCTGTGTAGTACAATATATGTAGTACAGTGTAGCCTGTGTAGTACAATATGTGTAGTACAGTGTAGCCTGTGTAGTACAATATATGTAGTACAGTGTAGCCTGTGTAGTACAATATATGTAGTACAGTGTAGCCTGTGTAGTACAATATGTGTAGTACAGTGTAGCCTGTGTAGTACAACATGTGTAGTACAGTGTAGCCTGTGTAGTACAGTGTAGCCTGTGTAGTACAATATGTGTAGTACAGTGTAGCCTGTGTAGTACAATATGTGTAGTACAGTGTAGCCTGTGTAGTACAATATGTGTAGTACAGTGTAGCCTGTGTAGTACAATATGTGTAGTACAGTGTAGCCTGTGTAGTACAATATATGTAGTACAGTGTAGCCTGTGTAGTACAATATGTGTAGTACAGTGTAGCCTGTGTAGTACAATATGTGTAGTACAGTGTAGCCTGTGTAGTACAATATGTGTAGTACAGTGTAGCCTGTGTAGTACAATATGTGTAGTACAGTGTAGCCTGTGTAGTACAGTGTAGCCTGTGTAGTACAATATGTGTAGTACAGTGTAGCCTGTGTAGTACAGTGTAGCCTGTGTAGTACAATATGTGTAGTACAGTGTAGCCTGTGTAGTACAATATGTGTAGTACAGTGTAGCCTGTGTAGTACAATATATGTAGTACAGTGTAGCCTGTGTAGTACAGTGTAGCCTGTGTAGTACAATATGTGTAGTACAGTGTAGCCTGTGTAGTACAATATGTGTAGTACAGTGTAGCCTGTGTAGTACAGTGTAGCCTGTGTAGTACAATATGTGTAGTACAGTGTAGCCTGTGTAGTACAATATGTGTAGTACAGTGTAGCCTGTGTAGTACAATATATGTAGTACAGTGTAGCCTGTGTAGTACAGTGTAGCCTGTGTAGTACAATATGTGTAGTACAGTGTAGCCTGTGTAGTACAATATGTGTAGTACAGTGTAGCATGTGTAGTACAACATGTGTGTAGTACAGTGTAGCCTGTGTAGTACAGTGTAGCCTGTGTAGTACAACATGTGTAGTACAGTGTAGCCTGTGTAGTACAGTGTAGCCTGTGTAGTACAATATATGTAGTACAGTGTAGCCTGTGTAGTACAATATGTGTAGTACAGTGTAGCCTATGTAGAGTAATATATGTAGTACAGTGTAGCCTGTGTAGTACAATATGTGTCATACAGTGTAGCCTGTGTAGTACAGTGTAGCCTGTGTAGTACAGTGTAGCATGTGTAGTACAATATGTGTAGTACAGTGTAGCCTGTGTAGTACAATATGTGTAGTACAGTGTAGCCTGTGTAGTACAATATATGTAGTACAGTGTAGCCTGTGTAGTACAATATATGTAGTACAGTGTAGCCTGTGTAGTACAATATGTGTAGTACAGTGTAGCCTGTGTAGTACAGTGTAGCCTGTGTAGTACAATATGTGTAGTACAGTGTAGCCTGTGTAGTACATTATATGTAGTACAGTGTAGCCTGTGTAGTACAGTGTAGCCTGTGTAGTACAATATGTGTCATACAGTGTAGCCTGTGTAGTACAGTGTAGCCTGTGTAGTACAATATGTGTCATACAGTGTAGCCTGTGTAGTACAATATATGTAGTACAGTGTAGCCTGTGTAGTACAGTGTAGCCTGTGTAGTACAATATGTGTCATACAGTGTAGCCTGTGTAGTACAATATGTGTAGTACAGTGTAGCCTGTGTAGTACAGTGTAGCCTGTGTAGTACAATATATGTAGTACAGTGTAGCCTGTGTAGTACAATATATGTAGTACAGTGTAGCCTGTGTAGTACAGTGTAGCTTGTGTAGTACAATATGTGTAGTACAGTGTAGCCTGTGTAGTACAATATGTGTCATACAGTGTAGCCTGTGTAGTACATTATATGTAGTACAGTGTAGCCTGTGTAGTACAGTGTAGCCTGTGTAGTACAATATATGTAGTACAGTGTAGCCTGTGTAGTACAATATATGTAGTACAGTGTAGCCTGTGTAGTACAATATATGTAGTACAGTGTAGCCTGTGTAGTACAGTGTAGCCTGTGTAGTACAATATGTGTCATACAGTGTAGCCTGTGTAGTACAGTGTAGCCTGTGTAGTACAATATGTGTCATACAGTGTAGCCTGTGTAGTACAATATATGTAGTACAGTGTAGCCTGTGTAGTACAATATGTGTAGTACAGTGTAGCCTGTGTAGTACAATATGTGTAGTACAGTGTAGCCTGTGTAGTACAGTGTAGCCTGTGTAGTACAATATGTGTAGTACAGTGTAGCCTGTGTAGTACAATATGTGTAGTACAGTGTAGCCTGTGTAGTACAATATATGTAGTACAGTGTAGCCTGTGTAGTACAATATGTGTAGTACAGTGTAGCCTGTGTAGTACAATATGTGTAGTACAGTGTAGCCTGTGTAGTACAATATATGTAGTACAGTGTAGCCTGTGTAGTACAATATGTGTCATACAGTGTAGCCTATGTAGTACAATATGTGTAGTACAGTGTAGCCTGTGTAGTACAATATATGTAGTACAGTGTAGCCTGTGTAGTACAATATGTGTAGTACAGTGTAGCCTGTGTAGTACAGTGTAGCCTGTGTAGTACAATATATGTAGTACAGTGTAGCCTGTGTAGTACAATATATGTAGTACAGTGTAGCCTGTGTAGTACAGTGTAGCCTGTGTAGTACAATATGTGTAGTACAGTGTAGCCTGTGTAGTACAATATGTGTAGTACAGTGTAGCCTGTGTAGTACAGTGTAGCCTGTGTAGTACAATATGTGTAGTACAGTGTAGCCTGTGTAGTACAATATGTGTAGTACAGTGTAGCCTGTGTAGTACAATATGTGTAGTACAGTGTAGCCTGTGTAGTACAGTGTAGCCTGTGTAGTACAATATGTGTAGTACAGTGTAGCCTGTGTAGTACAATATATGTAGTACCGTGTAGCCTGTGTAGTACAATATGTGTAGTACAGTGTAGCCTGTGTAGTACAGTGTAGCCTGTGTAGTACAATATGTGTAGTACAGTGTAGCCTGTGTAGTACAATATATGTAGTACAGTGTAGCCTGTATAGTACAGTGTAGCCTGTGTAGTACAATATGTGTCATACAGTGTAGCCTGTGTAATACAATATGTGTAGTAGAGTGTAGCCTGTGTAGTACAATATGTGTCATACAGTGTAGCCTGTGTAGTACAATATGTGTAGTACAGTGTAGCCTGTGTAGTACAATATGTGTAGTACAGTGTAGCCTGTGTAGTACAATATATGTAGTACAGTGTAGCCTGTGTAGTACAGTGTAGCCTGTGTAGTACAATATGTGTCATACAGTGTAGCCTGTGTAGTACAATATGTGTAGTACAGTGTAGCCTGTGTAGTACAATATGTGTAGTACAGTGTAGCCTGTGTAGTACAGTGTAGCTTGTGTAGTACAATATGTGTAGTACAGTGTAGCCTGTGTAGTACAATATGTGTCATACAGTGTAGCCTGTGTAGTACAGTGTAGCCTGTGTAGTACAATATATGTAGTACAGTGTAGCCTGTGTAGTACAATATATGTAGTACAGTGTAGCCTGTGTAGTACAATATATGTAGTACAG
Source organism: Rana muscosa (assembly GCA_029206835.1). Lineage (NCBI taxonomy): Eukaryota > Metazoa > Chordata > Amphibia > Anura > Ranidae > Rana > Rana muscosa. Next base: position 337,401,027 of record CM055125.1, on the reverse strand, counting down.
TGTAGCCTGTGTAGTACAGTGTAGCCTGTGTAGTACAATATGTGTCATACAGTGTAGCCTGTGTAGTACAGTGTAGCCTGTGTAGTACAATATATGTAGTACAGTGTAGCCTGTGTAGTACAATATGTGTCATACAGTGTAGCCTGTGTAGTACAGTGTAGCCTGTGTAGTACAGTGTAGCATGTGTAGTACAATATGTGTAGTACAGTGTAGCCTGTGTAGTACAATATGTGTAGTACAGTGTAGCCTGTGTAGTACAATATATGTAGTACAGTGTAGCCTGTGTAGTACAATATATGTAGTACAGTGTAGCCTGTGTAGTACAATATGTGTAGTACAGTGTAGCCTGTGTAGTACAATATATGTAGTACAGTGTAGCCTGTGTAGTACAATATGTGTAGTACAGTGTAGCCTGTGTAGTACAATATGTGTAGTACAGTGTAGCCTGTGTAGTACAATATATGTCATACAGTGTAGCCTGTGTAGTACAGTGTAGCCTGTGTAGTACAATATGTGTAGTACAGTGTAGCCTTTGTAGAGTAATATATGTAGTACAGTGTAGCCTGTGTAGTACAATATGTGTCATACAGTGTAGCCTGTGTAGTACAGTGTAGCCTGTGTAGTACAGTGTAGCATGTGTAGTACAATATGTGTAGTACAGTGTAGCCTGTGTAGTACAATATGTGTAGTACAGTGTAGCCTGTGTAGTACAATATATGTAGTACAGTGTAGCCTGTGTAGTACAATATGTGTAGTACAGTGTAGCCTGTGTAGTACAATATGTGTCATACAGTGTAGCCTGTGTAGTACAGTGTAGCCTGTGTAGTACAGTGTAGCCTGTGTAGTACAATATGTGTAGTACAGTGTAGCCTGTGTAGTACAATATGTGTAGTACAGTGTAGCCTGTGTAGTACAATATATGTAGTACAGTGTAGCCTGTGTAGTACAGTGTAGCCTGTGTAGTACAATATATGTAGTACAGTGTAGCCTGTGTAGTACAATATATGTAGTACAGTGTAGCCTGTGTAGTACAATATGTGTAGTACAGTGTAGCCTGTGTAGTACAATATGTGTCATACAGTGTAGCCTGTGTAGTACAGTGTAGCCTGTGTAGTACAGTGTAGCCTGTGTAGTACAATATGTGTAGTACAGTGTAGCCTGTGTAGTACAATATATGTAGTACAGTGTAGCCTGTGTAGTACAGTGTAGCCTGTGTAGTACAATATATGTAGTACAGTGTAGCCTGTGTAGTACAATATATGTAGTACAGTGTAGCCTGTGTAGTACAATATGTGTAGTACAGTGTAGCCTGTGTAGTACAATATATGTAGTACAGTGTAGCCTGTGTAGTACAATATGTGTCATACAGTGTAGCCTGTGTAGTACAGTGTAGCCTGTGTAGTACAGTGTAGCATGTGTAGTACAATATGTGTAGTACAGTGTAGCCTGTGTAGTACAATATGTGTAGTACAGTGTAGCCTGTGTAGTACAATATATGTAGTACAGTGTAGCCTGTGTAGTACAATATATGTCATACAGTGTAGCCTGTGTAGTACAGTGTAGCCTGTGTAGTACAATATGTGTAGTACAGTGTAGCCTTTGTAGGGCCATATGTGTAGTACAGTGTAGCCTGTGTAGTACAATATGTGTAGTACAGTGTAGTCTGTGTAGTACAATATGTGTAGTACAGTGTAGCCTGTGTAGTACAATATGTGTAGTACAGTGTAGCCTGTGTAGTACAATATATGTAGTACAGTGTAGCCTGTGTAGTACCGTGTAGCCTGTGTAGTACAATATATGTAGTACAGTGTAGCCTGTGTAGTACAATATGTGTAGTACAGTGTAGCCTGTGTAGTACAATATGTGTAGTACAGTGTAGCCTGTGTAGTACAATATGTGTAGTACAGTGTAGCCTGTGTAGTACAATATGTGTCATACAGTGTAGCCTGTGTAGTACAGTGTAGCCTGTGTAGTACAATATGTGTAGTACAGTGTAGCCTGTGTAGTACAATATATGTAGTACAGTGTAGCCTGTGTAGTACAATATGTGTAGTACAGTGTAGCCTGTGTAGTACAATATGTGTAGTACAGTGTAGCCTGTGTAGTACAATATATGTAGTACAGTGTAGCCTGTGTAGTACAGTGTAGCCTGTGTAGTACAATATATGTAGTACAGTGTAGCCTGTGTAGTACAATATATGTAGTACAGTGTAGCCTGTGTAGTACAATATATGTAGTACAGTGTAGCCTGTGTGGTACAATATATGTAGTACAGTGTAGCCTGTGTAGTACAGTGTAGCCTGTGTAGTACAATATGTGTCATACAGTGTAGCCTGTGTAGTACAGTGTAGCCTGTGTAGTACAATATGTGTAGTACAGTGTAGCCTGTGTAGTACAATATATGTAGTACAGTGTAGCCTGTGTAGTACAATATGTGTAGTACAGTGTAGCCTGTGTAGTACAATATGTGTAGTACAGTGTAGCCTGTGTAGTACAATATATGTAGTACAGTGTAGCCTGTGTAGTACAGTGTAGCCTGTGTAGTACAATATATGTAGTACAGTGTAGCCTGTGTAGTACAATATATGTAGTACAGTGTAGCCTGTGTAGTACAATATGTGTAGTACAGTGTAGCCTATGTAGAGTAATATATGTAGTACAGTGTAGCCTGTGTAGTACAATATGTGTCATACAGTGTAGCCTGTGTAGTACAGTGTAGCCTGTGTAGTACAGTGTAGCATGTGTAGTACAATATGTGTAGTACAGTGTAGCCTGTGTAGTACAATATGTGTAGTACAGTGTAGCCTGTGTAGTACAATATATGTAGTACAGTGTAGCCTGTGTAGTACAATATATGTAGTACAGTGTAGCCTGTGTAGTACAATATGTGTAGTACAGTGTAGCCTGTGTAGTACAATATATGTAGTACAGTGTAGCCTGTGTAGTACAGTGTAGCCTGTGTAGTACAATATGTGTAGTACAGTGTAGCCTGTGTAGTACAGTGTAGCCTGTGTAGTACAATATGTGTAGTACAGTGTAGCCTGTGTAGTACAATATATGTAGTACAGTGTAGCCTGTGTAGTACAATATATGTAGTACAGTGTAGCCTGTGTAGTACAATATGTGTAGTACAGTGTAGCCTGTGTAGTACAGTGTAGCCTGTGTAGTACAATATGTGTAGTACAGTGTAGCCTGTGTAGTACAGTGTAGCCTGTGTAGTACAATATATGTAGTACAGTGTAGCCTGTGTAGTACAATATATGTAGTACAGTGTAGCCTGTGTAGTACAGTGTAGCCTGTGTAGTACAATATGTGTAGTACAGTGTAGCCTGTGTAGTACAGTGTAGCCTGTGTAGTACAATATGTGTAGTACAGTGTAGCCTGTGTAGTACAGTGTAGCCTGTGTAGTACATTATATGTAGTACAGTGTAGCCTGTGTAGTACAGTGTAGCCTGTGTAGTACAATATGTGTAGTACAGTGTAGCCTGTGTAGTACAATATATGTAGTACAGTGTAGCCTGTGTAGTACAATATGTGTAGTACAGTGTAGCCTGTGTAGTACAATATATGTCATACAGTGTAGCCTGTGTAGTACAGTGTAGCCTGTGTAGTACAATATGTGTAGTACAGTGTAGCCTTTGTAGAGTAATATATGTAGTACAGTGTAGCCTGTGTAGTACAATATGTGTCATACAGTGTAGCCTGTGTAGTACAGTGTAGCCTGTGTAGTACAGTGTAGCATGTGTAGTACAATATGTGTAGTACAGTGTAGCCTGTGTAGTACAATATGTGTAGTACAGTGTAGCCTGTGTAGTACAATATATGTAGTACAGTGTAGCCTGTGTAGTACAATATGTGTCATACAGTGTAGCCTGTGTAGTACAGTGTAGCCTGTGTAGTACAGTGTAGCCTGTGTAGTACAATATGTGTAGTACAGTGTAGCCTGTGTAGTACAATATGTGTAGTACAGTGTAGCCTGTGTAGTACAATATATGTAGTACAGTGTAGCCTGTGTAGTACAGTGTAGCCTGTGTAGTACAATATATGTAGTACAGTGTAGCCTGTGTAGTACAATATATGTAGTACAGTGTAGCCTGTGTAGTACAATATGTGTAGTACAGTGTAGCCTATGTAGAGTAATATATGTAGTACAGTGTAGCCTGTGTAGTACAATATGTGTCATACAGTGTAGCCTGTGTAGTACAGTGTAGCATGTGTAGTACAATATGTGTAGTACAGTGTAGCATGTGTAGTACAATATGTGTAGTACAGTGTAGCCTGTGTAGTACAATATGTGTAGTACAGTGTAGCCTGTGTAGTACAATATATGTAGTACAGTGTAGCCTGTGTAGTACAATATATGTCATACAGTGTAGCCTGTGTAGTACAGTGTAGCCTGTGTAGTACAATATGTGTAGTACAGTGTAGCCTTTGTAGGGCCATATGTGTAGTACAGTGTAGCCTGTGTAGTACAATATGTGTAGTACAGTGTAGTCTGTGTAGTACAATATGTGTAGTACAGTGTAGCCTGTGTAGTACAATATGTGTAGTACAGTGTAGCCTGTGTAGTACAATATATGTAGTACAGTGTAGCCTGTGTAGTACCGTGTAGCCTGTGTAGTACAATATATGTAGTACAGTGTAGCCTGTGTAGTACAATATGTGTAGTACAGTGTAGCCTGTGTAGTACAATATGTGTAGTACAGTGTAGCCTGTGTAGTACAATATGTGTAGTACAGTGTAGCCTGTGTAGTACAATATGTGTCATACAGTGTAGCCTGTGTAGTACAGTGTAGCCTGTGTAGTACAATATGTGTAGTACAGTGTAGCCTGTGTAGTACAATATATGTAGTACAGTGTAGCCTGTGTAGTACAATATGTGTAGTACAGTGTAGCCTGTGTAGTACAATATATGTAGTACAGTGTAGCCTGTGTAGTACAGTGTAGCCTGTGTAGTACAATATATGTAGTACAGTGTAGCCTGTGTAGTACAATATATGTAGTACAGTGTAGCCTGTGTAGTACAATATATGTAGTACAGTGTAGCCTGTGTGGTACAATATATGTAGTACAGTGTAGCCTGTGTGGTACAATATGTGTCATACAGTGTAGCCTGTGTAGTACAATATATGTAGTACAGTGTAGCCTGTGTGGTACAATATATGTAGTACAGTGTAGCCTGTGTAGTACAGTGTAGCCTGTGTGGTACAATATGTGTCATACAGTGTAGCCTGTGTAGTACAGTGTAGCCTGTGTAGTACAATATATGTAGTACAGTGTAGCCTGTGTGGTACAATATGTGTAGTACAGTGTAGCCTGTGTGGTACAATATATGTAGTACAGTGTAGCCTGTGTGGTACAATATATGTAGTACAGTGTAGCCTGTGTAGTACAGTGTAGCCTGTGTGGTACAATATGTGTCATACAGTGTAGCCTGTGTAGTACAGTGTAGCCTGTGTAGTACAATATATGTAGTACAGTGTAGCCTGTGTAGTACAATATATGTAGTACAGTGTAGCCTGTGTAGTACAATATATGTAGTACAGTGTAGCCTGTGTAGTACAATATATGTAGTACAGTGTAGCCTGTGTAGTACAATATATGTAGTACAGTGTAGCCTGTGTGGTACAATATATGTAGTACAGTGTAGCCTGTGTGGTACAATATGTGTCATACAGTGTAGCCTGTGTAGTACAATATATGTAGTACAGTGTAGCCTGTGTGGTACAATATATGTAGTACAGTGTAGCCTGTGTAGTACAGTGTAGCCTGTGTGGTACAATATGTGTCATACAGTGTAGCCTGTGTAGTACAGTGTAGCCTGTGTAGTACAATATATGTAGTACAGTGTAGCCTGTGTGGTACAATATGTGTAGTACAGTGTAGCCTGTGTGGTACAATATATGTAGTACAGTGTAGCCTGTGTGGTACAATATATGTAGTACAGTGTAGCCTGTGTGGTACAATATATGTAGTACAGTGTAGCCTGTGTAGTACAGTGTAGCCTGTGTGGTACAATATGTGTCATACAGTGTAGCCTGTGTAGTACAGTGTAGCCTGTGTAGTACAATATATGTAGTACAGTGTAGCCTGTGTAGTACAATATATGTAGTACAGTGTAGCCTGTGTAGTACAATATATGTAGTACAGTGTAGCCTGTGTAGTACAATATATGTAGTACAGTGTAGCCTGTGTAGTCTTTTTGCTATTCTAATACATTTTTTATACAGTTTCAGCTCCATTTTTAGGTTTTGTCCTCTAGACTCTCCTGTCTGCACCATTATAAATAAGCACCACAGTGAATGATGATCTTGATATTGTCCTAGGTCTTTGTGTTCTTCCTGAAAACTGAGATCCGGCCTTGACGGATGCTCCAACATTTGTTCCTATTCACAAACCTACACATTGATACCATCTGGAATTCCTGAGAACTAATCAAGTACAAGTTGTAAAAAACTGTAGACTATTTTTAAGTGCTAAGGCTAAGAGCATCCGAGGCACAATGTAACGTTCGGTACTTGTGGGCCTGTGTTTAGTGCTGAAGGGCGAGAGGAGGCAACAATCGTATTTTTCTTCTACTTATTCTGCCTTTCCTGACCACATTCAAACATTTTTGACCACGTACGTGCACAACTGGCTAAAACATTCCAGTTGTTTGCTTTGATTCCTACCAATAGAGCTTGTTAAGGTCTCTGATACCCTAAAGAAATATTTATTGCAGCCTAAACGATGATTTTTGTAAGATCGGACCACAATCTTCTAATGCTCTGGTGCCCAACCTGTGGTATTTTTGTGCGGTCCTTGAGGTCCCTGTAGACCCTTTGTAGCATGTGTGCAGTCTCTTCCTATCTCCTGGAGCATGTCCCCAGTCTCTGACCATCTCCTGTAGTATGTCCCCAGTCTCTGACCATCTCCTGTAGTATGTCCCCAGTCTCTGACCATCTCCTGTAGTATGTCCCCAGTCTCTGACCATCTCCTGTAGTATGTCCCCAGTCTCTGACCATCTCCTGTAGTATGTCCCCAGTCTCTGACCATCTCCTGTAGCATGTCCCCAGTCTCTGACCATCTCCTGTAGTATGTCCCCAGTCTCTTCCTATCTCCTGGAGCATGTCCCCAGTCTCTGACCATCTCCTGTAGTATGTCCCCAGTCTCTGACCATCTCCTGTAGTATGTCCCCAGTCTCTGACCATCTCCTGTAGTATGTCCCCAGTCTCTGACCATCTCCTGTAGTATGTCCCCAGTCTCTGACCATCTCCTGTAGCATGTTCCCAGTCTCTGACCATCTTTTGTAGCATGTCTGCAGTCTCAGACTACCTTCTGTAGCATGTCTGCGGTCTCGGACCACCTTTTGTAGCATGTCCTCAGCCTCTAACCATCTCCTGTAGCATGTCCCAGTCTATGCCAACTCGTGGTTGAAGCTAAGAAAATTGTATACAGTGGTGCAAAAGAGTATTTAGTCAGCCACCAATTGTGCAAGTTCTCCCACTTAAAAAGATGAGAGAGACCTGTAATTGTCATCATAGGTATACCTCAACTATGAGAGACAAAATGTGGAAACAAATCCAGACAATCACATTGTCTGATTTGGAAAGAATTTATTTGCAAATTATGGTGAAAAATAAGTATTTGGTCAATATCAAAAGTTCATCTCAATACTTTGACCTCTGTCATTGCCAACAAAGGATATATAACAAACGTTTTCTGTAAGTCTTCACAAGGTTGTCACACACTGTTGCTGGTATGTTGGCCCCTCCTCCATGCAGATCTCCTCTAGAGCAGTGATGTTTTGGGGCTGTCGCTGGGCAACACAGACTTTTAACTCCCTCTAAAGGTTTTCTATGGGGTTGAGATCTGGAGACTGGCTAGGCCAATCCAGGACCTTGAAATGCTTCTTATGAAGCCACTCCTTTGTTGCCCGGGCGGTGTGTTTGGGATCATTGTCATGCTGAAAGACCCAGCCACGTTTCATCTTCAATGCCCTTGCTGATGGGAGGAGGTTTGCACTCAAAATCTCACGATACATGGCCCCATTCATTCTTTTGTGTACACGGATCAGTCGTCCTGTTCCCTTTGCAGAGAAACAGCCCCAAAGCAGGATGTTGCCACCCTCATGCTTCACAGTAGGTATGGTGTTCTTTGGTTGCAACTCAGCATTCTCTCTCCTCCAAACACGACGAGTTGTGTTTCTACCAAACAGTTCTACTTTGGTTCCATCTGACCATATGACATTCTCCCAATCCTCTTCTGGATCATCCAAATGCTCTCTAGCAAACCTCAGACGGGCCCGCACATGTACTGGCTTAAGCAGGGGGACACATCTGGCACTGCAGGATCTGAGTCCCTGGCGGCGTAGTGTGTTACTGATGGTTGCCTTTGCTACGTTGGTCCCAGCTCTCTGCAGGTCATTCACTAGGGCCCCCCCCCCGTGTGGTTCTGGGATTTTTGCTCACCGTTCTTGTGATCATTTTGACCCCACGGGGTGAGATACAAGACCACTGATAATCACCCTCGATCTGGGGCTCCACGCAAGATGTCTTCCATTTTCTAATTATTGCTCCCACAGTTGATTTCTTCACACCAAGCTGCTTGCCTATTGCAGATTCAGTCTTCCCAGCCTGGTGCAGGTCTACAATTTTGTTTCTGGTGTCCTTAGACAGCTCTTTGGTCTTCACCATAGTGGAGTTTGGAGTGTGACTGTTTGAACTTGTTATCTGTATAAAAGACACCTGTCCACAACCTCAAACAGGTGCCATTAATACAGGTAATGAGTGGAGGACAGAGGAGCCTCTTAAAGAAGAAGATACAGGTCTGTGAGAGCCAGAAATCTTGCTTGTTTGTAGGTGACCAAATACTTATTTTCCACCATAATTTGCAAATAAATTCTTTCCAAATCAGACAATGTGATTGTCTGGATTTGTTTCCACATTTTGTCTCTCATAGTTGAGGTTTACTTATGATGACAATTACAGGCCTCTCTCATCTTTTTAAGTGGGAGAACTTGCACAATTGGTGGCTGACTAAATACTTTATTGCCCAACTGTATGTATGGGTCTGCCTTTGTTGAGTAAGCATGTTTCTAGTCTCTGACCATCTTCTGTAGCATGTCCCTAGTCTCTGGCCATCTTCTGTAGCATGTCCATAGTCTCTGGCCATCTTCTGTAGCATGTCCATAGTCTCTGGCCATCTTCTGTAGCATGTCTGCAGTCTCAGGGCCATCTCTTGTAGCATGTCCCCAGTCTCTGATCATCTCCTGTAGCATGTCCCCAGTCTCTGACCATCTGCTGTATCATGTCCCCAGTCTCTGACCATTTCCTGTAGCATGTACAAGTCTCTGACAACTCGTGGTTGAAGGAAAGAAAATTGCATAATGTATGGCCTGCCTTAGTTGAATAAATCAGATGCTGAAAGTGCTTAAAACCTGTGGGTGTAATACCACTTTAAGATAGACTACAATCATTGGCAACTGTACCCCTTTGGGCCAACTGCAAAACGTTAACCAAAACCATACAACATTTTGCAACAACTGGTTATACTGTACTCAAATGATGCATTGATTACAACAAATGTGTAAGCACAAAAACCTCTTAATATTGACTGGCATATTTGTAAATCCCCCCAAAAAATGTATCTGATGCACCTTGCGCAATAATTTTTATGCAGTAGGGTTTTCAATCTAATAGTCCTGCCAGGCACAGCCCTTCCTGCAATAGGGGGACCACACTTACCCACTGCTTTGAAATTTAGCAGTGGCGTTGTCACCTTGCTGTATGTGCTCACAGAGATTGACTTCAGCGTACCAGAACTCTTCCAATTGTTGCTACATGTCATACAGCCTATCTGTGTCCCTCTTCACTCACAGTAGGGGAGAAGGCAGAAAAGGCTACTTGGAATTCATGTCCTTGACCCAGTGCACCATCACTGCTTCTTATGTGATCTGGCTGCACACAACAGGGAAAGCCCACTGGCCATCCATCACATGGCCAGGGTAAAACTAAAAGAATTGGGTATTTAACAAACCATTTTGAAACCTTTCTATAGGTGGAATGCTCAATTTAGAACTGTAGTGCTTTATGGGTGTGATGCCTCGCATTTACTTTAACACATCCTTAAGATGGTTTGTGGAGGAAAGATAAGACTTCTGGAGTGATGGACATATATCTGTAAAGGAAGTATTGAGGGCCCCCAACTAATCAAAAGTAAGGGCAAATGGGAAGAAGACCTAGGGCCCATATCAGAGGGGCAATGGAAGAAGATATTAGAGAGGGGACATCTGGTTACAATTTCGCCCGCACAAAAGTTCTCATGTCTGATGCTGCTACATAGGACATACTATACACCAAAAAGGCTGTTTAGGTTTGGGTGGAGGATAGATGCAGGGTGTCCCAGGTGTCAGGGCACGGGGGACTTGATGCACATGATATGGAGGTGCCCAAAATTATTCAGATATTGGTCAGAGGTCCTTAACACCATAAATAGGATATATAAAATAACATTAGAAAGGGAACCTAGACTGTGTATCCTGGGATTAGGGGAGGGAATAAGCAGGGAGGCTAGTACAATAAAAGCAGTGCTCAGGTGTCTCTTCCATGCAAGAAAATTAATAGCGCAAAGATGGCAAGCAGAGAGACCGCCGTCGGTAAAAGATTGGGTTAATGCAGTCACGGAAACAATATGGAAGGAGAAAGTAGCCTACACTGAGGCCTCGTACACACGGCCGAGATTTTCGACAGGAAAAAACTTGTCGTTTTTCCTGACGAGATTCTTGGACAAGAAACTTGTCCCGGCCGAGTGTACACACGTACCTTTCAAAAGAACCGCCGTTCTTTTGAATGGCACGAACGCGGTGACGTCATCGACTACGACGAGCGTGCGCTCGTCACATTCAATGCTGTCGCCGCCATCTTGCTACACCCTACCTATGCCTAGGAAGCTACCGCGCATGCGTCAAAGTCATTTCAAGCATGCGCGGGTTTCCACGGCGACAGGTAAGTGTACACACACTGGGGTTTCTCGTCGAGAAACAGGCCGACGAGAAACCCGACGAGAAAATCGACAATCCCGACGAGAAAATAGAGAGCAGGTTCTCTATTTTTCTCGTCGAGATTCTTGCCTGTTTTCTTGACGAGAAACCTGAAAGCCTCGTACACACGACCGAGTTACTCGGCAAGAAAGCTCTGCCAGCAAGTTTCTTGCTGGTTCCTGCCGAGAAAATCGGTCGTGTGTACGAGGCTTCAGAGAAAAAATATTAGAGAGTTCGAAAAAGTGTGGAAACCATGGTTAGAAAGTATGGGGTACCCCTTGTAAAATAGAAGTAATGCGGTAAGCAGAAGAAGGAAAAAAAAAAACAATGTGTGAAAAAGTATAGAAACCCTAGTATGAGAAACCATAGAGTCGGGGGGAAAAGGTTTAATAGAAAGGAAAAAGGTGTTAATTATATAAATGCGTGTTATTATTATTATCTTGTTAATACAAGGGATGTAAATGATCAAAGCACATGCATGTTCACTGTTATTTATAATGTTGAAGAAAATCAATAAAGAAAATATAAATGGAGTGATGGTCAGAATGGCTAGGTCCCACTCAGTTGCTTTCTCCGCTACACTTGTTGCTGTGCCTCTAATAGACTTATAGAGTAAGGCATTGGGAAGAGGAAAGTGCGAGTGTGGTTATAAACACTAGTAAGTAACTAGCCTATTCCTAAGCCACTACTTAGGAACCCATCAACTACTTAGGAACTGCACCCCAAACTCGCTCTTCCAGGTCTTTATAGACCTTGCTTTGTACACTGTTCCATATCATTTGATGGAGGGGGGATTATGGCGTGGGGCTGTCTTTCAGGGGTTGGGCTTGGCTCCTTAGTTTAAGGTGACCAGATTTTTTAAATGAAATCCGGGGACATTTTTTTTTTCCTTTTTACTAGTAATGGCAGAAATTAGCGACTCATAGCTGGACTGCGATATTGCGGCGGACAAATCGGACACTTTGTGGGGAACCAGTTCTGCCTTTGTACATAAAGATCAACGGGTACCGGTGGATATCGAGTCCACCGGAGCCGCTGATTGGCTCCCATACCCAGAAATGCAGAATCACGTATATACGTGATCCTGCGCAGTGCGACCGCCCTGTAGCATTAAATCTGCTATCAGGCGATCAGCAACTGGTTAAGATCATCAGCATTATGATAACTCACAGGCAGCAGGCATTCTATCATGGTTCTGGCTGGCTCTGTCACAGTGTGTCACATAACATGGCTGCTGGGGGCTGATTTTGTTAGCTAATGACCAATAAGTGCCTGCTGCCTGTGAGTTATGATACCATCCATGATGCCAGAGAGACAGACAAAGTGCAATGTAGTCTATTCACAGACACCCCAAAGCACACCTGTGTTGAAGCCTTGAAGGCACTGGCAGCCCCGCGATCGAATCCTCTTCCCCACTGTTCCTGCTGCTGGACACCGTCATCTGAGCTCAGCTGCCTCTCTCTGCCCGTCGCCGCCCCCTGCCCGCCTCACAGCCTGTCAAGTCTCACTCTCTGGGCCCCGGCTACTACTGGGTGGAGAGCGGAGGAAGATCACTCCGCCAGGGAAGGCAAGGAGATAAGCAGGCAGGCGGCTGGCCGGGACTTGCGCCAAGGCAGAAGAACATGCGAGCGGAGATGAATGGGCACCCGAAACTGAAGAAATGGTCCCTCCGCTCCGACCAGCATATGATCATCAGAAAGGGGCACAGATATTGGAAAAAATAAAAATACACCCCCTAAGCTAGTAGGTGCGGTGGAGCGGGGGGTGTAAATCAGATTTTTTTTTTTTATTCTGCACTGATTGTCTTTAAAATTGCCCCAGCCCCTGTTCAAATCCAATCCGGGGACAAAACTGGGGACAGACTTGGTTCAGGGACAGTGTCCTCAATCCGGGGACTGTCCCTGGAAACCGCGGATGTCTGGTCACCCTACCTTAGTTCCAGTGAAGGGAACTCTTAAGGCGTCAGCATACCAAGACATTTTGGACAATTTCATGCTCCCAACTTGGTGGGAACAGTTTGGGGATGGCCCCTTCCTGACTGCGCACCAGTGCACAAAGCAAGGTCCATAAAGACATGGATGAGTGAGTTTGGGGTGGAGGAACTTGACTGGCCTGCACAGAGTCCTTACCTTAAAGCGGAGGTCCGCCAAATTTGTTTTTTTAAAAGTCAGCAGCTACAAATACTGCAGCTGCTGACTTTTAAAATAAGGACACTTACCTGTCCAGCACGCCCGCAATGTCGGCACCCCAGGCCGACCCGTCCCTCGGATGCTGCCTCCGCCATCTTTGGTAAGGGAATCAGGAAGCGAAGCCTTGTGGCTTCACTTCCCGGTTCCCTACTGCGCAAGCGCGACTCACGCTGCGCAATGCCACTGGTCCCTGCTGACTTCTGGGACCTGTGTGCCTCCCAGAAGACAGCGGGGGGGGGGGGGGCGCCGACGTGTCGTAGACTCCCGCAGTTAATGCGGGGGTCTATGCCCGGAAGTGGGTGCAAATACCTGTCTTAGACAGGTATCTGTTTCCCCCTCCCCCCTGAAAGGTGTCAAATGTGACACCGGAGGGGGGAGGAATCCGGACAGCGGAGGTTCCATTTTTGTGTGGACCTCCGCTTTAACCCAACAGAACCCCTTTGGGATTAATTGGACGAGAAGGCCTGGCTTACAGTCTCCGCTCTAACATCAATGCCTGACCTCACAAACGGGCTTCTGGAAGAATGGTCAAACATTCCCATAGACACTCCTAAACCTTGTGGACAGCCTTCCCAGAAGATTTGAAGCTGTTATGCCGCGTACACACGACCATTTTTCTCGTCGGGAAACATTTTATTTTTTCTCTTTGACGAGAAAAACGACCGTGTGTGGGCTTTTGGTCATTTTTCCCGATGAGAAAAACGGCATTAATCACGACGAGAAAAATTAGAGCATGCTCTAATTTTTCTCGTCGTGATTCACGGCATTTTTTTCCGCAGCAGTTTTCCCATAGGGAAACACTGCCGGGGAGCCTACACACGGTCGTTTTTCTCGACCAAGAGAAAAAATGACGGGAAAAACGGCCGTGTGTAGGGGAACAAGCCGGTCCTTGTTTTTCCCGTCGATTTTCTCGACGGTGTTTTCACCGTCGAGAAAATCGATCGTGTGTACGCGGCATTATAGCTGCAAAGGGTTGGCCAACTCAATATTAAACACTATTTGACAATATAGTGTATGTTCTTCCTTTTTTCAGGAGACTGCTCATCTTCCCAATGCTGTTTAAGTCTGAGTATAATTATGATCACTAATAACTAACCAGCTAACTAGCTTATTCCTAAGCCACCACTGCTTCTTCTGAAAATAGTTTTTACGCAAATTTTTGTCTTTTTAATCTTCTGTGTCTCGTATTAATGCATAATGATATGTTTTTACCTTTCTCAGGAGACTGTTCGTCTTCCCAATGCTGTATAAGTCTGAGTATAGTTATGATCACTAATATCTAACCAGCAATTTCCAAAGCCACTACTGTCCATAAAAATATTTTTTACACATTCTTGAGATACTTTGTGGAGAAGAGATAAAAGTTCTAGATTGAAGCCTCGTACACACGAACGAGTTTCTCGGCAAGAAACGACAAGAAAACTGCCGAGATAGCTTTCTTGCCGAGAAAATCGTTCGTGTGTATGGTTTCTCGTCAAGAAAACCGACAAGAATCTCGACGAGAAAATAGAGAACCTGCTCTCTATTTTCTCGTTGAGATTCTCGTCAGCCTGTTTCTTGACGAGAAAATTGTGTGTGTGTACACTTACCTGTCCTCCGGGAAGCCTGTGCATGCTCGAAATGACTTTGACGCATGCGCGGTAGCTTCCTAGGCATAGATAGGGTGTAGCAAGATGGCGGCGACGGCATCGAATGTGACGAGCGCACGCTCGTCGTAGTCGATGACGTCACCGCGTTCGCTCCATTCAAAGAACCGCGGGTTCTTTGAATCGAGCATCTGTACACTCGGCCAGGACAAGTTTCTTGTCCAAGAATCTCGTCAAGAATTTTCTTGACGAGATTTTCGGCCGTGTGTACGAGGCTTTAGGGTCAGAATTGGGCCCTCCCAATGCTTGGGGCCAACTCACAGTTGCTTCTTCCACTACACCTATTGCTGTGCCTTTAATGCACAGTTCTCTTCTCAATGCTGTATAAGTCTGGATATGTCTATGATCACTAATAACTACCTAGCTTATTACTAAGCCACCACTGCTTCTTATGAAAATATTTTTTACGCAAATGTTTGTCATTTTCATCTTCTGCATCTCTATTAATGAATAATAATATGTTCTTACCTTTCTCAGGAGACTGCTCATCTTCCCAACGCTATAAAAGTCTGAGTATGGTTATGATCACGAATAACTAACTAGCTTATTCCTAAGCGACCGCTACTTCCCATGAAAATTGTTTTTATGCAATTTGTTTGTCTTTTTTTCTGCATCTCTTTTAAATGCATAAACATATGTTCTTACCTTTCCCAGGAGACTGCTTGTCTTCCCAATGCCGTATAAGTCTGAGTATGGTTATGATCACTAATAACTAACTAGCTTATTAATAAGCCACCGCTACTTCCCATGAAAATTGTTTTTACACAAATTTGTGTGTTTTTCTTTTTTTTTGCATCTTTTATGAATGCATAAACATATGTTCTTACCTTTCTCAGGAGACTGCTTGTCTTCCCAATGCCGTATAAGTCTGAGTATGGTTATTATCACTAATAACTAACTAGCTTATTAATAAGCCACCGCTACTTCCCATGAAAATTGTTTTTACGCAAATTTGTGTGTTTTTCTTTTTTTTTTTTGCATCTTTTATGAATGCATAAACATATGTTCTTACCTTTCTCAGGAGACTGCTTGTCTTCCCAATGCCGTATAAGTCTGAGTATGGTTATGATCACTAATAACTAACTAGCTTATTAATAAGCCACCGCTACTTCCCATGAAAATTGTTTTTACGCAAACTTGTGTGTTTTTCTTTTTTTTTTTGCATCTTTTATGAATGCATAAACATATGTTCTTACCTTTCTCCGGAGAATGCTTGTCTTGCTCCGGAGTTAATGCTTGTCAGCAGGCAATGACTCACAATACTCAACTATTATGTGGTCTGAACATTGAAGCAAATATAATGATCCTCCGTGAGCTAGATGAAATTTAATTACTATGTGCTTTTTTCAGGAAATACCTCAATGGCATCGTGCACGCTGATAATCCAGCTAGGTAATGTCAAAGTCTCTACTGAAGACCCATATGGGCGACAGGTCCCTTTCCTATAGGCACCGTCCTCTTGGTTCAGAAGCAGCAGCTCTGCTCTCTGTCCTATAGATCTGTCTCTGGTCTACAGTACAATGCATTTCCTTGGCGTTGCAGACTCCGATTTTTCTCTTTCGAAAACTTAGATAACTTTAGTTGGCTATCCAAAACCACAGGACGTTCCAAGCTGCAATCCAGGTAAAGAAGTTGCTTTCTTTGTCATGCGTCTTTGGCGTGAAGGCATCCAGGTATATTCCAGTATGGTAAGTGAGATGGCTCTCAAAAGTCTTTTCTCCCTTTGTTGCTCTTCAGTTTTGCTGAAGTTAAGTCCTGTGTTGCTGCACAGAGTCTGGCTTGGAAGATCCTACAGAACTGAAAAGAAGGAAAAAGAGCAGACTGAGTTGGCGAGCCTGCGCTGCATGTAGGGAATAATTGACAAACCAGAGGGAGAGGCTTTCACTGTACTTTTTCCTGGAAATCCAACGCCCCCCCCCCCCCTTTCCAGTTTCCTCCCTCAAGACCCCTCGTATGTCTCTATGCTGCTAGCAGGCTTCCTACTAACATGACCTTAGCAGTGGAAGAGGATGTGATACAAGGGTTCCATGAGCTGAGTGAGCTCCATAATCATCCCACTTTCGGCAATGTTAGGAAGCATACCAGTTTTAAGGACATCTATTTAACAGCAAAATGCGAAGAACAGAGATATACAATTTTTCTGCATATAAAAAGCAGATCCTGCGGCCAAAGTTTTCTCCATCTTGTGCAAGACACAATAAAAGTGATAGTATGACAGAGACGTACATGTACCTGTGTGACTGTTAGATATTTGATGAAAGATTCACATATTTAACACTTTTCAAATGTAGTGGTGTAGAGAGGGGCATTTGTGCACACTGCAAAGGGCTTCCTGGGTCTTGTGGGCTCATTTATACTAGATGTGGGTCAGGCACGTGCTCTGTCCTGCTGTTATATTGACCTGGCCATTGCTTACTTATAGAGCAGGTAAGGAGCAGGAGCCGTTTTTCATAAGAAGCAAGAACCGTTTTTCATGATGTCCTAACTTTGCCTTATTAGCTGAACAGGGAACCTCTAATGCCTCGTACACACGGTCGGACTTCCATCTGACTTTTCCGTGGATTTTTGTCTGAACAGAGTTGGCCGGGCACACCCATAGCTGATAGCATACACACGGCAGGACTTTTCTGCAAACTTTCCCAAAACTTTTCCAACATTTTCTGCTCTTTTCTGCTCTTTACCGCCACCCTTTGGTCAACTTCTGCTATTGTTGGTTGATTTTAACATTGGTTCTGGGCATGCTTATTTGTCCATCGGACAAAAGTCCGATGGATTTCTATACACACGGTCGGACTTTTTTCGGCAACAAAAGTCCGATGGAGCAGTTTGTCTGTTTGCAGACCAAACATTTGTCCGATGAAAACCAAAAAAGTTTGTCCGATGGAGCGTACAGACTGTCGGATTTTTTGTAATACTTGCTCATTTTGAAGTTTGTTGGCAAAAAGTCCGACCCTGTGTACGAGGCTTTAGTCTGGTGGGTTAATTTATACTAGATGTGGGTCAGGTAGGTGCTAAGATCCCTTCCTGCTGTCGTGTTGATCTTGCCTACTTTTAAGGCAGGTGAGTGAAGCAGTAGCTATCCTTCATAATTTCCTAAGTACTCTAATGTCGCGTACACACGATCGGAAATTTCCGTCAACAAAACCGTGGATTTTTTTCCGATGGATGTTGGCTCAAACTTGTCTTGCATACACACGGTCACACAAATGTTGTCGGAAATTCCGAACGCCAAGAACGCGGTGACGTACAACATCTACGACGGCACTATTAAAGGCAAGTTTAATACCAGTCGTGTTAGTAAAAGTTCGGTGAGAGACGATTCGCGCTTTTCAGCCTCGTGCTTTTCAGTCCGTTACAGCGTGATGAATGTGCTATCTCCATTACGAACGCTAGTTTTACCAGACCGAGCGCTCCCGTCTCATACTTGATTCTGAGCATGCGTGGAATTTTGTGCGTCGGAATTGCCCACACATACGATCGGAATTTACGGATTTTGTTGTCGGAAAATTTGAGAACCAGCTCTCAAATAAATTTTTGTTGCCGAAAGTTCCGACAGCAAATGTCCGATGGAGCCTACACACGGTCGGAATTTCCGTCAAAAGCTCCCATCAAACATTTTTTGTCGGAAATTCCGACCGTGAGTACACGGCATAACAGTTACACACTGTTTAGCTTCTGTGGGCGCATTTATACTAGAAGTGACGGGTCCTGAAACTCTCTTCCACTGTCATGTTGATTGTCATGGCCAATGCTTATTTTTAGGAAAGGTTAGAGGCAGGAGCCATTCTTCATTATGCCCTAACTGGCACCCCCCTAAGGACCCTCTGGGGTCTGTGGGCGTATTTATTCTAGATGTGGGTCAGGTAGGTGCTGAGACCCCTTTCTGTTGACCTGGCCACTGGTTACTTTATGGCAAGCGAGAAGCAGGAGCCATTCTTCATGATGCCATAACTTTGCTCTAACAGCTGCACAAGGACTCTCTGGGGCCTGTGGGCTCATTTATACTAGATGTGGGTCAGGTAGGTGCTGAGACCCCTTTCTGTTGACCTGGCCACTGGTTACTTTATGGCAAGCGAGAAGCAGGAGCCATTCTTCATGATGCCATAACTTTGCTCTAACAGCTGCACAAGGACTCTCTGGGGCCTGTGGGCTCATTTATACTAGATGTGGGTCAGGTAGGTGCTGAGACCCCTTTCTGTTGACCTGGCCACTGGTTACTTTATGGCAAGCGAGAAGCAGGAGCCATTCTTCATGATGCCATAACTTTGCTCTAACAGCTGCACAAGGACTCTCTGGGGCCTGTGGGCTCATTTATACTAGATGTGGGTCAGGTAGGTGCTGAGACCCCTTTCTGTTGACCTGGCCACTGGTTACTTTATGGCAAGCGAGAAGCAGGAGCCATTCTTCATGATGCCATAACTTTGCTCTAACAGCTGCACAAGGACTCTCTGGGGCCTGTGGGCTCATTTATACTAGATGTGGGTCAGGTAGGTGCTGAGACCCCTTTCTGTTGACCTGGCCACTGGTTACTTTATGGCAAGCGAGAAGCAGGAGCCATTCTTCATGATGCCATAACTTTGCTCTAACAGCTGCACAAGGATTCTCTGGGGCCTGTGGGCTCATTTATACTAGATGTGGGTCAGGTAGGTGCTGAGACCCCTTTCTGTTGACCTGGCCACTGGTTACTTTATGGCAAGCGAGAAGCAGGAGCCATTCTTCATGATGCCATAACTTTGCTCTAACAGCTGCACAAGGACCCTCTGGGGCCTGTGGGCTCATTTATACTAGATGTGGGTCAGGTAGGTGCTGAGACCCCTTTCTGTTGACCTGGCCACTGGTTACTTTATGGCAAGCGAGAAGCAGGAGCCATTCTTCATGATGCCATAACTTTGCTCTAACAGCTGCACAAGGACTCTCTGGGGCCTGTGGGCTCATTTATACTAGATGTGGGTCAGGTAGGTGCTGAGACCCCTCCCTGTTGTCATGTTGACCTGGCCACTGATTACTTTAGGGCAAGCGAGAAGCAGGAGCCATTCTTCATGATGCCCCAACAGCTGCACAAGGACCTTCTGGAGCAGTGGGCTCATTTATACTGGATGTGGTCAGGCAGGTCCACCTAGGGAGCGAGCCAGGGTTCCTACATACAATGGGACCATCGAGAACGCACATAGCCAACCTCTAACAGGAAGTCAGATCACAGCAGCAAAAAATAAATATGGAAATCTGGAGAAGGCTTAGAGCAATAGAGTCCCTTTTTCTATATTTCCTTTGAACCAGTTCTCTAAACTGTAATAAAGCTCTTTGACTTCCATAAGTCTAAAACACTACAGACAATTAAATACGGTAAAGAGACATGTTCAAAGTGCAATAACTCATACCGGTACCATCAAAACATAAATCATCTTCTGCTGTTCAAAATAATAAAAAGTATGATTTGATGTCGGCATTAACAGGTATTTTAGTTCTCCTGGATCCATTTATACCGGGGGCTTTCAAAACGGATGTCTGGTCTTTGCAACTTGATTGTCGTCTTCGCAAACATTTTGTAACAGCTGCCAGATGTTTAGTAAGCAGCCTCTGGAAATGTTACCTGGTAAAGTCCATGTTACAACACGGCCTGCATTTCATATACACCATAAGGATACAAGACAGCTCAGCTTCAATCATCCTTACAACCTTTAACCAAATATTGTATATTATTTACTTGATGACCACCCCATAGCAGATTTACTGCTACAGGGTGGCTTTTTTGTGCAGAATCACATATATTTATACAGTATACATGATTCTGCATCTCCTGGTAGAGGGCATGCCCGCTTCTGCTGTGATTTGTCACATCAGAAGCCAATCAGCGAGTGTCCTCCAATGAATGAGGCCAATCCCCAGTAGAAGTCCTGTTAGTGACGAAACGCGTAGGGAGCCGCTGACGTCATCACGCAATTCCTGAATGAGAGGTGGTGCTTTTTGACGATACAGGAACGAGAGCGAATGAACACTGAGACGCCGCAGCCTTTACTATACACACCGCTGATTGACATCTACTGTTATGTAAGTGCGATTCTTACCAACAATAAATGTTTATGGCTTTACGTACTACACCATAGAAGTCTTCTTTTCATATGAGCATCTGATGACACCCTCATTACCGCATTTTCACGGAGCCGCAATGGTTGTGGGGAAACCATATTCCCTGTGCTAGGCGAGACTGTTTAATTACAGTCACGTCAATCTGGTAAGCAGATTACTATTCACTAGGGTGTCACACCTGAAGTTACTACGATCTCCTTGGGAAGATTGGTTTTAAACATCTCTTCTTTTGACATCATCTTGTTCTTCTTTGGAAACTTCACTGCATTTGGGACTTTTTTTTCCTTCTTTTATACACATCAATTTATATTTGTATTGTAAAGACTATTACATGGATACATTTTTTTATAGATTATACTACATCTTTTGAATTTTCCTTCACTTTGGACACCAAATTTTATATCCGATACATTTTTTTGTGCATTTTACCTCATTTTGTAGCCTGCATTCGTTTTCCTTTTATCTAGTATTTTTTCACCCAACACATTTTATATGCAAATATTTTTCACTATATGTTTTTATATATTTCTATATATTCTCATCACTTATATCAGGGCTTGACAAATTTGCTTGGAATCTAGGAGCCAGCTAAAAAAGTTAGGAGCCAGGTTTTTTTTTTTAACGACCAATGTGTGCAGAAGTGAACGCATACGTGAGTAGCGCCCGCATATAAAAGCAGTGTTTAAACCACACATGTGAGGTATCGCCGCGATTGGTAGAACGAGAGCAATAATTCTAGCCCTAGACATCCTCTGTAACTCAAAACATGCAACTTGTAGAATTTTTTAAATGTCGCCTATGTAGATTTTAAAGGGTAAAAGTTTGTCGCCATTCCACGAGCGGACGCAATTTTGAAGCGTGACATGTTGGGTATCAAATTTACTCGGCGTAACATTATCTTTCACAATATAAAAAAAAAATTGTCTAACTTAACTGTTGTCTTATTTTTTTATTTAAAAAAGTGTATTTTTTTCCTCAAAGTGCGCTTGTAAGACCGCTGCGCAAATACGGTGTGACAGAAAGTATTGCAATGACCGCCATTTTATTCTCTAGGGTGTTAGAATAAAATATATAATGTTTGGGGGTTAACTTCTAAGTAAAGGGAAGGAGATGGGCGGGCAGTGAAACAGGCAAGCATTGCTGGTTGACTTGTCATACCAACGGCCACCACAAGATGGCGCCAGAGTACAGAATGAAGCCTAGGCCTGCAGAAGGCCGCAAAGCCGCAACCTAAATTAACGGCCGGCGCGGCCCGACGATATCACGCGATCGCGGAGGGGGGCGCACGGAGATACAGGTAACCTCAGCTGTGCTGCCCCAGGCGCCAGGTCGCTAATTCTAGTCGCATTTGCGACCTGGCGCCCGGGGATTGTCGAGCCCTGACTTATATATTGATGCTTTGTTTTTTTAAACATTCATTCATACACATTTTTCAATTATTACTTTATATAGTACCTTCATGGTTTTTGGTGTTTTTTTTATCATTTATGATCACTATATTAGCGCTGCACTTTTCCTGCTTTACTTTTTTTCCTTTGCCCTCCAATGAATGTCCGCCAGCTCCCACCGATTATCGAGAACAGAGGCTGGACAGAAACATGCCTATGTAAACATGGCAGATCCCGGTGCTGACAGGGGGGGAAGGCATGGATTCTGTGTTTCTGCAAAGCAGGTAATCCATGTCTTCCCCTAGTAAAAGCAGCACATATAGAACACACAAACGTCGGGACCCTTCGGGGTAAGACCGCGCTATATTAAGATACCTCTCAACTCAACTCAACTCAAACACTGGCTAGGCACTAGGCTTGTGCAATTCGTTTCGTAACGAATTGAAATTCGTCCGAATTTAGCAACTTTCGGACATTCGGAAGCATTCGAATTTCCGAACAAAGCAATTACGAATAAGACCGAATCCGAAATAAATTATACCGCAAATAGCGAATGCCCGAATGTCTTCGGCATAATTCGTTATGAAAAAGTTACGAATGTACGAATCCATACGAAGCACAATAACACTCACTCTGCTCTGCTCTCTGCTTCTCCCACACCGTGCTGAACTCCCTCTCAAAATGGTGTACAGGGGCGGAGGTTATAGCCGCATGTAAAAAACGAAAGTAAAATACGAGATTTCGAATCCATTCGAAGCACAATAACACTCTGCTCTGCTCTCTGCTTCTCCCTCACCGTGCTGAACCCTCTCAAAATGGTGTACAGGGGCGGAGCCTATAGCCGCATGTAAAAAACGAAAGTAAAATACGAGATTTCGAATCGTTACAAATAACCGCTATGTATTTAGAAAAGTACAAATCCATTCGAAGCACATTAGGCATAATAGGCAGCGTCGTTGTGAGAGAGACACGGAAAATTACGAATCAACGAACCCAAAAAAAGTTACGAAAGTAGGAGTTGTGTCCAGAATCAACGAAAAACAACGTACTCTACCGAAAGTACGAATTATAAAGCAACAAAAAATTCAACGAAAAATGTCGCTTGCAAAAATACGAATGAGTCCGAACACGAAAAATCCCGTCTAGCAAAATTACGAATGATTACGAATCAACAGGACCGGAAAGAAACGAACCGAAACGGAACGAATTTTTCCGTTGTGCACAAGTCTACTAGGCACACATTTAACCCTTTCATCACCCCTGATGTTTAACCTCTTCCCCTTTTTTTTAGCACTGATCACTGTATTTATTGTCACTGGTTCCCGCAAAATGTCAGTTAGTGTCCGATTGTCCGCCACAATATCACAGTCCCCCCTATAAGTCTCTGATCGCCGCCATTGTTAGTATTTAAAAAAAAAAAATTGTTTTTAGACACTATAACTTTTGCGCAAATCAATCAATATACGCTAATTGGGATTTTTTTTTTTTAACAAAAATATGTAGCAAAAAACATATTGGCCTAAAATCATGAAGAAATTAGATTTTTTTTTTTTTTTTTTTTATTGTATATGTTTATTGTATATGACGTGAGCGTCATCTGCAAGGCAGTCTGGGGAATGTAGTTTCATGCAGGGACCATACGGAACTCACCATCTAGTGCCGCTGCGTCATGACGACTCGGTCAGCCGCAAGGCAGTCTGGGATGTGTAGTTCCCTGTAAGGCCAACCGCAGCAATCACGGACCACATCCTCCAGCCCCGCTATCCATCGATGTCCGCGCGCTTAGAGGTAGATGTGCTCGGGTGCGTAATCCTATGACGAGCTCACTGCCTTAAACACAGGATGCGCTACCCAACCAAATGCGTGCATTATCATGGATCCGATCGCCATGGCAATGTAAATAAACATTAATCCGGCGGAAATGGCAGAAATGTTTCTGTGATACATCATATATCCTTGTAGACTTATAGGGAGATGTATGATAGGCACGTTATCAAAAAATAGTTATATAGAAACAAATCTATAGATATATCGGGATTTGATTAACCCATAATGGCCGAATTCAACCTAATTGGACAAATATACGCACCAAAAACCATACGGACAGTAAATGGCACGTAATAGCCCCCATCTAAAAAGTTGTTGAAAAATATAAGTACTAATTATCCTTAAAAAGTTAAATAAAAAATTATAAAAATATATATAAAAATTGGACTGGTATCCCAGAGATAGGAATCACATTAGAATGTCCCCATAATGGCACATATAGCATGTAGGCATATACCGATAATCTCAATCATCTCAGTAATAAAGTTGATATATAGTAGAACCATAATTAACACATAATGACGATCATGAAATGCATATAAAGGGAATCTAAATTGATGAATTGGAAATGATGTTATGCTCGGTTGATAAAGGCATTAATGTCCCAATCCACGTTGAGGCCATAAGGCCTATAACATTTAAGCTGGTATATCCAGTATGTTTCTAACTGGGAGACCCCCCTAAGGCGGAACTCTCCCCTCCAACTTGGAATGAATTTATCTATAATTTGAAACGTGGTACCTTTGGGGTTTTTATTGTGGAACTCCAAATCGTGTCTTGGAACACTGTGGTTCGTCTTGCCCTTTTTAATGCTGGTTAGATGTTCTCCCACCCCGATGGAAAAAGTACGAATAGTGCGCCCTACATACTGCTTCCCGCATGGGCAGGTAAGCAGGTAGACGATGTACTTAGTCGCACATGTGGTAAAGTTTTTCATTTGATAACTGATCCCTGTAGATGTAAATCTAAAGGTGTCAGTTTTACGTTTCCCACAGATATTAATTTGACAAACCTTGCATTTTCTACAAGGATAGTATGCCTTTAAATGAGGAAAAAAGACAGGTGTTATTGGGGGATCCGTAACGTTAGGTGCAATCTGATTTCTTAATGAAGGTGCTCCTCGATATGTTACCCCAGCTCTATCGGGCAGTGTCGGACCTAAAACCTGATCATTTTTTAGTATTTTCCAATGTTTTTGGAAGATATCCCTTATCTGTCTGTGTTGGACAGAATATGTGGTAAAAAAAGACCACTTATATTTCGAATCCTGGATGGGCTTGTTTTGCTCTTTAACTAAAGAATCCCTCTCAATCCTAGCAATTTGTTGGATTTCTTCCTCTATGAGGGAGACTTGATATACTTAAGTCTAGGTTTGTGGACAAAGAATATTAGCCTGATAGAAAAAATCTGAAAGGTCAGAACAGTTACGTCTGACTCTCAGAATCTCACTACGGGGTACAGATCGCAACCATGCTGAATGGTGACAACTATCGACCGGAATGTAACCATTCCGGTCTGTTGGTTTAAAAAATGTCTTGGTTTGTAGTTGTCCATTATTGGAAAAAATTTCTAAGTCCAAAAAATTAATGGACCTAAAACTGACCTCATAGGACAAATTAATACCCACAACGTTGTCATTCAGAGTGGACATAAATAAATTGAGGGAGGTCTCATCACCTCTCCATAGGAGGAGGATGTCATCTATGTATCGAACCCAGAGAACAATCTCGGGTCGATTACAAGCATAGATGACATCCTTCTCCCATTTGGCCATAAAGATATTTGCCAAACTTGGAGCAAATTTTGCCCCCATTGCGACCCCCTTTTGTTGCAAAAAGAAGTCACCATTATACCAAAAATAATTGTGATGGGTCGCAAACTGTAAAAGGTCCATAATATATCTTTTTTGTGTGCCCGAAAGGTTATTGGCCCTAGACAAAAATAAACTAACTGCCGACAAACCCAATTCATGTGAAATACATGTATACAGCGAAGCAACGTCCGCTGTTACAAGCAAGATGTCATCGCTATAATTCACCTGTTGTAACAGTGAAATAACATGGCGGGTGTCCTTCAAATATGACGGTATAGACTTCACGATAGGCTGAAGATGGAAATCTATATACCTCCCTATTCGTGAGGTTACAGAATCAATTCCGCTAATTATTGGATGACCAGGGGGGTGACTTGCATCTTTATGTATCTTCGGTAGATAATACATTATAGGAATGCGTGGGGCAACAGGAACCAGATAACTTTTTAATTTTTTATCAAGAATACCTAATTGTGACCCAGTGTCAATCAAATCGGTTATAGCTATCTTATAGCTCTGAGTAGGGTTACCGTTTAAACGGACATATGTAGCAGTGTCACTCAAAATTTTGGTAATTTCCAAATTGTGGGCTGTTTTATCCAAGACGACTATACCGCCCCCCTTATCGGCGGGGCGTATAGTCAAATCCTTTCTTTCACACAAAGATTTCAGGCCAATTTTTATCCTAGGATCACTGTATATTCTTTTTTTGGGGAGTGCTTCCAAATCCCTCAAAACTAAATCTTTAAATACCTGAACTGAAGGTGCTATAGGGCATGGTGGATTGAAGAGAGAAGGATTCGAAAGCCCTGAGTGTACCATAAGTGAACTAGTATCTGGAAAAGATGGTCTAGTTGGATTGGAAATTAAATATCTTTGTATTATTAATTTCCGTACGTATTTATGCACATCTATGAATGTGGCAAATTTATTCAAATGTTTGGGGGGGACATATTTCAGTCCTTTAAAAAAAAAATTCAGCTTCCGTGAAGGTGGCTGTACTTAAATTTTAAATTTCATCGTCCTTTATATGCATTTTCTTTTTCTGGGCGCGCCATCCGCCTCTACATCCGCGTGTGGGTCAGGGTTTCTGTTGTACCCACTTTGTTCTTTGTGAAAACCCCCTGAGTAGGATGGCCCGGGATGATTTAAACGGAGATCTGTTATGTGAATAATCATCATCTCTGTCTCTGTAATTAAGTTGAGGTGGGTACATACCCCTATCATCCCTAAGTGGTGAAAAATGGTTATAGGTTTGTATAGGTGTTCTTTGGTTCTGGTATGTATAATAGTCAGTATCATGTTGACCATAACCTCCCCTTCCGCGTGGTGAATCGTGTCTCCAATACTCCCGGGAATTATCTTTTCTGCCCCTATTATAACCTTGGGGGCCTCTACCTCTTCCTCCTGGTATTGGAGGTGGGCCGCGATATTGTGTATTAGGGGTACGTGCGTTTGGTTGACAGAGAATCTAACCAGAAACAACCTGAGGACGGCCTTGAACTTGATTAGATGTGGATGGTTGTGATCTCACATCATTAGCCGGAGGAGCCGGTATGTCCATATTACGGTTATTCTCCTCCATTCCTATGCCCTCCTTAGATTGCCAGCTAAAGACACAACAACTCTTGTAGTCGTTAACGTCCCTAGTGTATTTTTTCTGTTTCTTTATTTTCTGTTCTTTCTCTTCCTTTTCTAAATGGCCTTTTAAATTAGTAGATAATAAATTATATTCAGATGTGGACTTGTATGGCAAAAGTTTTTCCCTAATGTCTTTAATTTCTTTGTCTATAAGAGCTAGTCGAGCCATCTTTTTCTCCAATAAAAAAGAAATAAATGAAATCCCGGCTTCATTAAAATAGCGAAACCAAGCTTCTACATCAAGGTCTCCCTGTTGTGGGCATACATCCCATCTTAACCCTCTAGGGACCATGCGTTCCTTCAAATTCCGGCATATCTATAGATTTGTTTCTATATAACAATTTTTTGATAACGTGCCTATCATACATCTCCCTATAAGTCTACGAGGATATATGATGTATCACAGAAACATTTCTGCCATTTCCGCCGGATTAATGTTTATTTACATTGCCATGGCGATCGGATCCACGATAATGCACGCATTTGGTTGGGTAGCGCATCCTGTGTTCAAGGCAGTGAGCTCGTCATAGGATTACGCACCCCAGCACATCTACCTCTAAGCGCGCGGACATCGATGGATAGCGGGGCTGGAGGATGTGGTCCGTGATTGCTGTGGTTGGCCTTACAGGGAACTACACATCCCAGACTGCCTTGCGGCTGACCGAGTCGTCATGACGCAGCGGCACTAGATGGTGAGTTCCGTATGGTCCCTGTATGAAACTACATTCCCCAGACTGCCTTGCAGATGACGCTCACGTCATGTTGGAGCGTCATGTGGTACTGATACACCTTTTCACATATAATGATATATATATTTTCATAAAGCACTAATTTGATGACCAGTTACCTGTTTAGTTCAATACAGATGGGTGGATGAGTTCGTTGATCTATGTCACATAAGATTTTTTTCACATTAATTCTTGTTTATAACTATTTATGTGTCACATGGTGTATTTCATTATTATACATTGTGTTTAATTCAATTCACATTATATCTATTAAGGTTCCCACCTTTATTCTCAGTAGCGCCACACTTTTTTAACATTTAAAGGCTAGCTAGTGCCAGGTGAACTTCCCACCAACCTACCTTTTGTGGAAAAAAAATCATGGTAGTGGGGCCATGCAAATATTAAAGTCATAGGAGATGGTTGGGTTGCAAGGTCCTTGGAGACAGTCAATTGGTTCAAAATGTAAATTAGGTAAACTTGTGTTGTTTATTTACTGGTTATTTTGTTACTGTATGTGAGCGCTAGTCATTAAGATTTGCTAAGTTTTGCTGACCCAAGGTGTTCTATACGTCTGTCCTGAAGACTTGACCAGTGCAGCACTAAAAAACACGTTGACGATCTACCTATTGAAGAATCAATGCTCAAGAACCGTCTTTCCATGTGGGCACCTCTGCTGACCTAACCTCTAGTTCTCTACTATGGAGCAAAAGCCTTCAACTTTATTCCATTCCGGGATTCAATACCACTCAACATGGGATTATATGGAAAACGAAAATAAGCATTGAATAGAACTGCCTATTCTATTTCTTTGGAGACAGCTATATTTTCCATAAGCTCCAAACTCAGATTGCTCAATCACTTGATGGGCATATTGCAACCTCACAGATGCAAGTATACAATTTAGAACTTTATTCCACTCTGAGATCCAATACCACTCAACGTGGCATTATCTGGAACACGCCAACAAGCATTGAGTAGAACTGCCTATTCCATCGGTGTGAAGACAGCTATATTCTCCATAAGCTCCAAACTCATGTTGCTCAATCCCTTGATGGGTATATTGCAACCTCACAGATGCAAATATACAATTTAGAACTTTATTTTTCCAAAATTTCCTACTCCTGTGTTTGAAATACTACACTTATATGAGCTCTACCATGATGTTTTTTCCCCTTTTTCTTCTGTCTCTTTCTGATTTTTTACATAATCTCTGTATCTGTCAGTGGGAGGCTAGCTGGTGTTGGAGGCACTTCCCACCCATTTGCCCCTTGCAAATAATTTTCAAGGTGGTAAGGTCATGCAAATATTAAAGGCATAGCAGCTGTTAGGGTTGCAAGGTGCTTGAAGGCAGACATTAGGGTCCTAATGTAAGCTGGCCAAACTCCACTATGTTCTGGTTATTTAGTTAGAGTATTGGAGTGATGTTCATTCAGCCTAGGGGACAGGTCATCTAGTTTTAGCACCCTAGTTATGAAAACCTCTATACTTGGAAATAATACATTTTTCTCTGGCACTATAGGGTGAATAGAGTAGTGGAGCAAGTTGGAGGTAACCTAAGGACCTTCTCCATACAAAAAGAGGGGATCCAGGAAACATGTCTGATGTCTCACAGGGAAGAAACTGGAACTTCAGTCTCCTCTAGAAATTGGTTCTGGAGCCCGAAGGCTATGTATAGTATTAGTTGGGATGAAGCTTCCAACCCTCGTTGCCAAACTTTGCCAGCAACCAGCATACTGATCATGCAGGTGCGAACAGCCCTCTAAAGCCTCGTAGACACAATGAAAATTTTGGACGAAAGTTTGTTTGTTTGTTTTTTGCACGCTAGTCTCCATATCCAAAATGAAGAGCTTACTCAATTTACAAAAATTCTCGTATGACAAAATACAACTGTCGAAAATTAAGTAATGTATTGTATTTTATTTTCGGACGAATACTGTACTGATTAACCACTTCCCGTACAGTGAAATACCCGTATGTCGCTGGACTTTCAGTGGTTATACCGGGAGGATGCCTGCAGCTGCAGGCATCACCTTGGTATAATTTTTTAGAGCTGGCGGTCGGCTTTCTTGTAATAGCAATCAGAGCAGCTAACTAACTGCTTGATTACTATTACAAGCAGCGGGTGGGTCGTCTCCCCCCTCTCGCCGCCTTCCGCGGCTCTCTCAGGCTCTCCCGTCCCACCGGGAGACCCAAGCGACCAGCCGGTGCGTCTGCTAACTGGACCAGCTTTGGATCAGCTTTGATCGACTGTTAGTATTAGTAAACTGGAAGCGTTGATATGACATCGATTAAAAATTGGTGCCATTTTTTAAAAATCTAAAGCATTCAAAAACGCAGATCTTGGTGTTTTGAATGCTTTTAAATGCAGAGGAGGGATTTGGGGTCCTTAAGGCCCGGTTCACACTTGTGCGATTCATACCGAATGTGATGCGTCAAAAACACTTTGAATTCGCATGTCATCCCTAAAGTCATTGTTTTCAATGACGGTCGTTCACATACATGCGTTGCGATTCCTCAACTAATGCGATGCAATAAAAGAAAGGGTCTTTTCCGGTTTCACTGCGTTGCGAATTTAGTCTCCATAGACATCAGTGTAAATCATTCTGGAATCACAATGATGGTTCACATATGTGCGAATTCCACCACGCGATTCTCCACAAAAAACAGAAAGTTAACACCTTTTTTTTTTTACACTTTGATTCCATTGGCTAGAACATAATCGCTGGCTAGATTATAATCGCAGCTATGTCCCACTCCTGAAATTCGTGTTAAAATCGCGGTAAAATTCGCACCTCAGAATGGACAAAAAATGGACCAAATTCACAGCGCATAAGTGTGAACCCAGCCTTAGACCCCAGATCTCTCCATAAAGAGTACCTGTCACATGCTTATTATTATCACAAGAATGTTTACCAAAAAAAATAAAAAAAAGTAAACCAAAAGTGTAAAAATAAAATGAATAAATAATAAAAATTTAAAAATTCAAGTACCCCTGTCCTCCTGTGCTTGCAGTCCCACATGCATGCAAACAGTGATCATGGCCAGTAATTCTAGCTCCAGACCTCCTCTGTAAATCTTAAAAGCCTTTACTGGTTACCACTTTAAACATCACCTATGGATAGGAAAATGTCCGTAGTTTGTCGCACGGCCGCACGCAATTTTAAAGCATGACATGTTTGGTATTTATTTACTCAGCGTAACATTATCTTTTACATTTTACAAAAAAATCGGTTTATGTATTTGTAGCACCCTCTAGTTAAGTTGGATGCTAGAGTGAGGATTTTTGTTGGCCGGGTAGGTAAATTTAGGCAGGCCTAGCTGGTTGCTAGGCCTGTTTGTTTTCATTCTGGGCAGGGAGTGGCTCAGGGTAGCAGCTGGTGACTCATAGGTGGCATCTCTTCACTGTCACCTCCCTCTCCCTTCTAGAAAGTGCTAAAAGGAGAGGAGGGGAAGAAAGGTGGGGCTGCCTGGGGTATCTTAAGGAGTCTTGACCAATCCCCAACTTGGATTGGCAGGGGGAAGACCTCCCTAAATACCTGGGATCAGCCCAGTTGGGGAGGAGTTGTCGGGTGGAAGAGCTGGAGTGAGAGAGTATGGAGGCTGTCAGGGGCCCACTGGGAGCTCCCCAGTCTGAGGGGGGTGATCTTGGGTCAGGGCTCGGGTGCATCCAGGAGGAGTGATGAGATCCTGGAAGGAGAGGCACATGAGAGAGCAAGTAGAGGACAGCAGGAGAGAACACTTCTAAGAGTCTCCAGAGTAAGGTGACCAGATTTTTAAAATGAAATCCGGGGACATATTTATTTTTTTACTAGTAATGGCGGCAATCAGCGTCTCTCTGCCCGTCGGGCCACCGCCCGCCTCACAGCCTGTCAAGTCTTACTCTTCGGGCCCCGGCTACTACTGGATGGGGAGCGGAGGAAGATCACTCTGCCAGGGAAGGCAAGGAGATAAGCAGGCAGGCGGCTGGCCGGGACTTGAGCCAAGGCAGAAGAACCTGCGAGCGGAGCTGAATGGGCATGCACCTGCAAACTGAAGAAATATTTCCTCCGCTACAGATAATGGAAAGAAATAGACCCCCCTAAGCTAGTAGAAGCGGTGGAGCAGGGTGTTTAATTTAGATTTTTTTTTTTTATTCTGCACTGACTGTCTTTGAAATTGCCCCAGCTCCTGTTCAAATGCAATTCAAGGACAAAACCGGGGACAGACTTGGTCCAGGGACAGTGTCCTCAATCCGGGGACTGTCCCCGGAAACCGGGGATGTCTGGTCACCCTACTCCAGGGAGGACTACTGGACGCAGCTGGTAGGGCTGGTGAGTGGAACACAGTCGGGAAGACTGGGGAGGCACACCTGAGAGAACTTGGAGATTGCAGTTAAGATGGGCACAGGACCTGAAGAGAGCTATTTGGGAGTGGTAGCTAAATAGAGGACACCTGAACAATTTCTACACCACAGGAGCCCGAGATCCCTGCCCACAAAAGGCAGTTCATTGAGGTCTGGCTGAAGCAGTGTGTGTCAGGCCTACCCATGCGGTGCTAGCTAGTCTGCAGGAGGAACAGTCTGCAGCAAGGGAAGTGCTGGAGGAGGAACGGTGTGCAGCAAGTGTTTGTGCTGGAGAGAAGATCGAGGTGTATATACTAGAGTGTGAATAAGAGTCCCAAGCAAGTCTGCACTGAAAATTCCTGGGCATCCCATAAATCCCAAATTCCCATCCAAGTTTATTCCCCTCAAATAAAAAAAACAAAACAAATCTATGGACTGCTTTATCTCTCTGAGTGACTGAGGGATGGAATACTGGCTGGGCAGGGTGACAGGTGAACTACTACATTCAGCAACCCCTATGGGGGGCTTGGCTACATATTGTGTGTTTTTGCATTAAAATTAAAAAAAGTGTATTTGTATGAAAAACTGCTGCGCAAATACCATGTGGCATAAAAAAATTGCAAAACCCACCAATTTATTCTCTATGGCCTCTGCTTTAAAAAATATATATATATATAATGTTTGGGGGTTCGAAGTAATATTCTAGCAAAAAAAAAATAATTATTACATGTGAACAAAGTGCCAGAAAAGGACCGGACTGGAGTTGGTTAAACGAAAATCGTACGAAAATTTTTCGTGTTTGTCCCATCGGATTAATTTGGATGAACCGTTGTGATTAAAGGCCCCGGCTCTTCCCTCGGCAAGCTGGAGTGAGGAGCAGCAGGTGGAGGGGCGGAGGGGCAGTTACAGCCTCTATCAAGCTTCCAGGAGCCCAACCCTGGATCTAGCACCACCTTGTCATCGGCCTTCTAAGGTGAGGCCACTAATCGCCGCCTTCCTGTCCATCCTGCGTGCAGGGGGTCAGTAGTGCGAGTGAGGGGGGCCAGGTTTGTTTGCCGTCCCCCCAAAATATTGAGCACCAGTTGCCCCTGGTGGCAACCCTATTTGGGGTGCACACCCCAATGCAATAAGCTGGGCACACCTATGGTCCAGAGTTTGAGGACCATCTCTGGAGGAGATGGACTGGGCCTAGGCCTAAGGCCAGAGCAGTAATGCTGCAAAAGAAAGCCAGAAAGCTGGTATGAGTATTTGATTTTGCGGAAGAGCAATGCTGGAAAAAAAAACCTGCATGGGAAAGATGTTTTACGTTTTGAGAAATGTATGTTTAATAAAAATGGGCTGGGAAGGCTTTAACCACTTAAGCCCCGGAAAAATACGCAGCATAAAGACCAGGCCCCTTTTTGCGATTCGGCACTGCGTCGCTTTAACTGACAATTGTGCGGTCGTGCGACGTGGCTCCCAAGCAAAATTTACGTCCTTTTTTTCCCACAAATAGAGCTTTCTTTTGGTGGTATTTGTTTTTTTCACATACTAGCGCTTTAGTATAATTTTTCACAGAGGTGATCAATGTATAAATGCCCAAATGGTGATAGCTGCAATCAAAAAAGAATCTGTTCTCTCCAAACGATCATAAAATATATATATATAAGATGCGCTTACACCAACCTATTCAATGTGCACAATACGTAAATTCAATAATAGTGTCAGTGTTACAACTCCAAAAATCATAATGCCAGTGCTAAAAAACAAAACAAACCAGAAGGAACAGCCTGGATGGGTTCAAAGTAATGGACACAGCGGTCCTGCTCACAACACTCTCCTTCCACTCTGCAAGCTCGACCCCCGTGTGTTCAACCAATAAACCACACAGTTCAAAACAATATTTCTGGGCCGTACAAACCATACAAAAAAGGGGGGCAGTCCTCCAGTGCATAGGCTTGTATTGCTGCGGCTACTTCACAGAACACCTTTTCTGATAGTCTCCGATTTGCATCAGTATCCACATATAAGGGGTACAAAGCAGAAAAATATAATTGCGCAGTGTTCAACACACCATGCATTCCACAACAGCTGCGGCTGTACTCACGTAACCCAAGAAACAAAACAGTGCTTTTGCTCAGCTCAGTGAGATGTAATCCTCCTCAGGCTGCTGGAAGCGTCACTAGGCTCCTCCTCCTACGCGTGGCGTCATCGGCACGTGACTAAAATGATGATATTTTATTTTTATTTGAGAACCATTGCATATGGAGAAGTTCAGATAAAATCATCTATCGCACATGTAGCGGGGTGCCTATTTGTAGTGTGTTATAAAGGATTATGGTTATATTGAGAACATCCTCAGCTCCCTCCGGAGTCTATTTAAGATATTGCAGCATCTTATATATATATATATTTTATATTTGATCACCTCTGCGGTTTTTATTTTTTGCGCTATAAACAAAAATATTTGCTATAATAAATTTCCCCCAAAAATATATAAAAAAACATATTTTTTTCCTCAGTTTAAGCCGATGCGTATTCTTCTACATATTTTTGGTAAAAAAAATTGCAATCGCCGTTTATTGATTGGTTTGCACAGAAGTTATAGCGTTTACAAAATAGGGGGTAGTTTTATGGCATTTTTATAAAAAATTTTTTTTTTTTACTAGTAATGGCGGCGATCAGCGATTTTTTTTTCTTGACTGCGACATTATGGCGGACACATCGGACACTTTTGACACATTTTTGGGACCATTGTCATTTTTACAGCGATCAGTGCAATAAAAATGCACTGGTTACTGTAAAAATGACACTGGCAGTGAAGGGGTTAACCCCTAGGGGCGCTGAAGGGGTTAAGTGTGCATAGGGGAGTGATTACTACTGTGTGGGGGCGTTGGCTACGAGTGACACGTGACCGATCTCCGCTCTGATTACACAGAGCGGAGATCGCTGACATTGTCAGTAGGGGAAGCGGGGAGATGTTGTGTTTACACACACATCTCCCTGCTCCATGCCTCCGTGAGACGATCGCGGGGATCCCCGCGGCGATCGAGTCCGCGGGACCCGCGGTCCGACTCACGGGGAAGGCAGGGGGGTCGCGAGCGCGGCGGCACGCGCGCGACCCCGACGTCGGGCAGTTAAAGGGGACGTACAGGTACGTGATTGTGCCTGTACGAGCCATTCTGCCGACGTATATCTACAGTGGCTGGTCCTTAAGTGGTTAAAGAAGATGCTGGTGGGTGGCTACATCTTTAATACTCCTACTGCTTGAAGTGAATCCCACAAAAGCTATAACAATAAACTCAATACACGATCTTTTCAAAAGAGTACAGGTTCTTTATCTTGATTTTAATTAGACGAGTTATTATTTGAATATTCAAAAGCAGAGTAATATCTCAGATAGGAGATACACTAAATAACCAAATGCTGTTTCTTTGAAAGCTGAAAAGCATTTATAGAACATGATGAGATGGGAAGGATTGCTGTTTCTCCATAGAATAGAATAGCTACTAAAGCACTTTCCAGGAAATGTTCAGGTCTGAAATTACAGGTAAAGATGAAGCCAGATCAGATAGAATGGCTTTTACAATTTACTGCTTGCATATAGTTCATGTATGTCTTCAAAGGCAGTTCTATGTTATAGTAAAAAAAAAAAAAAAACACGAATCGCTTTATAATTTTAGATAGAAGGTCACTGTTGCCCACACAAAACAGCCTAATAAACACAAGAATGGATGACGCATATAAATAACATTTCTGACACTGAATGTGTATTACAGCTGTACAGTTCACCCAGTTCACTCTATTCTCTCTTTTTTAGATGCCAAAGTTCCCAACATAGGTTAATACTACACAGAGGCTAGGGATGCCTCCTGTCTAGGATTCACCCGGACAGTCCGGGTTTTGTACCGTGTGTTCAGGTTTACATTTTTTTATTTTTTATTATTTATTTTACTTTAAAAAAAATATTTTGACACAGTTTTTTAAAAAGAAATAAATAATTGGGTCGCTTTTATACCTATTACAAGGAATGTAAACATCCTTTGTAATAGAAAAAAGCATGACAGGTCCTCTTAAATATGAGATCTGGGGTCAAAAAGACCTCAGATCTCATATTTAGATTAAAATGCAATAAAAAATTATGTAATTAAAAAAAAAAAATCTCTTTAAAAGCATTGGGCGGAAGTGACGTTTTGAGGTCGCTTGCACCCTGCAGTGATATGGAGATGGGTGGGGGCCATCTTCCCTTCACTCGTCTCCATACCCAGCCAGCGAAATGATCAGATCGCCTCCGCTGCTGCCGACGGCTCCGGTAAGCGGCGGAGGGCACCGGAGAGAGGCGAGAGGGGAGGGGGCGAATCCACCGCAGAGACCACTTTTATCTGAAAGCGGACCACCCGCTCTTGAAGAGGGTAACGCGTTATGGTAGCTAGCTGCTGGTAGCGATGTATTCCTGCGGCAGGTGGTCCGTAAGATCGCTGAGAAAGTCACGTGACATGTGACGCAACGCATCGGGAGGAGCCAGTGATGACATCTACGGTGCTTGACTGTGCCAGATGCGGAGTGAGAAGGAACTCGCTGTTTGCAACTGACCGCTCTATATGCGTTATACTATTGAGTAAATGTGAGTGGAACTATCTAAACCCTAGATTTAATATTCCTGGCTATGCACTCTTTCGGAAAGACAGGGTAAAAAGGAAGGGTGGAGGGGTCTGTCTCTATGTGAGAAGTGATCTCAAAGCGAGTGTGAAAGAGGACCTGGTGGATGGAGAGTGTGACGAGTCTGAAGCATTATGGGTGGAACTGCATACAGATGTGCGTAGTTCAAAGCTAATCATTGGAGTTTGTTATAGACCACCCAATGTTAATGAGGAGTTAGAGACTCAGCTCCTTGCACAGATGGAAAGGGCTGCAAGGGCTGGGACGGTGATAATAATGGGGGATTTTAACTACCCAGAAATTGACTGGAGTAATGGAACTGCTGGGACAGTTAAAGGGCAAACATTTATAAACCTATTGCAGGACAATTTTATGGTCCAGTTTATTGAGGCCCCAACTAGGAATGATGCTCTGTTGGACCTGGTAATCTCAAACCATGCAGAGCGTATTACTAATGTTCAGATAAAGGAACACCTGGGTAGCAGTGGCCATAACATGATTTCATTTGATGTTAGTTGTAAGCAGAAATCACATACGGGAAAGATAAAAACACTTAATTTCAAGAGAGCAAATTTTCCAAGGATGAGGGCTGCTCTCCAGGACTTAGACTGGGAGGGAATATTGGCATCAATGGGCACAGAACAGAAATGGGAATTCTTCAAAAAGACTGTTTGGGAACTCACTGCAAAGTATATTCCCATGGGCAATAAGTTTAAAAGGCTAAAAATAAAACCTATGTGGCTCACTGCCAAAGTTAAAAAAGCTATAAACTATAAGAAAAGAGCTTTTAAAAAATATAAAAATGAGGGAACACTAGTGTCATTTAAATGTTACAAAGAATATAACAGGATATGTAAAAAGGAAATCAAGGATGCAAAAATTCTAAATGAACGACAGATTGCAAAAGATAGTAGGACAAACCCCAAAAAATTCTTCAAATATATTAATAGTAAAAAGGTGAAGTCTGAGCATGTAGGCCCTTTACAAAATAATCTAGAGTGGGTGACTGGGGACAAAGAGAAGGCTAATTTATTAAATACTTTCTTCAGTTCTGTGTATACAAAGGAGCATGGGGGAGCTCATGTCCAAAATGGGGGTGGTAGTGACACAGCCCCAAATCCACAATGGCTCAAAAGTGATATGGTCCAGAAATATTTAGATGGAATAAAGGTGGATAAAGCACCTGGACCAGATGGCATACACCCACGGATCCTAAAAGAATTGAGCTCTGTAATTTCAAAGCCATTGTATTTAATTTTTAGGGACTCATTAATGACAGGAATAGTACCACTGGATTGGCGCAGGGCCAATGTGGTGCCTATATT
Source organism: Rana muscosa (assembly GCA_029206835.1). NCBI lineage: Eukaryota > Metazoa > Chordata > Amphibia > Anura > Ranidae > Rana > Rana muscosa. The sequence goes on along the minus strand of CM055125.1, from coordinate 337,362,404 downwards.
TAAAAAGGGAACAAAGTCTTTACCAAGTAACTATAGACCTGTTAGTTTAACTTCTATAGTTGGGAAAATACTGGAGAGATTAATAAAAGACCACATAGATGAGTTCTTGCTGGAAAAAAACTATTTAAGCAACAGACAGCATGGATTCATGAAAGACAGAAGTTGTCAAACAAACCTGATTTCTTTTTATGAAGAGGTAAGTAAGACCTTGGACAGAGGGGTGGCTGTGGATGTGGTATACTTGGATTTTGCAAAAGCGTTCGATACAGTTCCCCACACACGGCTCATGTGCAAAGTAAAGTCTACAGGATTGGAAATATCAGTTTGTAAATGGATAGAAAACAGGCTAAAAGACAGAATTCAGAGAGTAGTGGTTAATGATTCTTACTCTGAATGGTCCAAGGTTATCAGTGGTGTACCCCAAGGTTCAGTGCTGGGACCCTTACTTTTTAATATCTTTATAAATGATATTGGGTCTGAGATCAAAAGTAACATTTCTGTCTTTGCAGATGACACCAAGCTATGCAGTGGAATAACGTCCTTACAGGATGTCTCCAATTTACAAGCCGACCTCAATGCTCTGTCTAATTGGGCGACTATGTGGCAGATGAGGTTTAATGTTGATAAATGTAAAGTTATGCACTTGGGGGCTAAGAATATGAATGCATCATACATACTAGGGGGAGTACAACTGGGGGGATCCGTAGTGGAGAAGGATCTGGGGGTTTTGGTAGATCATAAGCTCAATAATGGCATGCAATGCCAAGCTGCGGTTTCCAAAGCGAGCAAAGTCCTTTCTTGTATTAAGAGAGGTATGGTCTCCAGAGAGAGAGATATCATTTTGGCCCTGTTCAAATCATTAGTAAGACCTCATCTGGAATATGCAGTTCAGTTTTAGGCCCCAGTTCTCAAAAAGGATATTGGGGAACTGGAGAAAGTGCAGAGAAGGGCAACCAAACTGATAAGAGGCATGGAGGAGCTCAGCTATGAGGAGAGATTAGAGGAACTGAATTTATTCTCTCTTGAGAAGAGGAGATTAAGGGGGGATATGATCAACATGTACAAATATATAAGGGGTCCATATAGTGAACTTGGTGTTCAGTTATTCACTTTACGGTCAACACAAAGGACAAGGGGGCACTCTTTGCGTCTAGAGGAAAAGAGATTTCACCTCCAAATACGGAAAGGTTTTTTCACAGTAAGAGCTGTGAAAATGTGGAATAGACTCCCTGCAGAGGTGGTTCTGGCCAGCTCAGTAGATTGCTTTAAGAAGGGCCTGGATTCTTTCTTAAATGTACATAATATAACTGGGTACTGACATTTATAGGTAAAGTTGATCCAGGGAATATCCGATTGCCTCTCGGGGGATCAGGAAGGAATTTTTTCCCCTGCTGTAGCAAATTGGATCATGCTCTTCTGGGGTTTTTTGCCTTCCTCTGGATCAACTGTGGGTATAGAATTGGGTATATGGGATTGTACGATATATGTTTATTTTATTTTTTTTATTAATTTTTTTTACGGTTGAACTGGATGGACTTGTGTCTTTTTTCAACCTGACTAACTATGTAACTATGTAATACTATTATAGCAATTAGAGATGGCCTTTGGGTTCGCGGCGAACTTTGCGCGTTTGCTATTCGTCGAACCGGCGGACATATGGAGCTATTCGCGGCCGCCATATTCTTTAACATTGTGAAGAACTTTGACCAATGACACATCCATCATGTGGTACAGGACAGCCAATTGAGACATTTCAGCACATGGACATACCCCCTACCTTATAAATAGACCTGATCTGGCTGCCATTTCACATTCTGTCTTTTGCCAGTGTAGGGAGAGGTTGCTGTGTGGAGCAGGGACAGACTGTAGTGACACAAATCACTAGCTATTAGGTCCACAAAAGTCCTTTTAAGGACTGGTATAGGTGTACTATTGTTTGGTGTGCAGTATATAGGGCTGTAATACACTTATAATATACTTTCAAATATAGAATGCATATTATTAGTGCATTTCTATTGTGCAGCATTGTGACTGCTGAGCGGTTCTGCAGCGATACTACAACTACAAAGGCCACAAATATCCGCCACCACTCATAACAATTCATGGTCCCTGTCTTAGGTAAATACAGCGGCATAAAAGGCCTTTTATGTCCGTTGAATGCCTAATTTTTGGGGCCTGTAGTGCCCGAAACGTATTTATCCTGTGAATGCCTAAGACACAGAATACAAAGTTCTTTGCTGTCAGGTGAACGCCTGTTGGCTAATTTTTGGGGCCGACAATTACTATCCAGGCTGTGAATGCCTAATTCTTCAGACTGGAATTGAAAATCAATGGGTCTGTAAACGTTCCACTAAATTGTGGAACGGATGCGGACCCATTTTACAGACGTGTGAATGGACCCTATATGTATTTGACATGTATTTACCGGCTGCTGTCAGTTCTGGCTGATTTAGGTCGAGCTATTACACTAAAACCGAGCAATATTACAAAAAAACAAAATACACGTTATAACTGTATAAACAATTTAAATAACTTATATAAAATAATAAACATTTTATGGCAACTTTTCCAATAGCAGGATCATCTCATGCACCCCCTTCATAGCCTGGCCTTGCCTCTCCTCCATGGCCTTCATGCGCTCCTGAATTGACAAAATTTTGCAGATAAAAAAAGAATGCTTGTCGATCACAGATTGGCTTAATACTTCTGGTATGTCAGTGTCCATGTTGTGGGACTATGTGTGCACAGCTAGTAAGTATTTTGTGGCTGCAAATATGACCTGGAGGTTTTTCATGTTCGCCTGCCATTAAAATGAATGTGACCCGCCGCGAACCTGCGGTTCGCGAACATTTGCGCGCGTTCGCGCACCGTCCCATCAGATGTTCGTCCATCACTAATAGCAATCTTGTGCAATGATGATATTTTATTTTTATTTGAGAACCATTGCATACGGAGAAGTTCAGATAAAATCATCCATCGCACATGTAGCGGGGTGCCTATTTGTAGTGTGTTATAAAGGATTATGGTTATATTGAGAACATCCTCAGCTCCCTCCCGAGTCTATTTAAGATATTGCAGCAACTGTTGTTTACCTTATTGAACAATGCATTGTGGAACTTATGGTACAGGGAGAAAGGGACTCCATTGCCTTAGGTATCTAATAGACTACAGTACCCACAGTGCAGCTGTACTCCCAAAGTGCATTGCATTCTCGCACAGCTTTCTGGGGGAGGTTACTTAAAGGAAGGGAGGGGCTACGCTAGCTCTCTCTGGACTTCGCCCTCAATCAAGCAGGAAGTCTGTGTGAGGCCTGCTGCCGGAGCGACTAGGCCTAAAGCCTGGGCCTACAGCTTTTGCATAGGATCACTCAGCTAAAAGAAGGATTATCTCTCGTGTGACCAGCTCGCGCTTCTCAGAGACCGGAGTCATCTTTCAACCGACATCCACTGCAGCTGTGAGAGGAACCGGAGACTGCAAGTTGCGGAGAGGTCGCGGATCAAGGTACCAACAGCGCGACCTACCGGAGGGACGAGGCTTGCTTTAGTGAGAGGGCACCTGCCCAGATTTCATTAACTGTTTATATAGGCTTGTGACTTTGTAAGGCCCACCATTATTAGAAGTGCGCCACACGCCAGGACATAGCGTATCTCACGGAGGCCGCATGGCTTAAGGTTGGCGTTTGCACCGCCATAGAGTTTTCTTTCACAAACATTGCGGAAGTTTAGTTTGCTTTCCTTTAATACCCATTTGGATTACAAATGTTATGTGCACCAACGTTTGCTAGCGAAGACTCCTACCACTGAAGAAACTGGACATTGAACTTAGTCAAGCCTGACAGGACACAAGCACAGTATTGCCCATTAGGGGGAGCTCGTGAGCATAGGCCTTTTTACTTATTTAGAAAGTGCGCATTTAGATTGTGTTATATTATTGTCATATATTACCATTGACGTTGCAGGGCCCTGCACAAGTCAACTGTACAACTGTTTACTTAGTGATAAAAATAGCAGAGTTAAACGTGATTCTTGGTTAAGCAGAATACTGTGTGGAGTTTTCTATATTATCCTGCCGGACCAGTGGCTATACAAGGTAACAATTTTATGTACCATTTTACTGTTGTGTAGTATTATTGTGTATCCCATTGTCATTGGGTTCCACAACTTAATTGCAGACCAGTTGTGCCAAGGGAGGGTTCGAGACAGATTCTTGGGGTTGATAGCTAGGGTACAGACCCAAAACAAACCAGCAGCTCTCTTAACTGGGGGTAGTGCTACACACACGAAGAAGACCATATAGAATTGTGAGCTATAATCTGGAAATTGATCTATGGACTAATTGCAATCAAGATGGGATAAATTAACAGCACTCATTAATTAAGATTAGGTGAGCAGGAAACTCACAATTTGGTGGAGGTGAATTGTTACGGTCAAGACGTGTTTTATCAACTTTTATATCCACTAGTTATCCTCTATCCGTTTTTTTTTTAATATAGTTTTGTGCAATATTAGGAGGTTGATTTTAGCGCACTATTGTTTCATTATTATAGCTGATACCATAACAGTATTCCTCTTCAAAATAGCGACGTATTCATGCGGTGGGCGGTCTGTAAGTGGTTAAAGTGGAAGTCTATGCAAAATCTAAAATCCCTGCATCTATAGATAGACACTAGGGATCTAACACTAACCTCTCTATCCCTGTAAAGAAAAGATGAGTATATATACTTTTTTGAAAGCCAATCTGACCAGCTCCGACCGCATCCCACGCTGAGCTGTCGGCCATGGCTTCTCTGTGTAGGCTTCCTCTGTGAGGAACCTTATACCGTGTACACACGGTCGGAATTTCCGACAAGAAAAGTTCGATGTGAGCTTTTGGTCGGAAATTCCGACCGTGTGTAGGCTCCATCAGACTTTTTCTGTCGGAATTTCCGCCAAGAAAAATTTGAAAACTGGTTCTTAAATTTTCCGACAAGAAAAGTTCTGATCGTCTGTATGTGTTGTGTTACACTATGTGATTATTCTTGCTCTGTGTCTTTAAGATCTGTCCCCTTCTTTCTAGCTGAACTCTCTCTCTCACCGTAGTTCTTTATATATCTCCTCCACTTCCTGATTCTGGTCATTACTCCTGTATTTCTTCCATGCTAACATCTTACATGTGGCTTACAACTGCAACGTTTTTCTACCTATGAATATCCATCATTAAACGGAACATTCGAAAGGATTCATCGTCTGTCGTCCTAACTGTGAGTTTATTCATTGAGTTAAACTGCCTGTATCGATGCAAGGGATGAATATCAAACCAGCTTGAGTAAGGCCTACTTAAACCTGGAGATGAACTTTATCGCTTTGTAGTTGAGACAGAACAGTAGAAAAACGGAGTTTCACAGCCTAATTACAAGATTTCTGCATGTCAGTACTGAAACAGACAAGATTTACTGCCCTCATAGCAAGACAAGCAAGACAGAAGGGACAGAGCAGCACATGGCAGCCTTATGGCCTGAGACAATCTGCACAGTGTCATATTTCAGCACACAGATCCTGCCTGCTTTCACAGTCAGTCTGCTATCATGAGTGACCAAGCTTCTGCATGTGAACTCACATCTCCTTCCTCACAAGTTCCTGAAGAAACTGAGTTACCCAAACGCTCAGTTAAACCCACTTGGAAAGTAATGGAGAATTATGAAGCTTCAAGGACTGAATTGTCAAATAGCTTGGAATTAGTCTGGGAGAAAATCCTTGCTGAAGCCAATACAGTGTCTGTTGAACGTGAACTACTGACACTAGAGGGCGCCATTAAACAACTTTCTGCCTCATATGAGCTTTATCAGCTTACCAGCATCAAATTCACTAATGTCTTACAAAACATGAAGTCAGAAAATGCGATGATGCAATTAAAGCGCGTCAATGCTCTCAATATTGAAAGAGACAGTTTTATCCAGCAAACCAGATTAAAGGCAGAAGCAAAAATAAAGCTGTTACAGGACACTGCATCTCACAGATCTGTTTCCACCAGATGTTCTAAAAACTCGTCAAGATCCCATAGTTCAAGATACTCAACACTCAGTGAGCGACTTATTAATGCCCGCGCTGAAGTGGAAGCCAGCAAAGTGCAGGTGGCGTATGCAGAAAAAAGAGCAGAGTTGGAAGCTCAGAGAGCAGAGTTGGAAGCGCAGTCAGCACGTCAAAGAGCAGAGTTGGAAGCGCAGTCAGCACGTCAAAGAGCAGAGTTGGAAGCTCAGAGAGCAGAGTCGGAAGCTCAGTCAGCACGTCAAAGAGCAACAATGGAAACCTTAAATGAACAGTGTAAACATGACGCAGCTATGGCAAAGCTAAGGGTCCTACAGCAAGCTATCAGTGCAGACGAAGGTGCAAGTGAGAAAGACAGCATTAACCTAAACATAGCAGATATGGAAGACCCCCTCAAACGCACTAAAGACTATGTCCTAAGCCACTGCAGTGCACACTCCATTGTCTCCAATGCTCCCGACTACATAGAGACTCCTTCACAGCTTCAAGTTAAAAAGGTTCCAGCAACTTCCTGCACTCAAAATCACTCCACTGCATTTCCTACCTGCCTACCTTGCCTGCCTTCATACGTCACAGAGCATCAGCGCAAGCTTCAAGCAAGTCATCAATCTCCAGTCATCGGTACAGCCTTGAATCAACGTACCATTGGAACAACTGACTTCAAGCAAGCAACTCACCTGGATGCATCTGCTGCACCATATTTCCCTGTGTCCTTTAACAACAATGTCAAAGATAACGCAATCAGCACCATTCAGCCAACAGCATCTCACATAAAGGCGGAGACAACTGAGACAGAAGAGTTTGTGAGGTACATGCTTCGCAGAGAGCTCACAAAGACTGGTCTTACAAGTTTTGATGACCAACCTGAGAACTACAGAAGTTGGAAATGTGCCTTCAGAACTACAATCAGCAATCTTGGCATTACAGCTGATCAAGAATTGAATCTGCTGATCAAATGGCTTGGTCCTCTATCTGCTGCACGTGTTAAGCCATTAAGATCGGTTTTCATGGAAAATCCTACTGCAGGCCTCACAGCTGCATGGGAGCGACTAGAGCAAAGTTATGGCAGTCCAGAAGCTATAGAAAATGCTTTGTTCATGCGTCTGGAAACTTTCCCAAAGATATCCGGTAAGGACAACAAGGAGTTCCAGAGACTGAGTGACCTTCTCCTTGAGCTTCAGCTAGCCAAGACAGACCCAAAACTACCTGGACTCAGTTACCTTGACACTCCAAGAGGGGTAAACCCAATTGTCTCCAAGCTCCCGTATGGTTTGCAAGAGAAATGGACTGCACTAGGGTCATCATACAAAAGAGAGAACAAGGTTTCCTTCCCTCCATTCTCTTTCTTCTGTGAATTCATCAGGAAAATTGCAGAGACCAAGAACGATCCAAGTTTTTCCTACGGTGAGTACAGCCTCTTCTCACCCTTTCCTAAGAGTACCAGTCTTCAGGGCAACTATAGAAACCATAGAGGCCCAGTGTCCGTGAAAAAGGCTGACATCCTTCCCACTCCTACCACAGTTCTGGCCACGAACAAACAGAGTAGGAAGATTGAAAACCCTAACAGAGAGTGTCCCATACACAAGAAGCCACACCCCCTCAATAAATGTATCGGCTTTAGGAAAAAGCCTCTGGAAGAGCGCAAGGAGCTTTTAAAGACATTTAGGGTATGTTTCAGGTGCTGTGCTTCTACAGAACATTTTGCAAGGGACTGTAATGTGTCCATCAAGTGCATAGAGTGTGGCTCTGAAGAACATGTGCAAGCCCTCCATCCTCTTGAGCCCAGCTCTGCACAACCTGCCAACACTCCTCCCAGGTTAACGCATGGCGGGGAGAATACAGACCAAGTGCCTAATTCTACCATCATTTCTTCATCCTGCACTGAAGTTTGTGGAGAAGACCGCTGTGCTAAGTCCTGTGCTAAGATATGCTTGGTGAACATATACCACAAGGATCAACCAGAAAAGTCTCTAAAGGCATATGCTATCTTAGACGATCAGAGCAATCGATCACTTGCAAAATCTGAATTGTTCAGTCTATTTGAAATAAAAGGCGAAGCTCATCCTTACACCTTGGGTACCTGTAGTGGAACTATAGAGGTTTCTGGAAGAAGGGCTCATGGACTCATGGTATCTTCTCTCAAAGGTAACTTGCAATTACCTTTACCTACACTTGTTGAGTGCAATCAGATACCTGCTAACAGGGAAGAAATCCCTACTCCAGCTGCTGCTTTCCATCACCCTCACCTCAAGGTAATAGCAAATGAGATACCACCGCTAGTGATGAGCCGAACACCCCCGGGTTCGGTTCGCACCAGAACCCGCGAACGGACCGAAAGTTCGCACGAACATAAGAACCCTATTAAATACAATGGATGCGAACGTTCGGATTCTAAAGTGCTAATTATAACGACTATTATCCATGTTATTGTCCGAAACAGAGTTTGGGAACCCGGGTTCTGCACCAGGTGACATGTATCAATGCAAAAAGAAGTTTTAAAAACTGACGTTTTCTGGGAGCAGTCATTTTAATGATGCATAAAGTGAAAAAAAAAAAGTCAAATATTCCTTTAAATATTGTACCTGGGGGGTGTCTAAAGTATGCCTGTGAAGTGCCACGTGTTTCCCGTGTTTAGAACTGTCTCTGCACAAAATAACATTTCTAAAGGAAAAAAAGCCATTTAAAACTGCTTGCGGCTTTAATGTAATGTCTGGTCCCGGTAATATGGATGAAAATCTTTAGGAAAAATGGCATAGCTACCCCATCAACCCCCCCCCCCACCCCAGCCCATTACCAGCCCCTTTGGGTCTTGTATGTATATTAAGGGGAACCCTGCACACAAAATAAAAAAGGCCCTATATACTCTGAACAGCCGTATACAGGCGGTGCATACAAGACAGGGACTGTAGGTTTGTTCTTATGTAGAATCTGTTTGTAATTTTGAACAGCTGCATTGTTTAAGTGTAGCTCCATGCCAAATTCCTTTTTTTTTAGCTTTTTGGAAAACATAGGGAACGGTTATCACCCCTGTCACATTTTTTTTGCTGTCTGTGCCCCTGTTCAGAACATTTCACCTCACTTTGCGTCCCAATGACAACTGTTTTTGAAATGTGGTGTTTTTATTGAAACAAGGATTGGTGATAAAGCATCAGTAGAGAGGAGACACCTTTCTCCCATATTAATTCTTACAGGAGAGAATTTTCCTTACAAGGGGTAGATTTCCTCTCACTTCCTGTTGTCTTCTTCCGTTTGCAAGTAGTAGTCATTTGTAAGTTGGATGTTTGAAAGTAGGGACCTGCCGTATATACTCTGCAGAAATTGGCCCCTTAGGTGTTGGTGTTGGCACAACACTGAAAGCACTCACAGTTATTCTTGGTGGGTGCTGGAACGCCCTGCTGTCAACTATTATATCAGGTATTGTAATAACATATAATTGTTGATCAGTGGTAGTAAAAATTGGGCCTTTGATGGTGGTGCTGGTGCCACAACACTGTAAGGCCTGACAGTTACTCTTGGTGGGCGCAGCAATGGGCCCTGCTGTGAATTATTAGATCAATAATTATAATTGCATGCCCCTGTTGAATAGGGGCTGAAAAATTGGGCCTTTGGTGGTGGTGATGGTGGTGCTGGTGCCACAACACTGTAAGGCCTGACAGTTACTCTTGGTGGGCGCAGCAATGGGCCCTGCTGTGAATTATTCTATCAATAATTATAATTGCATGCCCCTGTTGAACAGGGGCTGAAAAATTGGGCCTTTGGTGGTGGTGGTGGTGGTGCTGGTGCCACAACACTGTAAGGTCTGACAGTTACTCTTGGTGGGCGCAGCAGTGGGCCCTGCTGAGAATTATTAGATCAATAATTATAATTGCATGCCCCTGTTGAACAGGGGCTGAAAAATTGGGCCTTAGGCACTGGTGGCACAACACTGCAACCCCTCACAGATACTGTACTTGGAACACAGCAATGAGGCCTGTTGCAAAGTATTGCATCAAAAATTGTAATTACACGCCCCTGTTAAACAGGGGCTGAAAAATTGGGCCTTAGGCACTGGTGGCACAACACTGCAACCCCTCACAGATACTGTACTTGGAGCACAGCAATGAGGCCTGTTGCAAAGTATTGCATCAAAAATTGTAATTACACGCCCCTGTTAAACAGGGGCTGAAAAATTGGGCCTTAGCCACTGGTGGCGGCACCATAAACCAAAATGATCTTCCAAGCTATCATCATTAATCGGATCATTGAGGAGGAGGAGGAGGATAGCTAGTCAACATAACAGCACAGGAACTCAGCATCAGCATCAGTCTTGAAGGGATGTGACATTTTAAAATCAATTAGTCTGTTATATCAGCATCAGGTGTGTGGTAGCTGGTGGTGATCCAAGACTGGTTCATCTTGATGAAAGTCAGTCAATCAACCGAGTCGGTGGACAGGCGCACCCTGTGATCCGTGACAAATCCTCCAGCAGCACTGAATGTGCGTTCTGAAAGAACGCTGGATGCAGGACAGGCCAGTAGCTCAATTGCATACTGTGCAAGCTCTGGCCAGTGATCCAACCTCAAGACCCAGTAAGCCAGAGGATTTTCGGTGGGGAAGGTGTCCAAGTCTGACCTTGCCCCTAGGTATTCCTGCACCATGTATATCAGACGCTGGCGATGGTTGCTGGAACCGATCATACTTTGGGGCTGCGGACTAAAGAATTGTCTGAACGCATCGGTCAGACGGCCACCTTCCCCACCGCTCCTTCTTTGACTGCCCGAAGCCTCAGCAACTCGTTGTCCAGGACCAGGAGTTTGTAACCTCCCAGTCTCTGGGAACGCATTGCACAGACCTTTCTGCAAGGCCTCCCGGAGTTGTCTCATCCTCTGCTCCCTCTGCGACGGTAACATAAGGTCCGCAACCTTACCCTTGTACCGTGGATCAAGGAGAGTGGCCAGCCAGTAATGGTCCCTCTCCTTGATCCGAAGAATACGAGGATCCTTCCGCAGACTTTGCAGGATCAGGGAGGCCATGCAGCGTAGGTTAGCTGAGGCATTCAGTCCGGAGTCCTCTGGGTCACTAAGGACGACATGATCCGCAGCCACCTCCTCCCAGCCACGTACAAGTCCACTGGTTTCTTGGGACTGTAAATCATCCCTAAAAGACTGCTGCTGATGATGCTGAGTGCCAGCCTCCACCTCCATGCTGACACAATCCTCCTCCTCCTCCTCCTCTTCCTGTGCGATGGGTGGGACAGAAGGAACACTGTCTGGGTAAAGAGGGCCTTGAGAGGCAAGGAAGTCCTCCTCTTCCTGCCTCTGTTCTGCCTCAAGTGCCCTGTCCATTATTCCACACAGCGTGTGCTCCAACAGGTGGACAAGAGGTACAGTGTCACTGATGCATGCACTGTCACTGCTCACCATCCTCGTGGCCTCCTCAAATGGTGCCAGGACAGTGCATGCATCCCTGATCATGCCCCACTGGCGTGGTGAAAAAAACCCGAGCTCCCCTGACCCTGTCCTGGTGCCGTAGTCGCACAGGTACTCATTGATGGCCCTCTGCTGCATGTGTAGCCGCTGCAGCATGTCCAACGTTGAGTTCCACCTGGTGGGCATGTCACATATAAGGCGGTTCTTGGGCAGGTTCAACTCCTTTTGCAGCTCAGCCAGGCGAGCACTGGCATTATAAGATCTGCGGAAATGCACACAGACTTTCCTGGCCTGCCTCAGGACATCCTGTAAGCCTGGGTACCTGCCCAAGAACCGCTGCACCACCAGGTTAAGGACGTGAGCCATACAGGGCACATGGGTCAGTTGTCCCTGTCGGAGGGCGGAGAGGAGGTTGGTGCCATTGTCGCAAACCACCATTCCTGGCTTAAGCTGGCGTGGCGTCAACCACCTCTCGGCCTGCCCCTGCAGAGCAGACAGGACCTCTGCCCCAGTGTGGCTCCTGTCCCCCAAACACACCAGCGCAAGCACGGCATGGCATCTTTTTGCCTGCGTACTTGCGTAGCCCCTTGAACGCCTACGGAGCACCGCTGGTTCCGAGGACAAACCACAGGAAGAGGCCATGGAGGAAGAAGAAGAGGAGGGGGTGGAGGAGAGAGGTGTGTCACAACCAGTAGTAGCATTTTGGAGGCGTGGCGGTGGAACAACCTCCAACACTACTGCACCTTGTCCTGCATCCTTCCCAGCTGCCAAAAGAGTGACCCAATGGGCCGTGAAAGAAAGGTAACGTCCCTGTCCATGCCTGCTGGACCATGAGTCAGCGGTAATATGCACCTTACCGCTGACCGCCCTGTCCAGCGAGGCCAAGACATTGCCTTCCACATGCCTGTAGAGAGCCGGAATCGCCTTCCGTGCGAAAAAGTGGCGTTTGGGAACCTGCCACTGAGGAACCGCACATTGCACAAACTCACGGAAGGGGGCCGAGTCTACCAACTGAAAAGGCAGCAGTTGAAGCGCTAGCAATTTAGCCAAGCTAGCATTCAACCGCTGGGCATGTGGATGGCTGGGAGTGAACTTCTTTCGATGGTCCAGCAGCTGGGGCAGGGAAATTTGCCTGCTAGAATCGGACGTTGGTGTACTGCTAGCAGAGTGCCCGCAAGTACTTGGCTGTGACACACCTAATTCTACACCTTCATTCCTCTCAGAGCAGGTTTCAGAGAGGACTGAAGGTATAGTGGGGTTGGAGATCCCAGCTGATGCGGTGCAAGAAGAGGTCAGCTTTGTTCTTTGGTGTGGGTCTTTAAGGTAGGCTTGCCAACGAGCTGCATGGCAGGTCAACATATGTCTGATCAAGCATGTGGTGCCCAAGCGGCTGATGTTTTGGCCACGCGATATACGCTTGAGACATATGTTGCAAACAGCAGCTGTGCGATCTGATGCACTCGCCTCAAAAAAGCCCACACCAAAGAACTTTTTGAATGACGGGCAGAGGCAGCGCCCTGCACAGGCGGAGCTCTGCGGTGTGATTCCGTCGGTGTGCTGCCCATACGCTGGCCACTCAAGGGCATCCTGCCTCGTTGGAGATGTGCCTCCTCCTCATCCTCCTCCTCTCTTCTATTAGGCACCCACGTGGAGTCAGTGACCTCATCATCCCCTCCCTCCTCATCACTAGAGCCAATCTGGCAGTATGCTGCAGCTGCTGGAGCATGACTGCCAGATTGGTGTCCTTCTTGAGCATCCCCTCTCTCTGCTCTCACGCTACTGCCTTCCTCTAGCTGGGTATCATCATCAGATCCTTCGAAACGCTGGGCATCCTCCTGGAGCATGTACCCAACACTGTGCTCAAACAGTTCGGGGGACTCCTCAGGAGGAGGACATGGTGGGTCTAGGGAAGGATTGACTAATGAAGATAATGATACCAGAGAAGAGGACGCTTTGGCAGCTGCTTTGCCAGTACTCTGAGCCTGGGTGAGAGAGGATGAGGAGGGCTTGGTCATCCACTCTACCAAGTCTTCGGCATGATGTGGCTCAACATGTCCAGCTGCCGAAAAGAAGGACAAGCGTGTCCCATGGCCATGTGCTGATGACAATGCACCGCGTCCACGACCAGCACTGTTGCCCCCAGACACAGAGCCTGCTTGCCCTCTTTTTTTGCCTCCTGACTGTCTGCCTCTCCTTGTTTGCCTTCCAGACATTTTAATGGATGGCCTGCAGGGAGATGGGAAAAACAGCAATAAGGGCTACCTTCAGGTGTATACTGTGCAGGAGGCTTAGCAACAATGACACTGACACTGTCCCCTGCCTATCCTTCTCTGTCCCTAAACACAAGGATTTGCAATATGCTTCAGCAAGATTGGTTTAGCACAGAACAGCACACTGATAGTTTCCCTCACTGTCCTTCTCTGTCCCTACAAACAAGATTTAGCACAGAATAGCACACTGATAGTTTCCACGAGTGTCCTTCTCTGTCCCTAAACTCAAGGATTTCAAATATGGTTCAGCAAGATTGGTTTAGAACAGAATAGCACACTGACACTTTCCCTCACTGTCCTACTCTGTCCCTACAAACAAGATTTAGCACAGAATAGCACACTGATAGTTTCCACGAGTGTCCTTCTCTGTCCCTAAACTCAAGGATTTCAAATATGGTTCAGCAAAATTGGTTTAGAACAGAATAGCACACTGACACTTTCCCTCACTGTCCTACTCTGTCCCTCCCTACAAACAAGATTTAGCACAGAATAGCACACTGATAGTTTCCACGAGTGTCCTTCTCTGTCCCTAAACTCAAGGATTTCAAATATGGTTCAGCAAGATTGGTTTAGAACAGAATAGCACACTGACACTTTCCCTCACTGTCCTAATCTGTCCCTACAAACAAGATTTAGCACAGAATAGCACACTGATAGTTTCCACGAGTGTCCTTCTCTGTCCCTAAACTCAAGGATTTCAAATATGGTTCAGCAAAATTGGTTTAGAACAGAATAGCACACTGACACTTTCCCTCACTGTCCTACTCTGTCCCTCCCTACAAACAAGATTTAGCACAGAATAGCACACTGACACTTTCCCTCACTGTACCTCTCTGTCCCTAAACTCAAGGATTGACAATATGGTTCAGCAAGATTGGTTTAGAACAGAATAGCACACTGTCAGCTTCACTCACTGTCCTACTCTGTCCCTACAAACAAGATTTAGCACAGAATAGCACACTGACACTTTCCCTCACTGTACCTCTCTGTCCCTAAACTCAAGGATTGAAAATATGGTTCAGCAAGATTGGTTTAGAACAGAATAGCACACTGTCAGCTTCACTCACTGCCCTACTCTGTCCCTACAAACAAGATTTAGCACAGAATAGCACACTGACACTTTCCCTCACTGTACCTCTCTGTCCCTACAAACAAGGTTTAGCACAGAATAACACACTGACACTCTCCCTACCTATCCGTATTTGTCCCTAAACACAAGGAATCCAGGATTAGTAAAGGAAAAAAAATGACACTGTCCCTGCCTATGCTTCTCTTTCCCTGCTCCGGAACACACTACACAAGGCCGCCGCGCTGGCGGCCTTTTATAGTGTGGGGCGTGTACTAAACCCCCTCAGCAATAATTGGCCACAGGCATCCTGCCTGTGGCCAATCATTGCTCTCCTCGCTGCCGGCGCTGTGATTGGCCAAGCATGCGGGGTCACAGTGCATGCTTGGCCAATCACAGCGCCTGGATGACACTGCGATGGCGTAGTGCATTGTGGGCCGTTCGCGTCACTCGAATTTGGCGCGAATGGCCCAAATCGTTCGATCTTCGTCGAACGATCGAACAGCCGATGTTCGAGTCGAACGTATGTTCGACTCGAACACGAAGCTCATCCCTAACCACCGCTTGACAAAGATGCTCAGATCCTTCTTCTGTTAGGAAGAGACATTCTAAGAGTTCACAAGGTACACAGACAAGTCAGTGGACCCCCTGATGCCCCATTTGCCCAGCGCACGGATCTAGGGTGGGTCATCATAGGCAATGTCTGCATAGGCAAAATGAAAAGACCTACCAACATTTTGTCATTCAAGACAAATGTTCTGCCAAATGGCCGAAACACTTACTTTGAGCCATGCCCACATCACTACTGGGTGAAAGAGAAGATAGCCAGGCACGAATGGCAACATGGTATCTCAGGTGACACAAGCCCTTTCTCCTGCCATGATGGCGACTTCGGCTCTACAGTGTTTAAAGCAACCAGTGAAGATGACATACTGGCTCCTTCAATGGAAGACAAAGAATTCATCAAGGTAATGGACAATGAGTTCTTTCAAGATGACTCCAATAACTGGGTAGCACCCCTACCCTTTCGTCTCCCAAGAGAGAGATTGCCCAACAACTTACAGCAGGCCATCAGTAGATTCTCCTCCTTAAAGCGAAACTTAAGCAGGAAACCAGAGATGCAAAAGCACTTTGTGGACTTTATGCAAAATGTATTTGACAGAGATCTTGCAGAGCCTGCTCCCCCACTAAAGGAGGGAGAAGAATGCTGGTACCTTCCATTCTTTGGCGTGTATCACCCACGCAAACCAGACCAAATCAGAGTTGTCTTTGATTCCAGTGCTCAGCACAAAGGTGTTTCTCTTAACAACATGCTCCTTACTGGACCCAACTTGAACAACAGTCTAATAGGAGTCTTGATTCGTTTCAGACAAGAGCCTGTAGCAGTAATGGCCGACATTCAACAGATGTTTCACTGCTTCATCGTCAGAGAAGACAACAGAAACTACCTCAGGTTTCTATGGCACAAGGACAATGACCTCAACAAGGAAGTTATAGATTATCGCATGAAGGTACATGTCTTCGGTAACAGTCCTTCCCCAGCAGTGGCAACTTATGGGCTAAGGAAAACAGCTCAGACTGGAGAAGTTGAATATGGATCTGATGCCCGTCAATTTGTTGAAAGAAACTTCTACGTTGACGACGCACTTAAGTCCTTTCCAACTGCTAAAGAAGCAATTGATCTTCTCACCAGAACAAAGGAGATGCTGTCTGTAGCAAACCTTAGACTGCACAAGATTATATCCAACAGCCAGGAACTTATGAATGCCTTTCACTCTGAGGACTATGCCACTAGTCTAAAAAACCTTGACTTGGGTACAGATGTGCCTCCTGTACAGCGAAGTCTGGGTTTGTTGTGGAACATCAAGCAAGACAAATTCACCTTCCAAGTGTCAACTTGTGACAAACCCTTCACTAAGAGAGGAGTCCTGTCCGTGGTGAATAGCATCTATGACCCACTGGGTTTCCTTGCTCCAGTTACCATTCAAGGTAAGATTTTACTAAGACAGTTGTCTACTGAGAACATAGACTGGGATACTCCCTTGCCTAGTGAGAATCAACACAAGTGGGAAAGGTGGAGATATTCTTTTGAAGTCACTAGAAAAACTTCAGATTCCCCGTTGCTATGTTCCGGGTTCCATTTCAACTGCTAACCGGAGAGAGATTCATATTTTCTCTGATGCATCAGTTGAAGCTATTGCTGCAGTAGCCTATTTGAAGACCTCTGAACTGGATGGAGAATCACACTGTAGTTTTGTCCTAGGCAAGGCAAAACTCACTCCCAAGCCTGCACATACCATACCAAGACTTGAACTTTGTGCAGCCGTGCTAGCAGTAGAAATTGCAGAGGTCATACAAAGTGAAATGGACACTAGAATTGATTCTTTCACCTTCTATACAGACAGTAAGGTAGTACTTGGTTACATAAATAACCAAACAAAACAATTTTATGTGTACGTCAGCAACAGGGTTGAACGTATCAAGAGATTCTCTCTACCAAGTCAATGGCATCACGTTCCCACTGAACTCAACCCAGCTGACTGTGGGACCAGAGCTGTGTCACCTGCCTCTCTTCAGGACAGCTTATGGCTGTCACCTCCAAGGTTTCTGCGTGAGGACTCTTACTTACTCCCTATTGACACCACCTATGGGCTAGTAAGCCCTGAAGATGATAAGGAAATAAGAACTGTGAACACCTCACTCCACACTTCTGTAAGTACAAAACAGAAGCTGCGGTCACACCATTACAGGCATCGGTGGAAGCAGGTGCAGCATCTAGCCAATGTGTTCTGGCATCGCTGGAAGAAAAAGTATCTTCACCACCTTCAATGTCGTTACAAATGGCAAGCATCTAAGCCGAATCTTAAGGTTGGAGACCTCATACTTCTAAAAGACAAGGAAGTTTGTCGGAATGAGTGGCCTATGGGTCTTATTACTAAAGTTATGCCCAGCGACGATAACAAAGTCCGGAAGGTAGAAGTCAAGGTAACCAAGAGAGGATCGACACGAACCTTTAGTCGACCAATCACAGAGTTAGTACTCCTTTTGCCAGGTGAGTGACTTGTGCAAGGACTAGCCATGCTGTTGGCACGGCGGGGAGTACATTGCTGCCATCTACAGGTTCTACTCAGAACTTTGGAATTATTTGAAGACATCATACTGTGACTTTATGTTCTTCATCCTGTTGAACTTACGTTTATTATTTGCTTGTTGCATGTTTTTCATTACAGGTTCCAGGACATTCGTCAGTATTGGACTTTTTGAAAATATATATATTAGTTTAAGGTTATGAAATCTAAAGATTTCAGACGGGGAGTGTTGTGTTACACTATGTGATTATTCTTGCTCTGTGTCTTTAAGATCTGTCCCCTTCTTTCTAGCTGAACTCTCTCTCTCACCGTAGTTCTTTATATATCTCCTCCACTTCCTGATTCTGGCCATTACTCCTGTATTTCTTCCATGCTAACATCTTACATGTGGCTTACAACTGCAACGTTTTTCTACCTATGAATATCCATCATTAAACGGAACATTCGAAAGGATTCATCGTCTGTCGTCCTAACTGTGAGTTTATTCATTGAGTTAAACTGCCTGTATCGATGCAAGGGATGAATATCAAACCAGCTTGAGTAAGGCCTACTTAAACCTGGAGATGAACTTTATCGCTTTGTAGTTGAGACAGAACAGTATGCAATTCCGACGCGCATAAAACCACGCATGCTCAGAATCGAGCAGAAATGCAGAACTGCCTATTGAATTTCATTGATCTCGGCTCGTCGTACGTCTTGTATGTCACCGCGTTCTTGACGGTCGGAATTTTTTGTGACCGCGTGTAACTATGCAACACAAGTTTGAGCCAACATTCCGTCGGAAAAAAAATCCACGGTTTTCTTGTCGGATTTTCCGATTGTGTGTACGCGCCATTAGGCTTTCATGGAACCATGGTTGATAAAAAGGCCATTATAGGTATAGCAAAAGACTGACTTTTCTAGAGCCAGTAAAATGCATAATGTTTTAAAAAAAAAACTTTATAATTTACAACTTCAAGTCAAAGGCAATAAGTCCTAGATGTTAGGTACTTTCAACCTGAAATGGCCAATTAGCTTGTGAGATATTGATAAAAATCTATAATTTTAAAGTGACTCCTAATGGACAGACGACCCTGAAGTAGTCATTTAGATCATAGCTGACGCACAAGGAATCTTCCCACCCTTAATGGCCACTTTGGATGTTAGTGAATTAAGCCCCTCAAGAGACACTTATATCCATGTCATGCAACACTGACACAGTCCATTAGTAAGCTCACACCATTTTCTGACTAGAAGGTCACAAGGGAACAGAAACAACATTTTTGATTCAAGGCACCAGAGTGATGCCCAAGGTTTAATAGCCATTACAACTCTAACAAATCCAGTTTTCCCATGGTCTTTGTTTCTGATAGGTGATGAGGAATTAGTCATAGTCTAAATAGTGAAGTAACAAGCTAAATTCAAGAAAAAAACACAAAAAAGATAACCAGGTTTCCAAATGCATGATGCAAAATATGTAAACATACAATATAAAAGAATAGTAATGGTAAAAAAAAGCACTTGTGGGTTTAACCAATCTTGTTTTTTTGTACAATTCTCTTTTAAAGGGGGCGTGGCAAGGGGTGTGTCCTATAACTGTATATTTTTGCTGATAGGTGTCCCTCATTCCCATCTCAAAAAGTTGGGAGATATGGAATAAATAATGTGACATTGATTCCTGAAATATGTGTAGGACCACCAAATAAGAGGTCATTCAGCGACAGCTCAAGGAACCCCTGGCAACCTCTAGAGCAGTGGCGACCACTCCATAATCCATGCACCCGAGCCCTAATCTCCATGCAGGGCGGCAAACGCATAAATGTAAATGTGTTTTTTTGTTTTTTTAAGCACATAATTAGAGCCTGAGGCTCTAATTGGCTTCAAAAAGGGTGGGCTCACCAGTTGTGTGACATTAGCGAATTAATATTCACTAATGTCTTACTGCTTCTCCTCCCGGCCTATCAGGAAGCAAGACCCAATTGGCCAGGGGGTCTTAGGACTCTCGGCCAATCGGGTCTCAGGACCCGCTTTCTGTACGGCCGTGAGGAGAAGCAATGGCCTGGCTCTTCCCTCGGCAAGCTGCAGCAGGTGGAGGGGCAGGGCAGCAACAGCCTCTACCAGCTTCCAGGAGCCCTACCCAGAATCCGGCACCACCTGGTTATCAACCTCCTAAGGTACGGCCATGCATTGTCACCTTCCCGTCCGACCCATCTGGGGGGGGGGTGGTAGTTCGAGTGAGGGGGCCAGGTTTGTTTGCCACCTCCCCAAAATATTAAGCACCAGCCGCCACTGCTCTAGAAGAACCCTAGGATTCCACAAAATCCTGGTTGAGAATAACTGGCATAAAGGAGAGGCTAGGGACTGTCCCCTCTATAGCCAGTTGATAGGTATTTATGTATAGCAACCCTTTTCAACCATTTTTCCAACATGGAATCCCTGAAATAATTTTCAGGTCTTGGGGAAAGTTAAAGTGGAGGTAAACTCTCTCTTTTTCATTTTTCTACAGGTAAGCTTATAATAAGGCTTATCTGTTGTCAGGGCTGGGGTCAGCCCTTCCTTCTCTGAGCTGGCAGCTCAGCTGTCAGCTAATTACCAGCTCCTATCTCTCCACAGTGACTTACCTGTTGTTGATCCTGATCGTCTGTCCTGCCTACTTAAAGCCTTCCAGTTCATTTGCTCTCTGCCTTCGCCTTGGTCAACATCACAGAGACTTTCTCCTGCGTTCCTGTTGAAGACATGCTCGGCTGACGTTCCTTCTGGCTCCTGATCCTGCTTGTTGCAGTACTACGTTTATCTCTGGCTCTCTGACATTGGCTTGGCTGACTACCCGATCCGGTTACTGTACTGGCTATGTTTTGACTACGCTTACTCTGTTTACCTTTAATAATAATAATAATAAAAACAAGTGTGATTTAACTGTACTTCTGTCTCGGTCTGATTCATGGTTTCTGACACCTGTGGGTAAAATGAATATCTCCTAAACGAGTACTGTTTAGGAGACATTCTAGAGAGCAGCAGCCGTGACGTCACCGGCTCATGCGCTCTGAAGGAACGGCACAGGTATGTGACGTGGCCAAGACTCTCGTGTGCATGTGTGGGAGTGATGTCATCGCAGCTTGGCCATTCAAGTGGCCGCAGCTCCGGAACCTGGAAGGAAGACCAGGTGAAGCCTCTGCAGCGGTGACAGCAGTTTTAGAGTATTTAGGATCCATGACAGTTATTTTTTTTAACACCCACCTGTTCTCAATAAAATTATTTTTAGTAATAAAATTGAATTAAAATTAATAATAATAACAGAAGAGAATTCAGACAGAGAAAATTGTGACATCCCTGTACACTGGTGGTGAGCGTACAAGTAACCCCTTGCATTGGTGCTCAGTTGAAAGTTACCCCTTTGCACAAGTGGTCATCGTAAGTGGGAGATCAATTCACCAATTCTCAAGGAACCCCCAACAACCTCTGGGAGGAACCTTGGTCTTTTATCAACCATGGTTCCATGAAAGCCTAATGTATAATATTATATAAAATGCTGTATAACCTTGCATTTGGAGAGTAATTAGGTCATGTTACATGCAATAGCCTCAATTCACAAAAGCATAACGCATGAGGTACTTTCATTTCCCTATGTTACCTGCCTAATGCTCACATTTTTTTTCGATTCACCAAAAATAATACAGTCATTTACTGCAATTCTGTTTAATTTTACAGATTTTTTATGTATTTTAACAATAAAAGCCATTTCGCAAATCTGAATATGTACTTTGCCCATGCTCCTAATCCGCCACCCCCCACGTAAAATTACCCTTTTGCTTCCCAAACACAATAAATCTGAAAGTATCCTGCAAAGAAGAGGATTAATACTCATTCTATTGGCAGGTGGTATGTAGAAACTTCACTTTTATGCACATCTCCATGTACTTATTAGGCAGGCACCCGGCTGAGCCGGCTCCTCCTGTCCTCCTTTGTCATCTGTTGGGTAATGAGGGTCTGTTGTTGGTCAGCCTCTCCTAGAGCTTACTGGCTAACACCCTATACTCTCCCCATCTTCCTTGTCAACTGCAGGATGACGAGTCTGGCCATAAGTCGCCAAGCTCTGGGATTGGTCCATGCTGCAGAAGGCTCCATATTTAAAGTGCATCAGCCTGTGCCCCTGTGCTTGTTTGCCTGCTGATCAATTGCTCCTTTATTCTTTGCCCATTTGTTCCTGGTATTTATGTTTCTCAGATAAATCTCCTGCCTGTCCTGATCTTTGCTACATTTAATGCATACCTGTCCTTTCTGCTGCCTATCCTGACCCTTGCTACCCCTTGCTACCCTACTTAATACTATCCTGTCACCTGCCTGCCCAGACCTTTGCTACATTTAATGGATACCTCTCCTGTCTGCTGCCTGTCCTGACATTTGGCTCATCCCTAGTATTCAGTAATGTAGCAAACACCCCCCGGTTCAGTTCGCACCAGAACCTGCGAATGGACCGAAAGTTTGCGCGAACTTTAGAACCCTATTAAATACAATGGACTCGAACGTTTGAAATCAAAAGTGCTAATTATAAAGGCTAATATGTAAGTTATTGTCCTAAAAAGGGTTTGGGGACCCGGGTCCTGCCCCAGGGGACATGTATCAATGCAAAAAAGAGTTTTAAAAACTAACGTTTTTTTCGGGAGCAGTGATTTAATGATGCTTAACCACTTAAGCCCCGGACCATTTTGGCTGGTTAAGCCTAGTACACACGACCGAGAATCTCGTCATAAAAAAACCCGTTGTTTTTCTCGACGAGAAGCTTTCCTTGCATACACACTGTTAATTCCAAATCTCGTCATTGGAAAGCGCGGTCACGTACAACACGTACGACGGCAGTATAAAGGGGAAGTTCGATTCCAATGGCACCACTCCTTGGGCTGCTTTTGCTGATCTCGTGTTACCGCGTGTTAGTAAAAGTTTGGGGAGAGACGATTCACGCTTTTCAGTCTTCGTGCTTTCAGTTCGTTTTAGCGTGACGAATGTGCTATTTCCATTACGAACGCTAGTTTAACCAGAAGAAGCGCTCCCGTCTTACACTTGATTCTAAGCATGCGCAATTTTTTAAGACACGGAAAAGCATACACACGACCGGTTTTCTTGTCGGGAAACAGGCCGACGAGAATCCCGACGAGAAAAAATAGAATCCTGACGAGAAAATAGAGAGCAGGTTCTTTATTTTTCTCGTCGAGATTCCCAGCAGTTTTCTCGACGAGAAACCATACACACGAACGGTTTTCTCGGCAAGAAAGCTCTCCCAACAGTTTTCTTGTCGTTTCTTGACGAGAAAAACGGTCGTGTGTACAAGGCTTAAAAGACCAGGCCCCTTTTTGCTATTCGGCACTGTGTCGCTTTAACTGACAATTGCGCGGTCGTGCGACGTGGCTCCCAAACAAAATTGACATCCTTTTTTTCCCACAAATAGAGCTTTATTTTGGTGGTATTTGATCACCTCTGCGGTTATTTTTTGCGCTATAAACAAAAATAGAAATTTTGAAAAAAAATCTATATTTTTTACTTTTTGCTATAATAAAATATATAAAAAAAAAATTCTTCAGTTTAGGCCGATACGTATTCTTCTACATATTTTTGGTAAAAAAAAACCACAATAAGCCTTTATTGATTGGTTTGCGCAAAAGTTATAGCGTTTACAAAATAGGGGATAGTTTTATGTAATTTTTATCATTTTTTTTTTTACTAGTAATGGCGGCGATCAGTGATTTTTTTCGTGACTGCGACATGGCGGACACTTTTGACACATTTTTGGGACCATTGTAATTTTTACAGCGATCAGTGCTATAAAAATGCACCGATTACTGTAAAAATTACACAGGTAGTGAAGGGGTTAACCACTAGGTGGCGCTGTAGGGGTTAGGTGTTCCCTGTATTGTGTTTCTAACCATAGGGGGGATGGGCTCTGTGTCACATGACACTGATCTCCGCTCCGAGTACACGGAGCCGAGATCCGTGTCATTGTCACTAGGCAGAGCAGGGAGATGCTTGTTTACACAAGCATCTCCCTGCTCTATACCTCCGTGAGACGATCGCGGGGATGCCCGCGGCGATTGAGTCCGCGGGACCCGCGGCCTGACTCACGGGGAAGGCAGCAGGGTCGCGAGCGCGACCCCCACGTCAGGCAGTTAAAGGGGACGTACAGGTACGTGGCCTGTACATGCCATTCTGCCAACGTATAAGTACAGGAGGCGGTCGGCAAGTGGTTAAAGTAAACAAAAAAGTGAAATATTCCTTTAAATATCATAACTGGGGGGTGTCTAAAGTATGCCTGTGAAGTGCCACGTGTTTCCCGTGTTTAGAACTGTCCCTGCACAAAATGACACTTCTAAAGGAAAAAAAGTCATTTAAAACTGCTTGCGGCTTTAATGTAATGTCTGGTCCCGGCAATATGGATGAAAACCTTTGAGAAAAATGGCATGGGTCCCCCCCCCCCCCCCAGCCCACTACCAGCCCCTTTGGGTCTTGTATGGATATTAAGGGGAACCCCACACCCAAATTAAAAAAAGGCCCTATATACTCTGAACAGCAGTATACAGGCGGTGCATACAAGACAGGGACTGTAGGTTTGTTCTTATGTAGAATCTGTTTGTAATTTTGAACAGGTACATTGTTTAAGTGTAGCTCCAGACAAAAAATCTATTTTTAAGCTTTTTGGAAAACATAGGGAAGGGTTATCACCCCTGTAACATTTGTTTTGCTGTCTGTGCACCTGTTCAGAACATTTCACCTCACTTTCCGTCCCAATGACAAATGTTTTTGAAAAGTGGGGTTTTTAGTGAAACAAGGATTGGTGATAAAGCATCAGTGGAGAGGAGACACCTTTCTCCCATATTAATTCTTACAGGAGAGAATTTTCCTTCCTAGGGGTAGATTTCCTCTCACTTCCTGTTGTCTCCTTTCGTTTGCAAGTAGGAGTCGTTTGTAAGTTGGATGTTTGAAAGTAGGGGCCTGCCGTATATACTCTGCTGAAATTTGGCCCTTAGGTGTTGGTGTTGCCACAACACTAAGCCCTCACAGTTACTCTTGGTGGGCGCTTGAACGCCCTGCTGTGAACTATTATATCAATGCAGCGCCCCCCCCCCCCAATATTTGGGGGCGCTATGTAGAAATTTAGGGGCAGTCTGAGCCAGTAGTTGGGCTCAGACCAATTATGTTTCAATTGTTGCTCTGCTCGGGGTGTGATACTGCCCGGCAGTTTTGTTCTCCTTTGCCTGCAGGTGGCACTGTCACCGCCGGGACAGGCTAAACTACGGGGTGTCACAGCACCTTGGGTGTCCTCTCTCGGCAGCCGTGCAGTGGGCGTGGTCTACCCGCTGTGCATGCTGGGAGAGGGTACAAAAGGGGCAGACGCCATTTGGCGTGAGGCGATTCCAGTGGGACCCCAAGGCGTTCAGGGGGACCTCTGGTCCAGTGAGTGTGCCTCGTGGCCCGCATGGCACAGGGTGCGCTAGTGTGCTTAGGCCTTGGGCACCTTCAGCCCGAGGCCCTGTTGCTGCATTGTAGGCCCAGCTCCGCTGACAAGGGCCTATGCTTCAGAGAAGGATCCCAGGCTGCCCGTTTGTAGGGGGCCCATCTTTAGGAAAGGAGTTCCAGGGGAAGAACAGTCCCGGCGGAGACTAGCGACGGTACTGCTGTCTCGGGGAGAGGCCTGGAGACCTGCCTAGAGGGGGATTCATCATCTCTGACATACGTGCTCCATCCCAGCTGCTAGGACCGCTCTCATAGGGACTATCCGGGTGAGCAATACCTAGTCAGGCTTGAGTGGTGACGAGTGTAGATCCTGGATTTAATAGTTGCGTGCCTGAACCTTCCCCTACGTCTTTCAACTTTATGCTCTTGCTTTCTTCAAGTTAACTCAAAGTGGAAAAAAGAATAAAGCCTTGCTGATTAGGTTTTACTCATGTGTGGACATTGGCCTTATTCCTAGAAGATATTGGTGTACCTAGACAACGGAGCTGAAGGATCCACTCGTGGGAGGTAATTGCTGCAGACCCAAAGTAACGAAACCAGTAGATTCCCATTTAATAACAAAATGTGAATCCTGAGTAGCAGGTGTAAGGTAGCTACATCAAGAATTGTAATTACATGCTATTGTTTAACAGTAGTAGGAAAAATTGGGCCTTTGGTGGTGGTGCTGGTCCCACAACACTGTAAGTCCTCACAGTTCCTCTTAGTGGGCGCAGGAATGGGCCCAGCTGTGAAATATTAGATCAAGAATTGTAATTACATGCCCCTGTTGAACAGGGCCAGAAAAATTGGGCCTTAGGCACTGGTGCCACAACACTGCAACCCCTCACAGATACTGTGCAGCAGGGCTCATTGCTGAGCTCCAAGTAAAGTATTGCCTAAAAAATTGTAATTACACGCCCCTGTTAAAAAGGGGCTGAAAAATTGGGCCTTAGCCATTGGTGGTGGTGCCCAGAACCAAAAATGTTCTTACAAGCTATCAGCATGATCATTGAGGAGGAGGATAGTCACTCAGCATAACAGGATAGTCACTCAGCATCAGCATAGGCAGTATTGAAGGGATCTGACATTTCAAAAAAAATTATTCGGTTACATCAGCATCAGGTGCTTGGTAGCTGGTGGTGATCCAAGACTGATTAATTTTTATGAAGGTCAGTCGATCGACTGAGTCGGTGGACAGGTGCACCCTGTGATTGGTTACAAAGCCTCCAGCAACCTCAATTGCATACTGTGCAAGCTCTGGCCAGTGATTCATCCTCAAGACTCGGACACCTTTCCCACCGAAAATCCTCTGGGTTACTAAGTCTGATCTTTCCCCTAGATATTCCTGCACCATGTAAACCAGACGCTGGCGATGGTTGCTGGAACTGATCATATCTTGGGGCTGCGGACTAAAAAATTGTCTGAACGCATCGGTCAGACGGCCACCTTCTCCACCGCTCCTTCTTTGACTGACCGAAGCCTCAGCAACACGTTGTCCAGGACCAGGAATTTGTAACCTCCCTGTCTCTGGGAACGCGTTGCACAGACCTTTCTGCAAGGCCTCCCGAAGATTCTTCATCCTCTGCTCCCTCTGCGACGGCAAGATAAGGTCCGCAACCTTACCCTTGTAACGTGGATCAAGGAGGGTTGCCAGCCAGTAATGATCCCTCTCCTTGATCGCACGAATACAAGGATCCCTCCGCAGGCTTTGGAGGATCAGGGAGGCTATGCAGCGTATGATTGCTGAGGCATTTGGTCCGGAGTCCTCTGGGTCATTTAGGACGACATGTACGTGGATGGGAGGAGGTGGCTGCGGATCAAGTCCATGGGTGTCTTGGGACTGTAATTGATCCCTTAAAGACTGCTGCTGATGCTGAGTGCTAGGCTCCACCTCCATGCTGACACAATCCTCCTCCTCCTCGTCCTCTTCCTGTGTGATAGCCGGGCCAGCAGGAACACTGTCTGGATAAGGGGGGCCTTGAGAGGTAAGGAAGTCCTCCTCTTCCTGCCTCTGTTCTGCCTCAAGTGCCCTGTCCATTATTCCATGCAGCATGTGCTCCAACAGGTGGACAAGAGGGACAGTGTCACTGATGCATGCACTGTCACTGCTCACCATCCTCGTGGCCTCCTCAAATGGTGCCAGGACAGTGCATGCATCCCTGATCATGGCCCACTGGCGTGGAGGAAAAAATCCAAGCTCCCCTGACCCTGTCCTGGTGCCATATTGCAACAGATACTCATTGATGGCCCTCTGCTGCGTGTGCAGCCGCTGCAGCATGGCCAATGTAGAGTTCCACCTGGCATGTCACAGATTAGGCGGTTCTTGGGCAGGTTGGACTCCTTTTGCAGGTCAGCCAGCCGAGCACTGGCATTATATGACCGGCGGAAATGCCCACAGAGTTTCCTGGCCTGCTTCAGGACCTCCTGTAAGCCCGGGTACCTGCCCAAGAACCGCTGCACCACCAAGTTAAGGACGTGAGTCAAACAGGGCACATGGGTCAGTTGTCCCTGACGGAGGGCGGAGAGGAGGTTGGTGCCATTGTCGCAAACCACCTTTCCTGGCTTAAGCTGGATTGGCATCAACCACCTCTGAGCCTGCCCCTGCAGAGCTGACAGAATCTCTGCCCCAGTGTGGCATCTTTCCCCCAAGCACACCAGCTCAAGCACTGCATGGCATCTTTTTGCCTGCGTACTTGCGTAGCCCCTTGAACGCCTACGGAGCACCGCTGGTTCCAAAGACAAAGCAGAGGTAGAGGCCATGGAGGAAGAAGAGGAGGGGGTGGAGGAGAGAGGTGTGTCAGAATCACCAGTAGTAACATTTTGGAGGTGTGGTGGCGGAACAACCTTTAACACTACTGCACCTTGTCCTGCATCCTTCCCAGCTGCCAGCAGAGTCACCCAATGCGCTGTGAAAGATAGATAATGTCCCTGTCCATGCCTGCTGGACCATGAGTCAGCGGTAATATGCACCTTACCGCTGACCGCCCTGTCCAGCGAGGCCAAGACATTACCGGCATGTGGAAGGCAGAGAGCCGGAATCGCCTTCCGTGAGAAAAAGTGGCGTTTGGGAACCTGCCACTGAGGAACCGCACATTCCACAAACTCACGGAAGGGGGCAGAGTCTACCAACTGAAAAGGCAGCAGTTGAAGTGCTAGCAATTTAGCCAAGCTAGCATTCAACCGCTGGGCATGTGGATGGCTGGGAGCGAACTTCTTTTGGCGGTGCAGCAGCTGGGGCAGGGAAATTTGCCTGGTACAATCAGACATCGGTGTACCGATAGCAGATTGCTCGCAAGTACTTGGCTGTGACACACAGTGGCGGCTGGTGCTCAAAATTTTTGGGGGGACGCAAACAAACTGAAAAAAAAAAAATCAATTGCCGCCACTGTGCCCATTAAACGCAGCCACTGTGCCCAAACGCCACCAGTTTGCCCCCTCAAATACAGCCAGTTTGTTTCCATATACAGCCAGTGTGCCCCCATATATACAGCCAGTGTGCCCCCATATACAGCCAGTGTGCCCCCATATACAGCCAGTGTGCCCCCATATATATATAGCCAGTGTGCCCCCATATATATAGCCAGTGTGCCCCAATATACAGCCAGTTCCCCCCAAATACAGCCAGTTTGTCCCCCATATACAGCCAGTTTGTCCCCATATACAGCCAGTTCCCCCCAAATGCAGCCAGTTTGTCCCCCATATACAGCCAGTTCCCCCAAATGCAGCCAGTTTGTGCCCCATATTCAGCCAGTTTGTCCCCCATATTCAGCCAGTTCCTCCCATATTCAGACAGTTTGTCCCCCATATTCAGCCTGTTTGTCCCCCATATTCAGACAGTTTGTCCCCCATATTCAGCCAGTTTGTCCCCCAAATGCAGCCTGTTCCCCCCCAGCCCTGCACTTACCTTCCTTGGTCCGTGCATTTCCCCCCAAATGCAGCCAGTTTGTCCCCCATATACAGCCAGTTCCCCCCAAATGCAGCCAGCGTGTCCCCCATATACAGCCAGTTTGTCCCCCATATTCAGCCAGTTTGTCCCCCATATTCAGCCAGTTTGGCAAACTGGCTGTATATGGGGGACAAACTGGCTGAATATGGGGGACAAACTGGCTGTATATGGGGGGAACTGGCTGAATATGGGGGACAAACTGGCTGAATATGGGGGACAAACTGGCTGTATATGGGGGACAAACTGGCTGAATATGGGGGACAAACTGGCTGTATATGGGGGGAACTGGCTGAATATGGGGGACTGTCCCCCATATTCAGCCAGTTCCCCCCATATTCAGCCAGTTTGTCCCCCATATACAGCCAGTTTGTCCCCCATATTCAGCCAGTTTGTCCCCCATATTCAGCCAGTTCCCCCATATTCAGCCAGTTTGTCCCCCATATTAAGCCAGTTTGTCCCCCATATTCAGCCAGTTCCCCCCATATACAGCCAGTTTGTCCCCCATATTCAGCCAGTTTGTCCCCCATATTCAGCCAGTTCTCCCCATATTCAGCCAGTTTGTCCCCCATATTCAGCCAGTTCCCCCCATATACAGCCAGTTTGTCCCCCATATTCAGCCAGTTTGTCCCCCATATTCAGCCAGTTTGTCCCCCATATTCAGCCAGTTTGTCCCCCATATTCAGCCAGTTCCCCCCATATTCAGCCAGTTTGTCCCCCATATTCAGCCAGTTTGTCCCCCATATTCAGCCAGTTCCCCCCATATTCAGCCAGTTTGTCCCCCATATACAGCCAGTTCCCCCAAATGCAGCCAGTTTGTGCCCCATATTCAGCCAGTTTGTGCCCCATATTCAGCCAGTTTGTCCCCCATATTCAGCCAGTTCCTCCCATATTCAGACAGTTTGTCCCCCATATTCAGCCTGTTTGTCCCCCATATTCAGACAGTTTGTCCCCCATATTCAGCCAGTTTGTCCCCCAAATGCAGCCTGTTCCCCCCCCCAGCCCTGCACTTACCTTCCTTGGTCCGTGCCGTCCTCGATGTGTTCTCCCGCCTTTGATGTCGCTTCAGCCAATCAGGTTACCGGTAACCAGATCCGGTGAACCCGATTGGCTGAAACCTCCACACAGTCTTCTTCCAGGAACGCACCCCCGTGCGTACCTGGGAGGAGTTTTTGGAAGCCGAATACAGCGTGAGAGCTGTATTTGGAAAGCCTATCAGAGCCGTTGGCTCTGATAGGCACTTCCAAGTTACACCCACCGCCGGCCGCCGCTCTAATTCATATGGCCGGCGCTCACCAGGAGGCCGGCCATATGTATAGTGGGCAGCGCGGCAGCGGTGACAATACACAGATTCATGCAATGCATGAATCTGTGTATTGTCTTTCAGTGGCGGTGCGGGAGCGAGAGGGGGCGGCGCTCCAGCGCCCTCTATGGACGCGCCGCCACTGGTGACACACCTAATTCTACACCTTCATTCCTCTCAGTGCAGGTTTCAGAGAGGACTGAAGGTATAGTAAGGTTGGAGATCCCAGCTGATGAGGAGCAAGGAGAGGTCCGCCTTGTTCTTTGGTGTGGGTCTTTTAGGTGTGCTTGCATGGCAGGTCGACATATGTCTGGTCAAGCACGTGGTGCCCAAGCGGATGATGTTTTGGCCACGCGACATACGCTTCAGACATATGTTGCAAATGGCAACGGTGCAATCTTCTGCACACGTCTGAAAAAAGGCCCACACCAAAGAACTTTTGGAATAATGCGCAGAGACAGCAGCGCCCTGCACATGTGGAGCTCTGCGGTGTGATGCAGTCGGTGTGCTGCCCTTAAGCTGGCCCCTGGAGGGCTTCCTGCCTTGTTTAAGATGTGACTCCTCCTCCTCCTCCTCCTCTCTCCTATCAGGCACCCACGTAGAGTCAGTGACCTCATCATCCCCTCCCTCCTCATGTTCCCCCAGCTGCAGCATACTGCCATATTTGCTCCAGTGATAGTTATGACTGCCAGATAGCTGTCCTTGTTGGGCACCCCCTCTATCTGGGCTCACGTTACTGCCTTCTTCTAGCTGAGTTACATCATCGAAACCTTCAAAACGCTGGGCATCCTCCTGGAGCATGTACCCAACACTGTGGTCAAACAGTTCGGGGGACTCCTCAGGAGGACATGGTGGGGCTAGGGAAGGAGTGACTGATGCCATTGAGCTGAGGGAAGAGGCCGCTTTGTCTGGCAAAGCAGCTGCCAAAGTACCCTGAGCCTGGGTGAGAGAGGGTGAAGAGGATGAGGACGGCTTGGTCATCCACTCTACCAAGTCTTGGGCATGTTGCGGCTCAACATGGCCAGCTGCCGAAAAGAAGGACAAGCGTGTCCCACGGCCACGTGCTGATGAGGATGTACCATGTCCACGACCAGCACTATTGCCTCTAGACACAGAGCCTGCTTGCCCTCTTTTATTGCCTCGTGACTGTCTGCCTCTCCTTGTTTGTGCAGCTACATCTCACTGCAGGCCATTAGTATGTCTGGAAGGCAAAGGTGGGATGTATATATGTGTGTATATTTATATATATATATATATATATATATACTGTGAGGGGGTTAACTCAGCAGTGGGTGTGTGTGACCCCCTGGATGGGTTCACCACACAAAAACAGGCACAGCAGACAGTGGTAGGAGAAAACAAAAGGGTGTGGTTTTATTTGAACTATATACAGACAAAAAAAATACAGCAAAAACAAAAGAAACAGGAAAATAAATCCTGGTCAACTTGACCGCTCACTACACACGTTGGTGTCCCTAACTAACAACTGGGTACAGCTTTGTGCTGTCCCAGTCCCTAGCTCCCTGCTTTTTTTGAAGTTCTTAGCACTAACCACACAGGCTTTGGCTCACCGCACAGAGATCACACTCCCCAGACTATCAACACAGATCTGGTTCCAGGTTGGAGCATCTCCCTTAGCATGCTGGGAGTTCTTGTAGAGGCCCTAATGAGCCCACTTACTTCAGCTGGGCTCATTAATTCTTCCCCTGCAAGACTCCCAGCACTCCCCCTAGTGGTATAAATCGGCATAAAGCCTGAATCTAGGACATATATACCTTCCATCCTGGATGCAACCTGGTGATTTTACCTGCCTGCTGTCACAATATATATATTGTGAGGGGGTTAGCTCGGCAGCGGGTGTGTGTGACCCCCGGGGTGGGCTCCCCACACAAAACAGGCCCAGCAAACGGAGGTTGTGGTTTTCAAAATCAAAAAAGGTGCGGTTTATTTTCTATTTACAGTGACAAAACACAGCAAAGCAAAAGAAACATAACCAAAATAAATCCTGGTCAAGTTGACCTCTGACTAAACATACAGGTTTCCTAACTAACAACTGGGATCAGCCTAGTGCTGTCCTAGTCCCTAAGTCCCTGGTTTTAAATGTCCAAGCAAATAGCCACACAGGCTTTGTCTCACCGCACAGGGGTTCACTCTCCCTAGACAGTCCACACAGGTCTGGTTCCAGGCATGAGCTAACATCTAATGAAGCTGGGAGTTCTTATAGAGGCCTAAATGAGCTGACAAGCTTCAGCTGGTCTCATCAACTCCCTGTCTGCACGACGCCCAGCCCTCTCCCTAGAGGTATGAGTCATCCATGAGCCCACTAGCCTTATACAACTCTCCACCTAGTTGTATAAGTCGGCGTAAAGCCTGAATCTGGGCGAAATATATCTACCCCCCTGGATGCACCCAGGTGACTTTACCTTCCTGCTGTCACATACCCCCCCCTCTTGTTTTAACCTCGGGGTTGGAACACCAGCAATCAGGCATTCATGTACTCGAGACAAAGCATCCACATTCCCCATTTGAACGCCAGGGCGATGCTTTACTGTGAAGTTGAATTCCTGGAGGGCCAGGAACCACCTATTCACTCTTCTATTTGTTTCCTTGTTTTGAGCCATCCACTTTAACGGAGCGTGATCCGTAACCATGTCAAAGTGCCTACCTAGCAGGTAGTACCGAAGGGAATCTAGAGCCCACTTCACCGCTAAACACTCCTTTTCAACGGTGGCGTAATTTACCTCATGGGACTTCAACTTCCTGCTGAGGTAAATGACTGGGTGCTCTTCCCCGTTCCAGACCTGGGACAATACTGCTCCTAACCCCACATCTGACGCATCACTTTGTACGACAAAGTCTTTAGAGAAGTCGGGTGAGTACAACACTGGCTGGCTACATAAGGCTTGTTTCAAGAATTGGAATGCTGCCTCAGCCTCGGGGGTCCATTTAATCATGACCGACCCTTTCCCCTTCGTCAGGTTGGTTAGGGGCACAGCCTTAGAAGCAAAGTGGGGAATGAATCGCCGATAATACCCAGCGATTCCCAGAAAGGCTCGTACCTGCTTCTTGCTGTTGGGACGTGGCCAACTCTGGATGGCCTCGACTTTGTTGAGTTGGGGTTTTATTACTCCCCTCCCAATGGTGTACCCGAGATATTTGGCCTCCTCCTGCCCAATGGTACACTTCTTGGGGTTAGCCGTAAACCCCGCTTCCCGAACAGAGTCCAGGACTGCTTGCACTTTTGGCAGATGTGAGGCCCAATCTGTGCTATGGACAATTACGTCATCCAGGTAAGCCGCAGCATACTTCCGATGGGGCCTCAGCATCTGGTCCATTTTCCGCTGGAATGTGGCCGGCGCATTCTGTAACCCGAACGGCATTCTTTTATATTGGAACGCCCCGTCTGGGGTTACAAATGCGGTTTTCTCTTTGGCCGACTTGGCCAGGGGGATTTGCCAATACCCTTTTGTGAGGTCAAGAGTCGTCATGTATCGGGCTGTTCCCAGCCGGTCGATCAACTCATCTATACGTGGCATGGGGTAGGTGTCAAATTTTGTAACTTTGTTCAACTGACGAAAATCGTTACAAAATCGCCAGCTCCCATCCGGTTTAGGCACCAACACGATGGGACTAGACCAATCACTTTGGGACTCCTCTATCACCCCTAAGTTCAGCATTTTCTGTACTTCCTCCCGTATTGCCTCCCGTCGAGCCTCTGGGATCCGATAGGGTTTTAACTTCACCCTTTCACCGGGCGGGGTAATGATGTCATGCTCTACCCCAGATGTTTGTCCCGGCAGCTCAGAGAATACCTCCTTGTTGCGAAGCACAAACTCCTTAACCTCCTGTTGTTGGGGTTGTGACAAGGTGGCTGCTATTCCAACCTCAGGAATCACGCAACCAGTTTGAGCTGGTGACCAAGTGTCTGCGACTAGGGACTCTCTATCCCTCCAGGCTTTCAACAGATTAACGTGATAGATCTGTTCGGGCTTTCGCCTTCCTGGTTGTCTGACCTTGTAATTCACTTCGCTCACTTTTTCCATTATCTCGTAGGGGCCTTGCCATTTGGCAAGGAATTTACTTTCAACCGTAGGGACAAGTACCAATATCCTATCCCCCGGGGAAAAGGTACGGGTCTTGGCTCCACGGTTGTACACTCTCTGCTGTGCCAACTGCGCTTGGGCCAAATGTTCCTTCACGATGGGCATTACCTGTGCAATTCGATCTTGCATCAGGGCGACATGCTCAATCACACTCCTGTGGGGAGAACTCTCACTTTCCCAAGTTTCCTTGGCAATATCCAACAGCCCTCTTGGGTGTCTCCCATACAGTAACTCAAAGGGGGAGAATCCCGTAGAGGATTGGGGCACCTCCCTAATAGCAAACATCAAATAAGGAAGTAAACAGTCCCAATCCTTTCCATCTCTATCCACCACTTTCTTCAACATTTGTTTTAGGGTTTTGTTGAATCTTTCAACCAGCCCATCGGTTTGGGGGTGATACACAGACGTACGCAATTGCGTCACTTTGAACAATTTACACAGCTCTTTCATAACCCGGGACATAAAGGGTGTACCTTGGTCCGTAAGCAGTTCTTTACAAATACCCACCCGGCTAAAAACAAGAGATAGCTCTTTGGCTATGGTTTTGGCCGAGGTATTTCGGAGAGGGATCGCTTCTGGATAACGGGTGGCATAGTCCATTATAACTAATATGTACTGGTGCCCCCTAGCGGACTTGATTATAGGACCTACCAAATCCATGGCGATCCTCTCAAACGGGACCTCAATGATGGGTAGAGGGACCAGCGGGCTACGGAAATGTGGAATCGGGGCCAACCTCTGACACACAGGGCAGGAGGAACAATAATTTTCTACGTCCTTCATCACCCCCGGCCAATAGAATCTCTGTAATACCCTCTCTCGGGTTTTCTCTGTCCCCAGATGACCTCCAAGAATGTGCCCATGGGCCAACTCCAACACCAACTTCCTGTAAGGTTTGGGCACCACAAGCTGCTCAACGGTTTCTTCTGCCCTTTTTGCCACCCGATACAGTAGGTCCTTCTCTACGCTGAAGTATGGGTAAGTGCAGGTATTATCTGGGTTCACTAACTCGCCATCTATTTTCACTACGTTTTCCCGTGCCTTTATTAGGGCGGGGTCTTTCAACTGTTCTGTGGCAAAGTTTTCCCTGTGAACCTCAAGATCAGAAAACTCCACAGACGGTAGGTTTTCGTCTGAGGAGGTGGGCTCCTCTCCAGTTTCTTGAGTCTCCCCTGCCAATACTGATAAGGGAAATTCCGGAGAGTCCTCACCACTCTCAGGGGAGTTCTGGCTATCACATTCCTGGTACATAGGGGCACCAGTGAGGGGCTCAGGATCATCCCACAGTTCCCAGAACTTCGGAAAATCCCTTCCCACAATGGCGTCATGCGGTAACTGAGATACTAAGCCCACTGGATGAGAGAGGGTACCTTTGGGGGTCTCGAAACACACTGTAGTCACTGGATACTCTCGGGTGTCCCCATGCACACAAATAACAGCTACCTTGCTATTCCCAGAGACCTCTGTTTTAACTAACTCAGCCTTTATCAGGCCAGCAATACCACAACATTTCTACCATTAACACACATTTTGCATAAATGTTTCTCAGTTCCTCGAATGGCAGTGCATGCGACTGTCGCACACAGCGACTGACGTCTGCCCGTCAGAAAGTCACACTGCATGGGTTCCTCCACAACCGGGCAATTGGCTGCAATATGTCCCGCTTGCCGGCAGCGGTAGCAAACGATCCTTCTTGCCGCCTCTTGAGCCGCTGATTTCCCAGGCTGTTCTCGCCAAACTTGGGGTAGAGCTCCCACCCTCTCACTCTCTCCACCCTCACCCCTTGGAATCCTCTTATCCGCCCCTGGGGATGGTCTGGTCTTAGGGTGGAAAGTCCGAGTGTCTCTGGAAGAGGCCGTCAGGTTCTCTGTAGCCAAGTATTTCTCCACACGATCCACAAGACCATCGGCCGTCTCTGGGTCTCCATGGCTTACCCACTTTTGGATGGCAGTAGGAAGAGCTCTCAAAAACCGATCCATTACAACACGTTCCACAATCTTTGGTGCGGACAAAGTCTCTGGCTGTAGCCACTTTCTGCTCAGGTGAATGAGATCATACATTTGAGACCTGGGGGGTTTTCCAAGCTGGAAAGTCCAGTTATGCACACGCTGAGCCCGGACAGCCTGGGTGACACCCAGCCTTGCCAATATTTCAGCTTTTAGCATCACATAGTCTTTTGCTTGGTTAGGCTCTAGGTCATAGTAAGCTTTCTGCGATTCACCAGTTAACAGAGGAGCCACCAGTCCAGCCCACTGCTCCTCAGGCCACTTTTCTCTTTCAGCGGTCCTTTCAAATGTGGTCAAAAATACCTCTGGATCATCCTCTCCAGTCATTTTTGTCAATAAACGACTCACCCCAAAGGACGCGGTATTAGTGGGACGGCTTTCCTCACTGGTCTGCGGACGTTGCTGCATTACTGCTTCCATCTGTTGTTGTAGTCTCTGCTCTTGCTTCTGCAACAGGTCTATGAAGCGGGCCTCAGATTGCTGCTGGGCTCGTTGCTGAGCCTCCAGACTCTGTTGCAAAGTTGCGTTTGTCTGCTGCTGGGCTGCAAGGCTCCTTTGCAAACCTGCATTTGTCTGCTGTTGATTGGCATTTGCTAGAGCCAGCTGCTTCAGTATCTCCTCCATGCTGGCTTAAAAAAAACTGCCACTGGTTCTCCACCAACTGTGAGGGGGTTAGCTCGGCAGCGGGTGTGTGTGACCCCCGGGGTGGGCTCCCCACACAAAACAGGCCCAGCAAACGGAGGTTGTGGTTTTCAAAATCAAAAAAAGGTGCGGTTTATTTTCTATTTACAGTGACAAAACACAGCAAAGCAAAAGAAACATAACCAAAATAAATCCTGGTCAAGTTGACCTCTGACTAAACATACAGGTTTCCTAACTAACAACTGGGATCAGCCTAGTGCTGTCCTAGTCCCTAAGTCCCTGGTTTTAAATGTCCAAGCAAATAGCCACACAGGCTTTGTCTCACCGCACAGGGGTTCACTCTCCCTAGACAGTCCACACAGGTCTGGTTCCAGGCATGAGCTAACATCTAATGAAGCTGGGAGTTCTTATAGAGGCCTAAATGAGCTGACAAGCTTCAGCTGGTCTCATCAACTCCCTGTCTGCACGACGCCCAGCCCTCTCCCTAGAGGTATGAGTCATCCATGAGCCCACTAGCCTTATACAACTCTCCACCTAGTTGTATAAGTCGGCGTAAAGCCTGAATCTGGGCGAAATATATCTACCCCCCTGGATGCACCCAGGTGACTTTACCTTCCTGCTGTCACAATATATATATATATATATATATATATATATCTGTACTGATTATAATGCAGCTATCAGAATCAACTGCCTGCTGTGGTATTAATATGAGAAAAGCAGCAATTGTCTTCAGAGGACACAGTACACTAACTGAAAATACTTGAAGCTCTCTTCCTGTGGTTTTATTATGAGAACACCACAAATTGCATTCAGGTTTCTTTAAGTGAACGCTGTGCAAAGGACAGAAGTACTGCAGTACACTAAATGAAATTAATGCAGCTCCCTGCCTGTGGTTTTATTATGAGAACACCACTAAGTGTATTCAGGTAAGCTTTAGTTGAACGCTATGCAAAGCACACAGTACACTAAGTGAAACACTGCAGCTAGCACAATCACCTGCCTGCCTGTCACAGTATAGAGAATAACAGGAACGGATCTAGCTAAACTGAGTACAGTGTATAAATATATATACAACACCTAGGATGCATATATATCCTCTACACACTGTAACTGAACCTAACTGACTAGCCTGCCTGCTCTATCTAACTCAAAATAAATGACACTGTCTCTCTCTCTGTCTGTCTTTAACCACCGCCGCAACACACTACACAAGGCCACCACGCAGGCGGCCTTAATTAGTGTGGGGCGTGTACTAAACCCCATGAGACATAATTGGCCAAAGCCACCCTGGCTTTGGCCAATTATGGCTCTCTGTTTTTTGCGCCAAAGCATGCGGGTCATAGTGCATGCTTGGCCAATCATCAGCAAGCAATGCACTGCGATGCTGCAGTGAATTATGGGCCGTGACGCGCCACTCGAATTTGGCGCGAACGGCCCATAATGTCCAAAATTTGCCGAACAGCCGATGTTCGTGTCGAACACGAAGCTCATCCCTACTGAATACCTCTCCAGTCTACTGCCTTCCCAGACCCTTGCTACATTTAATGGATACCTCTCCTGTCTGCAGCGTGTCCTGACCATTACTATGTTACTGAAGACTTCTCCAGTCTCCTGCCTGCCCAGACCTTTGCTACATTTGATGGATACCTCTCTGGTCTGCTGCCTGTTCTGACCTTTGCTACATTACTGAATACAGTGGAACCTTGGATTACGAGCATAATCCGTTCCAGGAGAATGCTCGTAATCCAAAGCACTCGCATATCAAAGCGAATTTCCCCCTAGAAGTCAATGGAAACAAAAATAATTTGTTCCGCATTGACTTCAATGGCATGCAATACTGCATGTGGCCAGAGGTGGGGGGCGCCGGAGAGCCTCGGAAACACTCTGAAAGGCCCGGGGACAGCTCACCTGAACTCGAGAAAACCTCGGAAAGGCTTGGGAACAGAGTATTTCCGCATTTTTCCGAGCATTTCCGAAAGGCTCTGATCGGCTCCGCTCATCTCCGGCGCCCCCCCCACCTCAGGCTAAACGCGGCACTGCACACTGCTATGGCTTGAATCCTGCTCGTGTTGCGAGACAGCAATCGCAAACCGAGTCAGGTTTTTTTTTAAAACAGTGTTCGTATTGCGAAACGCTCGTTAACCGCGTTACTCGCAATCCGAGGTTTCACTGTACCTCTCCAGTCTCCTGTCTGCCCTGACCTTTGCTACATTTAATGGATACTTCTTCTGTCTGCTGCCTGTCCTGACCTTTACTGTGTTACTAAATATTTCTCCTGTCTCATGCCTGCCCAGACCTTTGCTAAATTTAATGGATACCTTTTCTGTCTACTACCTATGCTGATCTGTGCCACGTTATCAAATTGTTATCAAATAATATGCCTACTGCCATCTGTCCACCAGTCCTGACTTCTCCAGAAAAATAAGCCTGTCCAAATCAATGACAGGCTGACACATGGGGTGATCGCACATGGAGTGATTACCTGCGGTTAGGGACAGATGTGCACCCCTGCATGCAAACTGCTTGGGTCCAGAGGCACACATCCATCCCTAAGAACAGGTAACCACAGTAAACAGCTATGGACAGCTGTGGACAGTGCCAGTCTGTCATTGATTTCTACAGGCTTTCTGTCCATGGCTGATCAGAAACACTTGGTCATAGCTGCTGAAATGCACTGATCTGGGTGATGTATGGCTTTGTGCACGAGCCCTAAAAGTTACTAGGTTTAGATCTACTTTAAGATAGATCAATGGAAGATAGATAAATATACTATATTGCCAAAAGTATTGGGACACCCCTCCAAATAATTGGATTCAGGTGTTCCAATCACCTCTATGGCCACAGTTGTATAAAATCTAGCACCTAGGCATGCAGACGGCTGCTACAAACATTTGTGAAAGATTGGGTCACTCTCGGGAGCTCGGTGAACTCAAGCGTGGTACCATGATAGGTTGCCACCTGTGCAATAAGTCTAGCCGTGAAATTTTCTTGCTACTAAATATTCCACGGTCAACTGTTAGTGGTATTATAACAAAGTGGAAGCAACTGGGAACAACAGCAACTCCGACAAGAAGTGGTAGGCCACGTAAGATTACAAAACAGGTTAAGCGCATGCTGAAGCTCACAGTACGCAAAGGTCGCCAACTGTCTGCAGAGTCAATAGCTGGAGACCTCCAAACTTCATGTGGCCTTCAGATTAGCACAACAACAGTGCATAGAAAGCTTCATGAAATGGGTTTCCATGGCCGACCAGCTGCATCCAAGCCTTACTTCACCAAGTGCAATTCAAAGCGTCAGATGCAGTGGTATAAAGCAAGTCGCCACTGCAGTGGATACGTGTTTTCCGGAGTGACGAATCTCATTTCTCTGTCTGGCAATCCGATGGACATGTCTGGGTTTGGCGGTAGCTAGAAGAACGGTACTTTCCTGACTGCATTGTGTAAAGTTTGGTGGAGGGGGGATTATGGTGTGGGGTTGGTTTTCATGGGTTGGGCCTGGTCCCTTGGTTCCAGTGAAGGGAACTCTTAATGCATCAGCATACTAAGACATTTGGGACAATTTTATGCTCCCAACTTTGTGGGAACAGTTTGGGGATGGCCCCTTCCTGTTCCAACATGACTGCACACCAGTGCACAAAGCACGGTCCATAAAGACATGGATGAGCGAGTTTGGGGTGGGGGAACTTGACTGGCCTGCACAGAGTCCTAACGTCAACCCGATATAGAACACCTTTTGGATAAATTGGAGAGGAGACTGCGAGCCAGGCCTTCTCGTCCAACATCAGTGCCTGACCTCACAAATGCGCTCTCGGAAGAATGGTCAAACATTCCCATAGACACACTCCTAACCCTTGTGGACAGCCTTCCCAGAAGAGTTGAAGCTGTTATGGCTGCAAAGGGTGGGCTAACTCAATATTGAACCCTACAGACTAAGACTGGGATGCCATTAAAGTTCATGTGCCTGTAAAGGCAGGTGTCCCAATACTTTTGGCAATATAGTGTAGATAGATAGATAGGAAACAGGAAATGTGATACAAAGCGCCTTAAGGCTTTACCAAGGCCGGTACTGGGTGGTATCTCTACAGACGTAATCTCATCATTGCATATAGCTAATCATGTGAGGTTGCTCTAGTTGTCCCCATACCAACTCGTGACCGAGTACAGACCGCCACAGTGTGCCTGCAGCTGCAAGCTTCTTTTCCCAACAATGGCACTTCTATCAGCACTTTTTTTAACACGGTCCCAAATCTGTGTGCCTAATCACTTCCTTCTGGCAGGGAATAGTTAAGCCTTTTCTAACAAAACAACAAGGGAAAAAAAAAAAAATGATGCCCACTGAGCCCCTTCTGAGATGCTGTCATGGAGGTGGAAGGGTTACAGAAGCTCTCGTTAAGAAGCAACGGGACAAGTCACCAATCTCCGTCTTTCCTGGATGTGTAATTTCAGGTTCCTGGAACAGCCTGTGTGTTATTTTCAAGTGTTGGCCTAAGAAATAGACTTGGCACAGAGAACGCGCAGTGACTTGTTTGGGGGCTGACGGTTTGAGGTGAGGAACAGCACGCTGGAACACGCTGGAGAACACTGCTGCAGGGTTACCCACCAGCTTGATTTATCATTAACCCCTCTTATGGAGGAGAGTGAAAACTGGTGAAATACCCAAGGCAGCAACAGTGTAATAACAGCTTGCCTTGAATTCACAGTTAGGGTACATGCACACTGGTGGACAGACCACGCAGAGGTGGCCACGTTGGGGGGGTCACTTTCATGATAAGCTCCATTGTGAAGAAAAGAACGATACACGTTGGCACGTCTAATTGCACTTAATGTTCCCAAATGCTACACGTCCTTTCTAGTGCAGTATTCACCCCATTCACACCTGATTCCCTAATCATGACAAAGAATCTCATTACAGTGGAACCTCGGATTGCGAGTAACGCTGTTAACGAGCATTTCGCAATACGAGCACTGTATTTCTAAAAAACATAACTCTGTTTGCGAGTGTTGTCTCGCAAAAAGAGCAGGATTCAGGCCAAAGCTGTGTGCAGTACCGCGTTTGGCCTGAGCTGGGGGGGGGGGCGGGCGCCGGAGCCTTTCCGAGGTGTGCCGAGGTGGCCTCGGGCCTTTCCGGCTGTTTCCAAGGCTCTCCGGCGCCCCCCACCCCTGGCCACATGCGGTATTGCATGCCATTGAAGTCAATGCGGAACAAATCATTTTCGTTTCCATTGACTTCAATGGGGAAACTCGCTTTGATATGCAAGTACTTTTGATTACGAGCATTCTCCTGGAACGGATTATGCTCGTAATCTGAGGTTCCACTGGTATTCTCAATGGGCCCATTCACACCCAAGGGTTTTGTCGCACCATTGCTAAAGTGCGACAATGCTCAAGATAAAGAATACCATTATTCTCAATGGGTCCATTCACACACAAGCGTAAAATCTCATTTACACCTGATTCCCTAAGCATGACAACATTCAAGATAAAGAAACCCCATTACTCTCAATGGGCCCATTCACACCCAAGCGTTTGGTTGCGCATTTCCAAACACGCAACAATGCTTAAGATGAAGAATCCTATTGTTCTCAAATGGCCCATTCACTCCTGAATGTATTGTTGAGCCATTCTTGAGGTGTGACACTGCTCAAGATAAAGAATCCTCCAGGCTTGATCACAATAGATCTCTGTATGTTACACGATTCCCAAAGCATGACAGCAATTGATGGCCTTTTACCATAGGTACAACCTTTCCAGGTGGCAATGCTCTGGCACACTGATAGTTTAAATTAGGCAAGTGGAATTGAACTGTGCGATAAGGGTAGCAGTTGTGCTTTCTATCCATTATGTGGAGGCTCTACATGTTGTGGGGCACTCATAGCAATAAAAGTATGACACACCCTAAAACAAAACAGCTAACGTCTGTGATTGGCGGAACACCCAACACAGTGTCTGCTGGGAAAACTAAGGATGAGAGAATGATCGTGATAGGCGGAGAGTGTCTGCTGAGACTCGCCTATCAAGGAAGGAACAGGAAGAGACCGCGGAATTTGAACGATGGACGCCGCGGAATTTGAACGATGGACGCCGCAGCCGCAACTTCTTTACAGGTAATATTTACAGGGAACAGCGAGCTAGGAAACAGTGGGGCATCGGCTTATACTCGAGTCAGTAAGGTTTCCCAGTTTTTTTGGGCAACATTAGGTACCTCGGCTTATACTCGAGTCGGCTTATACTCGAGTATATACGGTAACTCTGATATTTTTACTGTTGGTAAAGGTTAGAATGATAAACAGTAAGCAATGTCACATGCAGAGCCCTGCAATATGGGTATACTTATTAAAACATCAAAACGTTCAGCAATATGATAGACA
Source organism: Rana muscosa (assembly GCA_029206835.1). Classification (NCBI taxonomy): domain Eukaryota; kingdom Metazoa; phylum Chordata; class Amphibia; order Anura; family Ranidae; genus Rana; species Rana muscosa. The sequence continues at coordinate 337,318,720 of CM055125.1, read as the reverse complement.
GTTTAACAGACCCCGCTGCAGCTATCCTCCCTCGTGGACAAAATGGCGCCCAGCAATGTCCTACAATACCCAGTCAGGCCTGACTATGATTTGGGTATAGTTCTGTGGACGAAATCTTCGCTAGCAAACGCGGTGGTGCACTTTAAGAACAATTGTAATCCAACAAAGTAATGATGATCGGTAACTTTATAATGCCAGGGAGACTAATAACTCAGTTCTGCAGATAGTCTCCCCAGAGTGTAACTGCAATCACTGTGATGGCCCTGAATAAAGTTAATGGGCCTAGAGATACTGTGGTGTAGCTCTGAGCAGGTGTTCTCTCACCCAACCGGACTAGTCCTTGTCCGTTACTTCCGTTACTGTGACTCGCTTCACAGTGTCCACGACACCCGGGTCTTCGGTCCTCCTGATGACAGCACTCAGCAACAGGATCAGACACGCCGCAGGTTCCTCGTGGAGCGAAAGGCTCTTTGGAAAAGCACAAGGCCCAGGCTTCAGGCCTTGTACACACAGCAGGTCAGCACAGGGATTCTCTTGCTGGGAGGGCGGTGTCCATAGAGAAAGAGCCGGGCTCCGCCTCTCCCTTATAGAGTCCACCCCAGCAGTCCTTGCGCGGGGCAATGCACTCTGAGTGCCTTAAGGCGTACTGGGAACTGTAGTCTCTTGGGGTTTAAAAAAACAATACCCCGCTATATAAGGAACATTCTTCCCACTGATCACCAATGTCCAGATGAATTAATTTTAGCAGAGGTTCCTGGAGACCAAAACATTATTTTAATGTTAAAATAATGAGGTAAAGATGTTGAGAAAGCCTGGCTCATACTCATCTTTCTCATGTTAACTTTAAAGGTCTTGGCACTGAACGGAGATTTTCAGCATCTCTGAAAGGCATGTCTAACCAATTCGAAAGATTCTGCTCATTCATAAGTGCTGATTTGTAATCATTCTTTATTAAAATAATAAATTACCAGAAGAAGCGTATGTAACGGACAAAATAATTGGCTTGGGTACAGCCAACATACGGCAGCATCTTATCATAAGCGCCCATGACTTTAGATCTGACGGAATATTAACCACTGATCTCTTTCATATCTGAGAGCCGATGCCTCTGATATGCAGATTCATTATACTGCTTAGATGTTGAGGTTTAGATTTTCTTGAATTAGCTTCATTAGAACATTGAAGGATATCAGAGCTCAGAGAGAGTCTCCTACAAGGAAGCAATGAGTTATATAAATGAGGTGCAGCTTGGCAGAAGTCTCGGAGGCGTTAATAAGTGAACGCTATAAGAGAGGATGACAGCAGGAACCTGCCAAGATTTCTCTTGTAAGCTGGGAGAAAATATGTATATAAAATCTATTTGTGTAAAAACTCTTTCCCGGCAACTGCCAAAAAATGTTCTCATTCTGTTTTTAGGGGAATATAAAAAAAAAGTCTTGTGACTGCATTCGCCAGATCTACATTACCTGTACAAATTCACATCAAATCAGCCATTTAAAGCTGAAAATCAACTGATTACAGAGACAAAATACAAAAATCTGCTGTCTTATCGGGTTTTGTTTTTGTCCAGTCTCTCATTTATGGGTGACACCAAGGAATGCGGTGGTGTCACTTGCCAGAATTACACCCTGCTGATTTCACAACGAAGGAGCAGCAGCACACCCATGAGCTAGCAGCTCTGCCCACTCTGCTCTCTCCTCCTGTCAGCACATATGTATGCAGCAGTGTCTGACTGGCTCCTTGTTTTTCTCCACCCTCTCTAAGTCTGAGTGTTAAGGATGGTAGGAAGGCTGGTGGCAGGCAGTGGTGGCCGCTCCCCTAATCTCCGTTCCGGGGCGCATGGATCTCTATGTTTTTTTTTTTTTTTAGAAGCACGTGATTAGAGCCTGAGGCTGTTGCAGGGTCAGGAGTGGGTAATGTACACAGTACAGTGGTCAGGAGTGGGTATTGTACAGAGTACAGTGGTCAGGAGTGGGTATTGTACAGAATTCGGGGTCAGGAGTGGGTAATGTACAGAGTACAGTGGTCAGGAGTGGGTATTGTACAGAGTACAGTGGTCAGGAGTGGGTATTGTACAGAATTCAGGGTCAGGAGTGGGTAATGTACAGAATTCAAGGTCAGGAGTGGGTAATGTACAGAGTACAGTGGTCAGGAGTGGGTATTGTACAGAGTACAGTGGTCAGGAGTGGGTATTGTACAGAGTACAGTGGTCAGGAGTGGGTATTGTACAGAGTACAGTGGTCAGGAGTGGGTAATGTACAGAGTACAGTGGTCAGGAGTGGGTATTGTACAGAGTACAGTGGTCAGGAGTGGGTATTGTACAGAGTACAGTGGTCAGGAGTGGGTATTATACAGAATTCGGGGTCAGGAGTGGGTAATGTACAGAGTACAGTGGTCAGGAGTGGGTATTGTACAGAGTACAGTGGTCAGGAGTGGGTATTGTACAGAATTCAGGGTCAGGAGTGGGTAATGTACAGAATTCAGGGTCAGGAGTGGGTAATGTACAGAGTACAGTGGTCAGGAGTGGGTAATGTATAGAATTCAGGAGTGGGTAATGTACAGAGTGCAGGGGCCAGGAGTGGGTAACATACCGGGTGCAGGGGTCAGGACTGGAGTAAGTAATGTATAGGGGTCGATTTACTAAAACTGGAGAGTGCAAAATCTGTGCAGCTGTGCATAGCCAATAACCTTCCATCTTCAGCTTGTTCAGTGAATCTTTGACCAAAAAAATGGTAGCTGATTGGTTTCTAGGCAGAGCTGCACCAGATTTTGCACTTTCCAGTTTTAGTAAATTAACCCCATAGAGTGCAGAAGTCAGGTGTATGTATGTAATGCACAGAACACAGGGATTAGTAAAGAACAATGTACAGTGTGCAGGGGTGAGGAGTGGATAATGTACAGAATGTGGGGTCAGGAATGGGCATTGTACAGAGTGCAGGGGGTAGGAGTGTGTAATGTACAGAGTGCAGGGGTCAGGAGTGTGTAATGTACAGAGTGCATGGGTCGGGAGTGGGTATTGTACAGAGTTCAAATTGTACAAGGTGAGAAGCAATGAGGACTCCTTGCATACATGTAGTACTGTCAGCCAGTGACTTGACGTGTGGGTAGCCGTGTGCTGCCCCTGGCATCTCTGCCACCTTAGGTCACAGCCAACAATTTCTATGCAGAGATTTGGCCTTGGTACTAGTCGTGAGTAAAAATATATTTCATTACCTTCCCGAGTACACGATGGCATTACATTGTGTGTTTTATATCTGCCAGGGGTTCATTTTAAAGGAATAATATTCGGATTAAGCGTTGATCTGGTCAATTTCATTTTGCAAAACGTGTTCCCCCGGAAGAGAGTCTAGTGAGGTTGGCTTTAGCTTTAGAGCTAAAGCCCTTTTTTTTTTTAATCTATGCATATTGGACCAGCAGCAAAGTGAATGAATGCGGGATATTAAGCCGATTCTCAGCAAATGTTGTCAGCGGCATAAAAAAAGAAATACGCTACGGCAATTCATTTTCTTTTTGTTCCATCAGGCCCCTGCAGATATGAATCTTTTCTAAGGAAACTTTTAGAGACGAGCCAAAAAGAAAAGAATATTAAAAGGAATTAAAGGAAATGCGTACTGAGGAAATATGGAGGCTGAAACTGTGGAACTCCTTATGAAAATGCTAGGTGCTTGGCTGTCTGACTTCAGTGCTTTCCAGTTCAATGAAAACAAGTGTGCAGAACTTCTAATCTGCAGACTTGTTATTGGCTCTGGATCAGCTTTATGGTCAGGTACTGTAGCTAGCATTTGTCACACGAGAGGCCAGAAATGGTAGCGGTTGTATTTTTTACAGTGCGGGTTGCTTAAGAGCCCACTCTTAGGACCTACATCTGTGGTTGAGCTGCATTTTTATTGCCCCCAACCGGTCCTCCTTTAAATACAAAGACAGCAGATCAGGGTGTACACACCCCAGCTTCATTGTAATTTGCATTGCACTGTTTTGCCTGGTTATGATGTCAGATCATGATAGTTACAAGGAGGAGGGGGTTTGGGACTTTAAGTGAAGCCATGGCCTGGTAAGGCCATGGATTTCAATCCCTGTGAATGCAATGTAGCGGGGTGTTCAATTTAAGGGAAGTTTCTGAGTGGTAACTAGGCTCAGACACATTAAATTGATAGGATTCATGGACCATTTTTGTTCCCAGGTGATAATGCTGGTGATGTGTTCCCTGTGGCCGGTGGGTGGCGCTGCTATTCTGGGCCAGGGTTGAACCGCGAGCGCAGTGCTGTGCCTTTTGTGTCCCCTCTCGGCAGCCGTACAGTGGGGCGGGGAACCTGCTGTGCATGCCGGGAGAGGGTATAAAAGGGGCGGACATCTTCTGAGAAAGGGTCTTCGTCCGTCCACGCCCAGGCACCTTCAGCCTGGGTGTGTGTGTGTGGTTCCATCTCCGGGTGCCCTAGGCCCGGAGGCCTTGTTCCAGTTCCACCTCAGGCACCTTTAGCCTGGGGTGAGGTACTACATCACGCTCTTGTTCGCCTGGGCATGGAGGCCCAGGAGTTGCAGTAACGGCCTGGAGCCCAGCAGCCTTCGGCTGGGGTTTCGCAAGGGATCGAGGAGTCCAGGGTGCTGCTTTGCGAGGGGACCCGCACCCTAAGAGAAGGGAGGATCTATTCCGAAGGACCGGTGCTGTGGACACGGTGAAGGAAGGGGTCTGTTGACTCTCTGGGGGGATGTCTTCTCCCTAAAAGGGGCTATGTCTTAGGAAGGAAATCCATATTCACCAGGTCAGTGGCAGTGACCATATTCACCAGGTCAGTGGCAGTGACCATATTCACCAGGTCAGTGGCAGTGACCCTATTCACCAGGTCTGTGGCAGAGACCAACCTCATGGTCTGTGGCAGAGACCATGCGCCAAAACTGTTTGAGAATCTGAACAGTCCTAAGAGTTTGAGCTACGTTTGTGCCTGGACCTCCTCCACACCTTAAAGCTGTCCTGTGTCTTTGCTCCAACCTTTCGTCTATCCAAGAGAATATGTGTTGTGCAAGTGGAAAATAAAGATTGAGTTGGACTTTCAGCTGGTGTGGACATTTACGTTCCTGGGGAAGTCAAGGACTTGCATCTACACACTGTAGAGGTGAGAATCATTCTCAGGAGGACTTTATGCTTCGGCAGACAAGGCCCAAAAACAACACCGCCTAACCTCTTAACACAGGAGGGTACGGGCTTGTGGTGCGGTGTGCCCCTTTTTCCTGAGAGGAGCCGAAGCAGACAAGGAGAAGGGGGTGTGTGCGCTACAGCAAAAAAGGGGGGGGAAGCGAGGGGGTGGGACTATAGTGTTGGTATCACTGATAGAGGAGTGCAGGCAGCCCTCCCTTACCAGGTCAAGGCACTCCTGCTGACTTCATGGGCCCTTAGGCTGCCTGTGGTCATAAGGGACCCATTCAACTGGTTGCGATGCAGTGGAGCAGGTTTTTAGGGGTTAAAACAGTCAGTGAGGAAGCGATATAATGCCTTCAGAGAGCAATGACCACCACTGTAAGGGCATACCTCTCCTACTGGCCTTAAGTGTTATGCCGCGTACAGACGATCGGACATTCCGACAACAAATATTCGATAGGAGCTTGTTGTCGGAAATTCCAAGCGTGTAGGCTCCATCGGACATTTGCTGTTAGGAATTTCCGACAACAAAAATTTCAGAGCTTGTTCTCAAATTTTCCGACAACAAAACCCGTTCTCATAAATTCTGATTGTGTGTAGCCAATTCCGACGCACAAAATTCCATGCATGCTCTGAATCAAGTACGAGACGGAAGCGCTCGGTCTGGTAAAACTAGCGTTCGTAATGGAGATAGCACATTTGTCACTCAGTAACAGACTGAAAAGCACGAGGCTGAAAAGCGCGAATCGTCGCTCACCAAACTTTTACTTAACTAGTCTGGTATTGAACTTCCCTTTAATAGTGCCGTCGTAAGTCTTGTACGTCACCGCGTTCATGGCGTTCGGAATTTCCGACAACATTTGTGTGACCGTCTGTATGCAAGACAAGTTTGAGCGAACATCCGTCGGAAAACAATCCGCGGTTTTGTTGCCGAAATGTCCGATCGTCTGTATGCGGCATAAGAGGCATTTTTCATCTCATTACACATACAGATGGAAGGAGGCACCTCTCCTTCTGACCACAATATGAGGGGCCACTTCTTTAATGACCACCAATGTACAGGCACACACTACAGTATAAGTGGTCCCTTCTTCACTAACCACCGATGTAAGAGACATTTTTCCTCTCGTTGAACATAAATGAAGAGTAGGGATGAGCTCCGCGTTCGAGTCGAACATACATTCGACTCGAACATCGTGTGTTTGATCGTTCGACGAAGATCGAACGTTTTGGGTCGTTCGTGCCAAATTCGAGTGACCTGAACGGCCCAAAATCCCGGCGCTGTGATTGGCCAAGCATGCACTGTGACCCCGCATGCTTGGTCAATCACAGCGCCGGCAGCGAGGAGAGCCATAATTGGCCACAGGCAGGATGCCTGTGGCCAATTATAGCTCAGGGGGGTTTAGTACACGCCCCACACTATAAAAGGCCGCCAGCGCGGCGGCCTTGTGTAGTGTGTTGGCGTGCAGGGAAAGACGTACATAGGCAGGGACAGTGTTAGTGATATTGTGTGTAGGGAGAGAGAAGGATAGGTAGGGACAGTGTTAGTGATATTGTGCGTAGGGAGAGAGAAGGATAGGTAGGGACAGTGTTAGTGATATTGTGTGTAGGGAGAGAGAAGGATAGGTAGGGACAGTGTCAGTGATATTGTGTGTAGGGAGAGAGAAGGATAGGTAGGGACAGTGTTAGTGATATTGTGCGTAGGGAGAGAGAAGGATAGGTAGGGACAGTGTTAGTGATATTGTGTGTAGGGAGAGAGAAGGATAGGTAGGGACAGTGTCAGTGATATTGTGTGTAGGGAGAGAGAAGGATAGGTAGGGACAGTGTCAGTGATATTGTGTGTAGGGAGAGAGAAGGATAGGTAGGGACAGTGTCAGTGATATTCTGCTAAACCTTGTGTGCAGGGAGAGAGAAGGATAGGTAGGGACAGTGTCAGTGATATTTTTGCTAAGCCTCCTGCACAGTATACAACCGAAGCTAGCCCTTATTGCTGTGATTTCCTGTTGTGTAACACAGGCAGGCATCTGCAGCACTTAAAGCAGGCGTAGTGTGATTCCTGAAAAATATACACCTGAAGCTAGCCCTTATTGCTCGTAGTTTTTTTTCTTTTGTGTTACACTAAGGGCTCTTTCACACAGGACGGATCAGTAATGATCTGCCCCGTAAAGCTCCGCTTGCTCAGCGGGGATCGCTCTGTTGATCCCCGCTGAGCCGGCGGATGACTGGGCGGTCCCCGCACACTGTGCAGGGACCGCCCTGTCAGAGCGCCGCTCTCTCCTATGGGGGGATCGGATGATGACGGACCATAGAGTCCGTTGTCATCCGATCCGCAGACGGAAGGAAAAATAGGGTTTTCCTCCGTCACACTTTTGCGGTTCGGAGCCGGTCGGATGTCAGCGGACATGTCACCGCTGACATCCGTGGCTCCATAGGAGGACATGTAGCATCCGTTCAGGTCCGCCTAAAAAACTGACAGGCGGACCTGAACGGACCCTCCGTGTGAAAGTGCCCTAACAGGCATCTGCAGCACTTAAAGCAGGCGTAGTGTTATTCCTGAAAAATATACACCTGAAGCTACCCCTTATTGCTCGTGGTTTTTTTCTTTTGTGTTACACTAACAGATCAATAATTGTAATTACATGCCCCTGCAGATGCCTAATAATTCACAGCAGGGCCCATTCCTGCGCTCACCAAGAGTAACTGTGAGGGCTTAAAGTGTTGTGGCAACACCACCACCACCACCACCAAAGGCCCAATTTTTCAGCCCCTGTTCAACAGGGGCATGCAATTACAATTCTTGATCTAATAATACTCTTGGTGGGCGCTGGAACGCCCTGCTGTGAAACTGTGAGGGCTCACAGTGTTGCGGCAACACCAACATGTAAGGGGCAAATTTCAGCAGAGTATATACGGCAGGCCCCTACTTTCAAACATCCAACTTACAAACGACTCCTCCTTGCAAACGGAAGGATACAACAGGAAGTGAGAGGAAATCTACCCCTAGGAAGGCAAATTCTCTCCTGTAAGAGTTAATATGGGAAAAAGGTGTCTCCTCTCTACTGATGCTTTATCACCAATTCTTGTTTCAATAAAAACCCCACTTTTCAAAAACAGTTGTCATTGGGATGGAAATTGAGGTGAAATGTTCTGAACAGGTGCACAGACAGCAAAACAAATGTTACAGGGGTGATAACCCTTCCCTATGTTTTCCAAAAAGCTTAAAAATAGATTTTTTGGCTGGAGCTACACTTAAACAGTGTACCGGCCGGCCTTGGTCCCCTGGACCCCAAACCTGGCACACATATAGCCCCACTCTTCCTCTACAAGTGTGCAAAGTTTCTTGTCGGGGGGACCTACGGCCGGGGAGCAACAATTTTTCAAAACTGGGCACCCCTTCCATAGACTCCCATGTTAAACGGTAATTTCTTTGGTGATTTTGGGGACCCCGTACCAGCCGGTCGTAGGTTCTCTGGACCCCAAGCTTTGTACACATATAGCCCTACTCTTCCTCTACAAGTTTGCAAAGTTTCTTGCCGGGCGATCTACGACCGGGTAGCACCGATTTTTCAAAGCCGGGCACCCCTTCCATAGACTCCCATGTTAAACGTCAGTCTAGTCATGGGCACAGTGAGGCATGGACACAGTGATGCAAAGTGAGGCACACCCTAGGCTTATACTCGAGTCAATACGTTTTCCCAGTTTTTGTGGTAAAATTAGGTGCCTCGGCTTATATTCGGGTCTGCTTATACTCGAGTATATACGGTATATAGGGCCTTTTTTATTTTGTGTGCGGGGTTCCCCTTAATATCCATACAAGACCCAAAGGGGCTGGTAATGGGTTGGGGTAGGGGGGGGTGATGGGGTGATGGGGTAGCTATGCCATTTTTCTCAAAGATTTTCATCCATATTACCGGGACCAGACATTACATTAAAGCCGCAAGCAGTTTTAAATGGCTTTTTTTCCTTTAGAAATGTAATTTTGTGCAGGGACAGTTCTAAACACGGGAAACACGTGGCACTTCACAGGCATACTTTAGACACCCCCCAGGTACAATATTTAAAGGAATATTTGACTTTTTCTTTTTCACTTTATGCATCATTAAAATGACTGCTCCAGAAAAACGGCAGTTTTTAAAACTTCTTTTTGCATTGATACATGTCCCCTGGGGCAGAACCCGGGTTCCCAAACCCTTTTTAGGACAATAACATGCATATTAGTCGTTATAATTAGCACTTTAGATTTCGAACGTTCGCGTCCATTGTATTTAATAGGGTTCTAACGTTCGTGCGAACTTTCGGTCCGTTCGCGGGTTCTGGTGCGAACCGAACCCGGGGGTGTTCGGTTCATCCCTAATGAAGAGGCATCGTTCTCACTGACCACCAATGTAAGGGCACAACTCTTCTACTAACCACAATGCAAGAGGTATTTATCATCGCATTGAACATAGATGTAAGGAGATGCCTACTGTATCTCACTGACCATATTATTGGGGCCAATGCTTCAATGACTACCAATGTATAGATACACCTCTCCTATTGACCACAATGCAAGAGGCATTCTTTCCCTCATTGAATATAGATGTAAGGAGGCACCTCTCTTAAAGACCATAATATAAGGGGCCAATTCTTAAATGACCACCAATATAGGAGGCATTGTTCCTTCCATTGAATATAAATGTAAGGAGGTGCCTCTCTCACTTACCACAATGTAAGAGGCCACTTCTTTAATAACCACCAATGTAAGGGCACACCTCTCCTACTGACCAACAATGTAAGAGACATTCTTCCTCTCATTGAACATAGATGTAAGGAGGCACCTCTCTTAAAGACCATAATATAAGGGGCCAATGCTTCAATGGCCACCAATATATGGACAAACCCTCTTCTACTGACCTACAATGTAAGAGGCATTATTCCTCCCATTAAATATAAATGTAAGGAGTAGGGATGAGCTTTGTGTTCAAATCGAACCCATGTTCGACTTGAACATCGTCTGTTCGGCCGTTCGCCGAAATGCGAACTTTATGAGCCGTTCGCGCCAAATTCGAGTGGCCAAGCATGCACTATGACCCGCATGCTTTGGCCAATCACAGTGCGCAAAAAACGGAGAGCCACAATTGGCCAAAGCCAGGGTGGCCTTGGCCAATTATGTCTCAGGGGGTTTAGTACACGCCCCACCCTATATAAGGCCGCCTCCGTGGGGGCCTTGTGTAGTGTGTTGCGCTGTTTGTTAAAGAGAGAGCTTACAGAGAGAGAGGGACGGTGTCATTTATATTGAGTTAGATAGAGCAGGCAGGCGAGTCAGTTAGCTGCAGTTACAGTGTGTAGAGGATATATATGCATCCTAGGTGTTGTATATATATTTATACACTGTATTTAGTTAAGTATTTAGTTTAGCTAGATCAGTTCCTGTTATTCTCTATACTGTGACAGGCAGGCAGGTGATTGTGCTAGCTGCAGTGTTTCACTTAGTGTACTGTGTGCTTTGCATAGCGGTTACCTAAAGCTTACCTGAATACAATTAGTGGTGTTCTCATAATAAAACGACAGGCAGGGAGCTGCATTAATTTCATTTAGTGTACTACAGTGCTTCTGTCCTTTGCACAGCATTCACTTAAAGGAACCTGAATACAATTTGTGGTGTTCTCATAATAAAACCACATGCAGAGAGCTGCAAGTATTTGTTAGTGTACTGTGTCCTCTTCAGTTAGTTTTAGGTGAACACTGTGCATACAATTGCTGCTTTTCTCATACTAATACCACAGGAGGCAGTTGATTCTGATAGCTGCATTATAATAGGTACAGATATATATATATATATACATACATCCCACCTTTGTGCAGCTACATCTCACTGCAGGCCATTAGTATGTCTGGAAGGCAACAAGAAACAAGGAGAGGCAGACAGTCCAGAGGCAATAAAAGAGGGAAAGCAGGCTCTGTGTCTAGAGGCAACGGTGCTGGTCGTGGACACGGTGCATCCTCATCAGCACGTGGCCGTGGGACACACTTGTCCTTCTTTTCGGCAGCTGGCCATGTTGAGCCGCAATATGCCCAAGACTTGGTAGAGTGGATGACCAAGCCGTCCTCATCCTCCTCATCCTCTCTCACCCAGGCTCAGGGTACTTTGTCTGGCAAAGCAGCTGCCAAAGCGTCCTCTTCCCTCGGCTCAATGGCATCAGTCACTCCTTCCCTAGCCCCACCATCTCCTCCTGAGGGGTCCCTCGAACTGTTTGACCACAGTGTTGGGTACATGCTCCAGGAGGTTCACCAGTGTTTTGAAGGCTCCGATGATGGAACCCAGCTAGAGGAAGGCAGTAACATGAGCCCAGAGAGAGGGGGTAGTAACGTGAGCCCAGAGAGAGGGGGTGCCCAACAAGGACAGCTATCTGGCTGTCATGTTCCCCCAGCTGCAGCATACTGCCAGATTTGCTCCAGTGATGAGGAGGGAGGGGATGATGAGGTCACTGACTCCACGTGGGTGCCTGATAGGAGAGGAGGAGGAGGCACATCTCCAACGAGGCAGGATGCCCTCCAGGGGCCAGCTTAAGGGCAGCACACCAACTGCATCACACCGCAGAGCTCCGCATGTGCAGGGCGCTGCTGTCTCTGCGCATTATTCAAAAAGTTCTTTGGTGTGGGACTTTTTTCAGACGTGTGCAGCAGATCGCACCGTTGCCATTTGCAACATATGTCTAAAGCGTATCTCGCGTGGCCATAACATCAGCCACTTGGGCACCACGTGCTTGACCAGACATATGTCGACCTGCCATGCAGTCCGTTGGCAAGCACACCTAAAAGACCCACACCAAAGAACAAGGCGGACCTCTCCTTGCTCCTCATCAGCTGGGATCTCCAACCTCACTATATCTTCAGTCCTCTCTGAAACCTGCACTGAGAGGAATGAAGGTGTAGAATCAGGTGTGTCACAGCCAAGTACTTGCGGGCAATCTGCTATCGGTACACCAACGTCCGATTGTACCAGGCAAATTTCCCTGCCCCAGCTGCTGCACCGCCGAAAGAAGTTCGCTCCCAGCCATTCACATGCCCAGTGGTGGAATGCTAGCTTGGCTAAATTGCTAGCACTTCAACTGCTGCCTTTTCAGTTGGCAGACTCTGCCCCCTTCCGTGAGTTTGTGGAATGTGCGGTTCCTCAGTGGCAGGTTCCCAAACGCCACTTTTTCTCACGGAAGGTGATTCCCGCTCTCTACCGGCATGTGGAAGGCAATGTCTTGGCCTCACTGGACAGGGCGGTCAGCGGTAAGGTGCATATTACCACTGACTCATGGTCCAGCAGGCATGGACAGGGACGTTACCTATCTTTCACGGCGCATTGGGTGACTCTTCTGGCAGCTGGGAAGGATGCAGGACAAGGTGCAGTAGTGTTGGAGGTTGTTCCGCCACCACGCCTCCAAAATGTTACTACTGGTGATTTTGACACACCTCTCTCCTCCACCCCCTCCTCTTCTTCTTCCTCCATGTCCTCTACCTGTGCTTTGTCATCGGAACCAGCGGTGCTCCGTAGGCATTCAAGGGGCTACGCAAGTACGCAGGCAAAAAGATGCCATGCAGTGCTTGAGCTGGTGTGCTTGGGGGACAGAAACCACACTGGGGCAGAGATTCTGTCAGCTCTGCAGGGGCAGGCTCAGAGGTGGTTGACGCCACACCAGCTTAAGCCAGGAAAGGTGGTTTGCGACAATGGCACCAACCTCCTCTCCGCCCTCCGTCAGGGACAACTGACCCATTTGCCCTGTTTGGCTCACGTCCTTAACCTGGTGGTGCAGCGGTTCTTGGGCAGGTACCCTGGCTTAGAGGAGGTCCTGAAGCAGGCCAGGAAACTCTGTGGGCATTTCCGCCGGTCATATAATGCCAGTGCTCGGCTGGCTGACCTGCAAAAGGATAACAACCTGCCCAAGAACCGCCTAATCTGTGACATGTCCACCAGGTGGAACTCTACGTTGGCCATGCTGCAGCGGCTGCACACGCAGTAGAGGGCCATTAATGAGTATCTGTTGCAATATGGCACCAGGACAGGGTCAGGGGAGCTTGGATTTTTTTTCCACACGCCAGTGGGCCATGATCAGGGATGCATTCACTGTCCTGGCACCATTTGAGGAGGCCACAAGGATGGTGAGCAGTGACAGTACATGCATCAGTGACACTGTCCCTCTTGTCCACCTGTTGGAGCACACGTTGCGTGGAATAATGGACAGGGCACTTGAGGCAGAACAGAGGCAGGAAGAGGAGGAATTCCTTACCTCTCAAGGCCCCCTTTCTCCAGACAGTGTTCCTGCTGGCCCACCTATCACACAAGAGGAGGAGGAGGAGGATTGTGTCAGCATGGAGGTGGAGCCTAGCATTCAGCAGCAGTCTTCAAGGGATCAATTACAGTCCCAAGACACCCATGGACTTGAATGTGGCTGGGAGGAGGTGGCTGCGGATCATGTCGCCCTGAGTGACCCAGAGGACTCCGGGCCAAATGCCTCAGCAAAACTACGCTGCATGGCCTCCCTGATCCTGCAAAGCCTGCGGAAGGATCCTCGTATTTGTACGATCAAGGAGAGGAATCATTACTGGCTGGCAACCCTCCTTGACCCACGTTACAAGGGTAAGGTTGCGGACCTTATCTTTCCGTCACAGAAGGAGCAGAGGATGAAGCATCTTCAGGAAGCCTTGCAGAAAGATCTGTGCAACGCGTTCCCAGAGACTGGGAGGTTACAAATTCCTGGTCCTGGACAACGTGTTGCTGAGGCTTCAGTCAGTCAAAGAAGGAGCGGTGGAGAAGGTGGCCGTCTGACCGATGCGTTCAGACTATTTTTTAGTACGCAGCCCCAAGGTATGATCGGTTCCAGCAACCATCGCCAGCGTCTGGTTTACATGGTGCAGGAATACCTAGGGGCAAGATCAGACTTCGACACCTTTCCCACCGAAAATCCTCTGGGTTACTGGGTCTTGAGGATGGATCACTGGCCAGAGCTTGCACAGTATGCAATTGAGCTACTGGCCTGTCCTGCATCCAGCGTTCTTTCGGAACGCACATTCAGTGCTGCTGGAGGCTTTGTAACCAATCACAGGGTGCGCCTGTCCACCGACTTGGTCGATCGACTGACCTTCATAAAAATGAATCAGTCTTGGATCACCACCAGCTACCAAGCACCTGATGCTGATGTAACAGAATTTTTTTTTTGAAATGTCAGATCCCTATGCTGATGCCGAGTGACTATCCTGTTATGCTGAGTGACTATACTCTTCCTCCTCAATGATCCTGCTGATAGCCTATGTAGCGGCCTCCACCCTCTCCTCTCTACTCTTCTTACTCTGGTGCTCATCTAGGGGTACTCTGCAGGGGGACTAGGCGTGGTGACCCCGCACTCTCTCCTTTAGAGTATGTGCAGTGAGAGACAATCCTCTTTTACCTTCGGGTCAGTGTTCTGCATCCGGAGACCTCCTCCTGGTTTTCTCGAACAGTGTCTGCCAGTAAATGAGCCCCACACCACTAAAGTCCAACACTCCTTTATTCTTCCAATAACAGAGTAATGCACAGACAGTTGGACTCCCTCAACGAACAGAACAGACAAGAAGGGTGTGGATGCGAGTAGGCCCAGGCACAATGAACTCTCCACTTTCCTTCCTGAAAGTGGGTTGCGGTCTCCGAGCGAAGGGGAATTTCCTTCCAGGCGGTCTCCGATGGAAGGCTCACCTGTCACAGGCAATATGCTGCACCAGGTCTTCAAGCAAGTATCTCCCACCGGTCCATTACGCCCTCCGGATTCGGGTACCCACTCCCAGGGTCCCCTAGGATCTCCTTCCCTCGCGGAACTCGGATGGAGGTCTGGAGCTCAGTGCCCATCACTGAGTACCTCACCCCAGGCTAAAGGTGCCTGGGATGGAACACGACCTCCGAACGTCCTCTAGGCCTAAGCCGCCTAGAGGACCGACATGAACCACCGCCCACAGGCTGAAGGTGCCCGGGACTCGACCCAGTGACAAAGATGGCCGGCCCCTTTATACCTTCTCCCAGCAAGCACGGCGGGTTCTCCGCCCCACCATACTGCTGCTGAGGGAGGACAAAAAGGGAGCCCGGCACACAGCAATGGTTCAACCCCAGCCCAAGGCGACAGCGCCACCCACTGGGCTGCAGGGAACTGCACATCACTGGTGTCTCTGCCAGTTTTAAATACACAGAAAAGTGTATACCCGCTACACTTATAAGAACAATTTTTGGTTCTGGGCACCGCCACCAGTGGCTAAGGCCCAATTTTTCAGCCCCTGTTTAACAGGGGCGTGTAATTACAATTCTTGATGCAATACTTTGCAGCAGGGCTCATTGCTGCGCTCCAAGTACAGTATCTGTGAGGGGTTGCAGTGTTGTGGCACCAGTGCCTAAGGCCCATTTTTTATGCCCCTGTTCAACAGGGGCATGTAATTACAATTCTTGATATAATAGTTCACAGCAGAGCGTTCCAACGCCCACCAAGAGTAACTGTGAGGGCTTACAGTGTTGTGGCAACACCAACACCTAAGGGCCAAATTTCTGCAGAGTATATACGGCAGGCCCCTACTTTCAAACATCCAAGTTACAAACGACTCCTACTTGCAAACGGAAGGAGAAAACAGGAAGTGAGAGAAAATCTACCCCTAGGAAGGCAAATTCTCTCCTGTAAGAGTTAAGTATTGGTGATAAAGCATCAGTGGAGAGGAGACAGTTTTTTCCCATATTGTTTCAATAAAAACCCCAAATTTTCAGAAAACATTTGTCATTGGGACGGAAGTGAGGTGAAATGTTCTGAACAAGTGCACAGACAGCAAAACAAATGTTACAGGGGTGTTTTCCAAAAAGATTAAAAATAGTTTTTTTGTCTGGAGCTACGCTTAAAAAATTTATCTGTTCCAAATTACAAACAGATTCTACTGTCTTGTGTGCACCGCCTGTATACTGCTGTCCAGAGTATATAGGGCCTTTTTTTTTATTTGGGTGCGGGGTTCCCCTTTATATCCATACAAAACCCAAAGGGGCTGGTAGTGGGCTGGGGGTAGGTACCCATGCCATTTTTCTCAATGATTTTCATCCATATTGCCGGGACCAGATATTACATTAAAGCCGCAAGCAGTTTTAAATTACTCTTTTTCCTTTAGAACTGTCCCTGCACAAAATGACATTTCTAAACACGAGAAACACGTGCCACTTCACAGGCATAATTTAGAAACCCCCCAGGTACGATATTTAAAGGAATATTTCACTTTTTTTTCACTTTATGTATCATTAAATCACTGCTCCCGAAAAAACTGCAGTTTTTAAAACTTTTTTTTGCATTGATACATGTCCCCTGGGGCAGGACCCGGGACCCCAAACCCTTTTTAGGACAATAACTTGCATATTAGCCTTTATAATTAGCACTTTTGATTTCGAACCTTCGAGTCCATTGTATTTAATAGGGTTCTAAAGTTCGCGCAAACTTTCGGTCCGTTCGCAGGTTCTGGTGCGAATCGAATTGGGGGGTGTTCGGCTCATCCCTAGTAAGGAGGTGCCTCTCTCACTTACCACAATGTAAGGGGCCACTTCTTCAATGGCCACCTATGTAAGGGCACACTTCTCCTACAGACCTCCAATGTAGGAGACATTCTTCCTCTCATTGAACCTAAATGTAAGGTGGGACCTCTCCTACTGACCAAAATATAAAAGGCTACTACTTAATTGACCCACAATGTAAGGGCACACCTCGTCTACTGACCTCCAATGTAAGAGGCATTCTTCCTCTCATTAAACCTAGATGTAAGGAGGCACCTCTCTCACTGGCCACAATATAAGGGAGCACTACTTCACTGACCACCAATATAAGGGTACATCTCTCCACCTACTGACAACAATGTAAGAGGCATTCTTCCTCTCGTTGAATATTGATGTAAGGATGTATACATGTAATATAAAGAGCCAATTCTTCAATGACCACCAATGTAAGAGCACACCTCTCCTACTGACCACAATATAAGGGGCCCTTACACTGGCCACCAATGTAAGGGAGTCTGTCTGCATTTCTTTTCTGTCCATAATTAATTATTATTTATTTTAATTTTGTAAATACAACATAGTATACTTGCTCACGTACAATGAACTGTAGATCATTTTTAGCAGAGGTTTCCCGAGACCTGAAAATGATTTCAGGGGTTCCCCTGGCGTAAAAAGGTTGTGAAGGGCTGATACACACTATGCAAGAATTAAAGACTATTAACTTCAAATAAAAAGAAATGTAACCGCGCTAAACATTAACTTATACACAATAACTATATAAATAATAAACAAAGCAACAACCACGTGTGAAAGAATGGTGTATGGTTACACCATAAGGATTATCCAGAAATTGATAATGGAAATTTCCCAAAGTGAATAGTATAGGTGAAAATAATATCCACGTCCAATGATAATTAATAATGTTGAATATAGTTCATCAACACAAATGTGCATAGAATTGAGTGCAGTCAATAGCGTATTCCACCACAACAAGTTGTGTGCCAACACCACATAGATTTTGCGCTTACCGAAAGGCAAGCTAGATAAGCTTGCGGCTATATACCCAGCCAGGGCCTTTATCCAGGGGATTCTTAAGCAGCAACTTCCGATTAATCAATGAGGTGGAGGAGAGGTATACAGCAGATAACCAAGATAACTCTATCGTTCAATATTCATGGAAAGTGGTCGAAAGTTACCCAGAATGAAAAGGAACTGACCATAGTGTGAATTCTGTATATAAACATTTATTAAATATAAAAACACACTTACAGCAGTAAGACAACGCCATTAAATGATGAAACGCGCGTCTGGAGGAGTTGACGTGCTGACGTCATCGCGTGTCTGAGCGGACGGGCGTTCGCAAGCCGGCCGGTTATTTTTGCTGTTTTTATCATCTTACTACTGTAAGTGTGTTTTTATATTTAATAAATGTTTATATACGGAATTTACACTATGGTCAGTTCCTTTTCATTCTGGGTAACTTTGGACCACTTTCCATGAATATTGAACGATCGAGTTATCTTGGTTATCTGCTGTATACCTCTCCTCCACCTCATTGATTATTATTATCATTGGAAGTTAATATATATTAATTTCACCTATACTATTCACTTTGGGACATTTCCATTATCAATTTCTGGATCATGCTTACGGTGTAACCATACACCATTCTTTCACACGTGGTTGTTGCAAGTTAATGTTTAGCGCGGCTACATCTGTTTTTATTTTCAGTTAGTGTGTATCTCACATTCTAGCTGCTGCTTAAATTTATTTAATCTATGTTTGGTAGCGCGGTATTTTTTCACTGTTATTTTACACTTTATTAACTACAAATGGTGTTCACACATGTTTCACTCAGATTGAATCTAGAAGAAATAAACCCCTATGTGGGAGTGATACAGTCATTTTCAATCAACTGAGTTAAGGGAAAGCACCATCAGGATGGAATTGTTTTGTTGTTTTGCACTCCATTGCAGCATGTGTGGTAAATGGAACAAATTTTTCCCCATTTAATCTTTTACAGTACGCAGAAAGAAAAACCTCACGGGATTCAGCTGACCTGCTGTGTGACTTTAGCTTTCATCCTGCCATTCATCTTTGTTGGCTACGCCATCCTTTAAATCCCTCTGGTAATCTCATTTTGTAAATGGCCTCAAATCTGAGTTTGCAGAAAACACAGGCCAAGTGTTATGACCTGAACCCCGTCCTTTGTAGTCATTATAGAGGTGAGGTGTGCATATATGTGTTATGTCAAATGACGGCACCCTAGATGAGACCGTAGCACCCCGGTTGAGAAAGGCTGATTTAGTAAGTCAGCCGTACAATCACATTATCTCATTTTACTGCTTGCTGTAGTAAATCAGGCCCTACATGCATCATCTATTTTGAATCACTGTAAAAGAATCATCAAAGAATATCCTCAAAAAGTGGTCATTTCAGTTAAAACCAATTCAAAAATATCTCCTATTCAGTTTATAGTATCTGTTGTAGTGAGCAGGGAATGAAGTACAGCTCTCTTCCTCTGCGGGAAATGATGGAAGTAATCAGTTTGGCCCCGATTCTTTGGACGCGGGGGGCCTGGTTTCAATTTGTGCTGTAAACAGATGTAGTTCATCAATTAACCATGAAGAGGATGGCTTCTCTTCTCCAAAAATGAGAGTTCAGTAGGAGCTAGTTACTGCAATTTACCATTGAACCATGCCACACATTTATGCAAATCCAAATTTTGGTTCATGTATGTACTTCAAACTAATTATGTCTATTTTTATACATTGCAACTGGTGTAATTACCTTGAAGTGGTAATCACCACTCATACAGGGTGCAGTGGCGTCGCCCCCCTAATGCATGCGCCCGGTCCCTAATCTACATTAGGGACTGGTGCCGGACGCATGGATTTCAATTTATTTTTTATTTTTTTGGAAGCACATGAGTAGTCTAATGGATTTCATTACTGGTGCCGGACGCATGGATTTAAATTTATTTTTATTTTTTTTTGGAAGCACATGAGTAGTCTAATTGGCTTTAAAAAGGGTGGGCTCAGGGCGCAGAGCACTGCGCCTTCAGCCCACCCAGTTGTGTGATATTAGCAAATTAATATTCGCTAATGTCTTCCTGCTTTTCCACTTGGCCAATCAGGAAGCGGGTCCTGAGACCCGATTGGCCGGGAGTCCTAAGACCCGATTGGCCGGGAGTCCTAAGACCCGATTGGCCGGGTGTCCTAAGACCCGATTGCCAGGAGGAGAAGTGACACCGGGACTCGGGAGGAGACGAAAGGGGCGAAGCTGCAACCTGGATGGGGTAAGTACAGGGCTGGCAGGCAATGGGCAAACGAGCAAAGTGGCAATCGATTGAGCGACTGGGGGGGGGAGCGGCGATCGATCGATCAATCAATCAAGAATATTGAGCACCGGCCGCCACTGATTAACACATATATGCTACTATGGATTAGCACCAGGGAAAGGAGATTACTGTAATGCTGCGTACACACAATCGGAAATTCCGACAGAAAAAGTCTGATGGAGCATACACACGGTCGGAATTTTCGACCAAAAGCTCACATCGGACTTTTCTTGTCGGAATTTCCAATCATGTGTACGCGGCATTAGACTTCTATACAAGTTCCTGTTTTCCTGACACAAACATGGCAGCATGCATGTGGTAGCATACTGCCATGGATAGGTGCCCAGAAATGAAAATTACAGTAAGTATTTACAAGAATTTTTTATTTTTCTGACATCATCATCAGCTGCCATGAACTGGTGCCAGGAAAGGAAAATTAAGGTAAATGTTTGATACAATTTTCCCGGAGACAACATAGCAGAAAACAGCTGACAGTATCCTGACATGAATTGGCGCCAGGAAAATAAAATGATGGTATTTGATACAATCTTTTTTTTTTTTTGGGGTAATACTGGCCCGTAAAAAAAAATCTGAGAAAAGGGGATCAGATCTATGAATTATCGAAAAGACACTGAGTCATCATCATCACTCGATTTTGAGCAAAACCAATAGATTCCATCGAAATGATTCTGTTTGTCTGGATAGAAAAGCCGATTATACGACAGTACAAAGATTGATATGATATCACTGAGCAATCTTTTTGATTGCCTGCTTGTATTTTTCTCCCGGACAGTAAATCCATCATGCTCGATAGAGTGCAACATTAGTGAGATATTTAGGAGTACTTACAGAAGGAAGAGAACTCGGGGTGCAGCCACAAAATAACTGGTCCTTCTAGGTATAGGGGATCATGTGGCCTCC
This sequence comes from Rana muscosa, assembly GCA_029206835.1. Lineage (NCBI taxonomy): Eukaryota > Metazoa > Chordata > Amphibia > Anura > Ranidae > Rana > Rana muscosa. Next base: position 337,297,816 of record CM055125.1, on the reverse strand, counting down.
CCTCCTGCAGTGCTTAGGGCTGAGTGGGCAATTGGGAGGCCACACTGTCACATGATTTAAGAGGGGACGTCCTCATCCCTGTGTAAGCTTCCTATCAGATGGTGTCAGAGCTTACACAAAGTTGATGATGGGTTGGTGGTTGGCTTTGCCTAAAATAATTTCTTTAAAGTGACAGAATATCTTTAATAGAGGCAAGGAGGACACATTAAAGTGTATATAAAGCCCGTACATTTTCGTTTTGGACAGAGGAGGGAATGGTTACAACCACTATCAGTTCATATTGTGTCTGTGTCCTGTAGGTGAGATTTTTCCTCACTTTTTGTCCCGGTTACACAGCAGGAAGTAAAATGAAACCTCTCAAAAGCAAGGGGACATCCCCTCTTAGACAGTTGTCACAAAACAGGTGTCCCAACATGAATATTTCCCCTTACCTTTTGTTCCTTAGACAACTCAAAAGTTTTGGATTTCCCATCACCTTTTTTACAGGAGCAAATGGTCCTGTGGACCAAAAGAGAAGCTGGATCTTTCCAATAGGAGTGAGTGAGGGTCTAATCTTTCCCTTCCCTATCCAAAACTAAAAACATATTTGGAATTAAAGGCACCTAAACATATTGTACTCTTCTAACAGACTAAAATAATAAGTCTAATGCCGCGTACACACGGTCGGAATTTCCGACAGAAAAAGTCAGATCGGAGCTTTTGGTCGGATATTCCGACCGTGTGTATGCCCCATCGGACTTTTTCTGTCGGAATTTCCGACGGACTTAGGTAGACAGCAGGTTCTCTATTTTTCCGTTGGAAATTCCGACTGAGGTTTTCCCGTTGGCAAGTCCGACCGTGTGGACGCGGCATAACTGCATCACCAGCATACTTGGAGCAGCCCTGAAATACCTTCTCTTCATCTTGGAGGAATTCAGATTCTCCTATCCCAATGCCGGCTCCTAAGTGACCCAATGAAAGATTTAGGCTTCGGCAAACAGGGGCCCTAAGGCCTGCCAATGCATATGCAAGTTTGAAAAGTTATTCAGTTATATAGCTGATATGGCATTGCTACATAGTATCTTTGGACCTGCTGCCCAATCTGGGGCCACATGCGGCCCTTTAGCCGTTATTGTGTGGCCCTCAAGGTCTAACTAACTTTTTTTTTAGATATCCAATAAATGGTATCCCCCTAAAAAGTTATTTTTAGGGAAACACAAATGTGTAAGCATTGATTTGTAAAGGGGTTATAATAGCAATGATCTCTAGCAGTCTCGTAATGTGTCCCCTGCCTCCCGAAGAATGTCTCTAGTGTGCAACAATCTCATGCCTGCTGTCCATATCCTGTTCCAAGTTTGTAGTCTCTGGCAGCTTTCTGTAGCATTACATTTACTGAATATTATGTGTGGTTCTTTGGTGATTTTAGGGTCGCACTTAAGGCCTCCTATGTCAAGAATATTGACTACCACTGATCCATGTGAAAACAATTACTTGGCCATGGATGCAGATGCAATCAAATTTTTAATCTTTTTCCGTTTTTAGTTAAATCCAGGAAATTTTGATCTGAGTGCAATAGACACCTTTTTGTTACATTCCCCAAGCCCGGTTGAATAAGAGTTTTTGGCCAATGATACACATTGGCTTTATTTTGCCTTTCTGTTGCTAAATGTGAAAATTACAATAAAGGGTCTTGGACTTATGTGATAATTGTTTGAATTTTTTAATTTAGTGACACCTAATTCTCAAGGGGGGCCCTGCTTTGTAGAGAGCTTCTGAAGAATTAGCCATAACCGATGAAACCTAGTTACAGCTGAGGATCTGGGTAGAGCTCCTCACCCCCATTTTTCTTTGGACACCGCTATGGCATAGTATGGCGGGCAGAATTACCACCGAAATAACTGAACTGTTACTTACATAATGTAAATGAAAAGGGCACTCCAGTGGGTTAAACCCGATAATCCACTAAACGTTGTTCATTTCTTTGAAGTATTAAGATATGATGTCCCTACATCAAAAATTAGGACGACTCGTGTGATTGGGCATGTAGTTGCCATCATCCCTCGTATTATGAAGAAGTGTGAAAAACCTCTATTGTGGGATTTTTGAGGCAACAAACCAGAAAATTATAGTGAAAAAAATCATTTATTATACAAATATATAGAAAAATTCATTCATTGGAAATTCCAACATATTACATTCACCGGTGAACCGCTTGTCTGTTACCACCAGTTGATCTGGAGGTCTCCGAACTCAAATGGCGGACAGTATCACTTAGACATGTGCAATTTGTTTAGTTCCGAATTAGTTTTTTTAACGAATTTTGACAAATTAGTTAATTCTGAAATTTCCAAATTTTTCAATTTCCGAATTTTCGGACTTCCAAAATTTCGAATTTACAAATTTCCGAATTTCGGAAATTGGAAAATTGGAAAATTGGAAAATTCGAGATCTGAAAATTCGAAATTGCAAAATTCGAAAATCTAAAATTCGAAAATGGTAAATTTGGAAAGTTGAATTTCAGAATTTTCGAATTTCGTAATTCCGAATTTTCGAATTTCGAATTTCCCAAATTTCCGAAAAAAGCAAAAAAACAAATGAAACGAAAACAATTTTTTTTTTCGGCAGTGCACATGTCTAGTATCACTATCTTTCTCTTCAATTCACAATGTTTTTAATATTTAATGTAATATGTTGGAATTTCCAATGAATGAATTTTTCTATATATTTGTATAATAAAAAAAAATTTCCACTATAATTTTCTGGTTTGTTGCCTTAAAAATCCCACAATAGAGGTTTTTCACACTTCTTCAGATGCCCCTACATTACTGGCAAAGGGTAAGAGGGGGTAAGGGGACAACCCCTCCAGCTGTCACAGAACAGGTGTGTTCCTGAGACAACTCAAAAGTGTTGGATTTCCCATCACCTGTGGTCCTCAGAACCAATAGAGAAGGTTAACCTTTCCAGTGGCGATCTGACAGAGGTTCTAGTCCACCCCACCCCATCCAACACAAAAAAAAAAAAAAAATTAACGTTTTACATTTTGGCTTTATATTCACCAAAAAAATTCAGGGACCTCTTGTATGCAAGAATTTAAGTTGGGCTTTGGGTCATGCTGCCTTTATCAAACATTTCTGTCACTCAACCGATAAATATAGTACATGGACCATCTGTGAAGACAGTTTTATGTTTATCTTTACAAAAAAATATACTGTAGTGTTAGTGTGTTGTCTATCTTTATCATATTTTTTTTTAAAGTAAGTTCATTGGATTTTTGAAAACCACCCTTGTCATTTTGCAGTCTGTTGATGTTTTATAATATTCCATATGGTGTTTTTTTTGTTAGCGTCTCTTTGCCACACTGTTTTGGTCTAGCCTGCAGTTTCCTGAAATTCTTACTTTCTTGCTGTGGTGGTTCTGCTGGACCTGTGGTTCTACTCATATGTGCTGCTGGCTTCTGTGTTTACTTATGGGCGTCACCTGCTCCACTGTGAATTTATATCTCTTTCCCTTTAATCACTTCTTGGTCCACCTCCCAGTCTGCTTCTCTACATATAGACATGTTCAGTGCAGCTCACATTGCCTGGGCAACTTCCTAGTTTCTCCATTCTCCTGCTTTATCACGTATTACTTACCGGTATATTCTGTGTCTGACTTCCCCCAAAAAAAAACAGCCCTAGCTTCATCTACCATGTTTGCCTGCCTACCACGTGCCCTGACCTCTTATGTCTCCTGCCATCTGAACTCTGCACATGCGATTGGTCTCCGCATCTTCAACTGGGCGTACCTGGAGGCCATGACCTGGTTCCAGTTTGCTGCAAGTCCATCTCTACTGCCAGGGTCTTTGATGAAGAAGGAGGCTGGGTATTGGACTCCTCGACCTGGGGAACCCCCGAGCTGGCCTTCTACAAGGTCTCACTACAGGCAGTCCACGAGTTACGAACGACTCCTACTTACGAACGGTCTCAAATGCCAGCCACTTGTGCTCCACGCTGGTCCTGGATACCTTTTCGAGCACCTCCGGACAAATCCCACACTGCCGTACTACGCCCCAGATAACATAACAAGCGCCTGGAACATCCCACATCCATGCACATCCATGCACAGGCAGCAGTTACACTTATGAACACTTACGAATGCAGTGTTCCGACCGGAAGTTAGCAACACTGCATTCGTACGTGTAATTACGAACAACTTCGACTTACGAACAAAGCTACAGTCCTTATTGTGTTCGTAACTCGGGGACTGCCTGTACCATAGGAACCTGACACACAAGGTCATGAATATTTTTGCTTATTTTCAATAATTCTTTGGCAAGTTACATTACTACTTCTAGTGATAATAATAGTTCCCCACCATTATTTGTATGCTTGCATTTACTGTATATATATTTATTTTTTTATCAGCATTTATTGCGAAATCCATTGCAGGGAGTAGTGCATAAATACACGTTATGAACAAATAAAGTGGAAACAAACATTCTCAGTACAAGAATTTGCAGTTACATCATGCTGTATCTAGAACCAAAAAGGACCTAATGGGAATCAGCTACCATCATAGCTGTCTAAGCCAGCCTTTCTCAACCTTCTTACCCACGAGGAACCAGTAAATTTATTTTCAGATATCAAGGAACCCCTGCTAAAACCAATTAGTCAACAGTCAATGGGAAGAATAACTCTTAAATTGGAGGTTGGTGGACAAAAATATTCTCTCTACAGTGGTGATCAGAACATTCTCTTACAGATAGGTAAAAATATCAGCTAGCTCTGCCAAGTGGCATGGCCTCAACACTCTCCAGGCACCATCAGATAGGAGGCCAAACAGCAACAGCTCAAGGAGCCCTTATCAAACTCTGCAGCAACCCTAGGGCTTCACAGAATCATTGCTGAGAATGACTTGTCTAAGCAATACTGAAGTAGGTCCAACTGATGTCCTGGAGGCAGAGAAAAGCTGCTGCTCACAGGTGATATTCTTCAGCTGCAATGCTCAGACTGCACACAGATGAGGTGCATGCCCTACCACTGCCGCAGACTCATAAAACACAAAAGATAGTGAAGCGCTACCCCCAGTTAAGAGAGCCGCTGATATTGATTTGGGCCCTGCAGTGCACCGCTGTCAACCCCCGGCAATCGGCTCTAACCTCCCGTGGCACAGCTGGTGATAGAGAGATAGGACCGCGTGATCGCAACTGTTGGTGACGCAGTCCTATAACAAACATACACAGAATATACTTTAAAACTCCTATTAAAGTAAGCGGAACTGACACCAAATGTACTTTACCCAGATATTTTACTGAGGCTAATGGGCAAGTAATAAACAACAGTATAACAAGTTGCAGATCCCTGCAACAAACAGTAATAAAGATAAACAGAGTAATCAGAATAATAAAGTATTGCTATGCAACTCTAGCGCTGCCCTTTTACAGCTACTTCCCCTCATGGGTAGACTAACACCCAGCAATGTCTACCTATGCAGTCAGGCCTGACTGATCTAAATGGAAGTTCAGTGAAACAATATTTGCTAGCAATCTCTCGGTGGTGCACTTGAAGAACAACTTTGTAATCCCAACGAATAGTAAAGATAAAGTATCTGTCTTTAAACAGCTCTCACCACCTGGACAAGTCCAAGTCCCTTTCCTCCATCGATTCGTCTAGGAACAGGAATCCACCGACATCCAAGTCTTCAATCCTTCTGGTGTACTGCAGCAAGGAGGATTAGATGTCTCTAAGGCTCTGCTAGGCTGGCAGAGGGCTCTTTGGAAAGGAGCACACGGCCCAGGCTTCAGGCCTTGTGCACACAGCAGTTCAGCACAGAGATCCTCTTGCTAGGAGAGGGGTGTCCAAAGAGGCCTACCAAAACTCCGCCTCCCCTTTATAAAGTCTGCCCCAGCAGTCTCTGTTCTGGAGCAATGCACCCTGGGTGTTGCAAGATGTACTGGGAGATGTAGTCTCTCTCTCCTCTGCTTTCACTTCCATAATGTCTCTTTACTTCCTCCCGACTCACCTCTCACCTGGAACTTCTTGTCTCTCTGCATTAAAGGGGAACACCCCGCTACACACTCCCCCCACTTGAACTCTTTGGTCCCCAAAGATAAACTTCAACAAATACTGTTTACCATTTTGGACAATGTCGAGCATGATGTTGGCATAGGGAATTCCCACCAAAACTTTGGGATGGAACTCTCTTGCCCACAGGTCACACTACCATGAGTGGCCTGCCTAACTGTGCCAGAGAGTGAGCTGGGGTTGCCCTCCACCAAATGGACGGTGGAAGGATCAGGTTGTTCAACACTTCTCCTAGCCGTTACAACAGAGTCCTCTGAGCTCGTCCCCATTTGGGGGTAAGTTAGTTTCTTGGGAGGCCTGATGACTCTGCGAGCCCTCTGCTCTCTTGGTGCTTCTGACTCTGGCACCACAGGCTCTTCTTCAGGAGTAAGTTCAGGTAACATTGCTGGTTCTGGAACCTCTGATTCAGAAGTCGACTGACGTATGGAATCTCTAGAGTCCTCCTCAGCGCAAGTGTCAGGAACATCTTCCCAGTAATCAGCTGAGGGACTGAAGGGTATGAATTCAGTAGCCTCCGGATTCAGCGTTGCATCTGGGGTATCCCCTCCATTTGGGAGATCTATGGCGGACGTTCCCAGAGTCGAGGGAGGCCACAGCCAGTCCAGTTCTCCACCTTCTTCTGTACTCAATTGGGAGGCCTCCCCATCTTTGGCTCGAGAGGTCTGGGACCGAGTGTTCGGCCTAGGAATATCCAGGATAGAGGCCGGTTCAGGGGAGTCTCTCACGGGAGGTATTCTGACTGCCTCAGCAAGTGGGAGCAGGTGGTTCCGATGCCACGTCTTCAGTGGACCCACCTTTCCTTCTGGCTTTAGTTTGTAGACAGGCAAACCGGGCAACTTCCTACAGACAACATAGGGCTCAGATCTCCACCTGTCGGCAAGCTTGTGTTTTCCAGGGACCCCCAGATTGCGTAGCAGTACTCGGTCCCCGGGCTGCAGATCTTGCACTCGAACCTTCAGATCAAAATTTCTCTTGTTGCGGGCCCCCCTTTGATCCGAAGCCGCCTGGGCTTGTTCATAGGCCACCTGCAAGCTACGTCTAAGTCTGTCCACGTATCCCTTGTGGGATGTAGCTATAGAAGTGCCAAAGGCCAGGTCCACAGGTAGCCTTGCTTCTCTCCCAAACATAAGTCGATAAGGGGAGTAGCCAGTGGCGTCACTTGTGGTACAGTTATAGGCATGTACTAGGGCTGATATGTGCTGACTCCAGTGTTGCTTCTTCTCTGTTTCTAAGGTTCCCAACATGTTGAGCATGGTCCGGTTAAATCTCTCCGGCTGAGCATCTCCTTGTGGGTGGTAAGGCGTAGTTCTGGTCTTCTTTATTCCTAATGAATCCAAAAGTCTTCGGATCAACCGACTCTCAAAGTCCCTTCCTTGATCTGAGTGGAGTCTCTGTGGTAGTCCGTAATGGACAAAATACTTCTCCATAAGTATCTTGGCCACGGTGGATGCCTTCTGGTCTTTGGTTGGGAAAGCTTGAGCATAGCGGTTGAAATGGTCGGTTATTACCAGAACATTCCCCAATGCACTCAGGTCGGGTTCGAGGCAGAGAAAGTCAATGCATACCAGATCCATTGGGCCTTGACTCTGTAAGTGGCCCATTGGGGCAGCTTGATGGGGTAGGGTCTTTCTCTGAATGCATCGTGCACAGGAATGGCAATACTCCTCTACTTCTGCCCTCATGCAGGGCCAATAGAACCGATTTCTGACAAGCTGGAAGGTCCTTTCTGCCCCTAGGTGACCATGATGGTCATGCAGGGCAATTAGTACAGTCTCTCGGTGCTTCTCTGGAAGAAATAACTGCCACTTATCTTCTGAGTCATCAGAGGGGCCCCTTCGGTAGACCACTCCCTGATGTACCTGTAGCCTGTCCAATTCCTTCCTCAACAGGCGAGCCTCCTTTGAGGGGTGATGTAGGAATTTGTTGGGATCCTGATTCTCCAGGGCTTCGAGGACCAATCTCCTCATGGGGTCTTCCAATTGGTCACACCTCAACTCCTTCTTGGACAGTCTCGGTAGGTTGTCTTCCTCCAGTTGAGTTACCCCACAATAGTGTTTGGGGACTCCTACCATGGTAACCCCTATTTCTTCTGCTCTGGAGCCTCCTCTGGCTTGGAATTCAGCCCCTTGACAAAGGGCCCGCACCCCGTCCGGTGCCACTTGGGTCCAATCTTCCCAGTCATTTGTCGTGGCATGAGACCTCCGGGACAGGGCATCTGCATCCCTATTTCCGGCTCCTGGTCTGTACTTCAGACTGAAGTTGAATCCAGACAATGCGGCCAACCACCTGTGTCCGGTGGCATCTAGTTTCGCGGTGGTGAAGAGGTAGGTCAGGGGGTTGTTGTCTGTCTTCACAGTAAACTCTGCCCCATACAAGTAGTCTTTTAGCTTGTCTACTACCGCCCATTTGAGGGCCAGGAATTCCAGCTTATGAGTGGGGTAATTCTTTTCTGAGGGGGTCAGGCTCCTGCTCACATAGGCCACTGGTCGCAGTTGTCCTTCATGTTCTTGGTAGAGTACACCACCTAGACCCTCATGGCTGGCATCCACATGTAATTCATAAGGTCTGGTAGGGTCGGCGTAGGCCAGGACTGGGGCAGTGGTTAAGCTCCTCTTCAGAGCATGAAAGGCCTCTCCACACCTTGGGTTCCACTGATCTTGAACTGACTCACCAGGCCTCCTGGGCCCTGAGTCATCCTCTTCCCCTTCTGCCTTTAGCAATTCATTCAACGGGCGGGCAATCCGAGCAAACCCCTCCACAAACCTCCTATAATAGGAGCAGAACCCCAGGAAGGATCTGAGCTCTGTTACTGTGGTGGGTCGTGGCCAGGAAGTGACTGCTTCCAACTTCTCAGGATCTGTGGCCACCCCTTCTTCAGACACTATGTGCCCCAGATAGTTCACAGAAGACTGGTAGAACCGACACTTCTCGGGGGAAAGCTTAAGTCCCTCTTCGCTGAGTCTTCTCAATACTTTCTCCAACCTGGCTTCATGTTCTTCCAAGGTTCTTCCAAAGACAATGACATCGTCCAAGTACACAAGGACTTCTATAAGATTCATGTCTCCAACAGTCTTCTCCATAAGGCGTTGAAAGGTAGCAGGAGCTCCAGACAGACCCTGAGGCATCCTATTGAATTCGAAGAATCCCACCGGGGTTATGAAGGCTGTCTTCTCCCTGTCTTCTGGGTGCATAGGGATTTGATAGTACCCACTCTTGAGGTCCATCACACTGAACCATTTGGCTCCAGACAAACTTTGTAGGGCATCTTCTATCCTTGGCGTGGTGTATTGGTCAGGGATGGTTCTCCTGTTGAGAGTCCTGTAATCGATACAAAGCCTCAACGACCCATTCTTCTTTCTGACCACCACGATTGGGGAGGCATAGGGACTTCTAGACTCCCGGATCACACCAGTCTTCTTTAGTTCTACAAGTTGTTCCCTCAGATCCTCCAGATCTGCCAGGGGGACCCGCCTGACCCTCTCTCGGAAGGGCTTATCTTCTTGGAGGCGGATCCGATGGGTGGCACTTCTTGCACACCCCACATCGAATTCATCTTCGGAAAAGATCTTCTCCCACCTGGTCAGCTGGGCCTTGGCTCTTTCTTTCCAAGCCCTGGGTAGGTTCGGGTTTTCCACGGACAGTTTCTCCCAAACATCTCCTCCGTCACCCGTCCCCTTGACTTCGGACCAAGTGACCGGGGCAGCAGGGCTCACCTGACCAAGCAACACTCTGGCAGGGATCTCCATGGGTCCTCCCGTAGTGTTCCTAACACTCACCGGAACTCTGCCATGGGCCTTCTTCAGAGCCTTGAACGGAATCACTTCTGGTATCACTTCCAGGCCTGAGGACTCTTCCCTTGGGTCTGATTCCAGCATGACAAAGGGGCCAGGTTGTTCCCACGAAAGCTTCACAGTGGCCCTAAGACAGGTTACTTCTCCGGGCTGTAGCACTACTCCTTCTCTGCCAAGTCTCCACACCTTCCCTATCCCCTCTCCCGGGGGCTTCTGCTCTAAGACCAGTCGTTGGTAGGCCGTCTTTAGCATGGGATGGATTTTGGTGGCTGAATGGTTTCTCTCTTTCACTAGAGGGGTCAGGAGTCTCCTGACTAGATCCGTGTTTGTCCCAATGATCAGGGAAATCTTGCTGGCTCCAGGCGGCCGGGGACACACAACTGCCAGGGTGTCAAACACTTCAGCCTTCCCAGCCACGGATGGGTCGAAAGTCATCTTTATGGGCAGGTACCCATCATAAGGGAAACTCTGGGTTCCAAGTCCCCATATCTCCAGCTCTTCTATCTTCTGGATAGGCAGATGACTCAAGTGCCTATCATAGAAGTCCCGGTATAGTAAAATCACCTGTGCTCCGGTGTCCAAAAGAGCTTTAGTATAGACTCCTTCCACTTGAATGGGCACAGTAGGAGACGGGCCCACCAGTTCCTTTGGGTATGGCCGGACTGGGGTCACCTCTTTTTTTTTGCTTTCGACCCTTGCCCTGCTCCTTTTGGACTTTAATTTTTCCTGAGCCTGGCATGCATTGACTTTCTCCCTCTCAATGGGGGCACAAACCCGCTGAGGGATGTTATTGTTCCTTTTAGGTGGATGTTCCTTCTTTGGGGTGCTGTACTTCCACTGAGGGGTCTTGCCCCCTCCCTCTGGGGTACATCTTGGTGGGGGTGTACTATACCTCCTCCTAGGAGTTTTGTCTCCTCCATTCTTGGCCTTTTTTTTTAGTTTGGAGCGCACTGAAGATGATGGGCACCCGGTTGACTCCTTCACCGGGGCCCTTTGGAGTTTCCCGCCGGCTTGCAATTATCTGTTCTCTTCTTCTTTGGGCTGGAGCATACGTTAGCAAAGTGGCCACTCCCTCCGCAGTTATAGCAAATCACCTCTTCTCGGTCCTGTAGGGAGGCCGGTGCTGAGGTGTTCGGGAACAACTCCTTTCTTGGGCTCGGTTTCTCTCGTCTTCTCTGATCTTTCTCCATCAAAGAGGTCAGCATCTCCAACACTTGGGCCATTTGCGATTTCAGAGTGTCAACCTCCGCATCTCTTTCTGGGCTCTTGACCGAATGGACAAACACTGGTACAGGTGTGACATTCACCTTGGCCACCTGCTGATCTTCCTGCAGCGCCTCTTCGTCCCTAATAATTTTTATTAGATCAGAGTAGGTTAGTGACATTCCTCCTCCTGAGGTTTTCAGGTGCAGCCAGACCGGGTCTGAGCGCCGCGCTCCCCTCATGATCTGCTTCATGCGTGCTTCATCTGCATCTTTGGGCAGCATTCCCTTCTTCAGTACAATCTTGCATAACTGCCTGTTCAGCCTTCTAACATATTCTGACAGTTTCTCATTCGGCTGCTGGAGAGTGTGTTCAATTTGATAAATCATCTCTGACACCTTCTCCAGCTGACCAAACTCTTCCTGCAGCATGGCCAGGCAATCTTGAGCTGTACAGTTTTCATTTCCAAACCGGAAGCTCCTCACCGCTTCTGCCGCGGCACCTTTCAGACTTTCTAAGACTCGCTGTCTCTTCTGTGCCTCAGGCACCTCCCATGCTTCTACTGCCTGCAATGCCTGTTCCACCCAAGTGTCAAAATCTTCCTCCCCCGCAGGGATGGGGAGCTTCCCTGAGAAGGTGCTAAGCTTCCGGTAACCGGCCTCCACATGCACCGTACTGCTTTTCTGGCACTTAATTACAAGGTCTCCTAGAGCATTCAAAAATTCAGGCCCTATAGCGGCCAGCGGTGATCCCGGGCTTAATAGTTCCTTAAGCTTTTCTGCTTTAGGGGATAGTGGTGGAGATAATTGTGGGGGTGATGGCTTTGGTGTCTGAAACCATTCTTCCTTCACTGGCAGCGTATGTATCAAGTGATAGATCTGATTATCTATGGCTTGTATACTCTGACTTTTAAAATGCTCTGGGATTTCCTTTTTCCATTCTACCAGTGCGTATGTAAACGAGATCACTGGATCTGGCCTAAAATCCATCACCCATGCTTTGTGGCTCGGAGACAGTAACAATACGAGCTGTTTTATCTCCTCTTCCTTCCATCTTTCCCCCGGGAGTACAATGACTACCGCCGCGGTTGGATCGGCGCCAATCGCTGCGCACCACTGTGACATTACCAGCGGGTCCATGCTGGTACTTCTGACCGGCTTGATTGCAGCGTGCAACGTACAAGGATCCCGGACTCGAGCCCCCACGTGAAGCGCTACCCCCAGTTAAGAGAGCCGCTGATATTGATTTGGGCCCTGCAGTGCACCGCTGTCAACCCCCGGCAATCGGCTCTAACCTCCCGTGGCACAGCTGGTGATAGAGAGATAGGACCGCGTGATCGCAACTGTTGGTGACGCAGTCCTATAACAAACATACACAGAATATACTTTAAAACTCCTATTAAAGTAAGCGGAACTGACACCAAATGTACTTTACCCAGATATTTTACTGAGGCTAATGGGCAAGTAATAAACAACAGTATAACAAGTTGCAGATCCCTGCAACAAACAGTAATAAAGATAAACAGAGTAATCAGAATAATAAAGTATTGCTATGCAACTCTAGCGCTGCCCTTTTACAGCTACTTCCCCTCATGGGTAGACTAACACCCAGCAATGTCTACCTATGCAGTCAGGCCTGACTGATCTAAATGGAAGTTCAGTGAAACAATATTTGCTAGCAATCTCTCGGTGGTGCACTTGAAGAACAACTTTGTAATCCCAACGAATAGTAAAGATAAAGTATCTGTCTTTAAACAGCTCTCACCACCTGGACAAGTCCAAGTCCCTTTCCTCCATCGATTCGTCTAGGAACAGGAATCCACCGACATCCAAGTCTTCAATCCTTCTGGTGTACTGCAGCAAGGAGGATTAGATGTCTCTAAGGCTCTGCTAGGCTGGCAGAGGGCTCTTTGGAAAGGAGCACATGGCCCAGGCTTCAGGCCTTGTGCACACAGCAGTTCAGCACAGAGATCCTCTTGCTAGGAGAGGGGTGTCCAAAGAGGCCGACCAAAACTCCGCCTCCCCTTTATAAAGTCTGCCCCAGCAGTCTCTGTTCTGGAGCAATGCACCCTGGGTGTTGCAAGATGTACTGGGAGATGTAGTCTCTCTCTCCTCTGCTTTCACTTCCATAATGTCTCTTTACTTCCTCCCGACTCACCTCTCACCTGGAACTTCTTGTCTCTCTGCATTAAAGGGGAACACCCCGCTACAATAGGATGGCTACACACTCAATCCTTGCAAAAACGGCTTTATTCCTGTACAAAATCCATAAAAACAACCAGTGCTGATAAGGCAGGGGAGGGAAAACATAGGTAGACGTGTTTCACACGATAATTCGTGCTTTATCAGTACGACAAAGCAATGGTGAAACAGGTGTGCACAAATTAATTAACCGCAACCATTATCTCAAGCTTCACACATGTGCAGTAAGGATACACAAAAGTGTCCCTCTGCACAGAAATGAAAAAAAAGAGAGATTCGCCCTTGGGACTTTGAGTGAGGTGAGCACTGTTAGGCCAATAAAAAAATCGCAAGAATAATTGCAGTGTGTATTTATTCAGGTAAAAAGCAGTACATACATTAATGTCATGAACATGGGCCAATTCATACAAAATACAAGACCAATATAAATTAGGTAAAATGATATTACGAGTATCTGACAGTAATTATGTAAACACATAGGCATCAAAAGTAACCCGACGCGTTTCGCGAGGCTTGGCTCGCTCTTCAGGGGTGGATGCACGTAGTGTACCTAAAATGAGAGTGATATAGTATAAAGCATGATATGAAGGCACAGGGGGGGGGGGGGGGCCTTGAATATGGAAAACCCCATACTCACCACTGGACATTGCCAAAAGACAGCGGGGGTGAAGCTCAAACGGCGGCAGCGACTGTCTCACCAGGGAGCTGAGGAGGCGGAGGTGTGTGATGAGGACTGTGATGAGAAAACAAGTTGCATGTAAATGCTTGCAGCGAGTAATATATAAACATATAAAAAAGTATACCTTGGTGAAGTAGGTCTAAGAGTAGTAAATTCCAAGGGAAGGACCTGCACTTGTGTGTCTGTCCTCAGTGAAAGAAAGCAAACAATGAGATCCATGCTGTGCAAACCTCCAACATATACCCCTGAAGGGGCCCGAGAGGCTCCGCCCCCAACACCATGTGCAAATGACCAGCAAACGAGTGCCTAAACCCACCAACCATCAAAAAGGCGGTGTGTGAGCCAAGACACTCCCAGGACCATCTTATGGTAGTAATGCCTGCAGCCACAGCGATGCTGCAAAATCGCAGACATCGCGCGGCCGACGCATTAACATGGTGCCGATGTGCAAGTGGCCCCGTCCGCTCAAAAAGGGCAGGCGGGGACAGCAGGGGACAAAGGTCCCCCTTATAATGCACATCGCAGCTCCCAGGGAGAAATGAAGTAGCACCGCCGCCAACAGAGAACACCACACCAGCTGGATTGGGATAAAAGTCCAATGCGAGATGTTATTGGATATGTTGGAATAACAAATGGCTAGTGCATGATAAAAATGTAAAATCCATACATATATGTATGTTTTTGTTTTTATTGGCGAGTGTGACCACAGACCAGTTTTGGGCTATTGGGTGTCTTCCACCCGGGTATCCTTGAGACAAAAGAAAAAAGAAGGGTCTGGTGTCACCAGTGACACACCTCCATCCCTGAATTTCATGAAAAAAAAGAGAGATTCGCCCTTGGGACTTTGAGTGAGGTGAGCACTGTTAGGCCAATAAAAAAATCGCAAGAATAATTGCAGTGTGTATTTATTCAGGTAAAAAGCAGTACATACATTAATGTCATTTTTTTTTTTTTTATGTTTATATATTACTCGCTGCAAGCATTTACATGCAACTTGTTTTCTCATCACAGTCCTCATCACACACCTGTATTTCATTCCATTCACACTCTCTTTCACTTATTACTTTCCTCTCTGAACTTTCCTTAATCATACTAGTCAATCTGGTATTTTTTCACTCTCCCCCTCAGTCTCCATACTCTAACCATTCTTGGCTCATGTCTTTTATACATGCAAAGACACATATGTTACCATATACTCGTATACTCCCATATTTTAATTATTCAATATACATATTTATATTTAGAGCCAACATTCCTCTTGGATTCACTGACACTCTTGGGGTTACACCTATTCCATCCATGCTGGGCCTTCCTTCCGTTTGACTCCGATTTGGAGCTTTGTTTGGCTCCGCCTCCTCAGCTCCCTGGTGAGACAGTCGCTGCCGCCGTTTGAGCTTCACCCCCGCTGTCTTTTGGCAATGTCCAGTGGTGAGTATGGGGTTTTCCATATTCAAGGCCCCCCCCCCCCCTGTGCCTTCATATCATGCTTTATACTATATCACTCTCATTTTAGGTACACTACGTGCATCCACCCCTGAAGAGCGAGCCAAGCCTCGCGAAACGCGTCGGGTTACTTTTGATGCCTATGTGTTTACATAATTACTGTCAGATACTCGTAATATCATTTTACCTAATTTATATTGGTCTTGTATTTTGTATGAATTGGCCCATGTTCATGACATTAATGTATGTACTGCTTTTTACCTGAATAAATACACACTGCAATTATTCTTGCGATTTTTTTATTGGCCTAACAGTGCTCACCTCACTCAAAGTCCCAAGGGCGAATCTCTCTTTTTTTTCATGAAATTCAGGGATGGAGGTGTGTCACTGGTGACACCAGACCCTTCTTTTTTCTTTTGTCTCAAGGATACCCGGGTGGAAGACACCCAATAGCCCAAAACTGGTCTGTGGTCACACTCGCCAATAAAAACAAAAACATACATATATGTATGGATTTTACATTTTTATCATGCACTAGCCATTTGTTATTCCAACATATCCAATAACATCTCGCATTGGACTTTTATCCCAATCCAGCTGGTGTGGTGTTCTCTGTTGGCGGCGGTGCTACTTCATTTCTCCCTGGGAGCTGCGATGTGCATTATAAGGGGGACCTTTGTCCCCTGCTGTCCCCGCCTGCCCTTTTTGAGCGGACGGGGCCACTTGCACATCGGCACCATGTTAATGCGTCGGCCGCGCGATGTCTGCGATTTTGCAGCATCGCTGTGGCTGCAGGCATTACTACCATAAGATGGTCCTGGGAGTGTCTTGGCTCACACGCCGCCTTTTTGATGGTTGGTGGGTTTAGGCACTCGTTTGCTGGTCATTTGCACATGGTGTTGGGGGCGGAGCCTCTCGGGCCCCTTCAGGGGTATATGTTGGAGGTTTGCACAGCATGGATCTCATTGTTTGCTTTCTTTCACTGAGGACAGACACACAAGTGCAGGTCCTTCCCTTGGAATTTACTACTCTTAGACCTACTTCACCAAGGTATACTTTTTTATATGTTTATATATTACTCGCTGCAAGCATTTACATGCAACTTGTTTTCTCATCACAGTCCTCATCACACACCTGTATTTCATTCCATTCACACTCTCTTTCACTTATTACTTTCCTCTCTGAACTTTCCTTAATCATACTAGTCAATCTGGTATTTTTTCACTCTCCCCCTCAGTCTCCATACTCTAACCATTCTTGGCTCATGTCTTTTATACATGCAAAGACACATATGTTACCATATACTCGTATACTCCCATATTTTAATTATTCAATATACATATTTATATTTAGAGCCAACATTCCTCTTGGATTCACTGACACTCTTGGGGTTACACCTATTCCATCCATGCTGGGCCTTCCTTCCGTTTGACTCCGATTTGGAGCTTTGTTTGGCTCCGCCTCCTCAGCTCCCTGGTGAGACAGTCGCTGCCGCCGTTTGAGCTTCACCCCCGCTGTCTTTTGGCAATGTCCAGTGGTGAGTATGGGGTTTTCCATATTCAAGGCCCCCCCCCCCCTGTGCCTTCATATCATGCTTTATACTATATCACTCTCATTTTAGGTACACTACGTGCATCCACCCCTGAAGAGCGAGCCAAGCCTCGCGAAACGCGTCGGTTTACTTTTGATGCCTATGTGTTTACATAATTACTGTCAGATACTCGTAATATCATTTTACCTAATTTATATTGGTCTTGTATTTTGTATGAATTGGCCCATGTTCATGACATTAATGTATGTACTGCTTTTTACCTGAATAAATACACACTGCAATTATTCTTGCGATTTTTTTATTGGCCTAACAGTGCTCACCTCACTCAAAGTCCCAAGGGCGAATCTCTCTTTTTTTTCATGAAATTCAGGGATGGAGGTGTGTCACTGGTGACACCAGACCCTTCTTTTTTCTTTTGTCTCTGCACAGAAATGGAGCTCATGGTATATAGTAAGTGACAACACAAAAAATGAACATAAACTTGAAAGTGAACAAAAAAGATAGATATTTAAAAATAAAAACACATATATATATATATATATATATATATATTGTGACAGCAGGAAGGTAAAGTCACCTGGTTGCATCCAGGGGGGTAGGTATATTTCTCCCAGATTCAGGCTTTATGCCGACTTATACAACTAGGGAGAGAGTTGATGAAGCCCAGCTGAGGCTAGTGGGCTCATGGATGATTCATACCTCTAGGGAGAGTGCTGGGCGTCGTGCAGGCAGGGAGTTGATGAGACCAGCTGAAGCTTGTCAGCTCGTTTAAGGCCTCTATAAAAACTCCCAGCTTCATTAGGTGTTTGCTCATGCCTGGAACCAGACCTGTGTGGACTGTCTAGGGAGAGTGAACCCCTGTGCGGTGAGACAAAGCCTGTGTGGCTATTTGTTTGGACATTTACTAAACCAGGGACTTAGGGACTAGGACAGCACCAGGCTGATCCCAGTTGTTAGTTAGGAAACCTGCATGTTTAGTCAGAGGTCAAGCTGACCAGGGTTTATTTTGTTTATGTTTCTTTTTGCTTTGCTGTGTTTTTTTGTCACTGTAAATAGAGAAATAAACCGCACCTTTTTGATCTTGAAAACCACAACCTCCGTCTGCTGGGCCTGTTTTTGTGTGGGGAGCCCATCCAGGGGATCACACACACCCGCTGCCGAGCTAACCCCCTCACAGTTGGTGGAGAACCAGTGGCAGTTTTTTTTTAAGCCAGCATGGAGGAGATACTGAAACAGCTGGCTCTAGCAAATGCCAATCAACAGCAGACTAATGCAGGTTTGCAAAAGAGCCTTGCAGCTCAACAACAGAGCTTCGCAGCCCAGCAGCAAGCTCATCAACAGAGCCTTGCAGCCCAGCAGCAATCTGAGGCCCGCTTCATAGACCTGTTACAGAAGCAAGAGCAGAGACTACAACAAATGGAAGCAGTAATGCAGCAACGTCCGCAGACCAGTGAGGAAAGCCGTCCCACTAATACCGCGTCCTTTGGGGTGAGTCGTTTATTGACAAAAATGACTGGAGAGGATGATCCAGAGGTATTTTTGACCACATTTGAAAGGACTGCTGAAAGAGAAAAGTGGCCTGAGGAGCAGTGGGCTGGACTGGTGGCTCCTCTGTTAACTGGTGAATCGCAGAAGGCTTACTATGACCTAGAGCCTGACCAAGCAAAAGACTATGTGATGCTAAAAGCTGAAATATTGGCAAGGCTGGGTGTCACCCTGGCTGTCCGGGCTCAGCGTGTGCATAACTGGACTTTCCAGCTTGGAAAACCCCCCAGGTCTCAAATGTATGATCTCATTCACCTGAGCAGGAAGTGGCTACAGCCAGAGACTTTGTCCGCACCAGAGATTGTGGAACGTGTTGTAATGGATCGGTTTTTGAGAGCTCTTCCTACTGCCATCCAAAAGTGGGTAAGCCATGGAGACCCAGAGACGGCCGGTGGTCTTGTGGATCGTGTAGAGAAATACTTGGCTACAGAGAACCTGACGGCCTCTTCCAGAGACTCTCGGACTTTCCACCCTAAGACCAGACCATCCCCAGGGGCGGATAAGAGGATTCCAAGGGGTGAGGGTGGAGAGAGTGAGAGGGTGGGAGCTCTACCCAAAGTTTGGCGAGAACAGCCTGGGAAGTCAGGGGCTCAAGAGGCAGCCAAATGGATTGTTTGCTACCGCTGCCGGCAAGCGGGACATATTGCAGCAAATTGCCCGGTTGTGGAGGAACCCATGCAATGTGACTTTCTGACGGACAGACGTCAGTCGCTGTGTGCGACAGTCGCATGCACTGCCATTCGGGGAACTGAGAAACATTTATGCAAAATGTGTATTAATGGTAGAAATGTTGTGGTATTACTGGATTCAGGTAGCCTTGTGACCCTGATAAAGGCTGAATTAGTTAAAACAGAGGTCTCTGGGAATAGCAAGGTAGCTGTTATTTGTGTGCATGGGGACACCCGAGAGTATCCAGTGACTACAGTGTGTTTCAAGACCCCCAAAGGTACCCTCTCTCATCCAGTGGGGTTAGTATCTCAATTACCGCATGATGCCATTGTGGGAAGGGATTTTCCGAAGTTCTGGGAACTGTGGGATGATCCTGAGCCCCCCACTGGTGCCCCTATGTACCAGGAAGGTGATAGCCAGAACTCCTCTGAGAGTGGTGAGGACTCTCCAGAATTTCCCTTGTCAGTATTGGCAGGCGAGACTCAAGAAACTGGAGAGGAGCCCACCTCCTCAGACGAAAACCTACCGTCTGTGGAGTTTTCTGATCTTGAGGTTCACAGGGAAAATTTTGCCACAGAACAGTTAAAAGACCCCGCCCTAATAAAGGCACGGGAAAACGTAGTGGAAATAGATGGCGAGTTAGTGAACCCAGATAATACCTGCACTTACCCATACTTCAGCGTAGAGAAGGACCTACTGTATCGGGTGGCAAAAAGGGCAGAAGAAACCGTTGAGCAGCTTGTGGTGCCCAAACCTTACAGGAAGTTGGTGTTGGAGTTGGCCCATGGGCACATTCTTGGAGGTCATCTGGGGACAGAGAAAACCCGAGAGAGGGTATTACAGAGATTCTATTGGCCTGGGGTGATGAAGGACATAGAAAATTATTGTTCCTCCTGCCCTGTGTGTCAGAGGTCGGCCCCGATGCCACATTTCCGTAGCCCGCTGGTCCCTCTACCCATCATTGAGGTCCCGTTTGAGAGGATCGCAATGGATTTGGTAGGTCCTATAATCAAGTCCGCTAGGGGGCACCAGTACATATTAGTTATAATGGACTATGCCACCCGTTATCCAGAAGCGATCCCTCTCCGAAATACCTCGGCCAAAACCATAGCCAAAGAGCTATCTCTTGTTTTTAGCCGGGTGGGTATTTGTAAAGAACTGCTTACGGACCAAGGTACACCCTTTATGTCCCGGGTTATGAAAGAGCTGTGTAAATTGTTCAAAGTGACGCAATTGCGTACGTCTGTGTATCACCCCCAAACCGATGGGCTGGTTGAAAGATTCAACAAAACCCTAAAACAAATGTTGAAGAAAGTGGTGGATAGAGATGGAAAGGATTGGGACTGTCTACTTCCTTATTTGATGTTTGCTATTAGGGAGGTGCCCCAATCCTCTACGGGATTCTCCCCCTTTGAGTTACTGTATGGGAGACACCCAAGAGGGCTGTTGGATATTGCCAAGGAAACTTGGGAAAGTGAGAGTTCTCCCCACAGGAGTGTGATTGAGCATGTCGCCCTGATGCAAGATCGAATTGCACAGGTAATGCCCATCGTGAAGGAACATTTGGCCCAAGCGCAGTTGGCACAGCAGAGAGTGTACAACCGTGGAGCCAAGACCCGTACCTTTTCCCCGGGGGATAGGATATTGGTACTTGTCCCTACGGTTGAAAGTAAATTCCTTGCCAAATGGCAAGGCCCCTACGAGATAATGGAAAAAGTGAGCGAAGTGAATTACAAGGTCAGACAACCAGGAAGGCGAAAGCCCGAACAGATCTATCACGTTAATCTGTTGAAAGCCTGGAGGGATAGAGAGTCCCTAGTCGCAG
The DNA here is from genome assembly GCA_029206835.1 of Rana muscosa. NCBI lineage: Eukaryota > Metazoa > Chordata > Amphibia > Anura > Ranidae > Rana > Rana muscosa. The sequence continues at coordinate 337,276,867 of CM055125.1, read as the reverse complement.
AAACTTGGTCACCAGCTCAAACTGGTTGCGTGATTCCGGAGGTTGGAATAGCAGCCACCTTGTCACAACCCCAACAACAGGAGGTTAAGGAGTTTGTGCTTCGCAACAAGGAGGTGTTCTCTGAGCTGCCGGGACAAACATCTGGGGTAGAGCATGATATTATTACCCCGCCCGGTGAAAGGGTGAAGTTAAAACCCTATCGGATCCCAGAGGCCCGAAGGGAGGCAATACGGGAGGAAGTACAGAAAATGCTGAACTTAGGGGTGATAGAGGAGTCCCAAAGTGATTGGTCTAGTCCCATTGTGTTGGTGCCTAAACCGGATGGGAGCTGGCGATTTTGTAACGATTTTCGTCAGTTGAACAAAGTTACAAAATTTGACACCTACCCCATGCCACGTATAGATGAGTTGATCGACCGGCTGGGAACAGCCCGATACATGACGACTCTTGACCTCACAAAAGGGTATTGGCAAATTCCCCTGGCCAAGTCGGCCAAAGAGAAAACCGCATTTGTAACCCCAGACGGGGCGTTCCAATATAAGAGAATGCCGTTCGGGTTACAGAATGCGCCGGCCACATTCCAGCGGAAAATGGACCAGATACTGAGGCCCCATCGGAAGTATGCTGCGGCTTACCTGGATGACGTAATTGTCCATAGCACAGATTGGGCCTCACATCTGCCAAAAGTGCAAGCAGTCCTAGACTCTATCCGGGAAGCGGGGTTTACGGCTAACCCCAAGAAGTGTACCATTGGGCAGGAGGAGGCCAAATATCTTGGGTACACCATTGGCAGGGGAGTAATAAAACCCCAACTCAACAAAGTCGAGGCCATCCAGAGTTGGCCACGTCCCAACAGCAAGAAGCAGGTACGAGCCTTTCTGGGAATCGCGGGTTATTATCGGCGCTTCATTCCCCACTTTGCTTCTAAGGCTGTGCCCCTAACCAACCTGACGAAAGGGAAAGGGTCGGTCATGATTAAATGGACCCCCGAGGCTGAGGCAGCATTCCAATTCTTGAAACAAGCCTTATGTAGCCAGCCAGTGTTGTACTCACCCGACTTCTCTAAAGACTTTGTCGTACAAAGTGATGCGTCAGATGTGGGGTTAGGAGCAGTATTGTCCCAGGTCTGGAACGGGGAAGAGCACCCAGTCATTTACCTCAGCAGGAAGTTGAAATCCCATGAGGTAAATTACGCCACGGTTGAAAAGGAGTGTTTAGCGGTGAAGTGGGCTCTAGATTCCCTTCGGTACTATCTGCTAGGTAGGCACTTTGACATGGTTACGGATCACGCTCCGTTAAAGTGGATGGCTCAAAACAAGGAGACAAATAGAAGAGTAAATAGCTGGTTCCTGGCCCTACAGGAATTCAACTTCACAGTAAAGCATCGCCCTGGCGTTCAAATGGGGAATGTGGATGCTTTGTCTCGAGTACATGAATGCCTGATTGCTGGTGTTCCAACCCCAAGGTTAAAACAAGAGGGGGGGGGTATGTGACAGCAGGAAGGTAAAGTCACCTGGTTGCATCCAGGGGGGTAGGTATATTTCTCCCAGATTCAGGCTTTATGCCGACTTATACAACTAGGGAGAGAGTTGATGAAGCCCAGCTGAGGCTAGTGGGCTCATGGATGATTCATACCTCTAGGGAGAGTGCTGGGCGTCGTGCAGGCAGGGAGTTGATGAGACCAGCTGAAGCTTGTCAGCTCGTTTAAGGCCTCTATAAAAACTCCCAGCTTCATTAGGTGTTTGCTCATGCCTGGAACCAGACCTGTGTGGACTGTCTAGGGAGAGTGAACCCCTGTGCGGTGAGACAAAGCCTGTGTGGCTATTTGTTTGGACATTTACTAAACCAGGGACTTAGGGACTAGGACAGCACCAGGCTGATCCCAGTTGTTAGTTAGGAAACCTGCATGTTTAGTCAGAGGTCAAGCTGACCAGGGTTTATTTTGTTTATGTTTCTTTTTGCTTTACTGTGTTTTTTTGTCACTGTAAATAGAGAAATAAACCGCACCTTTTTGATCTTGAAAACCACAACCTCCGTCTGCTGGGCCTGTTTTTGTGTGGGGAGCCCATCCAGGGGATCACACACACCCGCTGCCGAGCTAACCCCCTCACAATATATATATATATATATATATATATATATATATATATATATAACATATGGTGTCCTGGAGGAATCCGTTGTCTCTCAGGATCAAGTGCTCAGTTGTATTGCCTCTGTACTCATGATTAACTTGCTACACACCAGTCAGAGATAAAATTATGCCCAATAAACATCTCACCAGGCCCATAAACACTTAGGCCATTCCTGAAACACTTAGCTACTCCACATCTTTCAACTGCTGTAGATGTACCTAGTTGGCATTTACTGTATATGGACGACATGAACTATCACGAAATGCGTAGGGCAGAGCGAAGTGCTGACATCACCTCGTGTTTATCAAATTTGTGTCCTGGAAGGATGGGTTTGTCTGGATGTGCGCCGACCGGCTCACTAGACTTAAGGCTGTCTTAAAATGTATTGCACTTACAGCATCCAAAGTATAACTGAATTTAATTAAGGTTTTTACACTATATGGAGCCTTTATTTTTTATGAAAACCATCCATACACTGTTACGAGTGGGAGACAACGGGTGTCAGGTAGCCGGATGCTAAGATGCACAACCTTTTCCCGGATGCTAAGATGCACAACCTTTTCCTGGATAAAGACCTAGGCTGTTACGGGCATTCTGTGACCTTCTGTAACGGGGGGTCATGATGATCTGGTAAGGAGACATCTATTTTACTTGGTGGTGGAACTCACACACGGAAGATGGTGGATGGATTTTATGAATAAGCCCATAGTTATAAACACTGGTGGACTTTGTCATTTATGAACTGCTAAGCTGTGATTTGCTAAGCTATTTTAGCGCGATTCTATTTCTTTTTACTTCTTCTTTTCATTTACTGTATATATCTTTCTATTATGAATTTATCCTGATTAATGTATGCTCTTTCTCTTGCCCTTCTGTAACCTCTGAAATATGTTGGCAATGGACTACGAATGAAAACCTAGTTTACTATTTGATAATTTTATTCCTCCTTTCTCTTTGCACTCTACAGTCTTTAGTACTCCATGCTTTTGCTTCTTCCAGGGGTTGGTGAGAACCCTTGGTTGAGGAGTAGTCTACAAACTACGCTCAGATGACATGACTATTTATCTGCTGCTACATCAAAGGTCAAAACTATTTTAAATTGCATGCCACATCTGACCCAACCTGTCTACGAGAAAAAAACTTGGCTGTCCTCCGGCTCCAATACTTTACTGACTTTAATAGTGCTACTATTGCCCACAAGGGCACTGTACTTGCAGAAACCATTTTCACAAACATAAAAAAAATTGTAAAGCAAAAAAAAAAAAAAGGAAACATCAGAATTATAACAAATGGGAAATCCTAGAGATAAAGGGGAAGGTTACAAGATAGTCACAATACATGCTGTGTGAACTTGGCATTTAAAACTCCAACACAGTGAAAAATTACATTAAAGCCGAGCGAGCACACAAGAGAAATTTAAGAATGAGGCTAGTACAAACCAAGACAATACTCCAGGCAAAAGAAGGTCCACTTTGTCTGTCGCTTCAAAATGTTGTATTTTTAGACATACAGAATGCATTTTTTTAATCATTCTATTTTAGAAGGTTGTCCCCTCCATGAAAATCATAGAAGTTATTTGCCTCTAGCAATTCCCCCCTTAAATTCCATCCAGTGGTTTCACCACAACATCATATTCCCGGACAAAGTCTCCTTTATACCATCAGCCTGGAAGCAAAGACTGGGCAGGAATCTGTGTGAAGCTGTTACATCCCTACTCGGGAATCAAAAGCTTTACAGAGCATGGAAAATGTGTTGCTCGCCTCCGTACTGGAGAGAGGGAGGAAAGAGGAGAGACAGAGGAGATGGAACGAGAGGGCAGCGGGAAAGGGATGGGATAGAAAGCAAGGAAAGAGACATAGACAAAGAGAGAGAAGAAGGAAAGTAAGACCATTTATGTAATCTATACTCATTACTCTATTTGACCACCCTCAAGCTAAAGCCATCACTGGGAGAGGGGCAGTATTTCTTGGAATTTTGACTCTTAAACAGTGACAAACGTCCTCTTCCCACAACAGGCTAATTTCTGCAGTTAGAATAGGAAACATCGGAAAATGAAAAATATTCTTTGGAGCAGCATTGTTGAGGATTTCTTAAGGACTTTTGGCTGGGCCATGAAGGTGACATCACCAGGGGTCAAGTGTTCCCAAGGGGAATGGATAATCCCACAGAGAATGCCATCTTGCCACCACTGCGAGTTGAAATGTCCCCTTCCTTGGCCAGACCGTCGTCTCGGCTGGCCCAAAGAGAGAGGCTGGGCCAGGAGCCGAGGGCATGGCTATCATCCAGATCAGGATAACAATGTAAATAGTCAGGCTCAGGGTAATTAAAGGGCAAACAACAACAACTCAGCAGACCCTACAGTAATTAAGTGCACATGTGAACTTTACCTGGATTTTAGTATTCAGAACATTCATGTGTAGATTGATGGGGGAAATCAGTAAAAACTACAGTGATAAGAAACCAAACATTCCTTTACTTTTTACCAGTTTACAAGCAGTAGAATAGTTTTGTACCATTTTAGCCATCGAAAAAAGTATAAGTTGGGATTAACAGTGATACCATTTATTAGATACTTAAATAGACTGTAGTACAAGTTTTCGAGGCACTTTAGCATCTTCTAAAGGAATCGCCGGAAAACTAGGTTAGAGTGCTTTAAACACGACAATTTATTCAGTTAGCCAATAAAGGCTATCACTGTAAATCCCAATTTCTACTTTTTCGATGGCTAACGTGGTACAACACTCTGCTGCTGCTTGTATATTAGTGGAAAAGGAAGATGATTGGTTTCTGTCAGTTGCCTATCGCTTATACTTTTACTGAATACCCTCATCAGTCTATACTTTGTTAATGTTCTGACTTTTGTGAACTTTCTCTCTAAAGCCTCATACACACGATCGGATTTTCCGACAACAAATGTGTGATGGCAGGGTTTTTGTTCCGACCGTTTGTTGCATTTCCGACAACAATTGTCTGATGGAACATACAAATGTTGGATAGCATGCTATAAAACTGTCCGACAACAAATGTGTACACATGATCAGGTAATCCGACAAGACAGAAGTCCATCGTAAAAAAATCAAAAGTACAAACACGCATGCTCCGAGCCAATGCTAACGATAAGACATTAGCAGAAGTTGCCCAATAGGTGGCGCTAAAGAGCAGAAAAACCACGTAGTTTTGTGTATGTTGGCTGAAAAAGTTCTGCCGTCTGTTTGCAGAACAAATTCATGGCCAACGCTCTTCGGACAAAAAAACACGGCTTTGTCTGATGGAAATCCGGTTTGTGTGTACAAGGCTTTAGTCTACAAGAGTTAGAAAGTTGATCAGTAATTGATTGCCATTGGTTACTGCTCTATGTATTTCTCTTGGGCTATAAATTAAGGTGACCAGATTTTTAAAATGAAATCCGGGGACATACTGTATGTTTTTTTTTTTTTTATTGGCAAATGGTAAACTATTTTAAAAGCCTACTTTCCTCAAATGATACATGCAGTGTATGTGGTATGTGTTTATGGAATGATTGTACAATATATATATGTTATTTCTCACATTTCATTCATAAATAAAGATTAAAAAAAAGATACTTTTTTCGATTTTTTTGAGATATGACTACCAAATGTTATGAAGATAAGATAGAGAGAAAAAAAAAACAGAGTTCAGACCTGCAATCCGGGGACAAATTCGGGGACAGACTTGGTCCGGGGACAGTGTCCTCAATCCGGGGACAAATTCGGGGACAGACTTGGTCCAGGGACAGTGTCCTCAATCCGGGGATTGTCCCCTGAAACCGGGGACGTCTGGTCACCCTACTATAAATACCTTAAAGTAGAACTATGGGCAAAACTTTTTTTCCATTTTGGATAGAGTAAAGGGGCGATATAACCCCTGTCAGATTTCCTATTGCAGTGATTTCCCTTGACTTCTTGTCCCATAGCCAAACCGGAAGTGAGAGGAAATCCCTGCAGACTAAGGGGACTCCTTGAGGACCCCCAGGTCACCAGAACTAGTGTCACCATTGGAGGATTTCCCCTCTATTTCTTTTCTGGGGACAACCCCAAATCTGTTATTTTTTTGTACTTTCACTTTCAATGATAATGGTAAACAGGACAAATAGAGGGAGCACAGACAGCAATAAAAGCTGACAGGTGTTCTAATCCCACCCCCATCTAAAACTAAAATAAACGTTTTGCCTTTAGTCATACTTTAAAGGCTATCTTCACCTTTAGCAACATGTTACATGTTACACCTGCATTTTTTTTTGTGGGGGGGGAGGGAATTTCCCCTCACTTCCTGTCCCGCACAAGAAGCAACATGAAGTTACAGGAAATCTCCCCAAGTAAGTATAATTTCCATCTTAGACTAGGTTCACACTATTGCGGTTGCGGGAATGCGTGTAAATTGCATGTGTTCCCGTAGGCACCCACAGCCAAAACGCTGTGTGGGGTGCCATTAATTCCTATTGGCACTGCCACACACTAGAAAATGTGGTGCGTTTCCCGATGCCTGAAACTGCATGGTGCAAAAGCACCATGCGGTTCTTTGCAGGTACGTTTTCAAACAAGAGTCAGGGGCTTTTTCCCTACAGAAAACTCAGGTACAGCAGCCCATTCAAATGAATAGGCTGCTGTGCTCATGCAAACGCGAGCCGTATCACATGCTACAGTGTGCACCTAGCCTTAAATAGCTGTCCACATAACCGGTGTCCCCAGTGGAAGATTGCCTCTAGCCCTCTTGTTCTTCAGACATCTCTAACATTTCTATTCTGAGACAATGGTCACCAGTTCAAATACAGGGTTTAATCTCCCCAAGATGGCAAAGACAGCAATACAATACAGCAGACAAACATGAGTAGAATTTTGAGCAAAAATTCTTGGAAAAGAATGTACTAAGAAAGTTTGTTAATTTCTCCAATAATTAACCTCTTGGAGCCAGCGCCTCCCAGACCTTTAAGGGGTTTAAGATGCCGGGAGGCGGGGCAGGGTTTAGGTTCATGTGACCGCCATGATTGGCTGTCATAGTGGTCACATGATCAGAAAGCTCCTGATCACAAGTAGCCTTCGGGAGCTTTCTGTTAGCCGCCGGTAACTGTTCTGGGAGTGTGCAGTAAAGCACGCAAAAATGCGGCTGCCTTGGCTTTTTTTTTTTGGGCTTCCCCAGCTTCTCCTCCCAGGCAATCAGGTTGCTTCCCCCCCCGCCAATCCGGGCTTAGGACCCGCTTCCTGTCCTGATTGGCCGGGAGGAGAAGCAGGGAGATGATAGCGAATGTTGATTCACTAATGTCACTAGCCTCGAATGTAAATTAGGGGGGCGGAGCCCCTTATGGAGCGGCCACTACTGTTCATTACTCTATCCATAACTAAAAAAAGTTTTACCTATAGATGCACTTTAATCCTAACCCTACACTCATAACCCTAAACCAAAAGCTCAGATGAACATTGAGACTTTATGCCAATAAACACTCTAATAATGATCGTATTTACAACATAATTTATTTTGTGGACCACTTATGTTGTTGGTCTAAGCTTTCTTCCACCTGTTTTGAAACCAAACCTATGGTGGTTTCTTTGTTGTCCTCCACATTATTGAGGTCCATCATTCTTTCAGAATAGCAGTCTATCCTTGGTAGTCTTACCTGCCCTGCTCTGGAACACCAACTTCTTTCATGTTGGCTTTGCTTGTTAGTAGCAATTTCCATATTTGCTACTCCTTTTTTTTACGTCTAGCCTTATCCAGGCTATGTTTTACATTTTTCCGATGGGAAATTCGAATCGTCTGTGTAGAATACCATTGGAGAAAAATCCACGCATGCTCAGAATCAAGTTGACGCATGCTTGGAAAGCATTGAACTTCATTTTTCTCAGCTCGTCGTAGTGTTTTACGTCACCCCGCGTTTTGGACAGTCGGAATTTAGTCTGACAGTGTGTATGCAAGACTGATGGAAGTCAGCTTCATCGGAATTACGACGAAAAATTCCATCGGATTTTATTCCATCGGAAATCCGATCGTGTGTACAAGGCATTAGAATTACTATTTTCCTGTGTCCCTCAATCAATTTCAATTAACCACTTCCATACAGGGCTTTTTGTACCACTTCAATACCGGGCCTATTCTGGCACTTCTCTCCTACATGTACAAATCATCATTCTTTTGCTAGAAAATTACTCAGAACCCCCAAACATTATATATGTTTTTTTAGCAGACACCCTAGGGAATAAAATGACGGTCATTGCAGCATTTTTTCTTGCACGATATTTGCGCAATAATTTTTCAAACGCCTTTTTTTTTTTTTTTTAAATGGTCTCATGAATTAAAAAATAACAAAACAGTAAAGTTAGCCCAATTTTTGGGGAAAATATGAAAGATGATGTTACGCCAAGTAAATAGATACCTAACATGTCATGCTTTAAAATTGCGCACACTCATGGAATGGCGCCAAACTTCGGTACTTAAAAATCTCCATAGGCGACGCTTTAATTTTTTTTTACAGGTTACCAGGTTAGAGTTACAGAGTAGGTCTAGTGCTAGAATTGTTGCACGCGCTCTAACGCACGCTGCGATACCTCACATGCGTGGTTTGAACGGCGTTTACATATGTGGGCGACTTACGTGTGCATTCGCTTCTGATCGCGAGCTACCGGGGACAAGGGCGTTTTAAATTTATTTTTTTTTTATTTTTTTTTTTATTTTTTTTACTTATTTATTTATTTTTTTACAATTATTTTACTTTTTTTTTGATCACTTTTATTCCTATTACAAGGAATGTAAACATCCCTTGTAATAGGAATGTGTGTGACAGGTCCTCTTTATGGAGAGATGCGGGGTCAATAAGACCCCACATCTCTCCTCCAGGCTGGAAAGCATGAGATCAGTTAAAAAATGTTCACTGATCTCATACTTACAGCCGCAATGGCGGCTTTGTTTACATTTGAGGCCTGGGCGTGACGTCATCACATCGCGCCCGGGCCTCCGACGATCATAGAGATGACTGGTGACCATCTGGTCACCAGTCATCTCTATGCTCGTCACGTGACCCACAAATGACGCCGGAAGATTCGCTCCGGTTCCCCGATCGCACGGGAGAGCCCGAGAAGCACCGGATGGCGGCGGGAGGGGGGATGTCCCCTCCCGCCGCCTATAAGAACGATCAAGCGGCGGAACCGCCGCTATGATCATTCTTATGGTGCACAGAATCGCCGGCCCAAGACAAGGATATCTGAATGATGCCTCTAGCTGCAGGCATCATTCAGATATCCCCCTACAAAGCCGAGGACGTCATATGACGTCCACCCAGGATGGGAGATCCCATCTGTGGACGTCATTTGACTATGGCTGGGTAGGGAAGTGGTTAAACTAAAAAACAAATTGACAATTAAAACTTTGACTGAGGCATTGAAGGAGACGAGTGAAAAAAAAGGATGGCCGAAGAACGGCTGCACTCATCTGCAGTCTCTGTTCATCTTCTGCCCAAATGCACTTGGTGGAGTTTACCTCTATCCACGCAGTTGAGCGGGGATGGGGGTAATCAGTTGATTTCTCTCGTTCAGCCCAATTCTTTTCTGTATGGTCAGCTTAACATAGTCATAAACCTGCTACTAAAATCTTTGAAATTACATCCATCAATTTTATTTAATTAGCAAAATATATGAAGTGACACATCAAGAAGTCAGACGGTCGGACTGGACAGCAATCTACAGGCAATTTCCAGAGCAGCTGATACAGTTGTGCTCATAAGTTTACATACCCTGGCAGAATTTAGGATTTCTTGGCCATTTTTCAGAGAATATGAATGATGAAACAAAAACTTTTCTTTCACTTAGCCCTGGTTCACACTGGTGCGATTTGACATGCGATTTGACATGTCAAATCGGCAATATTTGCCGCAAATTGCAGGCAATGGCACCGTCCTAATCGGTGCGACGCCGCATCTGCGGCGCTGCACCAATTTCAAAAAGTAGTTTCTGTACTACTTTTTGCGATTTGGGCCGCAATTTACATTGACATCTGTGTCAGATGTCTTTGTAATCGCGGCTGAAATCGGGACTGCCAGCGGGAGTGAAATCGTGTGAGTTCAGCTGAACTCGCACGGCTTCACTCCCGCAGCCCAGTGTGAACCTGGGCTTATGGTTAGTGTTTGGCTGAAGCCATTTATTATCAATCAACCGTGTTTACTCTTTTTAAATCATAATGGCATCAGAAACTACCCAAATGACCCTGATCAAAAGTTTCCATACCCTGGTGATTTTGGCCTGATAACATGCACACAAGTTGACACAAAGGGGTTTGAATGGCTATTAAAGGTAACCATCCTCACCTGTGATCTCTTTGCTTGTAATTAGTGTGTGTGTATAAAAGGTCAATGCCTTTCTGGACTCCTGACAGACCCTTGCATCTTTCATCCAGTGCTGCACTAACGTTTCTGGATTCTGAGTCATGGGGAAAGCAAAAGAATTGTCAAAGGATCTGCAATCTTTTTATATCCCTTTCCTGTTTTATACAGTTCAACTACCTTTTCCCGCAGAGGGAAAGCGATACCAGCTGTGGATAAGAGTGCTGCACACCCCTGATTGAACTTTGAAAAAGGAAAAGGTACCCCTAGGGGCTTTGAATTGCAGTAATGAGTAGAAATAATCATGAAATGAAATTCGTAAAAAAGTAGGAATTTTATTAGAATAAAAAAATCATATAAAGTGGAAACAGCCGTCTGATAGGAATCAGGACATGAGCTCAAAAGGACATCAGTGAAAGCAAAAACATACATAAAAACAACCAATGGAGGTAGTAAAACATTGGGGATAGTTACTAGGGACGCAAAACCCCAACGCATTTCGACCTTAGTAGTAGCGGTCTTCTTCAGGGGGAGAAAAGATTTGCGAGCATAGGTTCTATAATGGAATATTTACATGTCAGTGAAAAATTGTTACTGAGAACAACCAATCAAAAAGGAAAAAAAAACATATACACATGTGTACATACATGTGTACATCGGTGTATATGATTAATACATGTAGGAGCAGTAATCATTGGTAACGATTGTAGAATACATACCAAGGTGAATGCCAAGAGCCGGGACCCGCAGTCAGCCAGTGGCCCTGCCGCTGGGAGCAAACTCTCCCGAGAATCCAAACAGGAGAGGGAGAAGGTCAGATGGTACCATGGACCAGACTGCAGAGCAAGGTAAAACCACCCCCAGGCCTACGAGAGGTCGCAAACTACGACCCTGCATTGTGGAGGAAGTGCAGGCAGGGAGGGGGGCAGGCGAGGGCGGTCAAAAAAGAAGGGGGATGGAGGGAGGCCGGACAGGCCAAGAAGAGGGCATACCACCATACGAAAAATGAATATCCCTGTAAAAAATGTATAAGTAATGAAAAAATGTATTCAAGGAAAAATAAAAATGAAAAATATATATATAAATAATAGTCTAAAAGTACGGTAACCCACAAAAAGAAGGGAGAAGGTGAGGTGAAATGGGATGATAAGAAAGTAAGAAATGTGAAATGAAACAGCAATATACGAAGGAATGTGTGAGTGGACATTGTTATTATCAGTGAACAAAATGAAAACTAATATAGAATGGAAGATAAGATGTGGTGCAACACAATGTAAACCTAAGGGGGCAACACAATATGAAAAACATGGAAACGAAAAAGTGTGATGAGAGTGACAAAAAGTGTAGCAGTGAATAGGTGTAGAAAATTGAAATGTATATATGGATGTATTGTGATTGAGCATATCTGATGTGAAGTAAAAAAGGGAAAAAAAAAACAAAAAACACTAAAATGATGTGTCTTATCTATTCCTACTCCTACCCACACATCATTTTAGTGTTTTTTTTTCCCCCTTTCTACTCATTGCTGCAATTCAAAGCCCCTAGGGGTACCTTTTCCTTTTTCAAAGTTCAATCAGGGGTGTGCAGCACTCTTATCCACAGCTGGTATCGCTTTCCCTCTGCAAACATTTTTTTGGGTGGCTAAACACCCGTTCCCAAGGCTTGATACCTGTGGATTCAGGACATGAGCTATAGATTTTGTATTCACCCAGTTATTTTTCTTGAATTCTCTTTCTGCAACATATTTACACCTTTTAGTGTCTTCCAGGACAATGACTTGTATACAGCATGCAATTTGGCAATTGCCAGCTATCCCCAGGTAGACACGTGGTTATTAAATACAACCACAAGATGCCTACAATCCCATTCGTCGCCATTGATCGGTTATACAATACCGGTCCGTGGTGACGTTTGGACGGGTTTGTATCGGGAAAATTACTATGACAAGGAGTGTGGCAGAAGTGTTCCTGTAAATACAGTGAACCCTCCCCTTTCCCCACACTACCTTGCTATTTCCTGATATCTTTCCAAAATTATGTTGTGAGGATATCCTGATCAATTTGCTGGGTCCCCTGTACAAGCTCTTTTTTTTTGCTTTCTGTCCTTTGTAATCAAATCAGTATTTATGCCATCATATGTGAATCATTTTAAACTCTGTAACAATAGGAATGGGGCAAACATTTGTATTTAATCATTTTATTAACACACTTTCAAGATGTCAATTACAATTGGACCTTATGTTTATATTCTTATGTAGCGGCCTCACCCTCTCTCCATCTTTATCGGTTACACACCAACTCATGTCTAGGGGTTCCTGGGTTGTGAGAGTGAGATGCGCCACGGCCCATGTCCTCCCCATTGTAATTTGGAGGTGAAGGCCACTTCCTGATGTTTCCTCGGGCCGGTGTGTTCTGTGAATGCACTGAGTCTGTAATTGCAAGCTCACCAGCCTCCCCTCTGCTTCCAGTAACTGGAGTTCACACACCGGAGAAAGGTCCAACACTTGTTTATTTGGCACTCCAATAGCAAAGCACGATAAACAGTTCTTTTAACAGCAGACTGGTTGGGACCTATAACCTTGCCAACGGTGGGATGAGCAGATCAAGGCACTTCCTAACGTTTCAGTTCTATGCCACTATACTATGACCAGCGGCGCCTAAGCCAATCCGGCTGTTACAGAACAGGAAGGATGGGGTCTCTTCCAGCAACCCCTATGAACAGCAATGGAGCCCTCTTCGATACGCTGTGGCCCCTATCAGGGGGATGTGTCCTCCCAAGAGAGTTCCCAGAGGCCCACTGTCACCGGGTTGGTGCTGCTCCGGGTCTCCAGTGGGTAACCTCCCCGGCCTCCTCACCTCAGGTACGAGTCCCTCCGCTCAGGGACCCTCGGACAGTCCACCCTAGCGGGACCCAGTCGAAGGTACTGGGCCCCAGGCCTCCTAGATAGTACCTCACCCCAGGCTAAAGGTGCCTGGGATGGACGCCAACATGACTCCGGACCAGGCCATGGGCACCTGGACCAGACTCCTGGATCTCCCGCACCCAGGCCTACGGGCCCTGGGTGCGGACCGCAACCCTCCTCCTCCGAGGACCTCCTTCTCCGCAAACCCTCGTGGTAAGGGCGTCTCCCCCTTTTATCTCCTCCCATCAACGGCCCGGCGGGTTCCCCGCCCCAGCCATACCATCTCCAGGAAGGGACAAAACAGGGAGCACTGCGAAGATGATTCTACCTGAAGCCTGTGGGTACCTCGCCACCCACAGGCAAAGGAGAATATTACATCCTCCAATCCTCCACGAAACAAAAAGGGGTCTGAATCCTAACACAATTATACACCTGGGTCACACTATTGCCCAGGTGTATCCCATCAATTTGAGGACCCCGCTACACACTCCCCCCTGTAATTTGACGCTGGTCCCCAGCGTCAGGTGCACACCCATGCCTCCCATAAAGTGGTGACATGGAGTGAAACCCCTGAGGCAGTTCCTCTAAATTTCCCAAGTGCCAAGACCTGCTCAGGGAATGGGGAACATATAAAACAACTTATGTCATAAAACACTTTAAACATCTGCCTAGTCACAGCCCCTCTCCCACACTGTCTAAGAGCCACCCACTCTCAATGATCTTGACTGACGATTCTCCTGCAGGGGAAAGAAAAACAACATCCTAACATAATTTTGTGTCATTTGGGATGAGTGGGCCCGTCAGCCGAGAGACCCACTCACTCCAACAAGCAAGGTGATGTGTGGGTGAAATATTTTCAAACATTTGTTGCGCAACACTGCCACCTGGTGACAGCGCCGCGGTCATGACACTCAACGAATCTTCGTTCTTCCAGCTTTTCCCTACTCTGCCACTATTCCCAAATGTCCTTGCCTTTGGCACATGAAGAAAAGGGGAAACACGAAAACACAACAGTCCCCAAGTCTCCAACGAGAAAAAGAAAAGCCCAAACAAAAACAAAAACAGGGCACAGTCCTGCGTGTCTGGGAATGGCTCTTCCAGAAAGTTCAAGTGCACAAAAGAAATAAACAGGAGTTCTTTTCTCCTATAAGTAAAACTTTGGATCCGGCAGGTACAGGGGTTTCAGGTGTTTGTCAAATGCCTCTATCGAATACTCGACATCTTCTCCTTCTCTTCTGCAAATGACTATCTTGTCAGCATGGATATGGCGCCCCAATTTCCATTCAGCTTTGCAGTCCTCAAACCTTTTAGACACTGCCGGCACACATTCCAGGTACCTGCGGGCATGGGGCACCTTCAACTTGTCCCACACAAGCTCGTCATACCATCTTGTTCTCCAGACTTCCACCTCATACAGCAAGTCCCGGGGTAGATACGGGTACTCCCACCCATATTCCCGAGCTACTTTATGGCAAAACAGTCTCTGCAAGCGGGCCAAAGGTGGCATAGTGGCTTTCTCTCCAGTTCCAGGCAGCACAATAGCTTCCGGATGCCGAGGTACCTTTACCAGCTCCCTGGAAATGACTTTCGGCGCTCTCAGAGAAGCGCGGGGTGTCCCCACAACCAAAGTAGGTGAGGTAACAGTAGATGAGGACACAGGTGGAGGGGTAGGTTCCCTCGTAAGCTGCGGGTCTTCCACCCGAGGCGTGCTGTCTCCTGTGTACATAGGTGAATCCCGTACCGCACGGGAAGCAAGAAGTGGCACTCTATCCCAGCCCTTGTGGCTGAACAGTTCGTCTATCTCGCCATCATCTCCGCAATCAGACAGCGACTCTAGGTCGGAGGTGTCATACATCTCCGCAGGCAGATATCTACCGGTGGACACAGAATCATCTTCTCTGGGGGGTTCCACCTCCAATGGGCCCCCGACACCTCCAACCACCACCACAGTCCCAGCCCCTGGCTCACCTGACCCTTGTAGAAGACTGGGATGTCCGGGACTTCCATCTCGACCGGCGCCATCCAGGCCAGGCAAGCAGCGGGGTGAAGCTCGACCACGTCCATAGGATGCCTGTACTAGGCCAACTTTCCTCTTCGGTGGTGGAAGCAAAGAACTTGTGGCGACCGAAGCAGCATCTTCGGATTTTTCTCTGTTGGGCAGTCCATCGCCCTGGTCAGCGCGCACGGGAACCTCGACAAAGGCCTTGATCTCCCCTTCCGGAGTAGCAGTACCCGTGAGGTGATTGAGGCGAAGGGCCCGGGGCCTTGCTGTGGACGACTCGACCTCAAAAAGGAATTCTCTGCACTCCTCACATCGCCCGAATGGCTTCAGGGTGACCACCAGTCCCGAGCAGCCGGGACAGATCACACCGAGGGCCTCCGTGTCTCTGCAGGTGTACAGAGCCAACCGCCCTCGGGGCCTAAGTCTTATCCCCGTGTCTGTGATGGGGGCAGCAAAGGAAGTCATTCTCGTGGGGTGAGGAACCATAATCCACGGGGCACTTGAGGTCATCCCGACTGTTTGCTGCTCCATCATGCACTGACCCCGCGCCGGAGTCTCCACGTGTATCCCCACACTTGGCCAGACTCCTCCCATGAGCTGTACATTTTCGCGGGCTTCCTCTTGACTCCGCCCACGAACGATGTCGCCATGGGGTGCCTCGTGGCGCAGTGCGTTAACAGTCCCCACGTGCAGTACGTCACACGGCTGGACCTCTCCCTTTTTCCGCTCCTCCGCATGGGCCTTTCCCGTGTTAGGGTCATTTCCACAACTCCGAGCAGAGACGCACTTTGGCCAGTAATTTGGCCGATCTGCTCGGAACTCCTCTGGGCAGCAAAGTTCAAATGTAGACATTCTCAAGTCCATCTTTAGAACACACTGTATCCCGGACTCACGAGCCCCCACGTGTAGCGGCCTCACCCTCTCTCCATCTTTATCGGTTACACACCAACTCATGTCTAGGGGTTCCTGGGTTGTGAGAGTGAGATGCGCCACGGCCCATGTCCTCCCCATTGTAATTTGGAGGTGAAGGCCACTTCCTGATGTTTCCTCGGGCCGGTGTGTTCTGTGAATGCACTGAGTCTGTAATTGCAAGCTCACCAGCCTCCCCTCTGCTTCCAGTAACTGGAGTTCACACACCGGAGAAAGGTCCAACACTTGTTTATTTGGCACTCCAATAGCAAAGCACGATAAACAGTTCTTTTAACAGCAGACTGGTTGGGACCTATAACCTTGCCAACGGTGGGATGAGCAGATCAAGGCACTTCCTAACGTTTCAGTTCTATGCCACTATACTATGACCAGCGGCGCCTAAGCCAATCCGGCTGTTACAGAACAGGAAGGATGGGGTCTCTTCCAGCAACCCCTATGAACAGCAATGGAGCCCTCTTCGATACGCTGTGGCCCCTATCAGGGGGATGTGTCCTCCCAAGAGAGTTCCCAGAGGCCCACTGTCACCGGGTTGGTGCTGCTCCGGGTCTCCAGTGGGTAACCTCCCCGGCCTCCTCACCTCAGGTACGAGTCCCTCCGCTCAGGGACCCTCGGACAGTCCACCCTAGCGGGACCCAGTCGAAGGTACTGGGCCCCAGGCCTCCTAGATAGTACCTCACCCCAGGCTAAAGGTGCCTGGGATGGACGCCAACATGACTCCGGACCAGGCCATGGGCACCTGGACCAGACTCCTGGATCTCCCGCACCCAGGCCTACGGGCCCTGGGTGCGGACCGCAACCCTCCTCCTCCGAGGACCTCCTTCTCCGCAAACCCTCGTGGTAAGGACGTCTCCCCCTTTTATCTCCTCCCATCAACGGCCCGGCGGGTTCCCCGCCCCAGCCATACCATCTCCAGGAAGGGACAAAACAGGGAGCACTGCGAAGATGATTCTACCTGAAGCCTGTGGGTACCTCGCCACCCACAGGCAAAGGAGAATATTACATCCTCCAATCCTCCACGAAACAAAAAGGGGTCTGAATCCTAACACAATTATACACCTGGGTCACACTATTGCCCAGGTGTATCCCATCAATTTGAGGACCCCGCTACACTTATGTAGCGGGTATGTACTTTCCCGGGTGTAAATTTGAATTTGACAGAGACATTAGTGATGTGTAATTCCCTGCAGCCCAGTAGGTGGCGCTGTTTCCCTGGGCTGGGGTTGAATCATTGCTGTGTGCTGTGCCTCCTTTTTGTCCTCCCTCGGCAGCGGTATGGTGGGGCGGGGAACCCGCCGTGCTTGCTAGGAAAGGGTATAAAGGGGCCGGCCATCTTTGTCACGGGGTCGAAGTCCCAAGCACCTTCAGCTTGTGGACGGTGGTTCGTGTCGGTCCTCTGGGTGGCCTAGGCCTAGAGGACAATCGGAGGTCGTGTTCCATCCCAGGCACCTTTAGCCTGGGGTGAGGTACTCGGATAGAGGTCCGGAGCTCAGTGCCCAACACTGAGTTTCGCGAGGGAAGGAGATCCTAGGGAACCCCGGGAGTGGGTACCCGAATCCGGGAGGCGTAATGGACCGGGGGGAGCTCCTCACTTGAAGACCCGGTGCAGCATATTGCCAGTCACAGGTGAGCCTCTCGTCGGAGACCGCATGGAAGGAAATTCCCCCTCGTGCGGAGACCGTGACCCACTTTCAGGAAAGAAAGTGGAGAGTTCATTGTGTCTGGGCCTACTCGCATCCACACCTCCTTTTCTGTTCTGTTTCTACCAAGGGAGTTCAACTGATTGTGTTCATTCGAGAAGAATAAAGGAGTGTTGAACTTTAATGGTGTGGGGCTCATTTCCTGACAGACATTGTTCAAGGTAACTCTTGGAGGGAGGATCCAGGTGCACAGCACTGACCCGAAGGTAATACAAGAACGTTGCTTATACCGCACTGACACATGTGGTGGAAGCCAGGCGTGGTGTTCCCGCTCCCTCCCCTCTAAGATACCCCTAGACAAGAGAAAGACGAGACGAGAGAAAGAGGGGAGTGGAGGTGGCCGCTACACTTATTTTTATATTTATTTATTTTTTATTATTATTATTATTTTTATTTCCACAGGTGTCTGCCGGTTCCTGGACGTGATGTCTGTCTTGTGGCCACGCCGCCGGCCTTCTGAGCATCCTGGGTCAATACATGGCAGTTTGACTGTGGGGCCTTGGTCCCACCCCATGCCTCACGGCAGGCAGGGGGGTCTTTTTCTGAGCTTCGTCTTGGTTCTTTGCCCTTGCTCCCCGGCGGCCATATACTCCTTTGGCCACTAGGGGGAGCTTCCAGCTTGCCGGCGGCGTCCCGCGATCACTGCAGACCCAGCCTGCTGCGCCGCGCATGCGCATTTGGCATGCACGGCACGTGGTGACGTCACGCCGTCTTCGATGGCGGCAGTGACGGCGGTTGCCGGGGACTTCGGTCCTTCCGGAACGCCGGGGAGGCCGCACAATGGCCGCCACTATGGCGGCCTCTGGCGTCCCAGCACATGGGGCGGGCGGTAGGTGTGTGTGTGGGGGGGGGGGGGGATGGCGGTCGCCCTGCAGTCGTTTTTTGTGTGGGGGGGAAATATGGGGGGGCGGACCTCAGGTCTCAGGCATGCCCCCTTTTACGATTTTTTGCCCCTATATAATGCACAGCCCCAAGGGATTGGCTCATTAGAGCTCCCACGTTGGCTTGGATGGAGGGCTATGCGCACAGTGGACCTAGAACAGTAAGTAATAGCCTGACCCTCTATATGGCTTTCTAATATCGATCCACATCCCCGTCCAATAACCAATATGCTCATATTCTTCTATTATATTTTTGAACGTAGATCCCTGTCTATGCAGGTATCTCCAAATGCATCTTCACCCTAAAGGAATCTTCTTTTGAATCTCCCTCATACTATCAAACCACTCCGTTGAGTGATGTATGTTATCCACATTGACAGTTCATTTATCTCACTTTCTTTTCCCCCCACTATTCGTTTACTTTCTTCTCTTCTTCCTTTTTTTTTTTTTCATCACTGTTACACACCTATTAATTCTTTTTATTCTCTGCACACACGCATTCCACCTTACGTTCCCTTCACCTTCCTATCTATTCCTACTCCTACCCACACATCATTTGTGTTTTTTTTTTGTTTTGTTTTTCCCTTTTTTACTTCACATCAGATATGCTCAATCACAATACATCCATATATACATTTCAATTTTCTACACCTATTCACTGCTACACTTTTTGTCACTCATCACACTTTTTCGTTTCCATGTTTTTCATATTGTGTTGCTCCCTTAGGTTTACATTGTGTTGCACCACATCTTATCTTCCATTCTCCCTTCTTTTTGTGGGTTACCGTACTTTTTGACTATTATTTATATATATATATTTTTCATTTTTATTTTTCCTTGAATACATTTTTTCATTACTTATACATTTTTTACAGGGATATTCATTTGTCGTATGGTGGTATGCCTTCATCTTGGCCTGTCCGGCCTCCCTCCATCCCACTTCTTTTTCGACCACCCTCGCCTGTCCCTCCTCCCTGCGTGCCTCCCCTCCCTGCCTGCACTTCCTCCACAATGCAGGGTCGTAGTTTGCGACCTCTCGTAGGCTTGGGGGTGGTTTTTCCTCACTCTGCAGTCTGCAGATGCGGCAAGGATGAAGCAGATCTTTAAGGGAGCGTTACGCTCGGATCCAGTCTGGCTCCACTTGAAAACCTCTGGAGGAGGCATGTCACTGAATTACCCTGATCTGCTAAAGATCATTAGGGATGAAGAGGCCCTGCAGAAGGATCAGCAAGCGATCAAGGCGCATACCCCTTCTATACCGGTAATGGTCAGATCAGCCATGACCCCTGAAAGAGACCCAGAAGTAGATACCCTGAAGTCACAGATGTCTCAGGTGTTGGAGATGCTGACCTCTTTGATGGCAAAGGATCCAAGGGTCGTAGAAAATAGTGGACCGAAAAAGGAGTTGTTCCCAGATACCTCAGCACCCACTTCCCTACAAGACTGGGGGGATGTGGTCTGTTTTAACTGCAGAGGAGTTGGCCATATTGCGAAAGTATGTTCTAGTCCCAAGAAAAAGAAGATAAATAATCGCAAGCCGGCAGAAAACTTCAGAGGGCCCCGGTGAAGGAGTCAACCAAGTGCCCATCATCTCCAGTGAGCTCCACTGTACCCAAACTGAATGAGAAGTCCAGAAGACACCCTCAGAAGAAGAACAGTGCTCCTCAGCGAGAATACACACCTAAAAAGAGAAATAATGTCCCTCAGCGGGAATATACACCTAAACAGAAGAGGGAGATCAGTGCATACCGAGCCCAAGAGGGACTAAAGTCAACAGCCAAACACAAGAAGGAGAGGACCAAAGGAAAATGTAGGGATCAACAGAAAGAGACCCCTTTGAAGTCTTATCCAGAAGAACTGATAGGCCCCTCCCCTGTAGTGCCTATTCAAGTGGAGGGAGTCTACACGAGAGCCATCCTAGATACTGGAGCACAAGTGACTCTGTTATACCAGGACTTTTATGATAGACATCTGAGTCACCTGCCCATCCAGAGAATTGAAGATCTGGAAATATGGGGAATCGGAACACAGAGTTTCCCCTACGATGGTTACTTGCCCATTAAACTGACCTTCGACCCCTCAGTAGCCGGGAAGGGCTTGAAGTGTTTGATACCCTGGCAGTGGTGTTCCCCCGACCGCCTGGAGCTAGCAAGAACTCCTTAAAAATAGGGACAAATACGGACCTGGTCCGGAGGCTTCTGGCCCCTCTGGCAGGAGGAAAGAACCCAACAGTCGCCAGAATACACCCAATGTTGAAGACAGCCTATCAGCGACTGGTCTTAGAACACAAGGCCCCAGAAGAGGGGGTGGGTAAAGTCTGGAGACTGGAGAAGAAGGGAATAGTGTTGCAGCCCGGTGTGGTAACCTGTCTCAGAGCCACTGTGAAGCTTACTTGGGAGCAACCTGGCCCCTTTGTCATGTTGGAACCAGACCCTCGGGAAGAATACTCAGGCTTAGAAGTGATCCCAGACATGGTTCCGGTGAGAGCTCTGAAGAAGGCACACTGTAAGGTGCCGGTGAGCGTCAGGAATACCACGGGTGTTCCCATGGAGATCCCCGCAGGATGCTACTGGGCCAGGTGAGCCCTGCTGCCCCAATTGTCTTATCAGATGTGGAGAAGACAGAGGGAGACAGGACGGGTTTGGAGAAGCTCTGCATGAAGAGAGGGCAAAGGCCCAGTTGACCAGATGGAGGAAGATTTTCTCTAAAGATGAATTCGACGTAGGGTGTGCAAAGAGTGCCACCCATCGAATCCACCTCCAGGAAGACAAGCCTTTCAGGGAGAGGGTCAGGTGAGTTCCTCTAGCTGACCTTGAAGACCTGAGAGAACAGCTCGCCGAGCTCAAGCGAACCGGTGTTATCCGGGAATCTAGGAGCCCCTATGCCTCCCCAATAGTGGTGGTCCGGAAGAAGAATGGGTCGTTGAGGTTGTTTATAGACTACAGGACTCTCAACCGGAGGACGATACCCGACCAGTATACCACATCGAAGTTCTCGTGTACTTGGATGACATCATTGTCTTTGGGAAGACTCTAGAAGAACATGAGGAAAGACTGGAAAAAGTTCTGAGAAGGCTCAGCGAAGAGGGACTCAAGCTCTCGCCAGAGAAATGTCAGTTCTACCAGTCATCAGTCAACTATCTAGGGCACATAGTGTCTGAAGAAGGGGTAGCCACAGACCCCGGGGAGCTGGAGGCAGTTACCTCCTGGCCCTGGCCCACCACTGTGACAGAACTCAGGTCCTTTTTGGGGTTCTGTTCCTACTATAGGAGATTCGTAGAGGGGTTTGCACGGATTGCCAGGCCCCTGAATGATCTTCTAAAGACAGAAGGGGAAGAGGATGACTCGGGTCCCAGGAAGCCGGGAGAGTCAGTCGAAGACCAGTGGAATGGAAAATGCGAAGATGCCTTCCACATGTTGAAGAAGAGCTTAACCACTGCCCCTGTCTTGGCCTATGCAGACCCAAGGAAACCTTATGAGCTCCATGTAGATGCCAGTCATGACGGTCTGGGAGGAGTGCTCTACCAGGAGCATGAAGGGCAACTGCGACCTGTCGCATATGTGAGCAGAAGTTTGACCCCATCTGAAAAAAACTACCCCACTCACAAGTTGGAGTTCCTGGCTCTCAAGTGGGCTGTAGTTGATAAGCTTAAGGACTATCTGTATGGGGCAGAATTCACCGTGAAAACTGACAACAATCCCCTTACGTATCTTTTCGCCACAGCAAAACTGGATGCCACGGGCCATCGATGGCTGGCTGCACTATCTGGATTCAACTTCAGCCTGAAATACAGACCTGGGGCTGGAAATCGAGATGCGGATGCCCTGTCCAGAAGGTCTCATGCTCCCACTAGCCGCACAGAAGGCTGGACCCAGGTGGCACCGGACGGGGTGAGGGCCCTCTGTCAAGGGGCTGAACTCCAAGCCAGTGGGGGGTCCAGAGCAGAAGAGATAGGGGTCACAGTAGTGGGGGTCCCCAAGCAATACTGTGGAGTAACCCAGATAGAGGAAGATTTACCCAAGCTGTCAAAAAAAGAATTGAGGTGTGATCAATTGGAAGACCCTTTGGGGAAATTGGCCATCAAGGCCCTGGAGAATCAGGATCCAGATAGGCTCTTGCATCACCCTTCAAAGGAAGCTCGTCTGCTGCGGAAGGAGTGGGACAGGTTGCAGGTGCATCAAGGGGTGGTCTACCAAAGGGGCCCCTCTGATGACCTGGAAGACAAATGGCAATTGTTCTTGCCTGAGAAGCACAGAGGGACTGTCTTGGCCGCTTTACACGACCATGGTAATTTAGGAGCTGAAAGGACCTTCTAACTTGTCAGAAGTTGGTTCTATTGGCCCTGTATGAGGGCTGAAGTAGAGGAATACTGCCATTCATGCGCACGCTGCATCCAGCGGAAAACTCTACCCCATCAAGCTGCCCCAATGGCCACCTACAGAGTCAAGGCCCAATGGACTTGGTATGCATTGATTTCCTCTGCCTCGAACCCGACTTGAGTGGACTAGGAAATGTTCTGGTGATAACCGACCATTTCACCCGGTATGCCCAGGCCTTCCCAACTAAAGACCAGAAGGCTTCCACAGTGGCCAAAGTACTCATGGAAAAATACTTAGTGCATTATGGGCTACCACAGCGACTACATTTGGATCAAGGGAGGGACTTTGAAAGTCGGCTGATCCGGAAGCTCTTAGACTCCTTAGGGATCAAGAAGACCCGAACCACTCCCTACCATCCGCAAGGGGATGCCCAGCCGGAGAGGTTCAACCGAACCCTACTCAACATGCTGGGAACTCTAGAAAGTGAAAAGAAGCAGCATAGCAGCAATTGTGCATACTTACAACAGTACAACAAGTGATGCTACAGGGTACTCCCCCTATCGACTCATGTTCAGGAGAGAAGCAAGACTACCCATAGACCTGGCCTTTGGCACCTCCATAGACCATTCCTCGGCCACTTCTCACAAAGGCTATGTGGACCGGCTGAGGCACAGTTTACAGTTGGCCTATGAGCAGGCCCAAGCGGCTTCCGATCAAAGTGGAGCTCGCAACAAGAGGACCTTCGACCTGAAGGTCCAAATTCAGGATCTGCAACCAGGGGACAGAGTGTTGTTACGAAACTTGGGAGTCCCTGGGAAGCACAAGCTTGCAGATAGATGGAGATCAGAGCCATATGTTATTTGCAAGAAGTTACCCGGCCTACCAGTCTACCAGCTGAAGCCAGAAGGAAAGGTGGGGCCTTTGAAGACTTGGCACCGGAACCACATACTCCCACTTGCCGAAGCAGTCCGGATACCCCCTGTGAAGGATTCCTCTGAGCCAACGTCCATCCTGGATACTCCTAGGCCAAATACCTGGTCTCAGGCATCTCGGTCTGAAGAAACAGATGTCTCTGAACCTAGTGAGGATGAAAGGGAAGAGCTGGAATGGCTATGGCCTTCCCAGGCCCCAGTGACTTCTGCTATAGATCTCCCACCTTTGGAAGACACCATAGACAGTACACGGAATGCAGAAGCTACTGAATTTATCCTGTCCAGCCCTCTATCAGACTCATGGGAAGATGCCCTTGACTCGCTCCCAGAGGAGGATCCAAGATGTTCTGTGAATCCTCCTGCTCCTGAGTTAAATGTTTCGGAAACAGTGGAAGCTGCCATGTCTGCTCCGGAAGAGGAACCTACAGTGTTGGAGCCAGAAATCCCAAGAGAGCGGAGGGAGAAAAGGGCCATAAGGCCTCCCCGAAGGCTGACTTACCCACAAATGGGGAGGAGCTCGGAGGACACTGTGGCAACTGCCAGGAGGAGTGCAGAAAACCCTGATCCCTCCACTGTTCAATTGTTGGAGGGCAACCCCAACTCACCCCCTGGCACAGTTAGGCAGGCCACTTATGATGGTGAACTTCCTCGCCCACAGGTCACACTCTCTCATTTTTGGTGGGAACTTCCTCTGCTGACATCATACGCAGCTTTGTCTAATGTTGTGCGTAGTGTTTGTTGACAATTATCTTTGAGGACCAAAGAGTTTAAGGGGAGGGAGTGTGTAGAGTGGTCTCCGTTGAGGCCCCATGGACTATGTTACCCAGAATCCCGTTTGGCACCCAGGGTGCATTGGGCTGCTGCAAAGACTCATGGGTGGGGTATAAAAGGGGAGGGCGAGGCTTAGCCTGGTCTCTTTGGACACCGCGTGGCTAGCAAGAGGACTTCCTGTGCGGACCTACTGCGAGTGTAGGGCCCGAGGCCTGGGCCTTGCGCACTTCCAGAGAGCCTTCCACCTCGCTGCGGAGCCTGTGCGGCTACAGACATCTACCTGCTTCAGGGACGTCAGTGAACCGGAGATCAGGCAGTGGCAGATCCTGTGTGTGTGTAGACACAGCGGTGGGAGTCCTGGACTGGGATCGAGTCCGGAGGGGTGAGAGAGCACCTGCTCACAACTATAATCGAGTGCTTTATTAGGCCTATAGACTGCCTTGGCCCATCGGGTTATATTTCCCTTTTCCTGTCAGGAGACCAGTTGGAGGACTAAGTAACATAGTCTCCGGGGAGTTGTTTCCATTACCTTACACCTTGTTGGATTACAAATATTGTTCCTGTATGTGCACCACCAAACATCTGGCATGCAAAGATTCCTTCTCTAGAGACTGAGCTTTAACTGAGTCAGGCCTGACTGGGAGTTGATAGTACTGTTAGGCGCCATATTGCTAACGGGGATTCAAGCTATATATTAGTGTGTGTTAGAAATAATTGCGCACTATAGTTAACTAGTGCTAGTAGTATTGCAGGGCTTTGCATGCAAGTGTTATATGTGATATTGATTGTTAACCCTTTTTATCTACAAGTAAAACTTTAACATTTTATCAATCTGGTATTGGAGTCTATATGTATATCTGGTATAGAGTTGTATAGAAATACCACCCCTAGACTAGCTGTGCCAGAGACGGGCTGAGTAGATTGCCGGGGGTTGGCTGTGCTGTGTACAGGGCCCAAAAGCAAACCAGCGGCTCCCTTAGTTTTGGGGTATCGCTACATATATATATAGTGGGGCAAAAAAGTATTTAGTCAGCCACCAATTGTGCAAGTTCTCCCACTTAAAAAGATGAGAGAGGCCTGTAATTGTCATCATAGGTAAACCTCAACTATGAGAGACAAAGCGTGGAAACAAATCCAGACAATCACATTGTCTGATTTGGAAATAATTTATTTGCAAATTATGGTGGAAAAATAAGTATTTGGTCCCCTACAAACAAGCA
Organism: Rana muscosa; assembly: GCA_029206835.1. Taxonomy (NCBI): domain Eukaryota; kingdom Metazoa; phylum Chordata; class Amphibia; order Anura; family Ranidae; genus Rana; species Rana muscosa. Next base: position 337,250,752 of record CM055125.1, on the reverse strand, counting down.
AGATTTCTGGCTCTCACAGACCTGCATCTTCTTCTTTAACCAGTTGTCAACCGGCCGCCGTCAATTGACAGCGTCAGGAAGACACTGTTATCCTGGGCGGACGTCATATGAAGTCGCGCCTTTAAAGTCCACTAGGGGCCGCGATGGCCGCCGGGCACCCGCGATTGTTTACACACACAGATCCACAGTCCTGCTCGGTTACTGGGCACACAGATCCACGTCCTGTCAGGTCACCTCCCCCAGTCAGTCCCCTCCCCCCCCACAGTTAGAACACATCTAGGAAACACATTTATCCCCTTCCTCGCCCCCTAGTGTTAACCCCTTCCCTGCCAGTCACATTTATACAGTAATCAATGCATTTTTATAGCAGGGATTGCTGTATAAATGTGAATGGTCCCAAAAATGTGTCAAAAGTGTCTGATGTGTCTGCCGCAATATCGCAGTCACGATAAAAATCGCAGATCGCCGCCATTACTCGTAAAAAAAAAAAATGCTATAAATCTATCCCCTATTTTGTATCTGCTATAACTTTTGCGCAAACCAATCAATATACGCTTATTGCGATTTTTTTTTCACCAAACATATGTAGAAAAATACGTATCGGCCTAAACTGAGGAAAATGTAATTTAAAAAAAAAAAAAAAATGGATATTTATTATAGCAAAAAGTAAAAAATATTGTGTTTTTTTTTTCAAACTTGACGCTCTTCTTTTGTTTTATAGCGCAAAAAATAAAAACCGCAGAGGTGATCAAATACCACCAAAAGAAAGCTCTATTTGTGGGAAAGAAAGGACGAAAACTTTGTTTGGTAGCCACGTCGCACGTCCACGCAATTGTCATTCAAAGTGTGACAGCGCTGAAAGCTGAAAAATGGCCTGGAGAGGAAGGGGGTTTTCGTGCCCGGTATGCAGGTGGTTAAGAGGCTCCTCTGTCCTCCACTCATTACCTGTATTAATGGCACCTGTTTGAACTTGTTATCAGTATAAAAGACACCTGTCCACAACCTCAAACAGTCACACTCCAAACTCCACTATGGTGAAGACCAAAGAGCTGTCGAAGGACAACAGAAACAAAATTGTAGACCTGCACCAGGCTGGGAAGACAGAATCTGCAATAGTCAAACAGCTTGGTGTGAAGAAATCAACTGTTGCAACCAAAGAACACCATACCTACTGTGAAGCATGGGGGTGCAACATCATGCTTTGGGGCTGTTTCTCTGCAAAGGGAACAGGACGACTGATCCATGTACATGAAAGAATGAATGGGGCCATGTATCGTGAAATTTTGAGTGCAAACCTCCTCCCATCAGCAAGGGCATTGAAGATGAAACGTGGCTGGGTCTTTCAGCATGACAATGATCCCAAACACACCGCCCGAGCAACGAAGGAGTGGCTTTGTAAGAAGCATTTCAAGGTCCTGGAGTGGCCTAGCCAGTCTCCAGATCTCAACCCCATAGAAAACTTTTGGAGGGAGTTGAAAGTCCGTGTTGCCCAGAGACAGCCCCAAAACATCACTGCTCTAGAGGAGATCTGCATGGAGGAATGGGCCAACATACCAGCAACAGTGTGCGACAACCTTGTGAAGACTTACAGAAAACGTTTGACCTCTGTTATATATCCTTTATTGGCAATGACAAAGTATTGAGATGAACTTTTCATATTCACCAAATACTTATTTTCCACCATAATTTGCAAATAAATTCTTTCCAAATCAGACAATGTGATTGTCTGGATTTGTTTCCACATTTTGTCTCTTATAGTTGAGGTTTACCTATGATGACAATTGCAGGCCTCTCTCATCTTTTTAAGTGGGAGAACTTGCACAATTGGTGGCTGACTAAATACTTTTTTGCCCCACTGTATGTATATATATATATATTGTGAGGGGGTTAACTCGGTAGCGGGTGTGTGTGACCCCCTGGTTGGGCTCCCCACACAAAAACAGGGCCAGCAGACGGAGGTTGTGGTTTTCAAAATCAAAAGGTGCGGTTTATTTCTCTATGTACAGTGACAAAAACACAGCAAAGCCAAAAAGAAACAAACAAAATAAATCCTGGTCAGTTTGACCTCTGACTAAACATGCAGGTTTCCTAAACTAACAACTGGGATCAGCCTGGTGCTGTCCTAGTCCCTAAGTCCCTGGTTTAGTAAAAGTCCAAACAAATAGCCACACAGGCTTTGCCTCACCGCACAGGGGTTCACTCTCCCTAGACAGTCCACACAGGTCTGGTTCCAGGCATGAGCTAACACCTAATGAATCTGGGAGTTCTTATAGAGGCCTAAATGAGCTGACAAGCTTCAGCTGGCCTCATCAACTCCCTGTCTGTACGACGCCCCACACTCTCCCTAGAGGTATGAGTCATCCATGAGCCTACTAGCCTCAGCTGGGCTTATACAACTCTCCACCCTAGTTGTATAAGTCAGCATAAAGCCTGAATCTGGGAGAAATATATCTACCCCCCTGGATGCAACCAGGTGACTTTACCTTCCTGCTGTCACATACCCCCCCCCTCTTGTTTTAACCTTGGGGTTGGAACACCAGCAATCAGGCATTCATGTACTCGAGACAAAGCATCCACATTCCCCATTTGAACGCCAGGGCGATGCTTTACTGTGAAGTTGAATTCCTGTAGGGCCAGGAACCACCTATTCACTCTTCTATTTGTCTCCTTGTTTTGAGCCATCCACTTTAACGGAGCGTGATCCGTAACCATGTCAAAGTGCCTACCTAGCAGATAGTACCGAAGGGAATCTAGAGCCCACTTCACCGCTAAACACTCCTTTTCAACCGTGGCGTAATTTACCTCATGGGACTTCAACTTCCTGCTGAGGTAAATGACTGGGTGCTCTTCCCCGTTCCAGACCTGGGACAATACTGCTCCTAACCCCACATCTGACGCATCACTTTGTACGACAAAGTCTTTAGAGAAGTCGGGTGAGTACAACACTGGCTGGCTACATAAGGCTTGTTTCAAGAATTGGAATGCTGCCTCAGCCTCGGGGGTCCATTTAATCATGACCGACCCTTTCCCTTTCGTCAGGTTGGTTAGGGGCACAGCCTTAGAAGCAAAGTGGGGAATGAAGCGCCGATAATAACCCGCGATTCCCAGAAAGGCCCGTACCTGCTTCTTGCTGTTGGGACGTGGCCAACTCTGGATGGCCTCGACTTTGTTGAGTTGGGGTTTTATCACTCCCCTGCCAATGGTGTACCCAAGATATTTGGCCTCCTCCTGCCCAATGGTACACTTCTTGGGGTTAGCCGTAAACCCCGCTTCCCGGATAGAGTCTAGGACTGCTTGCACTTTTGGCAGATGTGAGGCCCAATCTGTGCTATGGACAATTACGTCATCCAGGTAAGCCGCAGCATACTTCCGATGGGGCCTCAGTATCTGGTCCATTTTCCGCTGGAATGTGGCCGGCGCATTCTGTAACCCGAACGGCATTCTCTTATATTGGAACGCCCCGTCTGGGGTTACAAATGCGGTTTTCTCTTTGGCCGACTTGGCCAGGGGAATTTGCCAATACCCTTTTGTGAGGTCAAGAGTCGTCATGTATCGGGCTGTTCCCAGCCGGTCGATCAACTCATCTATACGTGGCATGGGGTAGGTGTCAAATTTTGTAACTTTGTTCAACTGACGAAAATCGTTACAAAATCGCCAGCTCCCATCCGGTTTAGGCACCAACACAATGGGACTAGACCAATCACTTTGGGACTCCTCTATCACCCCTAAGTTCAGCATTTTCTGTACTTCCTCCCGTATTGCCTCCCGTCGGGCCTCTGGGATCCGATAGGGTTTTAACTTCACCCTTTCACCGGGCGGGGTAATAATATCATGCTCTACCCCAGATGTTTGTCCCGGCAGCTCAGAGAACACCTCCTTGTTGCGAAGCACAAACTCCTTAACCTCCTGTTGTTGGGGTTGTGACAAGGTGGCTGCTATTCCAACCTCCGGAATCACGCAACCAGTTTGAGCTGGTGACCAAGTTTCTGCGACTAGGGACTCTCTATCCCTCCAGGCTTTCAACAGATTAACGTGATATATCTGTTCGGGCTTTCGCCTTCCTGGTTGTCTGACCTTGTAATTCACTTCGCTCACTTTTTCCATTATCTCGTAGGGGCCTTGCCATTTGGCAAGGAATTTACTTTCAACCGTAGGGACAAGTACCAATATCCTATCCCCCGGGGAAAAGGTACGGGTCTTTGCTCCACGGTTGTACACTCTCTGCTGTGCCAACTGCGCTTGGGCCAAATGTTCCTTCACGATGGGCATTACCTGTGCAATTCGATCTTGCATCAGGGCGACATGCTCAATCACACTCCTGTGGGGAGAACTCTCACTTTCCCAAGTTTCCTTGGCAATATCCAACAGCCCTCTTGGGTGTCTCCCATACAGTAACTCAAAGGGGGAGAATCCCGTAGAGGATTGGGGCACCTCCCTAATAGCAAACATCAAATAAGGAAGTAGACAGTCCCAATCCTTTCCATCTCTATCCACCACTTTCTTCAACATTTGTTTTAGGGTTTTGTTGAATCTTTCAACCAGCCCATCGGTTTGGGGGTGATACACAGATGTACGCAATTGCGTCACTTTGAGCAATTTACACAGCTCTTTCATAACCCGGGACATAAAGGGTGTACCTTGGTCCGTAAGCAGTTCTTTACAAATACCCACCCGGCTAAAAACAAGAGATAGCTCTTTGGCTATGGTTTTGGCCGAGGTATTTCTGAGAGGGATCGCTTCTGGATAACGGGTGGCATAGTCCATTATAACCAATATGTACTGGTGCCCCCTAGCGGACTTGATTATAGGACCTACCAAATCCATTGCGATTCTCTCAAACGGGACCTCAATGATGGGTAGAGGGACCAGCGGGCTACGGAAATGTGGCATCGGGGCCGACCTCTGACACACAGGGCAGGAGGAACAATAATTTTCTATGTCCTTCATCACCCCAGGCCAATAGAATCTCTGTAATACCCTCTCTCGGGTTTTCTCTGTCCCCAGATGACCTCCAAGAATGTGCCCATGGGCCAACTCCAACACCAACTTCCTGTAAGGTTTGGGCACCACCAGCTGCTCAACGGTTTCTTCTGCCCTTTTTGCCACCCGATACAGTAGGTCCTTCTCTACGCTGAAGTATGGGTAAGTGCAGGTATTATCTGGGTTCACTAACTCGCCATCTATTTCCACTACGTTTTCCCGTGCCTTTATTAGGGCGGGGTCTTTTAACTGTTCTGTGGCAAAATTTTCCCTGTGAACCTCCAGATCAGAAAACTCCACAGACGGTAGGTTTTCGTCTGAGGAGGTGGGCTCCTCTCCAGTTTCTTGAGTCTCCCCTGCAAATACTGACAAGGGAAATTCTGGAGAGTCCTCACCACTCTCAGAGGAGTTCTGGCTATCACATTCCTGGTACATAGGGGCACCAGTGGGGGGCTCAGGATCATCCCACAGTTCCCAGAACTTCGGAAAATCCCTTCCCACAATGGCGTCATGCGGTAACTGAGATACTAAGCCCACTGGATGAGAGAGGGTACCTTTGGGGGTCTCGAAACACACTGTAGTCACTGGATACTCTCGGGTGTCCCCATGCACACAAATAACAGCTACCTTGCTATTCCCAGAGACCTCTGTTTTAACTAATTCAGCCTTTATCAGGGTCACAAGGCTACCTGAATCCAGTAATACCACAACATTTCTACCATTAATACACATTTTGCATAAATGTTTCTCAGTTCCTCGAATGGCAGTGCATGCGACTGTCGCACACAGCGACTGACGTCTGCCCGTCAGAAAGTCACACTGCATGGGTTCCTCCACAACCGGGCAATTGGCTGCAATATGTCCCGCTTGCCGGCAGCGGTAGCAAACGATCCTTCTTGCGGCCTCTTGAGCCGCTGATTTCCCAGGCTGTTCTCGCCAAACTTGGGGTAGAGCTCCCACCCTCTCACTCTCTCCACCCTCACCCCTTGGAATCCTCTTATCCGCCCCTGGGGATGGTCTGGTCTTAGGGTGGAAAGTCCGAGTGTCTCTGGAAGAGGCCGTCAGGTTCTCTGTAGCCAAGTATTTCTCTACACGATCCACAAGACCACCGGCCGTCTCTGGGTCTCCATGGCTTACCCACTTTTGGATGGCAGTAGGAAGAGCTCTCAAAAACCGATCCATTACAACACGTTCCACAATCTCTGGTGCGGACAAAGTCTCTGGCTGTAGCCACTTCCTGCTCAGGTGAATGAGATCATACATTTGAGACCTGGGGGGTTTTCCAAGCTGGAAAGTCCAGTTATGCACACGCTGAGCCCGGACAGCCAGGGTGACACCCAGCCTTGCCAATATTTCAGCTTTTAGCATCACATAGTCTTTTGCTTGGTCAGGCTCTAGGTCATAGTAAGCCTTCTGCGATTCACCAGTTAACAGAGGAGCCACCAGTCCAGCCCACTGCTCCTCAGGCCACTTTTCTCTTTCAGCAGTCCTTTCAAATGTGGTCAAAAATACCTCTGGATCATCCTCTCCAGTCATTTTTGTCAATAAACGACTCACCCCAAAGGACGCGGTATTAGTGGGACGGCTTTCCTCACTGGTCTGCGGACGTTGCTGCATTACTGCTTCCATTTGTTGTAGTCTCTGCTCTTGCTTCTGTAACAGGTCTATGAAGCGGGCCTCAGATTGCTGCTGGGCTTGTTGATGAGCTTGCTGCTGGGCTGCAAGGCTCCTTTGCAAACCTGCATTTGTCTGCTGTTGATTGGCATTTGCTAGAGCCAGCTGTTTCAGTATCTCCTCCATGCTGGCTTAAAAAAAACTGCCACTGGTTCTCCACCAACTGTGAGGGGGTTAACTCGGTAGCGGGTGTGTGTGACCCCCTGGTTGGGCTCCCCACACAAAAACAGGGCCAGCAGACGGAGGTTGTGGTTTTCAAAATCAAAAGGTGCGGTTTATTTCTCTATGTACAGTGACAAAAACACAGCAAAGCCAAAAAGAAACAAACAAAATAAATCCTGGTCAGTTTGACCTCTGACTAAACATGCAGGTTTCCTAAACTAACAACTGGGATCAGCCTGGTGCTGTCCTAGTCCCTAAGTCCCTGGTTTAGTAAAAGTCCAAACAAATAGCCACACAGGCTTTGCCTCACCGCACAGGGGTTCACTCTCCCTAGACAGTCCACACAGGTCTGGTTCCAGGCATGAGCTAACACCTAATGAATCTGGGAGTTCTTATAGAGGCCTAAATGAGCTGACAAGCTTCAGCTGGCCTCATCAACTCCCTGTCTGTACGACGCCCCACACTCTCCCTAGAGGTATGAGTCATCCATGAGCCTACTAGCCTCAGCTGGGCTTATACAACTCTCCACCCTAGTTGTATAAGTCAGCATAAAGCCTGAATCTGGGAGAAATATATCTACCCCCCTGGATGCAACCAGGTGACTTTACCTTCCTGCTGTCACAATATATATATATATATATATATATATATACCTGATCCTAAACTTCCGGGTCGCGAGTGCGCGCCACCGGCAGCTCACTCCTGCTGTGATTCTACACAGCAGGAGCTGATCAGTGGGTCCGGCAGACCCGATGTCCATCGGCACCTGCTGATCATTCGTACACAGGCATTACGGGGATGTAAACAAAGCAGATTGCCGTTCTGTCAGTAAGGAAGGCATGGATCCTGTGTTACTGCAAAGCAGAGACACAGACCTATGTCTTCCTCTATTAAAAGCACCTCCCACACAGTACACAAACACTGGCTAGGCACACATCTAACCCTTTGATCGCCCCTGATGGTAACCCCTTCCCAGCCAGTGTCATTAGTACAGTGGCAGTGCATAGTTTTAGCACTGATCACTGTATTTAGTGTCACTGGTCCCCAAAAAAATGTTAGTTGGTGTCTGATTTGTCTGACGTAATATCGCAGTCCTGCTATAAGTCGCTGATCGCCGCCATTACAAACTATGGGATATATTTATGGAATTTTTATTTCTTTTTACTAGTAGATGCTATAACTTTTGCGCAAACCAATCAATATACGGTTATTGGGATTTTTATTTTTTTTACCAAAAATATGTAGCACTATACATATTAGCCTAAATCAGGGGTCTCAAACTGGCATCCCTCCAGCTGTTGCAGAACATCCTGCCTATGGGAGTCATGCTTGTAACTGTCAGCCTTGCAATGCCTCATGGGACTTGTAGTTGCAACAGATGGAGGGTCGCCAGTTTGAGACCCCTGGCCTAAATTGATTCTGCTATAAAACACATCCAATAATTTTATTTTATTTCTTAAAGTAAAAAAATATATATTTTTTTTCAAAATTATCGATCTTTTTTTGTTTATAGCGCAAAAAATTAAAATCGCAGAGGTGATCAAATACCACCAAAAGAAAGCTCTATTTGTGTGAAAAAAAATATATATATTTAAGTACAGCGCCGCTCGACCACGCAATTGTCAGTTAAAATAACGCAGTGCTGTATCGCAAAAAATGGCCTGGTCAGGAGGGGGGGTAAAACCTCCCGGAGCTGAAGTGGTAAAAAACAGTTACAGCAACAGTTTTGTTTTCCCTTTGGGTTAAGGCCTGGTTCACACCTATGCAGGTTGCAGTTTGCATATTGCAGGTGCATTTTGCGTATTTCAATACATGCCTTTCATCCATTGAAATCTATAGAGCCAAAAAACTGAAAAAAAGTCCCTGGCCCCTTCTATAAAATGCACAGATGTGAACATGACCCATAGGAAACCATGTTACATGGACTGTAGTGTTTCTGCAAAACTGAAAACGCACAAAAAAAAAAAAAATGCATAGGTGTGAACCAGTCCTTAGTACATTTTCAGTTTTTTAGCCACCTCCACTCCGAGACTTTTCTAGTACTTTTTGTTTACATGTCACATTCAGTATTTTGTGCTAGAATATTACTTAGAATCTCCAAACATTTATATATTTTTTAAAGCAAAGGCCATATAAAAAAATTGCAAAATCCACCAATTTATTCTGTCGCAGCGGTTTTTCATACGCAATTTTTTGGGAAAAAATACACTTTTTTTTATTTTATTGCAAAAAAAGAAAAAAAATACATAACCCATTTTTTTTTTGTAAAATTTTAAAGATGATGTTATGCCGAGTAAATAGGTACCAAACATGTCACACTTTAAAATTGTGGACGCCTGTGCAATGGCGGCAAACTACGGTACTTAAATTTTACTATCCATAGGCGAAGATTTAAAAGCCTTTACAGGTTATCACTTTAGATTTACAGAGGAGGTCTGGTTGTAGAATTACTGCCCATGATCTGATGTTCATGGTGATACCTCACATGCATGGTATGAATGCTGTTTGCGCGTGTGCGGGACCGGCACGCGCATTCGCCTTTGCGCGCAAGGACAGGTGCACTTTAATTTTTTTTTCCTTTTTTTATTATTATTATTATTTTATTTCTTTTTTTACACTGTTGCTTAACAAAACCTGTATTACTTTTATTGTTGCCACAAGGAATGTAAACATCCTTGTGACAGGAATAGGCATGTGGCAGGCAGCGGCGGCTGGTGCTCAATTTTTTTATGGGGGGGCGGCAAACAAGCCTTGCCACCTCACTCCCCCCCTCATCGATGGGTCGATTGATCGATCGATTGATCTATCGCCCACTCGCCCATCCACGCGCCAGCCCCACACTTAACCCATCCAGGTCACGGTCTCAGCGGCTCCCCCCCCCCCCCCCTGCATCTCCTCCTGAGTCCTGGTTGTTGCTTCTCCTCCTGGCCAATTGGGTCTTAGGACTCCCGGCCAATCAAGTCTCAGGGCCTGCTTCCTGATAGGCCAGAAGGAGAAGCAGGAAGACATTAGCAAATATTAATTTGCTATTGTCACACAAGTGGGTGGACTCGGGGCACAGTGTTCTGCTCCCTGAGCCCACCCCTTTTTAAGACAATTAGAGCCTCAGACTCTAATCATGTGCTTAAAAAAAAAAAACTCCCTATTGAAATCCATGCGTCCGACGCCCTGCATGGAGATTAGGGGCTGGGCAATGGATCAGGGCAGGCGGCCACTGGTGGCAGATACTCTTTATGGAGTCTATAAGACCCCAAATCCTTCCTATGCATTTAAAACACCAAAATCGATGGTTTAAAAACTGGTGCCGATTGTTTCCGAGTAAACTGGAAAAGATGTGTCATATCATCACTTCCGGCTTACTATTACAAGCAGCGGATTAAAGCCGATCCTGGCTTTCCTTGGCTGTCCGGTCAGCCGGTGAACATGCAAGCTGGTCGCTCAGGTCTTCCCGTGGGACGGGAGAGCCCGAGAGAGCCGTGGAAGGCGGCGGGGGGGGGAAGTTCCCTCCCACTGTTTTGTAATAGCAATCGGAGCGGCTGCCTAGCCACTTAATTGCTATTACAGAGAGCCAACTGCCGGCTCTAAAAAACGATACCGGGGTGATGCCTGCAGCCAGCTGCAAGCACCATACTGATATAACCACTAAAGATCCAGTGACGTATGGGTACGTTGCTGGACGGGAAGTGCTGGACGGGAAGTGGTTAAAGCATGATACACACAATAATCGAAAAGAGGTTACTAAAGTTACGAAAATTCTCGTACGACAGAATAAATTTGGAAGTGATGTCATGTATTGTATTTGTATTGTATTTCAGGATGAAAACTGTATGAAAAGCGTACGATCTGGTATCACACGAAAAAAAAAGGCACGCTTTTCCCATCAGATTCCCATCACCTGTCCTGATCGGCTCTCGAAAGCTGTGTACTAACGATCAAATTATCGTAAGATCGTTTAGAAACGATGATTTAAACAAAGCAGTGCACGGAACAATGGAAATGTGTGAAGTACAATACCCCCAAGCAAGGAACCATATTTAACTATACTGAAGCCAGATCAGCTAACTGTGATTGGTTACTACAGGAGACTACACTGTGCCCCTTTACCCAAGTAGTCACATCACAAACTTCAATGACTGTCTTTGAAAAACAAACTTTACTCCATCTTCATATTGTAGCACCCTCCAAGATAAGCTAGCTAAATTCAGTGTTTTCTTTTTGGCTTCCCTGTAATCAGTAGACCAGATTGTGATTGATTTGGGCTGTTCTGGGCTTTTGGTTGCTTCCCTCTGTTTTCTGAAGTATACCAGAATATAGTGGGTGGGAGGGAGGAGGCAGATTAGCAGCTTGATTATTTATGTAACTTCAGCCAATCCCTGGGGAGGGTGCCCAGTAGGTGGCTGGGAAGTGCATAAATAGCCTGTGGGTAGCCCTGTTCTTGTTCAGGAGAAGTTCCCAGCCTAAAGGGCTACTGCTCTTCTAGGCACACTCTACCTGTGTTCATCGAGGTCCCAGTTGTGGCAGAGCTGGGGAAGGCTGTTTGCTAAAAAAAAGGCTTTGGAGTTGATCAAGGGGTTTCACTGAGGATCTGGTCTGGAGAGTTCACTAGGAAAATGTCTGACTGATATTGAAAGGAGGCATCTAAGTATCCCGGGACATTTTGAGTACAGACCTCAGTGTAGAACCCTTTTGACAGTTGCTGCTGCTATCCCTTGTGCATCAGTACCAAGGCTTGCCTGGCTTGAGACATTTGGTGTCTCAGTGCTGTCCATTTTTCTGGCCTTTGCTAAAGGGACTATGCTAAGAAGTAAGGACATAATGGAAAGTGTCCTCCTATCAGTATCCAGCTTTCATGGAGTATCCCAGAGCTTCCTAAGCCCTATCCAAGTTACTCAGTAATAAAGTTTAAAAAATGCAACCTGTAGACTGTTAGTTGAGCCAGAAGAGTGACTGTTGCTGTTTGCCTGGCTGCTGTTGCACAAAACTGGCAAAAGAATCAGTGGAAAATCATGGGCACTACAATAGAACCAGTGTGTATATCTTCTTCAGTTTAGCGTTTTTAGATCTTGTGACAGCAGGAAGGTAAAGTCACCTGGTTGCATCCAGGGGGGTAGATATATTTCGCCCAGATTCAGGCTTTACGCCGACTTATACAACTAGGTGGAGAGTTGTATAAGCCCAGCTGAGGCTAGTGGGCTCATGGATGACTCATACCTCTAGGGAGAGTGTGGGGCGTCGTGCAGACAGGGAGTTGATGAGACCAGCTGAAGCTTGTCAGCTCATTTAGGCCTCTATAAGAACTCCCAGATTCATTAGGTGTTTGCTCATGCCTGGACCCAGACCTGTGTGGACTGTCTAGGGAGAGTGAACCCCTGTGCGGTGAGACAAAGCCTGTGTGGCTATTTGCTTGGACATTTAAAACCAGGGACTTAGGGACTAGGACAGCACTAGGCTGATCCCAGTTGTTAGTTAGGAAACCTGTATGTTTAGTCAGAGGTCAAGTTGACCAGGATTTATTTTATTTATGTTTCTTTTGCTTTGCTGTGTTTTGTCACTGTAAATAGAAAATAAACCGCACCTTTTTGATTTTGAAAACCACAACCTCCGTTTGCTGGGTCTGTTTTTGTGTGGGGAGCCCATCCCGGGGGTCACACACACCCGCTGCCGAGCTAACCCCCTCACAGTTGGTGGAGAACCAGTGGCAGTTTTTTTTTAAGCCAGCATGGAGGAGATACTGAAGCAGCTGGCTCTAGCAAATGCCAATCAACAGCAGACAAATGCAGGTTTGCAAAAGAGCCTTGCAGCTCATCAACAGAGCCTTGCAGCTCAACAACAGAACTTCGCAGCCCAGCAGCAAGCTCATCAACAGAGCCTTGCAGCCCAGCAGCAGACAAACGCAACTTTGCAACAGAGTCTGGAGGCTCAGCAACAAGCCCAGCAGCAATCTGAGGCCCGCTTCATAGACCTGTTGCAGAAGCAGGAGCAGAGACTACAACAACAGATGGAAGCAGTAATGCAGCAACGTCCGCAGACCAGTGAGGAAAGCCGTCCCACTAATACCGCGTCCTTTGGGGTGAGTCGTTTATTGACAAAAATGACTGGAGAGGATGATCCAGAGGTATTTTTGACCACATTTGAAAGGACCGCTGAAAGAGAAAAGTGGCCTGAGGAGCAGTGGGCTGGACTGGTGGCTCCTCTGTTAACTGGTGAATCGCAGAAAGCTTACTATGACCTAGAGCCTAACCAAGCAAAAGACTATGTGATGCTAAAAGCTGAAATTTTGGCAAGGCTGGGTGTCACCCAGGCTGTCCGGGCTCAGCGTGTGCATAACTGGACTTTCCAGCTTGGAAAACCCCCCAGGTCTCAAATGTATGATCTCATTCACCTGAGCAGAAAGTGGCTACAGCCAGAGACTTTGTCCGCACCAAAGATTGTGGAACGTGTTGTAATGGATCGGTTTTTGAGAGCTCTTCCTACTGCCATCCAAAAGTGGGTAAGCCATGGAGACCCAGAGACGGCCGATGGTCTTGTGGATCGTGTGGAGAAATACTTGGCTACAGAGAACCTGACGGCCTCTTCCAGAGACACTCGGACTTTCCACCCTAAGACCAGACCATCCCCAGGGGCGGATAAGAGGATTCCAAGGGGTGAGGGTGGAGAGAGTGAGAGGGTGGGAGCTCTACCCCAAGTTTGGCGAGAACAGCCTGGGAAATCAGCGGCTCAAGAGGCGGCAAGAAGGATCGTTTGCTACCGCTGCCGGCAAGCGGGACATATTGCAGCCAATTGCCCGGTTGTGGAGGAACCCATGAAGTGTGACTTTCTGACGGGCAGACGTCAGTCGCTGTGTGCGACAGTCGCATGCACTGCCATTCGAGGAACTGAGAAACATTTATGCAAAATGTGTGTTAATGGTAGAAATGTTGTGGTATTGCTGGATTCAGGTAGCCTTGTGACCCTGATAAAGGCTGAGTTAGTTAAAACAGAGGTCTTTGGGAATAGCAAGGTAGCTGTTATTTGTGTGCATGGGGACACCCGAGAGTATCCAGTGACTACAGTGTGTTTCGAGACCCCCAAAGGTACCCTCTCTCATCCAGTGGGCTTAGTATCTCAGTTACCGCATGACGCCATTGTGGGAAGGGATTTTCCGAAGTTCTGGGAACTGTGGGATGATCCTGAGCCCCCCACTGGTGCCCCTATGTACCAGGAATGTGATAGCCAGAACTCCCCTGAGAGTGGTGAGGACTCTCCGGAATTTCCCTTATCAGTATTGGCAGGGGAGACTCAAGAAACTGGAGAGGAGCCCACCTCCTCAGACGAAAACCTACCGTCTGTGGAGTTTTCTGATCTTGAGGTTCACAGGGAAAACTTTGCCACAGAACAGTTGAAAGACCCCGCCCTAATAAAGGCACGGGAAAACGTAGTGAAAATAGATGGCGAGTTAGTGAACCCAGATAATACCTGCACTTACCCATACTTCAGCGTAGAGAAGGACCTACTGTATCGGGTGGCAAAAAGGGCAGAAGAAACCGTTGAGCAGCTTGTGGTGCCCAAACCTTACAGGAAGTTGGTGTTGGAGTTGGCCCATGGGCACATTCTTGGAGGTCATCTGGGGACAGAGAAAACCCGAGAGAGGGTATTACAGAGATTCTATTGGCCGGGGGTGATGAAGGACATAGAAAATTATTGTTCCTCCTGCCCTGTGTGTCAGAGGTCGGCCCCGATGCCACATTTCCGTAGCCCGCTGATCCCTCTACCCATCATTGAGGTCCCGTTTGAGAGGATCGCCATGGATTTGGTAGGGCCTATAATCAAGTCCGCTAGGGGGCACCAGTACATATTAGTTATAATGGACTATGCCACCCGTTATCCAGAAGCGATCCCTCTCCGAAATACCTCGGCCAAAACCATAGCCAAAGAGCTATCTCTTGTGTTTAGCCGGGTGGGTATTTGTAAAGAACTGCTTACGGACCAAGGTACACCCTTTATGTCCCGGGTTATGAAGGAGCTGTGTAAATTGTTCAAAGTGACGCAATTACGTACATCTGTGTATCACCCCCAAACCGATGGGCTGGTTGAAAGATTCAACAAAACCCTAAAACAAATGTTGAAGAAAGTGGTGGATAGAGATGGAAAGGATTGGGACTGTCTACTTCCTTATCTGATGTTTGCTATTAGGGAGGTGCCCCAATCCTCTACGGGATTCTCCCCCTTTGAGTTACTGTATGGGAGACACCCAAGAGGGCTGTTGGATATTGCCAAGGAAACTTGGGAAAGTGAGAGTTCTCCCCACAGGAGTGTGATTGAGCATGTCGCCCTGATGCAAGACCGAATTGCACAGGTAATGCCCATCGTGAAGGAACATTTGGCCCAAGCGCAGTTAGCACAGCAGAGAGTGTACAACCGTGGAGCCAAGACCCGTACCTTTTCCCCGGGGGATAGGATACTGGTACTTGTCCCTACGGTTGAAAGTAAATTCCTTGCCAAATGGCAAGGCCCCTATGAGATAATGGAAAAAGTGAGCGAAGTGAATTACAAGGTCAGACAACCAGGAAGGCGAAAGCCCGAACAGATCTATCACGTTAATCTGTTGAAAGCCTGGAGGGATAGAGAGTCCCTAGTCGCAGACACTTGGTCACCAGCTCTAACTGGTTGCGTGATTCCTGAGGTTGGAATAGCAGCCACCTTGTCACAACCCCAACAACAGGAGGTTAAGGAGTTTGTGCTTCGCAACAAGGAGGTATTCTCTGAGCTGCCGGGACAAACATCTGGGGTAGAGCATGACATCATTACCCCGCCCGGTGAAAGGGTGAAGTTAAAACCCTATCGGATCCCAGAGGCCCGACGGGAGGCAATACGGGAGGAAGTACAGAAAATGCTGAACTTAGGGGTGATAGAGGAGTCCCAAAGTGATTGGTCTAGTCCCATTGTGTTGGTGCCTAAACCGGATGGGAGCTGGCGATTTTGTAACGATTTTCGTCAGTTGAACAAAGTTACAAAATTTGACACCTACCCCATGCCACGTATAGATGAGTTGATCGACCGGCTGGGAACAGCCCGATACATGACGACTCTTGACCTCACAAAAGGGTATTGGCAAATCCCCCTGGCCAAGTCGGCCAAAGAGAAAACCGCATTTGTAACCCCAGACGGGGCGTTCCAATATAAAAGAATGCCGTTCGGGTTACAGAATGCGCCGGCCACATTCCAGCGGAAAATGGACCAGATGCTGAGGCCCCATCGGAAGTATGCTGCGGCTTACCTGGATGACGTAATTGTCCATAGCACAGATTGGGCCTCACATCTGCCAAAAGTGCAAGCAGTCCTGGACTCTGTTCGGGAAGCGGGGTTTACGGCTAACCCCAAGAAGTGTACCATTGGGCAGGAGGAGGCCAAATATCTTGGGTACACCATTGGGAGGGGAGTAATAAAACCCCAACTCAACAAAGTCGAGGCCATCCAGAGTTGGCCACGTCCCAACAGCAAGAAGCAGGTACGAGCCTTTCTGGGAATCGCTGGGTATTATCGGCGATTCATTCCCCACTTTGCTTCTAAGGCTGTGCCCCTAACCAACCTGACGAAGGGGAAAGGGTCGGTCATGATTAAATGGACCCCCGAGGCTGAGGCAGCATTCCAATTCTTGAAACAAGCCTTATGTAGCCAGCCAGTGTTGTACTCACCCGACTTCTCTAAAGACTTTGTCGTACAAAGTGATGCGTCAGATGTGGGGTTAGGAGCAGTATTGTCCCAGGTCTGGAACGGGGAAGAGCACCCAGTCATTTACCTCAGCAGGAAGTTGAAGTCCCATGAGGTAAATTACGCCACCGTTGAAAAGGAGTGTTTAGCGGTGAAGTGGGCTCTAGATTCCCTTCGGTACTACCTGCTAGGTAGGCACTTTGACATGGTTACGGATCACGCTCCGTTAAAGTGGATGGCTCAAAACAAGGAAACAAATAGAAGAGTGAATAGGTGGTTCCTGGCCCTCCAGGAATTCAACTTCACAGTAAAGCATCGCCCTGGCGTTCAAATGGGGAATGTGGATGCTTTGTCTCGAGTACATGAATGCCTGATTGCTGGTGTTCCAACCCCGAGGTTAAAACAAGAGGGGGGGTATGTGACAGCAGGAAGGTAAAGTCACCTGGTTGCATCCAGGGGGGTAGATATATTTCGCCCAGATTCAGGCTTTACGCCGACTTATACAACTAGGTGGAGAGTTGTATAAGCCCAGCTGAGGCTAGTGGGCTCATGGATGACTCATACCTCTAGGGAGAGTGTGGGGCGTCGTGCAGACAGGGAGTTGATGAGACCAGCTGAAGCTTGTCAGCTCATTTAGGCCTCTATAAGAACTCCCAGATTCATTAGGTGTTTGCTCATGCCTGGACCCAGACCTGTGTGGACTGTCTAGGGAGAGTGAACCCCTGTGCGGTGAGACAAAGCCTGTGTGGCTATTTGCTTGGACATTTAAAACCAGGGACTTAGGGACTAGGACAGCACTAGGCTGATCCCAGTTGTTAGTTTGGAAACCTGTATGTTTAGTCAGAGGTCAAGTTGACCAGGATTTATTTTATTTATGTTTCTTTTGCTTTGCTGTGTTTTGTCACTGTAAATAGAAAATAAACCGCACCCTTTTGATTTTGAAAACCACAACCTCCGTTTGCTGGGCCTGTTTTTGTGTGGGGAGCCCATCCCGGGGGTCACACACACCCGCTGCCGAGCTAACCCCCTCACAATCTATAAAATCTAATACTAGTCTGAGAATGAGTGGTGTAGGAATTAGTAGGTAGAGACTGTTCACAACCAGGATTCTGTGGATCCCTAGGGTTCCTTCAGAGGTTGCTAGGGTTTCTTAAGCTTTGGCTGACTAACCTCCTCTCAGGGGTGTACCTACATGGGTCACAGGAGTCAGAATTGTGACCCGGCCCCATGCTCCAGGGGACTCGTGCGGCCCCCCTGTACACCTGGATAGGAGGAGTGGTGGGGTGGCTGCATACAGAGGCACTGAATGCCTGCTTCTTCTCCTCCTCCCTTCTGTAGACATTCAGCTGCCCCATTGCTCCTCCTATCCAGCTTCTTTCTGCTTCCCATCTGTGTGCTCTCCTGCATGCTTGTGCTCTATCCTGGCCCCCCTCATCCCCAGCATCTCTGCCGGGTTTCGGGGATGCTGTCAGGATGGAGAGCGGTGAAGGGGCCAGTAAATGTGTTATTTACGGTCCCTTTCCTTGTCTAAATGAATAGTCAGTGATCTGTACAGATCACTGACTCTGTTAACTATGCTTCAGTTTGTTCATTTGTGAATGTACAGAGCTATGTACAGCTATGTACAGTTATGGAGTCCATTCATTCTGTGCAGCTGAGGCTGCAGAGATGGCGATAGAGAAAGGAGATTGATGTTCCATCTTTGAGATTGAGCACTGTGTCTTCAGAGGTCTGTTTAGACGCCTGATATTTCACCAAAGCCCCCCAAAGGGGTTTCTAAAAAAAAATTGTAAAAAATGTAAAATAAATAATACCGTAAAACATATTTTTTTTAAATAGTAAAAAAATTAAATAACAAAAATAAAAAAACTACTGACACCAATGGCAGAACTACTAGGGTCACAAAGGTCACATTTGCGACTGGGACCTAGCGTCCCACCACCAGACTCGGAGGGAAGGGCCAGGTGCCATGGCCTTGAAGTTTCTAGTTACACCTCTGCCTATCTGATGGTGTCTGGATAGTTCTGAGGACAACACCACTTGGTTTCATGCCTCTCTGGCTCTTGGTTCTGCCAACAGTCTCTTTAATTGTTGGCAAGGGAGTTTTCTTACCACTGCTGTGGGGGCATTCCCAATTGTCAATTAATTTACTTTAGCCGGGATTCCCTGAGAACTGAAAATTATTTGAGCTGTTGCTAGGGGATCCTTGAGTTCTCATGATGTTGCCAAAAGTTCCAAAGCCACATGGCAGAGCAAGCAGCATGACACCAGAGACCCTTTTAGTTGTCTGTAAAGCCGTGGCGGCTGGTGCTCAAATTTTTTTGGGGGGGCACGCAAACAAACTGAAAAAAAAAAACATCAATTGCAGCCACTGTGCCATCAAACGCAGCCACTGTGCCCATCAATTGCCGCCAGTTTGGCTGTATTTGAGGGGGCAAACTGCCCCATCAAATGCCACCAGTTTCCCCATCAAATGCAGCCAGTTTGCCCCATCAAATGCAGCCAGTTTGCCCCCTCAAATGATGTAAGTTTGCCCCCTCAAATGATGCCAGTTTGCCCCCTCAAATGATGCCAGTTTGCCCCCCTCAAATGCAGCCAGTTTGCCCCCTCAAATGCAGCCAGTTTGCCCCCTCAAATGCAGCCAGTTTGGCCCCTCAAGTACAGCCAGTTTGGCCCCTTAAATACAGCCAGTTTGCCCCCCCCCCCCCACCCGACACATACCTTTCTCGGGTCAGCGCCGTCCTCCTCCATGCTCCCTCCGAGTCCTCGATGTCATCTCTGCTCGCCTGTCGCTTCAGCTAATCAAGTGACCGATAACCAAACCCGGTTCACCTGATTGGCTGAGAGGCGAGTCAGTGTTAGGGAAGCGATTCCCTAACACAGCATTGTTTAAACAGGGAACGCACAGCACGCAACCATTTGGAAGCCGATTAGAGCCCACAGGCTCTAATCAGGAAGCCTATTAGAGCCCACAGGCTCTAATCAGGAAGCCTATTAGAGCCTCTGGCTCTAATCAGGCACTTCCAAAACACACCCACCGCTGTAATTCAGATGGCCGGTGCTCAACAGGGGGCCGGACACCTGAATGGTGGGCGGCAGAGGCGACAATAAATAGATTCATGCAATGCATGAATCTATCTATTGTTGAGTGACGAGTGCAGGAGAGAGCTCCTGCGCCCACTATGGATGCACCGCCACTGCTGTAAGGGTGGCAATAAGGGAAGTCTTCCAAACTGAGCAGCAGGGTAAGCAGCATTTTTCAATTTTTTCTTGAGACCTGATAATAATTTTAAGGGTTCCTTTAGGGCAGGGATATGCAATTAGCGGACCTCCAGCTGTTGCAGAACTACAAGTCCCATGAGGCATAGCGAGACTCTGACCGCCACAAGCATGACACCCAGAGGCAGAAGCATGATGGGACTTGTAATTTTGCAACAGCTGGAGGTCCGCTAATTGCATATCCCTGCTTTAGGGGTTCCCTGTCTAGTGCAGTTTAGTTGCATGTTATGAAATCATCAGACCCTAAAAGCTTAGAAAACTCCTTCCTATTTCCATACAGGGTAAAAGAAGAAGCAGCATTGCCTGTATAAAACCTAAACCTGAGACCCTTTAAATAATTTTAAGGGTTCGTCTGGCCAGCCTTTCTCAACCTTTTTAACACAGAGAACCCCTTGAATTAACTTTCAGGTCCCAAGGAACCCCATACAATAATAACTATATCTACAGCTCTCAAGACATTAGCATAGTGGTCAGTGGGAAGAATGCTCCTAACCTTGTTTGTCAATGCGAAGAAAGCCTTCCTTACAGATAGCTAAAAATGTAATTAATGTCAGTGGGTACATATCTAAGAGGCAGCAGAAAACCCTTTTTTCTCAAGGAACTCTTAGCATCCTCTGGAGGATCCCTGTTTTAAAAAGGCAGCTCTAGGGTAAAAAGGTTAACAAGGGCTCATATTGATTTAGTCCAATCAGAGGCAAAACACCCAAATATATGGGCATCACATCCCATACAAAAATATTCGATAACGGGGGGAAGAAAAGGGATTTTATTGGTGCAATAGATAGTCAATGTAGTGATGAGAGAGAGATCATCTTAGTACAAAAATATTTTATTTAAATATCCAGGATCAGTTTTTTAAATTGATGTATAAGTTTGTACATTAACCTGCTAACCATGATCACCATTTGTTTACAATATGCCAGTTTAAGTCAAACCCAGGATGGAGGGAGTCGCATAAACCCGACATGTTTCGCTAACAAAGCTTCTTCAGGGGTATGCGAAGACAATCCATGCTAATAATTACAACTGTGCAGATAGAAAAACATTAGTAGTTGTGTGTTTTTCTATCTGCACAGTTGTAATTATTAGCATGGATTGTCTTCACATACCCCTGAAGAAGCTTTGTTAGCGAAACATGTCGGGTTTATGCGACTCCCTCCATCCCGGTTTGACTTTAACCTGCTAACCGTGACCACCATTTGTTTACAATATGCCAGTTTATGTACAAACTTATCCAGGATCAGTTTTTTAAAATTGATGTATATTTAAATAAAATATTTTTGTACTAAAGATGATCTCTCTCTCATCACCCTGTTAACAAGGGCTGCTTTAAGTGGATTCACCCTTTAAAAATTAATTAATTCAGTTCAGCGTCATAGCAAGGTCTAGAGTAGGGATGAGCTCGGTGTTCGAGTCGAACATACGTTCGACTCGAACATCGGCTGTTCGATGAAGATCAAACTATTTGGGCCGTTCGCGCCAAATTCGAGTGACGCGAACGGCCCACAATACACTGCGCCATCGCAGTGCAATCCCAGGGCTGTGATTGGCCAAGCATGCACTGTGACTACGCATGCTTGGCCAATCACAGCGCCGGCAGCTAGGAGAGCCATAATTGGCCACAGGCAGGTTGCCTGTGGCCAATTATAGCTCAGGGGGTTTAGCACACGCCCCACACTATAAAAGGCCTTCAGCACGGCGGCCTTGTGCAGTGTGTTCCGGCGCAGGGAAAGAGAAGGATAGGCAGGGACAGTGTCATTGTGCTATTCTTTGTGCTATTCTTGTGTGTAGGGAGAGAGAAGGATAGGCAGGGAGAGTGTCAGTGTCATATTCTTTGCTAAACCTTGTGTGCAGGGAGAGAGAAGGATAGGCAGGGGACAGTGTCAGTGTCATTGTTGCTAAGCCTCCTGCACAGTATACACCTGAAGCTAGCCCGTATTGCTGTGTTTTCCTGGTGTGTTACACTAACAGGCATTTGCAGCACTTACAGCGGGCGGAGTGTGCCTCCTGCACATTATACACCTGAAGCTAGCCCGTATTGCTGTGTTTTCCTGGTGTGTTACACTAACAGGCATTTGCAGCACTTACAGCGGGCGGAGTGTGCCTCCTGCACATTATACACCTGAAGCTAGCCCGTATTGCTGTGTTTTCCTGGTGTGTTACACTAACAGGCATTTGCAGCACTTACAGCGGGCGGAGTGTGCTTCCTGCAAAATAAACACCTGAAGCTAGCCCTTATTGCTGTTTTTTCCTGTTGTGTAACACAGGCAGTCATCTGCAGCACTTACAGCTGACGTAGTGTGCTTCCTGCAAAATATACACCTGAAGCTACCCCTTATTGCTGGTTTTCCCATCTCCCTGCAGGCCATTTCTATGTCTGGAAGGCCAACAAAGAGAGGCAGACAGTCACGAGCCAATAAAAGAGGGCAAGCAGGCTCTGTGTCTGGGGGCAACAATGCTGGTCGTGGACGCGGTGCATTGTCATCAGCACATGGCCATGGGACACGCTTGTACTTCTTTTCGGCAGCTGGACGTGTTGAGCCGCATCATGCCAAAGACTTGGTAGAGTGGATGACCAAGCCCTCCTCATCCTCCTCATCCTCTCTCACCCAGGCTCAGGGTACTGGCAAAGCAGCTGCCAAAGCGTCCTCTTCCCTGGTATCAATGTCATCATCAGTCACTCCTTCCCTAGACCCACCATGTCCTCCTGAGGAGTCCCCCGAACTGTTTAAGCACAGTGTTGGGTACATGCTCCAGGAGGATGCCCAGCGTTTCGAAGGGTCTGATGATGATACCCAGCTAGAGGAAGGCAGTAGCATGAGAGCAGAGAGAGGGGATGCTCAAGAAGGACACCAATCTGGCAGTCATGTTCCAGCAGCTGCAGCATACTGCCAGATTGGCTCCAGTGATGAGGAGGGAGGGGATGATGAGGTCACTGACTCCACGTGGGTGCCTAATAGGAGAGAGGAGGATGAGGAGGAGGCACATCTCCAACGAGGCAGGATTCCCTCGGGGGGCCAGCGTAAGGGCAGCACACCGACTGAATCACACCGCAGAGCTCCGCCTGTGCAGGGCGCTGCCTCTGCCCGTTATTCAAAAAGTTCTTTGGTGTGGGCCTTTTTTAAGTCGAGTGCATCAGATCGCACAGCTGCTGTTTGCAACATATGTCTCAAGTGTATATCGCGTGGCCAAAACATCAGCCGCTTGGGCACCACATGCTTGACCAGACATATGTTGACCTGCCATGCAGCTCGTTGGCAAGCCTACCTTAAAGACCCACACCAAAGAACAAAGCGGACCTCTCCTTGCACCGCATCAGCTGGGATCTCCAACCCCCCTATACCTTCAGTCCTCTCTGAAACCTCTCTACCGGCATGTGGAAGGCAATGTCTTGGCCTCGCTGGACAGGACGGTCAGCGGTAAGGTGCAAATTACCGCTGACTCATGGTCCAGCAGGCATGGACAGGGACGTTACCTTTCTTTCACGGCCCTTTGGGTCACTCTTTTGGCAGCTGGGAAGGATGCAGGACAAGGTGCAGTAGTGTTGGAGGTTGTTCCGCCGCCACGCCTCCAAAATGCTACTACTGGTTGTGACACACCTCTCTCCTCCACCCCCTCCTCTTCTTCTTCCTCCATGGCCTCTTCCTGTGCTTTGTCCTCGGAACCAGCGGTGCTCCGTAGGCGTTCAAGGGGCTACGCAAGTACGCAGGCAAAAAGATGCCATGCCGTGCTTGCGCTGGTGTGTTTGGGGGACAGGAGCCACACTGGGGCAGAGGTTCTGTCTGCTCTACAGGGGCCGGCCGAGAGGTGGTTGATGCCACGCCAGCTTAAGCCAGGAATGGTAGTTTGCGACAATGGCACCAACCTCCTCTCCGCCCTCCGACAGGGACAACTGACCCATGTGCCCTGTGTGGCTCACGTCCTTAACCTGGTGGTGCAGCGGTTCTTGGGCAGGTACCCGGGCTTACAGGATGTCCTGAGGCAGGCCAGGAAAGTCTGTGTGCATTTCCTCAGATCTTCTTTTGCAGCTCAGCCAGGCGAGCACTGGCGTTATGAGTTGAACCTGCCCAAGAACCGCCTTATATGTGACATGCCCACCAGGTGGAACTCAACGTTGGCCATGCTGCAGCGGCTGCACACGCAGCAGAGGGCCATCAATGAGTACCTGTGCGGCTACGGCACCAGGACAGGGTCAGGGGAGCTCGGTTTTTTTTCACCACGCCAGTGGGGCATGATCAGGGATGCATGCACTGTCCTGGCACCATTTGAGGAGGCCACGAGGATGGTGAGCAGTGACAGTGCATGCATCAGTGACACTGTACCTCTTGTCCACCTGTTGGAACATACGCTGCGTGGAATAATGGACAGGGCACTTGAGGCAGAACAGAGGCAGGAAGAGGAGGACTTCCTTGCCTCTCAAGGCCCCCTTTACCCAGACAGTGTTCCTTCTGTCCCACCCATCGCACAGAAAGAGGAGGAGGAGGAGGAGGAGGAGGAGGATTGTGTCAGCATGGAGGTGGAGCCTGGCACTCAGCATCATCAGCAGCAGTCTTTTAGGGATGATTTACAGTCCCAAGAAACCCGTGGACTTCTACGTGGCTGGGAGGAGGTGGCTGCGGATCATGTCGTCCTTAGTGACCCAGAGGACTCCGGACCGAATGCCTCAGCTAACCGAATGCCTCAGCTAACC
This sequence comes from Rana muscosa, assembly GCA_029206835.1. Lineage (NCBI taxonomy): Eukaryota > Metazoa > Chordata > Amphibia > Anura > Ranidae > Rana > Rana muscosa. Next base: position 337,226,277 of record CM055125.1, on the reverse strand, counting down.
TACACTGCATGGCCTCCCTGATCCTGCAAAGTCTGCGGAAGGATCCTTGTATTCTTCGGATCAAGGAGAGGGACCATTACTGGCTGGCCACTCTCCTTGATCCACGGTACAAGGGTAAGGTTGCGGACCTTTGCTCCCTCTGCGACGGTAAGATGAGGATGAGACAACTCCGGGAGGCCTTGCAGAAAGGTCTGTGCAACGCGTTCCCAGAGACTGGGAGGTTACAAACTCCTGGTCATGGACAACGAGTTGCTGAGGCTTCGGTCAGTCAAAGAAGGAGCGGTGGGGAAGGTGGCCGTCTGATCGATGCGTTTAGACAATTCTTTAGTCCGCAGCCCCAAGGTATGATTGGTTCCAGCAACCATCGCCAGCGTCTGATATACATGGTGCAGGAATACCTAGGGTCAAGGTCAGACTTGGACACCTTCCCCACCGAAAATCCTCTGGCTTACTGGGTCTTGAGGATGGATCACTGGCCAGAGCTTGCACAGTATGCAATTGAGCTACTGGCCTGTCCTGCATCCAGCGTTCTTTCAGAACGCACATTCAGTGCTGCTGGAGGATTTGTCACTGATCACAGGGTGCGCCTGTCCACCGACTCGGTTGATCGGCTGACTTTCATAAAGATGAACCAGTCTTATATCAGCTTCAGGTGTTTGGTAGCTGGTGGTGATCCAACAGACTAATTTATTTTCAAATGTCACATCCCTTCAAGACTGATGCTGATGCTGAGTGACTGTCCTGTTATGTTGACTGACTATCCTCCTCCTCCTCAATGATCCGATTGATGATGATAGCTTGGAAGAACATTTTGGTTTCTGGGTGCCGCCACCAGTGGCTAAGGCCCAATTTTTCAGCCCCTGTTTAACAGGGGCATGTAATTACAATTTTTTATGCAATGCTTTGCAGCAGGGCTCATTCCTGCACTCCAACTAGAGTATCTGGGAGAGGTTGCAGTGTCGTGGGACCAGCACCAGTGCCTACGGCCCAATTTTTCAGCCCCTGTTTAACAGGGGCGTGTAATTACAATTTTTGATGCAATACTTTGCAACAGGGCTCATTGCTGTGCTCCAAGTACAGTATCTGTGAGGGGTTGCAGTGTTGTGGCACCAGTGCCTAAGGCCTAATTTTTCTGCCCCTGTTTAACAGGGGCATGTAATTACAATTCTTGATCTAAAAAATTCACAGCAGGGCCCATTCCTGCGCCCACCAAGAGTAACTGTGAGGCCTTACAGTGTTGTGTCAACACCACCACCACCACCACCAAAGGCCCAATTTTTCAGCCCTTGTTCAACAGGGGCATGCAATTACAATTCTTGATCTAATAATTCACAGCAGGGCCCATTCATGCGCCCACCAAGAGTAACTGTGAGGGCTTACAGTGTTGTGGCAATACCAACATGTAAGGGGCAAATTTCTGCAGAGTATATACGGCAGGCCCCTACTTTCAAACATCCAACTTACAAACGACTCCTACTTGCAAACGAAAGGAGACAACAGGAAGTGAGAGGAAATCTACCCCTAGGAAGGGAAATTCTCTCCTGTAAGAGTTAATATGGGAAAAAGGTGTTTCCTCTCTACTGATGCTTTATCACCAATCCTTGTTTCAATAAAAACCCCACTTTTCAAAAACATTTGTCATTAGGACGGAAAGTGAGGTGAACTGTTCTGAACAGGTGCACACTGCACAGACAGCAAAACAAATGTTACAGGGGTGATAACCCTTCCCTATGTTTTCCAAAAATCTTAAAAATAGATTTTTTTGGCTGGAGCTACACTTAAAGAATGTACCTGTTCAAAATTACAAACAGATTCTACATAAGAACAAACCTACAGTCTTGTGTGCACCGCCTGTATACGGCTGTTCAGAGTATATAGGGCCTTTTTTATTTTATGTGCGGGGTTCCCCTTAATATCCATACAAGACCCAAAGGGGCTGGTATTGGGCTGGGGTAGGGGGGGGGGGGGGGTGATGGGGTAGCTATGCCATTTTTCTCAAAGATTTTAATCTATATTACCGGGACCAGACATTACATTAAAGCCGCAAGCAGTTTTAAATGTTTTTTTTTTCCTTTAGAAATGTCATTTTGTGCAGGGACAGTTCTAAACACGGGAAACACATGGCACTTCACAGGCATACTTTAGACACCCCCCAGATACGATATTTAAAGGAATATTTGACTTTTTTTTTTCACTTTATGCATCATTAAAATGACTGCTCCCGAAAAACTGCCGTTTTTAAAACTTCTTTTTGCATTGATACATGTTCCCTGGTGCAGAACCCGGGTTCCCAAACCCTTTTTAGGACAATAACATGCATATTAGTCGTTATAATTAGCACTTTAGATTTCGAATGTTCGCATCCATTGTATTTAATTGGGTTCTAACGTTCGTACGAACTTTCGGTCCGTTCGCGGGTTCTGGTGCGAACGGAACCCGGGGGTGTTGGGTTCCTCTAGACTAGGGATGAGCCAAAGGGTTTTACAGAACTCTGGCTGAGAAAGGCTGCTATATAGTGAAGACTGAAGAAGGGTGAGAAGGGCTGCTTTAAGCGGATTGCCCCTTTAACAATTCATTAACAGTTTAGTGTTCGTGACTGATTACACATTTGAGAGGCAGAAATTTCTCTTTTCGTAAGGAACCCCTAGCAACATCTGAAGGAACCATAGAGTTCTACGGAACCCTGGATGAGAAAGGCTGCTCTTGGGTAAAAAAGGTCAAGAAAGGCTCCTTTAAACAGACTGACCTGTTAATAATTAATTTGAAGTTTAGTGTCATCGGTTACATATCTGGAAGACAGAGATTTCTCTCTTAACCTCTGGAGGAACCCTTGGGTTCTACGAAACCCTAGTTAAGAAAGGCTGCTCATGGGTAAAAAGGGTCAAGAAAGGCTGCTTTAAACAGATTGACAATTTAACAATTCAGTTCGGTGCCATTGGTTACATATCTGAGAGAGGCAGAGAATGCTCTTTTCTTAAGGAACCCCTAGCATCCTCTGGAGGAACCCTAGAGTTCTATGGAACCCTGGTTGAGAAAGGCTACGCTTGGGTAAAAAGGGTAGTGAAAGAATGCTATAAATGGATTGACCCTTTAACTATGTAACTACAAGCTGTTAATGAATTATTAGTCAGGTTGAAAAAAGACACAAGTCCATTAAATAAATAAATAAATAAAATAAAAAATATCGTTTAATCCCATATACCCAATTCTATACCCACAGTTGTTCCAGAGGAAGGCAAAAAACCCCAGCAGAGCATGATCCAATTTTCTACAGCAGGGGAAAAAAATTCCTTCCTGCTCCCCCGACAGGCAATCCGATATTCCCCGGATCAACTTTACCTATAAATGTTAGTACCCAGTTATATTATGTACATTTAGGAAGGTATCCAGGCCTTTCTTAAAGCAATCAAATGAGCTGGCCAGAACCACCTCTGCAGGGAGTCTATTCCACATTTTCACAGCTCTTACTGTGAAGAAACCTTTCCGTATTTGGAGGTGAAATCTCTTTTCCTCTAGACGTAAAGAGTGCCCCCTTGTCCTTTGTGATGACCGTAAAGTGAATAACTCAACACCAAGTTCACTATATGGACCCCTTATATATTTGTACATGTTGATCATATCCCCCCTTAATCTCCTCTTCTCAAGAGTGAATAAATTCAGTTCCTCTAATCTTTCCTCATAGCTGAGCTCCTCCATGCCTCTTATCAGCTTGGTTGCCCTTCTCTGCACTTTCTCCAGTTCCCCGATACATATCTGAGAGGCAAAGATTGCTCTTTTCTCAAGGAACTCCTAGCAACCTCTGGAGGAACTCTAGGGTTCTGCCAAACTCGGTTTAAGAAAAGCTGCTCTAGGTTGAAAAAGGTTGAGGAAGGCTGCTTTAAATGGACTGACCCTTTAACAATTTATTAACAGTTTAGTGCCATTGGATAAATATTTGAGAAGCAGAGATTGCTCTTTTCTCAAGGAACCCTTAGCAACCTATGAAGGGACCCTAAGGTTCCATAGAACCCTGGTTAAAAAAGACTGTTCTAGGGTAAAAAAAAAGTTAATGATGACTGCTGTAAGCGAGCTGACCCTTTAACAATTCAATAACAGTTCGGTGTCAATGGTTGCATATCTAAGAGGCAGAGTTTGCTCTAGAGCAGTGGTTCTCAACCTGGGGGTCGAATGATGATTTGCCAGGGGTCACCAAATTCTGGGCTGTTCCTGAAGCCCGCATCACTTTGCCAGCCTTTTTGCGGGCACCCAGCAGGGCTATCCCTGGAGCCTGTGGCCGCCCAGCTGGGCTGTTCCTGGAGCCCGCATCCGCCCACTCAGCCTTTTCGCGGGCGCCCATTCAGTTCACGGCATGGTTGGGGGGCAAAGACTAGAGGTCGGCTGACTGGTGAGGAATGAGAAGTGGGAGGGGCTGGAGGAGACCCAATGTCCTGATTTCGGCATAGGTGTCAATGCTACGAGACACCGCAAAGTCGGAAACACAGTGAAGCTCGAGACAGTGAGTGGCACTACCTGTGATTGGAGTTGCCATTAAAAGGACTCGGGGAGCCTTAAATGTCTGTGGATTAGGGGCGCAAATTACTTGTCTTGCCTTGGGTGCTGACAACCCACGCTAGGAAAATAATTTTACTGTTAGGGGTCCCTACAACTTGTGAAATTTTGTCAAGGGATCACAGCACTAGAAGGTTGAGAACCACTGCTCTAGAGCAGGGGTCTCCAAACATTCTAAACAAAGGGCCGGTTTATTGTCCCATCAGACTCTTGGAGGGCTGAACTATGGCCAGCGGGAGGTGGAAATTTTCCTGGCATCAGTGGGACTAAACATATGGTATTAGGGGGATAAATAGTGCCCCATCATTGGTTTTATATGGAGGAATAGTGGCCCATTGGTAGTGTCAGTGGGAGAAATAGTTCTCCACTATCGGTGTCAGATGTCAGAATAGTGTCTCGTATCAGTGGGAGGGATACTGCCCCAAGGGCCGGATAAAGGCGAGCAAAGGGCCGCATCCGGCCCTCGGGCCGCAGTTTGGAGACCACTGCTCTAGAGGAACCTTAGGCTTCTACAGAACCCTGGTTGAGAAAGGCTGCTCTTGGGTAAAAAGGGCAGAGAAAGGCTGCTTTAAATGGACTGACCCTTTAACGATTCATTAACAGTTTGCCTCTCAGATATGTAACCAATAACAGTAGAGTATGCTCTTTTCTTAAGAAACCCCTAGCAACTTTTGGAGGAGCTCTAGGGTTCTGCCGAACCCTGTTTGAGAAAAGCTGCTCTAGGTTGAACAGTGTTGAGGATGCTGTAAGCGAACCGTTCCCTTTAATAATTTAATAACAGTTCGGTGTCAATGGTTACAGATCTGATGCCGCGTACACACGACCGTTTTTAATGTCATTAAAAAAAAACTGCATTTTTCTCGACGTGATTTTTCGTGTTTCCTCTCAAGCCTGTCTTGCCTACACACTATCGTGGAAAAAAATGTTCGAGTAAAGCGCAGTGACGTCCAACACGTACGACGGCACTATAAAGGGGAAGTTCCATTCGGATGGCGCCACCCTTCATGTTAGTAAAGTTTGGTGAGAGACGATTCGCGCTTTTCAGCCTCGTGCTTTTCAGTCCGTTACAGCGTGACGAATGTGCCATCTCCATTACGATCGCTAGTTTTACCAGAACGAGCGCTCCCGTCTCATACTTGATTCTGAGCATGCGCATTTTTTTTCACGTCGTTAAAGCCCACACACGGCCGTTTTTCATGACGAGAAAAACGACGATGTAAAAAAAACGACGTTCCAATTTTTTCATGGCCGCTTTTCACGTCGTGAAAAATGCTCTGAAGCCCACATACGATAGTTTTGAATGACCATTTTAAAAAATTTCATTTTTCTCGTCATTAAAAACGGTCGTGTGTACGCGGCATTAGAGGCAGAGATTGCTCTCTATTCCAGGAACTCCTAGCAACCTCTGGAGGAACTTTACAGAACCCCGGGTTGAGTTAGGCTGCTTTACGCAGACCAGCCCATTTTTACCAACTGCCAAAACTGTTACAACCAGAGGCGGCTCTCTAATTAGGCAAATTAGGCGGTCGCCAACCTCTTCCAAACAACAAAGTAACTTCCGATGTGTCAAAAAAAAAGATCAATTTGTTTTCCTCAAAAAGCCACGCTGTCGCGATCGACCCATCCACTGCTACTGTAAGCCAGGCTACATCTGTACATCCTATTTCATTCCTCTGCTAGGCTCGCCTCCTTGTCCACCCCCCCCCCCCCCCCAGCCTTGCTGTTTCTATTCTACCCTTTTTCGATAAGGAAAGGACTTCCTTGCAGCTCCCTTGAGCTCCCCAACCGCCCATTCCAGATGCAGACAGTGGAGTCTCAGTATGGAAAAGCCTTACCTGGCCAGCTTGGTGTAAAGTGAACACATAACCCTTGTTGATGATGTGGTCCATGCAGAACAGGGAGCTTAGGGATGGCCAAGGAAAAATAAAGGAGACAGAACCTGCTTGAATCTTTCCCTCTTGTCTTTGCACGCTGGCAGGCAGGCAAGACTTTTAATGATTTCCAGCTCAGCTTGGTGGCTGTTTCCTCTTACAAAAAAAAAAAAAGAAGCAAGCCCCTGTGCCTCCCTCCTCTTCTCCTTCCATCACTCCCCAGTATCCCCCTCCCAGTACACGTGCAAGCTGTGTACAACCTGAAACCCGGCCCAGCTCTCCATACTGGCTGATGTGGGATTCAGGGAGGGCTGTGCACAGTACCAGAGGCCTGGGTTGATGTCAGGTTACACAGGAAAGTGGGGGCCTGGGGATTTCTGAGTCATTTTCACGACTGAGCCTGTGTAATGATCATCTTCAGGCATGAGACGGAATTAACTCCTACGCTGCCGCAAAGGGGGGCCCCTCCTCCTAATTGGGGAATGGAACCGCGCCGTCATTCTCCGCAAAGAGGAAAAAAGAATTGACGTTCACTATTTATTTTTTTGTCTGTTTTTTTGCATGGATTTGTGAAACCGCGAGTCGTAGATTGGAGGAAATGGCGATTTTTTTTTTTGGGGGGGGGGGGCTGCGTCCGTTAAATCTGGACATAAAAAGACTCAAATTACCTGTACGCGTCATTAGAGGCTCGTGCACAACTGTCAATATGTCACCTCATCACCCCACCCCCCCCATTTAACTCTTTGATCGCCGCACTACGCAATTGTGGGGTGGTTACAGGGTGGCCCCACAGAACTGCGTTAGTCGCGTTTGGCGGCAGAACCACCCACCGAAAGAAAAATGCTGTTTAACCACTTGACCTCTGAACAATTTACCCCCCCCCCCCCTTCATGATCAGGCCTTTTTTTTTATTGCTATGCGGCACGGCGTTACTTTAACTGATAATTGCACGGTCGTGCAACGCTGTACACAATTTTTTTTTTCAATTTTATCCCACAAATAGAGCATTCGATTAAACCTTTTGAACGCCAAACTACTGCGACGCATTGCACGCGATTCTGGGGTGGTTACAGGGTGGCCCCAAAGAACTGCATTAGTCGCGTTTGGCGGCAGAAATGCCCACCGAAAGAATAATGCTGTGTAACTACTTGACCTCTAAACTATTTACCCCCCCCCCCCCCCCACCCTTCATGATCAGGCCTTTTTTTTTTTTGCGATACTGCACGGCGTTACTTTAACTGACAATTGCGCGGTCGTGCAACGCTGTACAAAAATAAATTTTGCATTTTTATCCCAGGAATAGAGCACTCGATTAAACCTTTTGAACGCCAAACTACTGCGACGCATTGCACGCAATTCTGGGGTGGTTACAGGGCGGCCCCACAGAACTGCATTAGTCGCGTTTGGTGGCAAAACCGCCTACTGAAAGCTACCTACTAATTTACCCCCCTTCATGACCAGGTCGTTTTTATTTTTGCGATACGGCATGGCGTTACTTTAAATGACAATTGCGCAGTCATTTTTTTTCTTTGCGATACAGCACTGCGTTACTTTAAATGACAGCTGCGTGGTCGACGCTCTACACAAATAAATTTTTTAATTTTTATCCCACAAATAGAGCACCCGATGTAACCCTTTGAATGCCGCACTACTGAGACGCATTGCACGCGATTGTGGGGTGGTTTACAGGGCGGCCCCACAGAACTGCGTCAGTCACGTTTGGCGGCAGAAGTGCCCACCAAAAGCAAAATTGCTTATTAACCACTTGACCTCTGAATGATTTACTCCCCTTCATGACCAGGCCATTTTTCTTTGCTAGCCGGCACTGCGTTACTTTAACTGACACTTGCGCGGTCTTGGGCCGCTGTACCCAAATACAATTTGTCATTTTTATCCAATAAACCCGATGTAACCCTTTGAATGCCGCACTACTGTGACACATTGCACGCAATTGTGGGGTAGTTTACAGAGGGGCCCCCACAGAACTGCCTTGGCCGGATTTGGCGGCAGAACCGCCCACTGAAAGCAACATGCTGATTTACCCCCCTTCATGACCAGACCATTTATTTTTTTTGCGATACGGCACTGCGTTACATTAAATGACAATTGCGCGGTCATGCAACGCTGTACCCAAATAAAATGTATGTCCTTTTTTTCCCCCACAAATAGAGCCCCCCGATTTAACCCCTTTGAATGGCGCACTACTACGACGCATTGCGCGCGATTGCTGGGTGGTTACAGGCCGGCCCCCACAGAACTGCGTTAGTCGCGTTTGGCAGCAGAACCGCCCACCGAAAGCAACATGCTGATTTACCCCCCTTCATGACCAGACCATTTTTTTTTTTTTGCGATACGGCACTGCGTTACATTAAATGACAATTTTGCGGTCATGCAACGCTGTACCCAAATAAAATGTATGTCTTTTTTCCCCCCACAAATAGAGCCCCCCCCGATTTAACCCTTTGAATGCCACACTACTACGATGCATTGCAAAGCAATTGTAGGGTGGTTACAGGGCGGCCCTACAGAACTGCACTAGTCGCGTTTGGCGGCAGAACCTCCTGCCGAACGTGAAATGCTGTTTAACCACTTGACCTCTGAAAGATTTACCCCCCTTCATGACCAGGCCATTTTTATTTGCGAGACGGCACTGCGTTACTTTAACCTGATTAAATATAGATATTTGCGCCGCTGTACCCAAATAAAATCGATGTCCTTTTTTTTCCCCCCACAAATAGAGCTTTCTTTTGGTGGTATTTGATCTATAAACAAAAAAAAAAATTGAAAAAAATAACCTTTTTACTTTCTGCTATAAAACACGTATAATAAAATAAGTTCTTCATAAATTTTGCCCAATATTTATTCTGCTCCCCAAAAAACAAGATAAAAACAGCAAATTCTTGCAGCTGAAAGATCCATGTGCATGGAAGGGCCGTGGTGTGTTCCAGCTGCGCTTCAAAAACGGCCGATTTCATTGGTTAACACCGACGTCTTCAGAGGTCATGATTATTTTTTTGTGTTTTGGACTTTTTATACACATATTATCATGTTGGTGCTCAGATGAAATCACTTTTGCATGATTGCACTTTATTACGGAAGGAGCGCGGTTTAATCAATTTAGTATTGATTTCTTAGACAGAAAAAATTGCGCCAACAGAAATATGTTCAAGGGCTGGGTTGTGTCAAGCACTCACACCCCAACAATCAAAACAGCCCTTACCATAGATAGAGCACAGACATTGAATCTGCGCTATATCAAAAAAAATTATTAACGCCTTACCCAAATCTATTCGATAGAATATGGGGTTTCTTAGGGTTAAATTACCCATACATTTAGTATTGGTTAGAATATGGGCAAAAATCTCACACCAATGTTCTGGGAGTGAGATAAAACAAATGTCCAGGGGTAGGTTTAAAAAAAACCACACATATGATAATCCCATTCCCAGTCTTTTGGCAGGTCTCAAGGGAGATGTTACAGTCTTTATGTGCCGTGGGTCCTATATCCAGCTAGTGGGTCTCCAAGGATGAAGATAGAAACACAATTAGGAAAGCCAGCACCACCACGTGATAACACAGACCGACAGTGCCCTCCACCACACGAATTGGCAGCTTACCAAAAATAAGCCCCCGATACACAGTCGGCTGTGATCCAGCCGCGGCCTTTGGTTGAGAAATTGGACCAGGAGACATCAACAGCACACACCCTTCTCTTTTCCCCCGTTTCTCTCGATCAATGACACCGACCATGGAACCGTTGTGAGAAGAGGACACAGACCATAGAGTAGTACGTATATAAAATTTATTCCAAAAAGAATTAAAAACACTTACATCAAGCAGCGTTTGTTGAGCATAAAATTCGCCGGCCGGCAAACACACAATCACCCTTCCCTCAGTGGCTTGGTGACGTCATCACGTTGCTCCCAGACGCGTTTCGTCACTAGTTGGACGTTTTCAATGGGGGTCAAGGAGCGCGGTTTAATCAATTTAGTATTGATTTCTACTTATCCATTTTCTTTTCTACAACGTGCTGCTCCTTACCAACTTTCACCTGTTTAATTACTCCCGTTGCACTAATTATCCTTCCACTTTGCGCTGGTTCTGTTTTTTTTTTTGTTTTTTTTTACCCCTCGTTCACAGTAGCACCCGATTTAACCCTTTGAATACCGCATGCACAGAACTGCGTTAGTTGCGCTTGGTGGCAGAACCGCCCACCGAACCGACATGCTTTTTAACCGCTTGACCTCTGAAAGATTTTCCACCTTCATGACCGGGTCTTTTTTTTTTTTTGCGATGCGGCACTGCGTTACTTTAACTGACAATTGCGCGGTCGTGCGATGTTGTACCCAAATAAAATTGACGTCCTTTTTTTCCCCACAAATAGAGATTTCTTTTGGTGGTATTTGATCACCTCTTTTTTTTTTTTTTGTGCTATAAGGGCCAGTTCACATCACATGCAGTCCAGTGCGTTTTTTTTTTTCTGCATCAAAAACGCATGGAAAGTTGGTTATATGGTTTTCAATGGAATAGTTCACACCAGTGCTTGCAGTTCCAGTGCGTTCCAGTAAAAAAAAGTAGACCATGGCTGTATTTTTCCTGCACTGGAACGATGTAAAACGCATCACAAACGCACTGGAATGCACTGTAATACATATGTCCTTATTTAAGGTTAAGAAAAAAAAGGGGGGGGGGATGCACTGGACTGGATCAACACCGCACCAAAAACGTGCATGCAGAAAAGCATCTGGAATGCATCCGGACTGCGTTTCTATGGTCTGAACTGGCCCTTAACAAAAAAGAATGACAATTAAAATATATATATATATATATATATATATATATATATATATATATTATTTTTTTTCCTATAAAACATAGATATGTAAAAAAAAACTGTTTATTATATAATTTCTTCATAAATTTCAACCAATGTGTATTCTTCTACATAAATTTTCTAAAAAAGATTACGTAAACGTTATAGCGTCTACAAACTATGGGATGTATTTATGGAATTTTTCAAATTAATTTTATATCAGTAATGGCGGCGATCAGCGACTCCTAGTGGGACTGCGATATTGCGGTGGACAATTGGACACTTACTGACACTTTGCAGGAACCAGTGACACTAATACAGTAATCGGTGATAAAAAGGGGAAGGGGTTAAACATCAGGGGTGATCAAAGGGTTAAATGTGTGCCTAGCCAGTGTTTGTGTTTTCTATATGTGCTGCTTTTACTAGGGGAAGACATGGATTACCTGCTTTTCTGAGACACAGGATCCATGCCTTCCCCCCCTGTCAGCACCGGGATCTGCCATGTTTACATAGGCAGATCCCCGTTCTGTGTTGTTCTCTTAACCCCCTCTTACAGTGGGGAAAATAATTATTTGATCCCCTGCAGATTTTGTAAGTTAGACCCTTCATTTCTTTGTAAGTGGGCAATCATTTTTATCATAGGTGTATTTTATATGATAGAGACAGAATATCAACCAAAAATCCAGATAAAAATACATGATACAAATGTTATCAATTAAGTTACAGTTCAGTGAGTAAAATAAATGTAGCGGGTATACACTTTTCTCTCTATTTAAAACTGACAGAGACACCAGCAGTGTGCAGTTCCTTGCGGCCCAGCAGGTGGCGCTGTCGCCCTGGGCTGGGGTTGAACCATTGCTGTGTGTTGCGCCTCCTTTTTGTCCTCCCTTGGCAGCGGTATGGTGGGGCGGGGAACCAGCCGTGCTTGCTGGGAGAGGGTATAAAGGGGCCGGCCATCTTTGTCACGGGGTCGAGTCCCAGGCACCTTCAGCCTGAGGGCGGTGGTTCGTGTCGGTCCTCTGGGTGGCCTAGGCCTAGAGGACGTCCGGAGGTCGTGTTCCATCCCAGGCACCTTTAGCCTGGGGTGAGGTACTCGGATGGAGGTCTGGAGCTCAGTGCCCAACACTGAGTTCCGCGAGGGAAGGAGGTCCTAGGGGACCCCGGGAGTGGGTACCCGAATCCGGAAGGCGTAATGGACCGGGGGGAGCTCCTCACCCGAAGACCGGGTGCAGCAGATTGCCAGTGACAGGTGAGCCTCCCATCGGAGACCGCCTGGAAGGAAATCCCCCCCCGCTCATTGTGTCTGGGCCTACTCGCATCCACACCTCCTTGTTCGTTCTGTTCTTTAAGGGAGTCTAACTGATTGTGCTGTTCACTCGAGAAGAATAAAGGAGTGTTGGACTTTAATGGTGTGGGGCTCTTTTCTGGTGGACATTGTTCAAGGTAACTCCAGGTGCACAACACTGACCCGAAGGTAGAGAAAGAACTTTGCTTACACCGCACAGACATCTGTGGTGAAGGCCAGGCGTGGTGACCCCGCTCTCTCCCCTCTAAGGTACCCCTAGACAAGAGAAAGACGAGCTGATGCAAAGAGGGGAGTGAGGGGGCCGCTACATAAATATTTGATCCCCAAGCAAAACATGACTTGTTGGGAAGCACAGAGGTCAGACGTTTCTTGTAGGTGGTGATCAGGTTCTCACACATCTCAGGAGGGATTTTGCTTCACTCTTATTTACAGATCTTCTCTAAATCCTTAAGGTTTCTTGGATGTCTCTTGGCAACTCAAAGTTTCAGCTCCCTCCATAAATCTTCTAAAGGATTAAGGTCTGGAGACTGGCTAGGCCACTCCATGACCTTAATGTGCTTCTTCTTGAGCCACGCCTTTGTTGCCTTGGCGGTATGTTTTGGGTCATTGTCATGCTGGAAGACCCATCGATCGATCTTCAGTGTTCTGGCTGAGGGAAGAAGGTTCTCATCCAAGATTTTACAATTCATGGCCCCGTCCATTGGCCCCTCAATGCCGAAAAGATGGCCTGTACCTTTATCAGAGAAAAGCCCCAAAGCATCATGTTTCCAACTCTGTGCTTGACTGTAGGGATAGTGTTCTTAGGGTCATAGTCAGCAATTTTCTTCCTATAAAACATGGCGAGTCAAGTTAATACCAAAGAGCTCAATTTTGGTCTGATCTGACCTCAGCACTTTCTCCCAATCCTTCTCTGAATCATTTAGATGTTCATTGGCAAACTCTAGACGGGCTGTACATGTGCCTTCTTGAGGTGGGGGACCTTGCGGGCGATGGAGGATTTCAGTCCATGGCAGCATATTGTGTTACCAATGGTTTGTTTGTTTGGTGACTATGGTCCCAACTGCCTTGAGATCATTCACAAGCTCCTCCCGTATAGTTCTGGGCTGATCCCTCACTTTTCTAATGACCATCCTCACCCCATGAAGCTCCAGACCGAGGACGATTGATGGTTATTTTGTATTTCTTCTATTTGTGAATAATCGCTCCAACACTTGTCTCCTTCTCACCAAGCTTTTTGCTGATAGTTTTGTAGCCCATTCCAGCCTCATGCAGGTCTACAGTCTTGTCCCCGATGTCCTTTGACAGCTCTTTGGTCTTGGCCATGATGGTGGGTTAGAATGGAAGAAAAGGATTCTGTCTTTTATACCAGTGTTTCTCAACTCCAGTCCTCAAGGCGCACCAACAGGTCATGTTTTCAGGCTTTCCATTATTTTGCACAGGTGATTTGATCAGTTTCACTGCCTTAGTAATTACCACAGCAGTTTCATCTGAGGGAAATAATGAAAACATGACCTGTTGGGGGGGGGGGGGGGCACCTTGAGGACTGCAGTTGAGAAACACTGTTTTATACACATGACGAGTAGGGTGACCACATTTCCAAACTGCCATTCGGGGACACACCCCCTCTCTCACCTTCCCCAAAAAAAGATGAGGGGGGGCGGGGGGGTAATGTAGTCTCGAGGTTGATGGGGAATTTGGTGGCAGGTTATTTGTCAGGTGAATGTGCCATTTGCCACCAGATGCAGTGCCGCTTGTCACCCATAGCCTGCCACCAGATGCAGTGCTGCCGTCACTCCCTCTGCATGAGCCACGTGTGTAGAAGGAAAGGAGAGTGAAGATCACACCAGTCCCTGCCGCTTGCCGCTGGGTCCCGGAGGAGGTGCCGAGGTGGGTGGGGACAGCAGTGCTGCACTAGGCACAGGCCTCGCTCCCGGTCTCATTGTCTGAGAGTAAATTGTCACTGGTTGCAAGATGCCAGGCAGCGCTGGCCCTAGCAACCAGTTCCGGAAATGTAGTTCTATTTAATTTCGGGACAATGAAGGTACCCGGGACCCAGGACAGACATGTCAATTGCGGGACAGTCCCAGGCAATCTGGGACACGTGGGCACCCTAATGATGAGTTGTCATTAGGAGCACCTTCTTATATTGACAGGACTGATTTGTGTACCACATGAGCACCTACTGTAGCCAGTCTGCAGGAGCCAGAATTATTGTTGGTTGGTAGGGGATCAAATACTTATTTTACTCTCTGAACTGCAACTCCATTTATACAATTTTTATGATGTGTTTTATCTGGATTTTTGGTTCTGTCTCTATCATTTAAAATACACCTATGATAAAAATTATAGAGCCTTCATTTCTTTGTAAGCGGGCAAATTTACGGAATCTGCAGGGGATCAAATAATTATGGTAATCTGCGTTGGTAAACATTGGTAAAGGTCCCGCGCCTCCACCTTCTTTACTGACAGTGACAAACCATCAAGGAGCTGGCTGATGATGCTCCACCGCGCATGTTCAGCGTATTCCACATACCGTATATACTCGAGTATAAGCCGAGTTTTTCAGCACATTTTTTTGTGCTGAAAATGCCCCCCTCGGCTTATACTCAAGTCACCTTTTAGTGCCTGATCTCCCGAATTTTGGGTGACCCGGTACCGGCCGGTTCCCTGGACCCCAAGCTTTGCACACTTGTAGAGGAAGAGTGGGGCTACATGTGTGCCAAGTTTGTTGTCCGAGGAATCTACGGCCGGGGAGCACCGATTTTTCAAATCCAGGCACTCCTTCTATAGACTCCCATGTTAAACGGTAATTTCTTTGGTGACTTTGGGGACATGGTACCGGCCGGTCGTAGGTTCTCTGTGTCCGAAACTTGGCACACATGTAGCCCCATTTCTCCTCTACAAGTGTGCAAAGTTTGTTGTCTGGGGTACCAACGGCCGGGGAGCACTGATTTTTCAAACCTGGGCACCCCTTCCATAGACTCCCATGTTAAACATCAGTCTAGACATGGGCACCGTGAGGCATGCAGATGGACACCCTAGGCTTATACTCGAGTCAATACGTTTTCCCAGTTTTTTGTGGTAAAATTAGGTGCCTTGGCTTATATTCGGGTCGGCTTATACTCGAGTATATACGGTAGTTCCGAATCCTCCTGGGATTTGTGACATGGGTATCCCAGGAGGCTTCATGCAGGGGGGATGTTATTCTCACCTAGGTGAGACAGGCAGAAGCATGGAGCGTGCTCTGATAGAAAGCATATTTCCCCACAAAAAAAAAAAAAAAAATATTGCAATTTTCTGAAAGAGAAGGGAGGAGTAAAGTTGATTAAAAATGAAAATGAAGCCGGGAAGGAGTCAAATTAATAAAACATTGAGATGGAATGGGGAGAAGTTATATTAATTCAAAATGAAAAAACGGGGAGGAGGAGTAAAATTAATTTAAAAAAAATATACTTTTAAAAAAATGAAGCAGGGGAGGAGGAGTCAAATTAATAAAAAATGAAAATGAAACGGGGAAGGAGGAGTAAAATGTATTAAAATTGAAAAGGGGGAAGAGAAGTAAAATGAAACAAACATAAAAAAGAAACGCGGGGGAGAGAATTCAAATTACTAAAAATTTAAAATGAAATGGAGAGGAGTAAAATTAATAAAAAATAAAAATGTAGCAGGAAAGGGAGGGGGAGGGGTCAAATAATTGAAAATGAAATGGGAAGGAGGAGTAAAATTCACAACAAAAATTTAATAAAACGGGAATGAGTAAAATTTATGAAAAAATTAAAAGGAAATGGGGAGGAGGAGTCAAATTAATAAAACATTGAGATGGAATGGGGAGAAGTTATATTAATTCAAAATGAAAAAACGGGGAGGAGGAGTAAAATTAATGTAGCGGGGTCCTCAATTTAGTGGGATACACCTGGGGGTAGTGTGACCCAGGTGTGTAATTATGTTAGGGTTCAGACCCCTTTTTGTTATTTGTGGAGGATTGGGTGGTGCGATATTCTCCTTGACCAGTGGGTGTCAGTGTACCTACTGGCTCGAGGTAGAATCACTACCACAGTGCTACCCTTCTTTGTCCCTTCCTGGAGATGGTACGGCTGGGGCGGGGAACCCGCCGTGGTGTCGATGGGAGGAGATAAAAGGGGGAGACGCCCTCGCCACGAGGTCTGTCGTCTTCGGGGATCATCTCTTCCCGCACCCAGGCACCCTAGGCCTGGGTGCGGGCGGTTCAAGGTTCCGGCCTAGGCGCCTAAGGCCTGGCCGGAATGAAGATGGAGTCCATCCCAGGCACCTTCAGCCTGGGGTGAGGTACTATTGAGGAGGCCTGGGACCCGGTGACTCCGACTGGGTCCCGCAAGGGTGAAGTTGCTCCAGGGCGCCCCTTGCGAGGGGACCCGCATCTGAGGTGAGGAGGCTGGGGAGGTCACCCGTCCGAAGACCCGGTGCAGTGTCAACCCGGTGACGGATGGGCCTTCGGTAACTCCCTTGGAGGACATCTTCCCCTGATAGGGGCTACAGCGCAGCGGAGGAGCTTTCATCAAGACTCCTGCAACCCCTGGTCATAGCACAGGGAGTGTAGGGACTAGGAACCTGTACAGTGCCTCGACCTGCTCTCCCATCGTATCATGCCGTTGCATTTGACTGTATGTGGAGATACCCAATAAACCTGAGTTTGGACTTTGATGGGTGTATGGACTCTGTTGATGGGAACAAAGGGAGATTCTGGCACGGAAGGACTGACCCTCATAACCAGCACACATTTGGCCCGAGGAAAAGATTGATATTGGCCTTCACCTCACCCACATGCATGGGGAGGACATGGGCCGTAGCGCACCTCACTCTGTCGCTCGACATACCCCTAGCTAAAGAGGTCGGGGTGAGGAGGTCGCTACACGTGGGGGCTCGTGAGTCCGGGATGAAATGTGTGTTAACCCTGAGGTTTGGAACGGCTGTGTTTGAACTTTGCTGCCCGGAGGAGGTCCGAGCAGGTCGGCCATGTGATTGGCCAAAGTGCATCCCTGTGCTCGAAGTCGTGGAAATTTCCCTGAAAAACCGGGAGAGGCCCATGCAGAAAGAGCGGGAAGAGGGAGGAGTCCAGCCGTGTTACGAACTACATGTGGGGACTTTTGCTGCACTGCGCCACGAGGCACCCCATGACTGCGCAATTCGTGGGAGGAGACTGAAGGAAGCCCGCGAAAACGTGCAAGTCGTGGGAGGAGTCTGGCCACGTGTGGAGATACACGTGGAGACTCCGGCGCGAGGTCAGCGCGTGATGGAGCAGCAAGTGGTCGGAGCGAACTCAGGCTCCCCGTGGATGACGGTACCTTATCCTTTCAAGATGACTACATTTGCTGCATCCATTACAGACACGGGGATAAGGCTCAGGCCCCGAGGACAGTTGGCTTTGTATTCATGCAGAGACACAGAGGCCCTCGGTGTGATCTGTCCCGGATGCTCGGGACTGGTGGTCCAACTAAAGCCATTCGGGCGATGCGAAGCATGCAAGGAGTTTCTTTTTGAGGTTGAACCACACACGGAAAGGCCCCGGGCCCTACGCCTCAACTGCATCACAGGAACCGCCACTCCGGAGGGAGAGATCAAAGCCTTTGCGGAGTTTCCCGTGCGCGCTGACCAGGGCGAAGTGACTGCCCAACCAGAGACTGAGAGAGAAAAATCCGAGGACACTGCTTCGGTCACTACAGACTCCCTGCTCCCACCTCCGAAGAGGAAAGTCGGTCTGGTACAGGCATCCTATGGCCGTGGTCGAGCTTCACCCCGCCGCTTGCCTGGCCTGGATGACGCCGGTAGAAAAGAGAGTCCCGGACATCCCAGTTCTTCAGAAGGTCCAGGTGAGCCAGGGGCTGGGACTGTGGTGTTGGTTGGAGGTGTCGGGGGTCCCCAGTCGGTGGAGCCCGCAAGGGAGGGTAGCCTTCCGTCTACTAGAGACTACCTTCCCGCTGAGATGTATGACACCTCCGACTTAGAGTCATTGTCAGACTGTGGTGATGACGGAGAGATAGACGAACTGTTTCACCGGAAGGGCTGGGACAGACGCCCACTACCTGTGCTGAGTAAGCCACAGGACTCCCCCATGTCCATAGAAGACAGTACGCTCCGGGTGAAAGCCCCGGAGTTATTGAGGAAATCTAGTCCTTCAAATAACCTTCCACATTCAACCACATCCCCCGCTCTGATAGTGGGGATGCAGCGTGCTTCATTGCGGGCACCAAGAGCAAAGTCACCCGAGATGGTAAAGGTACCTCGGCACCCGGAGTCCATCGTACAGCCAGGAGAAGGTGAGCGAGATGTGATGCCACCTCTAGCCAGGTTGCAGAGACTTTTCTCCCAGAGAGTCGCCCGTGAATATGGGTGGGAGTACCCCTACTTGCCTCGGGACTTATTGTATGAAGTCGAGGTCTTGCGACCACGGTGGTATGACGAGTTTGTATGGGAAAAGCTTAAAGTACCCCATGCCAGGCGATACCTGTCATGTTCGCCGCCTGTGTCTAAAAAGTTTAAAGACTGCAGAGCTGATTGGAGACTGGGACGCCATATCCATGCTAATAAGGTGCTCGTCTGCAGGAAAGAAGGAGAAGACGTCGAATATTCGGTGGAAGTGTTTGACAAACACCTGAAGCCCTTGTTTTTGCCGGATCCAAGATTTTACTTGTAGGAGAAGTGAACTCCTATTTTGTTGCTGTTGAAACTTTCTGGAAGAGACATTCCCAGACGCCTAGAACTGTGCCCTACTTTTGTTTTGATTTGGGCTTTTCTTTCACTCACTGGAGATTTGGGAGCTGTTGTTTTTTTTTGTTCTCCCTTTTCTTCATGTGCCAAAGGCAGAGACATTTGGGGATAGAGTTAGAGTAGGAAAGCAGGAAGAATGAAGATCTCACCAGGTGTCATTACCGCAGCGCTGTCACCAGGTGGCAGTGTTGTGCAACGGTTGTTTGAAATGTTACACATGCATTACTTACTTATTGGAGTGAGCGGGTCTCTCGGCTGACGGACCCACTCATGCCAAGTTAACACAGAGTGTTAGGATGTGTTTTTTTTTGTTTTTTGTTTCCCTTCTGCAGGAGATTCGTCGGTCAAGGCTACTGAGTATGGGGTGGTTCTTAGACAGTGACGGGAGGGATTGTATATGTGTACATGACAGATGTTTTATACAAAAGTTTTAATGTTTTATAGTTCCCTTTTCTGTTGAACAGGTCTTGGCATGTACAGTATTCAAAGTTTGGGGACAGCCTCTGGGGTTCACTCCATGTCACCCCTCCTTGGGAGACGTGGGTGTGCACCTGACGCTGGGGACCAGCGTCAAATCACCAGGGGGAGTGTGTAGCGGGGTCCTCAATTTAGTGGGATACACCTGGGGGTAGTGTGACCCAGGTGTGTAATTATGTTAGGGTTCAGACCCCTTTTTGTTATTCGTGGAGGATTGGGTGGTGCGATATTCTCCTTGACCAGTGGGTGTCAGTGTACCTACTGGCTCGAGGTAGAATCACTACCACAGTGCTACCCTTCTTTGTCCCTTCCTGGAGATGGTACGGCTGGGGCGGGGAACCCGCCGTGGTGTCGATGGGAGGAGATAAAAGGGGGAGACGCCCTCGCCACGAGGTCTGTCGTCTTCGGGGATCATCTCTTCCCGCACCCAGGCACCCTAGGCCTGGGTGCGGGCGGTTCAAGGTTCCGGCCTAGGCGCCTAAGGCCTGGCCGGAATGAAGATGGAGTCCATCCCAGGCACCTTCAGCCTGGGGTGAGGTACTATTGAGGAGGCCTGGGACCCGGTGACTCCGACTGGGTCCCGCAAGGGTGAAGTTGCTCCAGGGCGCCCCTTGCGAGGGGACCCGCATCTGAGGTGAGGAGGCTGGGGAGGTCACCCGTCCGAAGACCCGGTGCAGTGTCAACCCGGTGACGGATGGGCCTTCGGTAACTCCCTTGGAGGACATCTTCCCCTGATAGGGGCTACAGCGCAGCGGAGGAGCTTTCATCAAGACTCCTGCAACCCCTGGTCATAGCACAGGGAGTGTAGGGACTAGGAACCTGTACAGTGCCTCGACCTGCTCTCCCATCGTATCATGCCGTTGCATTTGACTGTATGTGGAGATACGCAATAAACCTGAGTTTGGACTTTGATGGGTGTATGGACTCTGTTGATGGGAACAAAGGGAGATTCCGGCACGGAAGGACTGACTCTCATAACCAGCACACATTTGGCCCGAGGAAAAGATTGATATTGGCCTTCACCTCACCCACATGCATGGGGAGGACATGGGCCGTAGCGCACCTCACTCTGTCGCTCGACATACCCCTAGCTAAAGAGGTCGGGGTGAGGAGGTCGCTACATTAATAAAAAATATATATTTTTTAAAAAATGAAGCAGGGGAGGAGGAGTCAAATTAATTAAAAATGAAAATGAAACGGGGAAGGAGGAGTAAAATGTATTAAAATTGAAAAGGGGGAAGAGAAGTAAAATGAAACAAACATAAAAAAGAAACGCTGGGGAGAGAATTCAAATTACTAAAAATGTAAAATGAAATGGAGAGGAGTAAAATTAATAAAAAATAAAAATGTAGCAGGAAAGGGAGGGGGAGGGGTCAAATAATTGAAAATGAAATGGGAAGGAGGAGTAAAATTCACAACAAAAATTTAATAAAACGGGAATGAGTAAAATTAATGAAAAAATTAAAAGGAAATGGGGAGGAGGAGTCAAATCGATTAAAAATGAAACTGGGGAGGAGACGTAAAAAGATTTTTTTTAAAAAAAACTGAAACACGGGAAGAGAAGCCAATTTCATAAAAATGTAAAATGAAATGGGGAAGGAATGCCCGGTTCACACCACTGCATTGCGGTAAAATGTGGCACAGTGTGCTGAAAAAAACAATTACATGCAGTACTTTCTTTCAGCGCAGAGCAAAAAAACATAGAGGGGCGCATGGCAAGCATTTTTTACACAACGCGAACACACCAAAAACATGCGGTTAACACATCTTAGCGCATTAGGTGTGTTAACGAGCTCTCAGATTGCTTTGCACGTTTAAATGAGCCAGTTGGGTCAATTTTAATGTGATGCGATGTGAACACCCATGGGTGCTGCAATGCACGCGATTCTGGCAGGCATCTGTGGAGCTTCTAAAACGCTCATGAAACGCCTGCTTTTGAAGTTTAAGAGGGCTAATTTTAGGGTTATAGGGGGTTAGTGTTAGGCTTTCAGGGAGGGTTAGTGTTGGGGTTATAGGGGGGTTCGTGTTAGGGTTTAAGGAAGGGTTAGTGTCAGGGTTATAGGGGGGTTAGTGTTAGGGTTATAGGGGGGTTAGTGTTAGGGTTATAGGGGGTTAGTGTTAGGGTTAGGGTTATAGGGGGGTTAGTGTTAGGGTTATAGGGGGTTAG
Source organism: Rana muscosa (assembly GCA_029206835.1). Lineage (NCBI taxonomy): Eukaryota > Metazoa > Chordata > Amphibia > Anura > Ranidae > Rana > Rana muscosa. The sequence continues at coordinate 337,204,351 of CM055125.1, read as the reverse complement.
TGTTAGGGTTTCAGGGGGTTAGTGTTAGGGTTATAGGGGGGTTAGTGTTAGGGTTATAGGGGGTTAGTGTTAGGGTTAGGGTTATAGGGGGGTTAGTGTTAGGGTTATAGGGGGTTAGGGTTTCAGGGGGTTAGTGTTAGGGTTTCAGGGGGTTAGTGTTAGGGTTATAGGGGGGTTAGGGTTAGGGTTATAGGGGGTTAGTGTTAGGGTTATAGGGGGTTAGTGTTAGGGTTTCAGGGGGTTAGTGTTAGGGTTTCAGGGAGGGTTAGTGTAAGGGTTATAGGGGGGTTAGTGTTAGGGTTTCAGGGGGTTAGTGTTAGGGTTATAGGGGGGTTAGGGTTAGGGTTATAGGGGGTTAGTGTTAGGGTTATAGGGGGTTAGTGTTAGGGTTTCAGGGGGTTAGTGTTAGGGTTTCAGGGAGGGTTAGTGTAAGGGTTATAGGGGGGTTAGTGTTAGGGTTTCAGGGGGTTAGTGTTAGGGTTATAGGGGGTTAGTGTTAGGGTTTCAGGGGGTTAGTGTTAGGGTTATAGGGGGTTAGTGTTAGGGTTTCAGGGGGTTAGTGTTAGGGTTATAGGGGGGGTTAGTGTTAGGGTTATAGGGGGTTAGTGTTAGGGTTAGGGTTATAGGGGGTTAGTGTTAGGATTATAGGGGGTTAGTGTTAGGGTTTCAGGGGGTTAGTGTTAGGGTTTCAGGGAGGGTTAGTGTAAGGGTTATAGGGGGGTTAGTGTTAGGGTTTCAGGGGGTTAGTGTTAGGGTTATAGGGGGTTAGTGTTAGGGTTTCAGGGGGTTAGTGTTAGGGTTATAGGGGGTTAGTGTTAGGGTTTCAGGGGGTTAGTGTTAGGGTTATAGGGGGGGTTAGTGTTAGGGTTATAGGGGGTTAGTGTTAGGGTTAGGGTTATAGGGGGGTTAGTGTTAGGATTATAGGGGGTTAGTGTTAGGGTTTCAGGGGGTTAGTGTTAGGGTTTCAGGGAGGGTTAGTGTAAGGGTTATAGGGGGGTTAGTGTTATGCCCCATACACACGATCGTTTTTCTTGCCATTTTTTTTCTTGCCGTTTTTCACGTCGTTTTTTTTCATGTTTCCTCTCAAGCCTGTCTTGCGTACACACGATCATTTAAAAAAACGATCAAGCAAAGCGCAGTGACGTACAACACGTACGACGGCACTATAAAGGGGAAGTTCCGTTCGAATGGCGCCACCCTTCATGTTAGTAAAGTTTGTTGAGCGACGATTCGCTCTTTTCAGTCTCGTGCTTTTCAGTCCGTGACTGCGTGACGAATGTGCTATCTCCATTACGAACGCTAGTTTTACCAGAACGAGCGCTCCTGTCTCATACTTGATTCTGAGCATGCGCGTTTTTTCACGTCGTTAAAGCATACACACTATCGTTTTTCACGTCGTTAAAAAAAACGACATGGAAAACGACGTGAAAAAAGAGAGCATGTTCGAAATTTTTAATGGCCGTTTTTCACGTCGTTAAAAATGCTCTGGAGCCTACACACGATCATTTTTAATGGCCATTTTTTTAATGGCATTTTTAACGGCATGAAAAACGATCGTGTGTATGGGGCATTAGGGTTATAGGGGGTTAGTGTTAGGGTTTCAGGGGGTTAGTGTTAGGGTTATAGGGGGTTAGAGTTAGGGTTATAGGGGGTTAGTGTTAGGGTTTAAGGAAGGGTTAGTGTTAGCGTTAGGGTTTTAGGGAGGGTTAGTGTCAGGGTTATAGGGTGGTTAGTGTTAGGGTTATAGGGGGGTTAGTGTTAGGATTTCAGGGCGGGTAAAGCCCCGTACACACGATCGGATATCCTATGGATTTTCATCCGATGGATTTGTCCATCGGATATCCGATGAAACTGTTTTCCATCAGTCTTGCCTACACACCATCAGTCAAAAAACCGACCGTTCCAAACGCGGTGACGTAAAACACTCCGATGAGCCGAGAAAAATGAAGTTCAATGCTTCTGAGCATGCGTCGACTTGATTCTGAGCATGCGTGGGTTTTTTATCCGATGGACTTGCCCATAGACGATCGGAGTTTTCGATCGGTTTTTTTATCCATCGGAAAATTTTAAAACAAGTTCTATTTTTTAAAACCGATGGAAAAAAGACCGATGGGTACCATACACGATCGGTTGGTCTGATGAAAACAATCCATCAGACGGTTTTCATCAGTCAAACCGATCGTGTGTACGGGGCTTTAGTGTAAGGGTTATAGGGGGTTAGTGTTAGGGTTATAGGGGGGTTAGGGTTAGGGTTATAGGGGGGTTAGAGTTTGGGTTATAGGGGGGTTAGTGTTAGGGTTTCAGGGAGGGTTAGTGTTAGGGTTACAGGAAGGGTCAGGGTTAGGGTTACACTGAGGGTTAATGTTAGAGTTACAGTGAAGAGTAGTGTTGAAGGTAAATCTAAAGAAAATAACCCTAAGTATGTAGTGCAAGGGCCTGTCTGATTGCATACAATTTGAAAGTTTGTAGGTTTGACCTCATATTATGTGGTTCTTGTAAATCTAAAGGAAAGTTGTACAAGATAATTGTAAAATGTGTAGCCAGCTTTAGGGTTTTAGGGAGGTTTAGTGTTAGGGTTTCAGGGAGGGTTAGTGTTAGGGTTATAGTGAGGATTTGTTTAACCACTTGCCGAACGCTGCACGCCAATATACGTTGGCAGAATGGCAGCCGTAGACAAATGGGCGTACCTGTACATCCCCTTTAGGAATGCATGCGATCTGGTCACAGAGAGGCAGAACGGGGGGATGCCTGTGTAAACTAGGCATCTCCCTGTTCTGCCTAGTTCCCTCTCATCGGAAGCAGCGATCAGTGTCGTGTCACAGTAATCCCCGCCCCTACACAGTTAGAATCACTCCCTAGGACACACTTAACCCCTTCCTAGCTCCCTAGTGGTTAACCCCTTCACTGACAGTCACATTTATACAGTAATCCGTGCATATTTATAGCACTGATCACTGTATAAATGTGAATGGTCCCAAAAGAGCATCAAAAGTGTCCGATGTGTCCGCCATAATGACGCCATACAAATCGCATTACTAGTTAAAAAAAAATTATTAATAAAAATGCCATAAAACTATCCCCTATTTTGTAGACGCTATAACTTTTGCGCAAACCAATCAAACCCTTATTGCGATTTTTATTTTTACCAAAAATATGTAGAAGAATACGTATCGGCCTAAACTGTGGAAAAAAATTGTTTTTCTTATATATTTTTGGGGGATGTTTATTATAGCAAAAAGTTAAAAATATTGCTTTTTTTTTTTTTAATTGTCGCTCTATTTTTGTTTATAGCACAAAAAATAAAAACCGCAGAGGTAATCAAGTACCACCAAAAGAAATCTCTATTTGTGAGAAAAAAAAGGACGTAAATTTTGTTTGGGAGCCACGTCGCACGACCGCGCAATTGTCAGTTAAAGCAACGCAGTGCCGAATCGCAAAAAGTGCTCTGGTCAGGAAGGGGGTAAATTCTTCCGGGGCTGAAGTGGTTAAATGTTACGGGGGGGGTTAGTGTTAAAGTTACCGGGAGTTTAGTGTTAAGCCTCGTACACACGGCCGGTTTTCTCGGCAAGAAAACTGCTGGGAGAGCTTTTTGCTGAGAAAACTGGTCGTGTGTATGGTTTCTCGTCGAGAAAACTGCCGGGAATCTCAACGAGAAAAATAGAGAACCTGCTCTCTATTTTCTCGTCGGGATTCTCGTCGGCCTGTTTCCCGACGAGAAAACTGTGCGTGTGTATGTATGCCGCTACAAGCTTACCGGTCCTCGGGTAAGCCCGAGCATGCTCGATGAGACTTTGACGCATGCGCAGTAGCTTACAAGGGTAGTGTAGAGTGAAGCAAGATGGCGGCGACAGCATTGAATGTGACAAGCGCAGGCTCGTCGTAGTCAATGACATCACCGCGTTCTTGCCATTCAAAAGAACTGCAGTTCTTTTGAATGGCTGTCTGTATGCACAGCTTGGCAAGAAAAGCTTGCCAGGAATCTCGTCAGGAAAAACAACGTTTTTTTCCTGACGGGATTCTCGGCCGTGTCTACAGGGCTTAAGGGTTACAGGGAGGGCTAGTATTAGCGTTACAGGGAGGGTTAATGTTGGGGTTACAGTGAGGATTAGTGTTAGGGATACATTGAGCATTAGTAGTCAGGTTATACAGGGGGGGGTACTAGGTATACTAACTAAAGAGGCCTAAAGCCGTGTACACACGATAGGTTTTACTGATGAAAACAGTCCGATGGACTGTTTTCATCGGACAAACTGATCGTGTATGGGCCCCATCGGTCTTTTTTCCATCGGTGTTTAAAAATAGAACGTTTTAAATTTATCCGATGGTTAAAAAAACGATAGCAAATTACTATCGTCTGTGGGGAACTCCATCGGATAAAAAATCCACGCATGCTCAGAATCAAGTCGACGCATGCTCAGAAGCATTGAACTTCATTTTTCTCGGCTCATCGGAGTGTTTTACGTCACCGCGTTTGAAACGGTCGGTTTTTTGACTGATGGAAGACAGTTTCATCGGATTTCCGATGGAAAAAAACATCGGATTAGAATCCATAGGATATCCGATCGTGTGTACAGGGCTTTACAGAAGATGTTGCTGGTTTGGAGGCTCCATTTGTCTGATTGAAACGCGCTGTCTCTCACGGGAACCATCTCCTCGCTAGCTGCATTGTTGGGCAACCACGGAGGGAGGAGGGGTGCCCACTCTGACCTCACAGCTAGCTCAGATAGCACATAGGAAGATGGGACAACACACTACATGTAGGAAGAGAACACATTAATAAAAATGGAAGTGAACCTTCTAGATCTCCCCAGGCCTTAGTTCTGAAGAGGTTCAAGCAAGGATAGAATAACTTCATAGATATAGTAGAAACAAACAAAAAAAAAAAAACATTTGAGCATTTTTCTCCTTTTGGTAGTGAAATGTTTCAAATTGACTGCAGACTTCACATCTCACTCATAGTCTGAACCTGGAAGGTCCACTCTTTCCATTGTTCCCATCTGCAGATTACTCACAGATGTACGAAGAGCTACAGCAACCCAACTATCCAGATGCGCGGCGTAATTGCCGACTGCCTTCTCCCAACAAGCTTTCGTCCAGTTTTAATGGGAACTGTTTCAGTACCTCTGTGCCTAGATTGCTGTTCTTTCTCCGTACGTTGTGGAAAACGAAGATCATCACTCTCTACAATCCCAACGTTCGAGTGATAAAAGGCAGAATTAGCCTGATCAAACCTAATCTGTCTCTCGGCAGAGGTCTGCTTTCTATCCCCGGCACTTCAATTAAAAAAAATATAACAAAAACGTTCAAACACAATAGGCAGATGAGGTGACTGCGTCCTGTCCTTATTTTAACTTGCCCTAGCTAGGTTTTCTGGGGATATGAAACATTCAAAGAAGGGAAGAGTCTACAGAGAATTTAGGAGACATTTTTAGGAGGATGTGGACAAATTTCAGTGGTATGTGACAGATGATTTGTTTACATGTAAGGCTATGCATTCCACCACAACCATAAAAGGAAAGACTTGATTGAGACGGATCTTAGTCCGGGAGTCCTCCTTCTACACAATCATGTATAATATTCGCATTGCACACGTTCCTGGAAAAGGCAAAAAAATAAACAAGTGCTGTGGCAACTACCAGCTGGAAATCGATTTAACCTCATAGACCAAAGTACTATGTAAATGCCGCCAGCACACCACGGATCTTTGAGACATTTTCTGAAAATGTGTTTAGATCATCAGATCACATAAGTAAGCTGCAACGTTTCTGGGCCGTGCAGGACCCCTTTGTCAGGCATGTGCTTCTACCTGAAAATCCTATTCTTCTACTAAGCAGAATGGAGACCTCTCGTCTTATGTGGCTAAATATTGACTCACCCTAGCTAGGTTTTTTGAGGTATGAAACATTCGAAGAGGAGAAGAGTCTACAGAAAATTTAAGAGACATTTTTTAGGGGATGTAAACAAATTTCAGTGGTATGTGACAGATGATGTGTTTACATATAATGCATTCCACCGCAACCATAAAAGGAAAGACTTGATTAAAGTGGTTGTAAACCCACTTTTTAAACAAAGACCTACAGGTAAGCCTAGATTAAGGCTTACCTGTAGGTGCATGAAATATCTCCTTAACCTACACGGTTAAGGAGATATTTGTATGTAAATGCGGCGACGCTGACGTCAACCCATTCACAAATTCGGCTAGGTCACAACATTCAACGACGTAGCCGAATTCGACAGCTCACGCGCGCATGCGCGGAGTCACGTCTTCGCCGCTCCGGCCAATCACAGCGCCGGAGCGGCGCTGTGATTGGCTGCAGCGGCGATGCCAGGAAGTAACATTCCGGCTATCGCCGCAGCGATGGATGCGGCTAGAGGGGGTAACACGGACGACTTTGGGGGCCCCGATCGAAGGTAAGTGGTACATAATGAGCTAGTATGCTAGTCATACTAGCTCATTATAGCTTTGTCTTGCAGGTTAGTAAACAAAACAAAAAAAGTTAAAAGGGTTTACAACCACTTTAAGGCCCAGGACAAGGGGTGGGCAAGAGGGATGGCTGCCCTGGGCACCATGGTATCATGTGAGGTGGGGGAGGGGGGCACCACAAGGAGATTGGGGAGGGGTATTTGTGTTGAGAAGGGGAATTTGGGGGGGGGGGGCAGCAGGAGATAAGAAGTACCAGGAGGGCAGATTTGGGGAGGTGTACTAGAAGTGGTGATTTGGGGGGATTTGTATTGGGAGGGGGGATGGGAGAAGAGTATTTTTTTTAGGAGCGGGGATTTGGGGGGGGATTGTGCTATATATAAGTAATATTACTCCTTTACCATATATTTTTTTTTTTGGGGGGGGTGTCTTTTCTAGTAGGGAGATTTGGAGTAGGAAGGGGGTTGTGTTTGAAGGATAGAGGATTTGTGCTAGGAGGGGGATTTTTTGGGGGGAGGGAGATTTGTGCTGGGGGTATATGGGGAGAGAGGATATACATTGGGGGGGAGGTTGTGGGCACAGATTTGAACTGGGAGAAGGGGGAATTTATGCTTAAGAGGTGAGCATGCAGATAACAGAACACTTTTTTGTGGGGGAGTGGGGGGTTTTCATTGACATATAATGCTCATAAATCTTGGCGGGGTGCAATTTGGCATGTTCGCCCTAGGCTCTAGATGATCTTGTCCCGACACTGGACTTGATTGAGAAAGATCCTATTCCAGGAGTCCTACTTCTACATGACCATGTTTAATATTCTCATTGCACACGTTCCTGGAAGAGGCCAAATGATAAACGGGTGCTGTGGCAACTACCAGCTGGAAACTGATTAAACAGCTGTGACAGACCTAGCCAGGACAGAGGCTTTTGGAGAAGACTGAATGATACTCTCTTTCCTTCTTATTATGGGCCCTGGATTTTAAGGGAACAATACTCTTTGCGAGGTGTATGCCTGGGGCTTTTGAAGTAATGTTACTTTGGATTCAAGTCCATGTCCCCCCAAAACACACAGACTCTGGGAACCCTGTATATGCCAAATTATAGTGGTGGCTTCATAATGTTGGGGCTCATAGAACATGCTAATGCCATCAACTCCAGCCACCTGTCTGTCTGTTGTCTGCTGTAATATGTTTATGGTAAATAAGGCTAGTGTGGGCCCTAAGTCTTTAACCCATTGTTGTTTGTGTTAATTAACTCTGCTATTGTGAGAAGGTTTTCTGTGTTTCTATTTATGATCATGTTTGTTGTCTCTCCTGAGCTAAAAGACGGCAGTCTGTCTTAAAGGTTATGCCTCTGAGTCACCTAGGCTGTCTAAACGATTGGTAATTAGCTCATGTTAATTAGGTTTCTGATTACAGTTTGTATTGTCATTCTTGTGTATATATTTGTGTGAGATCTCAAATAAAAGGCTATTCCTGATGTATTAAAAGACTGGTCTATGCTGTTGTGATGAACCCAGGACTATGTCCGCCGTCAATGCTTCCTTCGTCCAGAACCAACACTATCACCAGACAACACCAAAGTATATATATCTCCAGCACACCACTAATCTTTTGAGACATTTTCTGGGGGTGTGGACAAATTTCGGTGGTATGCGACAGATGATGTGTTTACATGTAATGCTATGCATTCACCGCAAGCATATGTAGCGATACCCCCAGCTAAGAGAACCGCTGATATGATTTTTGGGCCAGTAACACACACCGTTGTCAACCCCCATCAATTGGTTCTACCCTCCCCTGGCACAGTTAGTAGGGGATGATAGGATTGTGAGGCCTGTAACCTTAGGCAACACAATCCAACAACAAAAACACACACAGTGATATAGCGAACACTGACGGTGTTATTACTGTGCAGAAGAAACAGACAACTAGTCTGCTTATTCCAGGTACTTTTACTGAAGGAAATGATTAAACAGATTAATACAGTATACTTTAGCATATGCAGAGCCCAGCAATAAAAGGTGTTTAACAATAGTCATCTTTGTACAGGATTGTATATCTGCCTAATAGGCCCCCCTTTGCAACTCTCCTCCCTCATGGGCAAGATGGCGCCCAGCAATGTCTACACTGATAGTCAGGCCTGACTGTAACTATGTGTAAGTTCCGCAGAGAAGAATCTTCGCTAGCAAATGGTGGTGCACTTTTGTAGACAAATTGTAATCCACGGTAATAAAGGTTGACAAACTTGGTGAATAAAGATAAAGTCACTAACGTTATTCAATGCACTGTCCCTCGGGTGTGCATATGCAAACTCTAGTGGGTGAGCCCCGAACAACAAACACTAGGCCTAGAGATCCTGCACTAATCTCTGAGCAGGTGCTCTCTCACCCAACCGGACCAGTCCACGTCTGTATCTTCCGTTGCTGTGTCTCGGTACACAGGTTCCACGACACCCGGGTCTTCAGTCCTCCTGGCAGCAGCAGACGGATGGCAGGATGAGATGTCCCTCAGGCTCCTTGGTGGAAACGGAAGGCTCTTTGGAAATACAGGGCCCAGGCTTCAGGCCCTGTACGGAACAACAGACTCAGCAGAGAGTACCACTTGCTGGGCGGGCGATGTCCAAAGAGACCGTACTCCGGTCCGCCCCCTTGTTAAATACCCCACCCCAGCAGTTCTTGCGTGGGGGAATGCATCCTGGGTATGGTACTCTTTGGGTTTCTCCAACAACACCCCGTTACACATAAAAGGAAAAACGTGATTGAGAAGTATCCTAGTCCAGAAGTCCTCCTTCTACATGATCATGTACAATATATTCATTGCACAGGTTCCTGGAAATGGTAAAAAAAAAATGGGTGCTGTGACAACTACCAGCTGAAAACCAGTAACATTAAAGACCAAAGCACATATGTCCAGTACACCATGGATCTTTTTGAGACATTTTCAGAAAAATGTATTTAGATCATCCACAGCACATAAGTAAGGTGCAATGTTTCGTGGCTATGCAGGTCCCCTTCATCAGGCATGTGCTTCAACATATTCTTCTACTAAGATCTATTTCTTCTACTAGGTTTTCTGGGGATAGGAGACATTTGAGGAGGGGAAGAGTCTATGCAGAATTTAGGAGACATTTTTAAGAGGATGTGGAAAAATGGCACTGTTATGTGACAGATGATGTGTTTACAGGTAATGCTATGCATTCCACCGCAAACATAAAAGGAAAGCCTTAATTGAGAAGGATTCTAGTCCAGAAGTCCTACTTCTACATGAAGATCATATTCTTTTCCTAAGCAGAATGGAGACATCTTGTCGTATGTGGCTAAATGTAAAAGATCTGGATGCACCTATGGTGGATCAACCCTTGTAATAGTTACAAATTGGCTTAGATTGGAATCACTGTGGTTTATTGGCTTGCACTGTGGGTTTGTAAAGTTGAGGTCTTGGGTTTGGTTTCCAGCAAGGGATGCCCTATGTTCACTTAGTATGCTTGCTCTGAGTTCAAGTAGGTTTTCTTCACAACCCAAAAAAAGGGGTAAACTTTCTTTATTTTAACTTACCCTAGTTAGGTTTTCTGGGGAGTGGAGAATAGTCTACGTAGAATTTAAGAGACATTTTTATAAGGATGTGGACACATTTTCGATGGTTTGTGATGGATGATGTGTTTAAATGCAATTCTATGCATTCCACCACTACCATAAAAGGAAAGCCTTGATTGAGAAGGATCCTAGCCTGAGAGCCCTTCTTCCACACGAAGATCACATTCTTCTACTTAGCAGAATGGAGACCTCTTGTCTTACTGTAGGTGGCTAAATATAGAAGATCTAGATGCTTCCTATGTTTGATCAACCCTTAAAATATTTACAAATTAGCATAGCTTGGAAGCATGGTGGTTTATTGGCTTACACTGTGGTTTTGTAAAGTTGAGGTCTTGGGTTTGGTTTCCCGCAAGGGACACTGTCTGTACAGTTAGTGTGCTTTCTCTGTGTTCAAGTGGGTTTCCTCCCAGTACCCAAAAAGATAATGGTAAACTTTCTTTATTTTAACTTACACTAGCTAGGTTTCCTGGGGATGGGAACAATTTGAAGAGGAGAAGAGTCTATGGAGAATTTAGGAGACATTTTTAGGAGGATGTGGACATATTTCGGTGGTATGTGACAGATGATGTGTTTACATGTAATGCTATCCATTCCACCGCAACCATAAAAGAAAAGCCTTGATTGAGAAGGATCCTAGTCCATGAGTCCTACTTCTACTTGAAGATCAGATTCTTTTCCTAAGCAGAATGGAGACATCTTAAGTGACTAAATATGAAAGATCTGGATGATTTCTATGGTAGATCACTCCTTGTTTATAGTTATAAATGAGCTCAGATGGGAAGCATGGTGGTTTATTGGCTTGTACTGTAAGTTTGTAAAGTTATGCCGCGTACACACGATCGGAAAATCCGACAAGAAACCCGTGGATTTTTTTTCCGATGGAATGTTGGCTCAAACTTGTGTTGCATACACACAGTCACACAAAATTCCGATCGCCAAGAACACGGTGACGTACAACACTACAACGAGCCGAGAAAAATTAAGTTCAATGATTCCGAGCTTGCGTCAAATTGATTCAGAGAATGCGTGGTTTTTGGTACGTCGGAATTGCATACAGACGATCAAAATTTCCGACAAGAACTTTTCTTGTCGGAAAAATGTAAGAACCTGCTCTCAAATTTTTGTTGGCGGAAATTCCGGCAGAAAAAGTCAGGAGCGCACACACGGTCGGAATTTCCGACCAAAAGCTCACATCAAACTTTTCTTGTCGGAATTTCCGATCGTGTGTACGTGGCATTAGGGTATTGGGTTTAGTTTCTAGCAATGAACACCATCTGAACATTTAGTATGCTTTCACTGTGCTCAAGTGGGTTTCCTCCACAACCCAAAAAGATAATTGTAAACTTTCTTTATTTTTATTTACCCTAGTTAGGTTTTCTGAGGATATGAACATATGAAGTGCAGAAGAGTCTATGGAATATTTAGGAGACATTTTAAAGAGAATGTAGACACATTTTGGTGGTATGTGACAGATGATGTGTTTAAATGTAATGCTTTGCATTCCACTGCAACCATAAAAGGAAAGACTTGATTGAGAAGGAACATAGTCCAGCAGTCCTACTTCTACATGACATGTATAATATTCTCATTGCACACGTTCCAGGAAATTGCCAAAATAAATGGGTGCTGTGGAAACCAGTAATATTAAAGACCAAAGTATATATCGCCAGCACACCATGAATCGTTGAGACATTGGGGTGGATTTACTAAAGGCTAATAGACTGTGCACTTCGCAACGTGCAGCTGCTCCAGAGCTTAGTAAATGAGCAGAAACTCTGCTGACTTTCATCATCTAATAATGTGCAAGCAAAAATTTTTTTTTTTTTTTTAATTTTCCTTGCATCTGATTGGGTATTCTTTGCAAAGTGAAGCCTTACCACATTTACTGAGCTCTGGAGCAACTGCACTTGCAGAGTGCAACAACACTTTACTAAAGGCAAATAGACTGTGCACTTTGCAATTTATTGTCTCAAAGTTTTAGAGCAGGAGTCTCCAAAACTTTCAGTAGGAGGGCCACGTCACAAATTTTTACACATTTATAAATGAATGATTTTTTTCAGCCAGCAAATATAACAGATGTGTGGGGACTGGGAAGGCACATTCCATGTTTCCATCAGAGTCTTCCTGCACATCTGTGTCCCCATCAGAGTGTCCCGCACACCTGTGTTCCCATCAGAGTCTCCTTGCACATTTGTGTCCTCATAAGGGCCTTCCACACATATGTGTCCCCATCTCTGTCCCAACTAGAGCCTTTCCTCACACCATAGATACAGTAAAGTGAGTAAGTGTTGTCACCCAAGGACAAGAAGTATGTTACTGGCAAGATCACCAGGTGAAAATTAAGAGAAAAAAAAGAAAGAAAAGAAGTCGTCACTCTGACAATCGTGTGTAAATTTTTGTTTGAGCTACTGGGGTCTATGAACATCAACCTTTTTCTGTTTCAATGTATTTATTGGTTTTAAGCCACAATCAAAAGCAAGCATATAGGTCGCCCTCACAGGGGCTAAAGAATGATCAGTATTACAGAAGAATCCAAGAGGAATACAAACATAACAATCATAGTTAAACCTTCTTGCGATTGGTATGATATTGATGGATAATTACGGTGAAATGGAAAAGGAAGGGGAAAAGGCCATACACCACAACCTATTCACAGTCCTCCCAGGGGTGGTCCTTTCCTGAGACCAACCCCAAAGGATGGAGTAAGAAAGGACAGAGTCTAGAGAAGGAAGGAGGAAAAAGAACTCTGATACACCGACGGAAGCAGTCAGAGGAGGCCTGAACAAACCGGTTGGAGTGAGGTAAATTCATAGGAAATCCAAGGTTCTCAGACTTTGAGATATTTAGGGTGTGAGTCATTCACGATGCTAGACATCTGCACATGAAGCATCAAGGCAGTCATACGTGATTTCAGGGCTATGGTCCGTTTAGCAGACATAAAAAGATAAGTAGCCAGCTTCTGCTGGTATGTGTATAGGCTGGGAATCGGGCAATGCAATAGGGCCAACTTTTCGTCCCTGTGGACCGTTATATGGAAGAGGGTCTGGAGCAGGCTACAAATCCTGGACCAGAACCCCACCAGTCTCGTGGCAGGACCAAGAGGTATGCAGGACATCTCCCCTTTGACCACAGTTACGAAAGCATCTGTCACTACTCCCCGGGTAAAGCATGGGCGAAACCAGCAACCTTTTTCAACAGGAAGTAGGAAAATATTGGAGAAAACATATGAAATGGGCCTGAGAGCACCATCTGCTGTCTGCAAATGGAATTAAAAAAATATACAGTATTTATATGAATGAAATATACAGTATTTATATGAATGAAATATACAGTACTTAAATGTGTAGTGGCCTCCTCTCTCTCCTCTTTTTATCAGCTCGTCTCTCCTCTAAGGTACCGCTAGACAAGAGACAGAGTGCGGGGTCACCACGCCAAGCCTTCACCGCAGATGTTTGTGTGGTGTAAGCAAAGTTCTTATTTTACCTTCGGGTCGGTGTTCTGCACCTGGAACCTCCAAAGTGAGTTACCTTGAACAATGTCTGCCAGAAAACGAGCCCCACACCATTAAAGTCCAACACTCCTATATTCTTCTCAATGCAAAAGTGAACATAATCAGTTGGACCCCCTTAGAGAACTGAACAGACAAGGAGGTGTGGATGCGAGTAGGCCCAGACACAATGAACTCTCCACTTTCCTTCCTGAAAGTGGGTTGCGGTCTCCGAGCGAGGGGGGAATTTCCTTCCAGGCGGTCTCCGATGAGAGGCCCACCTGTCACTGGCAATATGCTGCACCAGGTCTTCAAGCAAGTATCTCCCACCGGTCCATTACGCCTTCCGGATTCGGGTACCCACTCCCGGGGTCCCCTAGGACCTCCTTGCCTCGCGGAACTCAGTGGTGGGCACTGAGCTCCAGACCTCCATCCGAGTACCTCACCCCAGGCTAAAGGTGCCTGGGATGGAACACGACCTCCGAACGTCCTCTAGGCCTAGGCAGCCTAGGGGACCGACACGAACCACCGCCCTCAGGCTGAAGGTGCCCGGGACTCGACTCCCGCCACCAAAAATGGCCGCCCCCTTTATACCCCCTCCCAGCAAGCACGGCGGGTTCCCCGCCCCACCATACAACCACTGAGAGAGGCCAAAAAGAGGTACGCCACCGCAACGATGGCTCAACCCTGGGCCTAAAGCGACAGCGCCACCTGGTGGGCCCCAGGGAACCATACATCACAGTTTCCCCACCAGATTCAAAAATAGGGAAGCATATACCCGCTACATATGAATGAAATATAAAATTTTAGAACCATATTGACAGAGACCCCCTAAATTTGGAGTACCCGCTACACATGTATTTTCCTCTATGTCCAAATTTAGGGGGATGACCCGAGCACTAGTATGGCTCGGGCCTTCTAATTGTGCTGGACCCTGCTTTGTTGCTATGTGCCTATGTAGAGTTCCCTGTGGCCTGCAGGTGGCGCTGCCATGTTGGGTCAGAGTTGAACCATAGGTTGCATTGGCGCAATTGGATGTCCTCTCTCGGCTACTATGCAGTGGGCTGGTTCTGCCTGCTGTGCATGCCGGGAGAGGATATAAAAGAGGCAGATGCCATTCTTCGAGGAGAGACCCGGGGACAAGTACCCGGAGGAGTGTGCCCCCTAAGGAGGGGGGTGCGTACACTGACTGAAGAGTCTTGGGCACCTTCGGCCTGAGACCGCAACGTTCCGGGTAGGCCCAGTACCTTCAACTGGGTCTACAGGCAGAACTTTGGAGTCCTAGGATGCCCGGGTGAATGTATCCGCTCCGACCAAGAGGAAGCCAGGGGAGGATCGGTCCCATAACAGGAGATGAGTGATAGTTAGATTGCAGTCTCGGGAAAGGCCTGGTGACCTGTCGAAGGGAAGGATCCTATGCTCTGCAGAACTGACCCTGCGGAGTGCTGCTGCTCTTTGAGGACATACTGAACTTTTCCTTGGAGGATTTAAATTGCTTGTTCGAGCTCCACACCGGCTGCTAGGACCATTGAGGGACTATCCGGGTGAGCTACACCCACTCGGGACCGAGTGGTGATAAATCTGGGAGTTCTGTGCCTGAATCTGCTTTTAGTTCAACTATTATCTCTCTCATCTACTCTCTCTTACCTATCAAGCAAAGATACGAAAATAAACTCAACGTTGGGGTTTAAGTGGTTTGGACATTGACTTTATTGAAGAGGGAGAGGTACAGACTCGTCTCTACATTCTGGAGATGGGAACCAGTGGAAGGAGGTAACTCGCTGCGGGACCCAAATACATATACACCGCCTGACCTCTAAACTAGAGGACACGGGCTTGTGGCATGGGTGCCTCTCTTCTTTCCCCTAAGAGGAGAGGGTCGTGCTACACATATAATAGCAGAGTATATGCCCTTTACAGATATACTGTATAATGAATGGAAAGCAAACAAGCAGTACCAGAGCAGCAGGGACAGATGCACATCCAGTATGTTTTCATCTGGTGATCATAGGAACTGATGTCACTTCAAAGAATGACTATTTACAGGAGGAGAGGTTACAGAAAATGATCTGTCTCAGTTCCTGTAAAAGGCTCAGCTTATGATTAGGATCTGCAGTGTAATACATGCAAGACCGTGCAAGCATCATTACCAGAATGCATCTAAATCTCTTTTACAATCCAGATTCTGGAACTGCACAGAGACCAAACATTTACATACAAAAAAAGCCGGAGGCGTGCCGATTATTTCCATCCCTGCACCATACGGTTAACGAAAGACTCTGCTGCTCTCTATGTAGGAACCAAATATCTTGTTGCCCATAGAAACTGCCCGATGACCACGTGGAAACTGGTGGGATCCATAAGGATCAATGGTGTGCAGCTTAATGTTCATGTTAATGGATGCTATTGGCATCCCTTCAGATTACAAGGGGACAATAACTCAAGCACTCAGGGATATGTGAAGCAATTCAAAGAATGTAGGACCTGTGTGAGCTATTCTGAGCATGGGCCAGCTAAAAATAAACAAATCAGGGAAAACCAGTAACAATAATGCAACAGGTGCTTTCCAATTCTGATCTATGGTAATATACAATTAAAATACATATTTTAAAGTAAAAATAATAATATTTATACGTTATACAAAATATTATAAAAATATGATTTATTTTTAATATAAATGTATCATCAACCCAGTGGACGCCCTTCCTAGAGGAGTTGAAGCTGTTATAGCTGCAAAGGGTGGGCCAACTCAATATTGAACCCTATCGACTAAGAGTGGGATGACATTAAAGTTCATGTGCGTGTAAAGGCAGGTGTCCCAATACTTTTGGTAATCTAGTGTATGTATGTATGTATATGTGTGTGTGTGTATATATATATATATATAACGGGTGTTTGAATTTAAGGGAGGCATTTGGGTGGTAGTGTAACCCAGATGCACAAATTGCTAGGGGATCCGAGACCTTTTTCTGGTTCTTGGAGGACTCTGGTGGTGTGAGGTTCCTTGCGGTCCACGGGTGGCGCTGTTGCCCTGGGCCAGAGCTGAACTCACACTGCAAGACTGTACCTTTTTGTCCTCCCCTGGAGCTGGTACAGCGGGGCGGGGAACCCGCTGTGACACAAAGGGAGAGGGGATAAAAGGGGCAGACGCCCTTACCAGGGGGTTCAGAGTTGAGAGTTCGGAGTGGGAGTCGGAGGACTCGACTGCACCCAGGCACCTTCAGCTTGGGTGCTGGCGTTCCAGTGCTCCAGGCTTAGGTGCCTTCGGAGCGGAGATGGAGTCCATCCCAGGCACCTTTAGCCTGAGGTGAGGTACTATGGCGGATGCCTGGGGCTCAGTACCTTCGACTGAGTTCCGCAAGGGTGGAGGAATCCGAGGGGGGCCTAACTCCTTGGGTGCCCGTGTCTGAGTTTGTGAGATCTGGTGTGCGGAACTTCTCTGGAGAGTCCGGCGCAGCATCGCTGGTGACAGAGAGGCCTCCGGTTTCTCCCTTGGACGGATTTCCTTCACCTGACAGGGGCCGTGCTAGCGAAGGTAATTCATGTTCTACCTCACATAGTCAGTGGCAGTGACTATTTACCACTGGTGATACCACAGTGGTTAGCAACAGAAGGGAAAGGATTGTGCCTCGATCTATCCCCCATTATTACTCAGTAGAAGAAACTGTTTGTTGTTTGCCAAGAAGAATAAAACTGAGTTGGACCTATTCACTGTGTGGAACTCTGGTTACTAGTAGCAAAGGAGTCAGGGACGAAGTACTGGACTTGACTCTAGGACACCTACACAAAACCCAATCTTCTGGCCTTCACCTCTCAGCTATGGAGGACATGGGCCGTGGTGTATCTCATCCCTATCCCCAGCACTGAGACCCCTAGACGAAGAAAGACAAGCCGAGTATGAGAAAGGGAGAGAGGGGTGAGGCCGCTACACGTGGGCGCATCGTGTCCGGGATGTGTGTGGTGTCTGAACTTGAACTTTGCTGCCCGGAGGAGTTCCGAGTAGGTCGGCCATATTGGCCAACGCGCCACGAGGCAACCCATAGCTGCGTAGTTCGTGGGCGGGGAGAGGAGAAAGCCCGCAAACAAGTGAAGAGTGTGGGAGGAGTCTGGCCATGTGGACGTACACACGTGGAGATTCCGGAGCGTGTGGGTCAGTGCGCAATGGAGCAGCGAAGAGAGAAGATGACTTCAACCACTCCATGGATTTTAGCTTCTTCTTTCACGGACATGACTTCTCTGGCTGCTCCGATCATGGATACGGGGATAAGACTAAGGCCCCGGGGGCGATTGGCTCTGTACACCTGCAGAGACATGGAGGCCCTCGGTGTGATCTGTCCCGGCTGTTCAGGACTGGTGGTCCAGCTGAAGCCATTCGGGCTGTCGTGGAAATATAGGTTCTATGCAGAGCATACAGCCTATTTTTCCTGTGCTAAATAAGCACACACTTCAGATTTCATCCTTTTGCAATAATGCTATCTTTAGGCTAAAATTCACTCACCATCATTCGTCCCAATCATCCCAAGAAAGCAGCACCAAAAAGCTATGTTCTCATCTCAGCATCCCAGGCATGACTGCCAAGCCGCCGCCCCATCAAAGGCTTTTATTAAACTCCAAAAGATCTCACAAACAGGAGGTGATGGCTGCAGCAGCCAATCACCTCCTCCATGGGAGGGGACATCACAGGATGTCCCCTCCACACAGGAAGTGAGGACACAGCAAATGTCCATACAAGGACATCCCTTCCAACAGGGTTATTTAAATACATGGATACAATAATAATACAATACATGCATAAAACAAACGAACCAATCACAGACATGTATACATTCAAATAGACTATCAGTGGCATGCACTGCTTCCAATGACGGGAACTATACGACAATTATGCCTCAATGGACCACAATTGTCGTATAGCTATGCTACTGTTCTTGTGGACACATATCTGTCTGCTCTGAGTCATTTAATGCCAACGTCAAGAAGTGGCCAGTCCCCTGATGAGGCATAAAACAACATCTCTAAATGGAGCAAACATTGCTGTTTCCATAGGAAGATTTTCCCGCCACCGATCTTCCACCAACGTCTGTATGTGCAAATACGCTCAGATGAGCGCATTACAGCAAAACTGACATTGGGGGACATCTAACAACATACATTAATACATTTTTCCACAACAGGGCGATGTGAGGTCTGCAGGGAGTTTCTCTTCGAGGTGGAACCATCCACAGAAAAGCCTCGGGCTTTCCACCTCAACTACCTCACAGGGACTGCCACTCCGGAAGGAGAGATCGATGCTGGTGCGTTTCTCGTGCGCACTGATCCGGGCGAAGTGACTGCCCAAGAGGAGATGAAAAGAGAAAAATCCGAGGATGCTGCCTCGGTCACCAGCAGCTCCCTGCTCCGACCACCGAAGAGGAAAGTCGGCCTAGTGATGGCCTTGTGTGGTCGTGGAAGAGCTTCGCCCCGCTGCTTGCCTGGCCTGGATGGATCTGGAGAGAAGAGTCCTGGACATCCCTATTCTTCTGAAGGTCCAGGTGAGCCAGGGGTTGGGACTGTCCGTGTGGTTAAAAGTGGCGGAAGCCCACAGTCGATAGAGGCCGTCAAGGGAGATAGTTCCGTGACTGGGAATTATCTGCCCACTGAATGCTACGACACCTCCGACCTGGATTCATTGTCTGTCTGACAATGGCGATGATGGGGAGATAGACGAAATCTTCCACCAGAAGGGATGGGACAAGATGAAGCTACCCTCGTCCCGTGTCACAAGGGACCTGCCCATGTCTACTGGAGATAGTACACCCCTGGTGGAGGCCTCGGTGCCTAGGGAAGAATCTGGTCCACTGTCTGAAATTCCTCTTCTGGACTCAACATCCATTTCACCTGTTCCTGTTGCGGGAGTGCAACGCAAGTCACTTCGGGCTCCTAGGCCCAGATCTACCGAGGTGGTGAACGCACCTCGCCACCCAGAAGCGATTGTTCCACCTGGAGAAGGAGACCGGGCCACCATGCCACCTTTGTCAAGGCTGCAGCGTCTCTTCGGCCAGAAGGTTGCCCAAGAGTATGGGTGGGAATACCCGTACCTGCCTCGAGAACTGCTCTATGAGGTGGAAGTTTTTCGCCAAAGATGGTATGATACCTTTGTGTGGGACAAACTTAAAGTACCACAAGCACAGCGATACCTTTCTTGTTCACCAACGGTCACCAAGAAGTTCCAGGACTGTAGAGCTAAGTGGATGCTGGGAAGGCATATCCATGCGGACAGAGTTGTGATTTGCCGCAGGGAGGGAGGAAATGCTGAGTACCATGTGGAGGCTTTGGACAGACATTTGAAGCCTGTGTTCCTGCCGCATCCAAGGTTTTACCTTTAGGAGAAAAGGAAAGACTCCTGTGTGTTCTTTTTTGCTGTTCATTGTAGAACTTTCCGGAGTGCCTTCGCCGGAACACAAGGACTGTGCCCTAGTTTTTTTGCATTTGGGCAGTTCTACTCTTTGAAGAAATGGGAGCTGTTATTGTTTTGTTCTCCCGCTTTCTCCCTGCACTTCAGAGAAATCAGTGACTTTGGGGTTTTAGTCAGTGTAGAGTCACAGAGAAATGTTTGATCAAGAGAGAAAAAGTTCATCTGGAAGTGATGAGTGACTTGACCGCGGCATTGTCACCAGGTGGCAGTGTTGCACAACGATTGTTTGTTTTTTTGACATTATGCAGCACTTATTGGAGTGAGTGGGTTTCTTTTCGGATAGACCCATTCATTCCAAGCAGACACACATATATTGTTAGGATGTATGTTTCTTTTCTTTCCCTCTGCAGCAGACTCGTCTATCAAGGCTGTTGAGAATGAGTGGTCCTTAGATAGCCAGGGGGAGGGAAGAATGTAAATGTGTGAGATATGTAAAGTGTTTTATTGGAAAGTTTTATAGTTGTACTGTTTTAAGTTTTCCCTTTCCCATTCAGGCCTTGGCACAATTCAGGGTTAAATTGTGTAGTTTGGTTTCTGGGCTGAACTTATGTCACCACCCTTGTGGGATGTGAGTTTGTACCAGACACTGGGGACCAGTGTCAAATCACCAGGGGGAGAGTGTAGCAGGTTTTTGTGCATCTGGGTTACACTACCACCCAGATGCTCCCCTTAAATTCAAATTGCTAGGGGATCCAAGACCTTTTTCTGGTTCTTGGAGGACTCTGGTGTGAGGTTCCTTGCGGTCCACAGGTGGCGCTGTTGCCCTGGGCCGGAGCTGAACTCACACCGCAAGACTATACCTTTTTGTCCTGCCCTGGAGCTGGTACAGCGGGGCGGGGAACCCGCTGTGACGCAAAGGGAGAGGGGATAAAAGGGTCGACGCCCTTACCACGGGGTTCGGAGTGGGAGTCAGAGGACTCGGCCGCACCCAGGCACCTTCAGCTTGGGTGCTGGCGTTCCAGTGCTCCAGGCCTAGGTGCCCTTGGCCTGGCCGGAGCGGAGATGGAGTCCATCCCAGGCACCTTTAGCCTGGGGTGAGGTACTATGGCGGATGCCTGGGGCTCAGTACCTTCGACTGAGTTCCGCGAGGGTGGAGGAATCCGTGTCTGAGTTTGTGAGATCTGGTGTGCGGAACTTCTCTGGAGAGTCCGGCGCAGCATCGCTGGTGACAGAGAGGCCTCCGGTTTCTCCCTTGGACGGATTTCCTTCCCCTGACAGGGGCCGTGCTAGAGAAGGTAATTCATGTTCTACCTCACATAGTCAGTGGCAGTGACTATTTACCACTGGTCAGGGCCGGACTGGCCTACCGGGAGACCCGTAGATTTCCCTGTAGGATGCCTGTACTGGGGCCGATTACAGTTGCGGCTGCAGTCCCCTCTCTTCTGCTCCTGTTTATCACGGAGCTGCCTGGCTCGGTCTGTGTTTGGCGGTGACGCTGTAACACAGTCCCGCCCCCCTAGACCGACTCGTGTGATAGTAGCGTTCAGTCTATCACAGGAGCCGGTCTAGGGGGGTGGGACCGTGTTACAGCGTCACCGCCGAACACAGACCCAGCCAGGCAGCTCCGTGAGACACATAAGGAGATGCCCGCCGTACAGCCCGCCCTGTGTGCCTGGATAGGAAGATTGGCAGGGGGGGGCGCATATAGAGGAAATTAGCTTTCTATATTCCTCCATACAGCCGCGTAATGCTTGCAGGGGGGGGGGGGAGGAGAGTCAAGCATTCAGCGGCTGTATGGAGGAATATAGAAGGCTAATTTCCTCTATATGCGGCCCCCCCCTGCCGATCCTCCTATCCAGCTTCTTTTACTGGCCCCTCCCAGTTCTCCTTGTGGCTCCCCCCCCCAGTGCTCTCCTCCCCCACCACACTCTCCAGCCCCCCCACAGTTCTCTCCACCTCTGTTCTTTCTGCCCCCCCTCTCCAGCTCTCCCCATCACTCTCCAGTCACCATCCCGGTGCTCTCCACTCCCCACCCCTGTTCCCTCCCCCCCAGTGCTCTCCACTCCCCACCCTTGTTCCCCCCCAGTGCTCTCCACTCCCCACCCCTGTTCTCCCCCCGCCCAGTGCTTTCCACTTCCCACCCCTGCCCCCCCCAGTGCTCTCCACTTCCCACCCCTGTCCCCCCCAGTGCTCTCCACTTCCCACCCCTGTCCCCCCCAGTGCTCTCCACTCCCCACCCCTGTTCCCCCCCCCAGTGCTCTCCACTCTCCACCCCTGTCCCCCCCAGTGCTCTCCATTCCCCACCCCTTCCCCCCCAGTGCTCTCCACCCCTGTCCCCCCCCCAGTGCTCTCCACTCCCCACCCCTGTTCTCCCCCCCAGTGCTCTCCACTCCCCACCCCTGTTCTCCCCCCCAGTGCTCTTCACTCCCCACCCCTGCCCCCCCCCAGTGCTCTTCACTCCCCACCCCTGTCCCCCCCCAGTGCTCTCCACTCCCCACCCCTGTTCTCCCCCCCCAGTGCTCTCCACTCCCCACCCCTGTTCCCCCCCAGTGCTCTCCACTCCCCACCCCTGTTCTCCCCCCCTCAGTGCTCTCCACTTCCCACCCCTGTTCCCCCCCTGTTTCCCCCCCCAGTGCTCTCCACTCCCCACCCCTGTCCCCCCCAGTGCTCTCCACTCCTCCGGGTGCTCCCCACCTCTGTTCTTCCTCCCCCCAGTGCTCTCCATTCCTCCAGTGCCCTCCACCCCTGTTCTCCCCCCCAGTGCTCTCCACTCCCCCGGGGACCTCCACACCTATTCTCCTCCACCCCTGTTCTCCCCCCCCAGTGCTCTCCACTCCCCACCCCTGTTCTCCCCCCCAGTGCTCTCCACTCCCCACCCCTGTTCTCCCCCCCAGTGCTCTCCACTCCCTACCCCTGTTCTTCCCCCCCCAGTGCTCTCCACTCCTCTGGGTGCTCCCCACCCCTGTTCTTCCTCCCCCCCAGTGCTCTCCACTCCCCCAGTGCCCTCCACCCCTGTTCTCCCCCCCAGTGCTCTCCACTCCCCCAGGGCCCTCCACCCCTATTCTCCTCCACCCCTGTTCTCCCCCCCCTGTGCTCTCCACTCCCCCAGGGCCCTCCACCCCTATTCTCCCCCCCCCACCAGTGCTCTCCACCCCTGTTCTTTCTCCCCCGCAGTGCTCTCCAGCTCTCCCCAGCCCCCACCCCTGTGCTCTCCGCCCCCACAGTGCTCTCCAGCCCCCCCGTGCTCCCCACCCCTGTTCTCCCCCCCCAGTGCTCTCCACCACTGTTCTTTCCCCCCCCCAGTGTTCTCCATCCCTGTTCTTTCTCCCCCCAGTGCTCTCCAGCTCTCCCCATCACTCTCCAGCCCTCACCCCAGTGCTCCCCAGCCCCCCGTGCTCCCCACCCCTGATCTTTTTGCCCCCACCCATGTGCTCTCCAACCCCGCCAGTGCTCTCTGCCCCCCATAGTGCTCTCCGGCCCCCCTGTACTTTCCACCCCTGTTTTTTCTGGCCCCCACTGGTGCCCTCAAGCTCCTCCCATTGCTCTCCACCCCCCAGTGCTCTCCACTCCCCCCTGCTCTTTGTACCCCCCAGTGCTCTCCAGCCCCCGTTCTCTACACCCCTGTTCTTTCTGGCCCCCCAGTGCTCTCAAGATCCCCCCCCAGTGCTCTTTACCTCCCACACTCTTAGCCCTATCAGTGCTCTCCAGCCCCCCCCCCTCTGAGCCTCCCGTGCTCTCCACCCATGTGCTCCCCAACCCCGCCAGTGCTCTCCGCTCCCCCTTCTCTCCAGCTTCCATCCAGTGCACTCACTTCCCCAGGACCGGAGGACAGGCTGACTGGGGCCGGAAAATGAGGACGGCTGAAGGTGCAGGTGGCCAGGGACCACTCCATCTCACAGCAAACAGATCCTCTGGAAGGAGCACTGTCCCCATCCAAAACGAGAACAGACCCTGCCTGCTGATGGCGATCATGGATATCCTGCTGGCATTGAAGGTACCATACCGAGCATCAACAACACACCTTCTCACATACAGGGACTGCAGACTGGGACATAGGGCATAGGAGAGGCTGCATTAATGGGCACAGTGAGACTGCATTCACGGGCACAGTAAAGCTGCATTTGATGGGCACAGTGATGCTGCATTGATGGGCACAGTGAGGCTGCAATGATGGGCACAGTGAGGCTGCAATGATGGGCACAGTGAGGCTGCAATGATGGGCACAGTGAGGCTGCATTCATGGGCAGAGTAAAGCTGCATTTGATGAGCACAGTGAGGCTGCATTTATGGGCACAAGGAGGCTGCATTAATGGGCACAGTGAGGCTGCATTTATGGGCACAGTGAGGCTGCAATGGTGGGCACAGTGAGGCTGCAATGGTGGGCACAGTGAGGCTGCAATGGTGGGCACAGTGAGGCTGCAATGGTGGGCACAGTGATGCTGCATTTGATGAGCACATGAGGCTGCATTTGATGAGCACAGTGAGGCTGCATTTGATGAGCACAGTGAGGCTGCAATGGTGGGCACAGTGAGGCTGCATTGATGGGCACAGTGAGGCTGCATTTGATTGACACTGATGAGGCTGCATTTGATGGGCACTGGTGATGCTGCATTGAGCTCTTGTATCATATCTGCAGCCTCTGACCATCTCCTGTATCATGTCTGCAGTCTCTGAGGGAGTCTTGAGAGGAGTCAAGAGTGGGAGCACCGCTGGGATGGGGGTCACGGGAGAAGTGAGACGTGTGGACTATGGAGAGGAGACTATAGGGGTAAAACCAGAGCCACCAAGCTGGAGCCAACTGACTGAACCCTGCACGGTGCACCTGAGAGGAGGTCAGTGACAGCACCGCCAGGCCAGTCTAAGGGGGGGTCACTGATGTAATCGGGGAGTGAATACGATAATGTAAGGGGGTACTGATATAAAGGTTTCCCCCTTATATCAGTAACCCTCCCCCTTACCTTAGTGTATTCTTTCTGCGGAAGGTGGTCCCCCTCCCACGTTCTGAGTTCCTGGGGTCCCCCTTGATGATTGACCACTTTTACCGCTTTTAACTGGAATTTGCGTATATATATATATATATATATATATATAAAGCCCTATGTGCTTTCATATCTGTCTTATCTATATATAATACATTCTTCAAATGTGCTTTAAAATATATGGTTTTCCCTTTTATGAACAAGAAAATAATGACGTTATGCTGTTGCGCCGGTATAATAATGCTGTGGGGCTGGTATGAAATTTTTTCCAGGGCTGGATTTTATTCCCAGTCCGGCCCTGCCACTGGTGATACCACAGTGGTTAGCAAAAGAAGGGAAAGGATTGTGCCTCGATCTATCCCCCATTATTACTCAGTAGAAGAAACTGTTAGTGAATAGGTCCAACTCTGTTGTTTGCCAAGAAGAATAAAACTGTGTGGAACTCTGGTTACTACTTACTAGGAGCAAAGGAGTCAGGGACGAAGTACTGGACTTGACTCTAGGACACCTACACAAAACCCAATCTTCTGGCCTTCACCTCTCAGCTATGGAGGACATGGGCCGTGGTGTATCTCATCCCTCCCCCCAGCACTGAGACCCCTAGACGAAGAAAGACAAGCCGAGTATGAGAGAGGGGTGAGGCCGCTACATATATATATATATACACACAGTATCTCACAAAAGTACACCCCTCACATATTTGTAAATATTTTCTTCTATCTTTTCATGTGACAACACTGAAGAAATGACACTTTGCTACAATGTAAAGTAGTGAGTGTACAGCTTGTATAACAGTGTAAATTTGCTGTCCCCTCAAAATAACTCAACACACAGCCATTAATGTCTAAACCACTGGCAACAAAAGTGAGTACACCCCTAAGTGAAAATGTCCAAATTGGGACCAAAGTGTCAAGATTTTGTGTGGCCACCATTATTTTCCAGCACTGGCTTAACCCCCTTGGGCATGGAGGTCACTAGAGCTTCACAGGTTGCCACTGGAGTCCTCTTCCCCTCCTCCATGATGACATCACAGAGCTGGTGGATGTTGGAGACCTTGCGCTCCTCCACCTTCCATTTGAGGATGCCCCACAGATGCTCAATAGGGTTTAGGTCTGGAGACATGCTTGGCCAGTCCATCACCTTTACCCTCAGCTTCTTTAGCAAGGCAGTGGTGGTCTTGGAGGTGTGTTTGGGGTCGTTATGTTGGAATACTGCCCTGCGGCCCAGTCTCTGAAGAGAGGGGATCACGCTCTGCTTCAGTATATCACAATACATGTTGGCATTCATGGTTCCCTCAATGATCTGTACCTCCCCAGTGCCGGCAGCACTCATGCAGCCCCAGACCATGACACTCCCACCACCCTGCCTGACTGTAGGGAAGACACACTTGTCTTTGTACTCCTCACCTGGTTGCCGCCACACACGCCTGACACCATCTGACACCAAATAAGTTTATCTTGGTCTCATCAGACCACAGGACATGGTTCCAGTAATCCATGTCCTTAATCTGCTTGTCTTCAGCAAACTGTTTGTGGTCTTTCTTGTGCATCATCTTTAGAAGAGGCTTCCTTCTGGGACTACAGCCATACAGACCAATTTGATGCAGTGTGCAGCGTATGGTCTGAGCACTGACAGGCTGACCCCCCACCCAACCTCTGCAGCAATGCTGGCAGCACTTATACATCTATTTCCCAAAGACAACCTCTGGATATGACGCTGAACACGTGCACTCAACTTCTTTGGTCGATCATGGCGAGGCCTGTTCTGAGTGGAACCTGTCCTGTTTAACCACTGTATGGTTTTGACCACCGTGCTGCAGCTCAGTTTCAGGGTCTTGGCAATCTTCTTATAGCCTCGGCCATCTTTATGTAGAGCAACAATTCTTTTTTTCAGATCCTCAGAGAGTTCTTTGCCATGAGGTGCCATGTTGAACTTCCAGTAACCAGTATGATAGAGAGAGAGCGATAACACCAAATTTAACACACCTACTACCCATTCACACCTGAGACCATGTAACACTAACGAGTCACATGACACCGGGGAGGGAAGATGGCTAATTGGGCCCAACTTGGACATTTTCACTTAGAGGTGTACTCACTTTTGTTGCCCGCGGTTTAGACATTAATGGCTTAAGCCTCGTACACACGACCGATTTTCTCAGCAAAAAAAAACCAAGAAAACTGTATGGTTTCTTGTCGAGAAAACTGCCGGGAGCCTCGACGAGAAAAATAGAGAACCTGCTCTCTATTTTCTCGTCAGGATTCTAGTTTTTCTCGTCGGGATTCTCGTCGGCCTGTCTCCCGACGAGAAAACCGGTCGTGTGTATGCTTTTCCGAGTCTTAAAAAAATTGCGCATGCTCAGAATCAAGTATGAGACGGGAGCGCTCCTTCTGGTAAAACTAGCGTTCGTAATGGAGATAGCACATTCGTCACGCTAAAACGAACTGAAAGCACGAAGACTGAAAAGCATGAATCGTCTCTCCCAAAACTTTTACTAACACTCGGTAACACGAGATCAGCAAAAGCAGCCCAATTGGTGGCGCCATTGGAATCGAACTTCCGCTTTATACTGCCGCCGTACGTGCTGTACGTGACCGCGCTTTCCATCAACGAGATTTGGAATTGACAGTGTGTATGCAAGGAAAGCTTGACAAGAATCTCGTAGAGAAAAACAACGTTTTTTTTTACGACGAGATTCTCGGTCGTGTGTACGAGGCTTCAGTGTTTGGTTATTTTGAGGGGACAACAAATTTACAGTGTTATACAAGCTGTACACTCACTACTTTACATTGTAGCAAAGTGTCATTTCTTCAGTGTTGTCACATGAAAAGATAGAATAAAATATTTATAAAAATGTGAGGGCTGTACTCACTTTTGTGAGATACTGTATGTGTGTGTATATGTATATATATATATATATATATAATGTCATAATATTCCTTTTTTCAGGTGCTTTTTGATTCTGATCTATGGTAAGATTCAATTAAAATGTATGTAGTTTAAGTATAAATATTATATATGTTAAATATATTTTATTTTAAATGTTTATATTTAAAAAAGATATATACTGTATATATTATAATGCCATAATATTCATTTTTTCCAGTGCTTTTTGATTCTGGTCTATGGTAAGATTAAATAATATTATATTTATAATATTGATAGTACACATTAAATTAAAATGTATATTTTAAAGTATAAAAGTATAAATATAATATATTTTAAAATATAATATCGTTTAAAAAATATTGTTTAAAAAATATTTATATTATATTTTAAATATAAATGAATATTTATAATTAAACATATATACATATATTTATATTATAAAGCCATAACATTGCTTTTCAGGCTTGGATAGAATAGGGAAGGGTTAAAACCCCAGATTTTTTCCTGCCTGGGGAGATTTCCCTTGGCTTCCGCAACAGGAAGTGAGAGGAAATCTCTCCAAAGTGAGAAGAATTTCCCCTACTAGTGATTGATATCACGTTCCTATAAGCACATTAACGTTCCACACTATAAGGGCTCATTCACACCACATTCCCGCAGGTCACATTTAAAGCAGCCCATTAATTTTAATAGGGCGCCTTATGCATGTGGAATGCGCAAAAATAGTGCAGGTGCAATTTTACAATCGCGCTGCACCAAACTGCATGGTACTGCAGTACAATGCATTTTGGTGGTCACTAACGCACCCATGCTTGCTAAATGCCTGGGGGATGCTATTAAGAATAAATGGCACCCGTACGTGTGCGTAGAAGGAATCGCGTTTCCGTGCGGGAACGCGTGTGAAATTTTGCGCATTTTTCCGCACGGCACGGAAACACACAGTGTGAACAAGCCCTTAAAAATTTGCAGAGCTATTTGTCCGGTGAAACTGTCTGCACATTCGTTCTGTGCAAATTCCAGCAAAATCGAACGTTATTAGGCTGTTTTCTCTCCAGATCGGATGTTTTTCTATATAGGAATATTCAGATGTTCTATATAAGAAGAGCATGAATCAGGAATATACTGCATTGGAATCTATTTACTCGACATAACCCAACCTTTTACATTTTGCTAAAACATTTGGTATAATATTTGTTTAATCTAAAATTCAATTCAATTTATCAAATGCATATTTTCCCAGAAAAAAAATACACTAAATAGCTACATAGATATTGTGTGAAATAAACAAAATTACAATCACTACCATTTTATTATCCAGAAAATATATAAATTTGTAGGATTTACAGTAATTTTTAGCAAAAAAACGGATTTTAACATAAGAAAAAAAAAAGGTAAAAATTGCCCTGGTAGGCAAGTGGTTAATTTTATATTAGTACGGAAAATACGTTTCTACTTAAAATAAATGATTTGTCTTCAAATGTTTTAAAAAAAAAAAGCATAAATATACAGTTAATATTCAATTTTGTGTATTTTTTTTCCCTGAAAATATGCATTTGATAAATAGCTACGTAGATATTGTGTGACATAAACAAAATTACAATCACTACCATTTTATTATCCAGAAAATATATCAATTTGGGGGATTTACAGTAATTTCGAGCAAAAAAATATGGATTTTGACATATGCAAAAAAAAAAAAAAAAAAATGTAAATTGCCCCTGTTGGCAAGTGTTTCATTTTATATTAGTACGGGAAATAAGTTTCTACTTAAAATACACTAAATTGAATATTAACTGTATATTTGCTTTTTTTTTAAAACATTTGAAGACAATTCGTGTATTTTTTTCCCCTGAAAATATGCATTTGTAATTTTGTTTATGTCACACATTATCTATGTAGCTATTTATCAATCACTACCATTTTATTATCCAGAAAATATATAAATGTATATACATTTCTAGCAAAAAAATGCAATTTTAACATATGCAAAAAAACAAAAAAAAAATCATTTAAAAAATTGCCCCGGTAGACAAGTGGTTAATTTTATATTAGTATGAAAAATACATTTGTATTGAAAATACACGATTCGTCTTCAAATGTTAAAAAAAAAAAAAGCATAAATATACAGTTAATATTTTAGAGTATTTGTCTGAATAAAGGCTCCACTGCAACAAATTCAATTTTATGCGTTCCTCATGCACTCAACAATCACATTTTACTTCTGAGCACCATGAAAAACACCTGAAGGAGGAAAGGGATATCAGAGCTTCTACTGAACAAGCTACAACTGGAATCTCTGTCCTTTGCATTACTCAGTCAACCTTCCAAAGTCGTAACATGTCACAGCTCATCACAACCAATCAGCAGCAAGCTTTCATTATAGTAACCGTTGTATACTGATAAAAAGTTAAATCTGATATGTTACTGCACATTACACATCATTGATTTTCAGTCCACGGTTTAGTGAAGTGAACCTGTAATGATTTCCTGAAAAATTTAGACAGGAAAAGCATATTCTGTACCTGGTTCCTTAATTGATAAAGGTTTTATAGAAGCATGACAGTATCTTGAATAGACACTGATACTATGCCCACCCTCCAACACCAAGCAGGGTAGACTCTCCCATCCACATTCCCACCTCATCTACCCCATTGCAGGAGTTCTCCCCAAGTAAGCTTTGGTGTTTGGTGGTGTCAGAGCTTATTTGGGTTGATTACGTCATTGGCCTACCTCGCAGCGATTGGCTGCTCACGCCCAAGCATTGGTCATAGTAGGGATGAGCTGCCGGTTTGGTCTGCACCAATGTTAGAAAATGGCCATTACTGGTTTTTAAGATTTGGCTCCCATTGGCCACAATTGGGTTTGGATGTGGCACCAGAACTTCAGTAATGTTAAGCAAACTTATCCTAAACCATATCCAGGAACGTTTGGCTCATCACTAGTTCAAAGATGTCAAGGTGTTGATTTACTAAAACTAGATATTATATTCTCCTCCTGGTGGCCCGTGTCTACTACCTTTCCTAGTCTATTCCAGTGCTTTACTTGCCAAAACTCTTGAGCTTTTGACACTTCTGGGATTGATGCCTGTCTGTCTCTTGATGTATTGTGGTTCCATCCTCTGACCTTACATTAGTGGTGAGCCCTGCACTGACGTAGGTGTCGGAGGATGGAACCACAATGTGCAATAGAGGAACACATGTTCCAACACTTCTGGATGTGTTTAATGTTGAAGAGTCCTATGAAGGACTTAGTACTTAACCCTATGTAAGCCC
This sequence comes from Rana muscosa, assembly GCA_029206835.1. NCBI lineage: Eukaryota > Metazoa > Chordata > Amphibia > Anura > Ranidae > Rana > Rana muscosa. Next base: position 337,173,317 of record CM055125.1, on the reverse strand, counting down.
CAAGTAAATGCATAACTGGCCCATATAGTGAACTTGGTGTAGAGTTATTGACTTTCATGTAATTACAGAAGACAAGGGAGCACTCTAGTGCAGCTGTTCATGGTACCCAATCAGATTCTAACTTCAGCTTGTTCAATTAAGCCTCAACAAAAAAATAAACCTGGAAGCGGACTGATTTCTTTGCAGAACTGCGCCAGATTTTGCACTCTCCAGTTTTAGTAAATTATCCCCCAAGTGTCTTGGATATGCCAGGACAATCCCACATCTCTGTCCAGATGATGTTGTGTCCTGGGATCATAGGATGTGCATTAACTCCAAAAAAGGTATTAGGTGAAGGGATTGTGGTTACGATGAAGCATTTCCTGAATTATAATGGTGGGACCACGACCACCTAGAGAGGTGGTTCCACGACCACCTAGAGAGGTGGTTCCACAACCTGGGAAAGTGTACCTGATCTGGACATGGCCACCCATAAGGTGGGTGTATCAACTGTGGGCTTTGGACGTGGTGACAGTGTGTCGGGGACTGGGACAAAGATATTGGTAAGTATGCATTGTCACATGCAGGAAGTCAAATACCCCACCATATCTAGAAGCTCCTCTCCTTTAGAGCAAGGTCTCTGACAGAGTGTCAGAGGCCATGCAACCCCTTCTCAGAGTGCGAAGGTGGCACGGAAGCATGGATTGTAACTGTCACTTTGTCCTAAATGGGCAGAGAGTTTTTTTTAGTGTCCTACTCTAGATCTGGGTGCCTCCACACCTTTTGACTGACAGACTTGTCAGTATAATAATCTAGTTCATGTAAGGCTGGGTTCGCACTTAGTGCGGGCGCGGCTCACTGTAGGGGTCCAGTGTGTCCCTGTTCTCCGTTTCAGAGGTGAATCAGGCCTGAATCTTTGGCTTTGTTTCAGGTTCGAATTCAGGCAAAGACGCACAGGACCCCTGTGCAGTCCACTCCGCAGCTGCCTCAGAGATGTGTGAACCGGCTTCATTGAGAGTCGGGCACACTCTTCTGTCGTGCGAATTGGATGCGGAGAAACCCAGCCTAAAGCAGCGGTCCTCAAACTTATTGCTGTAAACTGGCCCCTACAGCGAAAAGGCCTTGTGTGTAGGGTTTTCTCATTGCATGCTTGGAGGGGAGGCTGCTGGGCACTGGAACACACATCACTCCAGCACCTGGTAGTCTTTAATAGGCACTAATAGGTGGAGTGATCTTCTGCCCTATGTTGCCTTTATAGTCCCAGCGGTGATGTCCCAAAAAGGGTGGACATGGGGCTTACATAATGGTAAGTGACCGCTGAACACCAATGCCAGGGAGAGGTCTTTAATTACACCTACTGAACACCAGTGCCCGGGGAGCCCTTTAATTACTCCCTCTGAATACCAATGCTGAGAGGGGGCTTCAATTACTGCCACTGGACACAAAAGCCATGAGGGGTTTTCTGATTACTCCCACTAAACACCAATCTTGGGAGGAGGTCTGTATTACTCCCACTGATTGGACTTTAAACACTGCCATTGATACCAGTGCCAGGGGGACAAGGTCTTTAAATACTTCCACTGGTACCAATGCCAAGGAAATTCTTGAATTACTCAATTGACACTAATACCGAGAGAGTGTGTCTTTTACTACTTCCACTGACACCAATGTCAGGGATGCTTTTTTTAATCCCACTTACACCAAATCTGGAAGAGCTAATATTTTTTCCACTGACATCAATGCTGGAAAAGCTTTTATTACTTCCACTGACTGAAAATGGGACACCATTCCTCCCATTGACTACTGACACGGCCAGGGCCGTAGATAAGGCGGTACCACCGGTCCTCCTGAACGGGACCCGGGCCAGCAGGGGGCCCAGGCAGCTGGGTAAATCGGATGTGTACAGGGATGTTGATCAGCATGGTGGGGGGCAATTACTTTAACCTATCCCCTGTATGGCTCTCTTCTTCTCCTCTCCATCCCGCCGGCTTCCAACTGCTGCAGAGAGAGCCATACAGTGGATCCATTCCAGATATGCACCCCGACGTACCGATCACCCTCCCTGTGCACCATGCGTTTCCCCCTGCTGCCCAGGCCCCCTTGTGGATACCCCTAAAGTGATGCCAGCTTTCCTCCTCTCCTTCCCACTGGCAGCTTGTGCACACAATAGGATTCTTCAGGATGGAGAGTGGGGAAGGGTCGGGTAAATATATCACATTTACCAGCCCCTTCCTTTCCCGAATGAACACAATGAGTGATCGGTATCGAACACTCAGTGTGTTCAATCGTAACTGAAGCATAGTAAACTGTATTTATTTGTGGTTGTGGGGGGGGGGGGCTGTCAGGTTGGTTGTATGGGGCCCCATGGTTTCTAACAGCGTCCCTGCATATGGCTGTTTATTACTCCCACTGACTACCGAACCAAGGGCATTTTTTTTCTCCCATTGACCAAGAGCATTTTTTTTCTCCCATTGACCAAGGGTCATTTTATTTTCTCCCATTGACCAAGGGTCGTTTTTTGTGCCCACTGGTCTTTGAAGTAGAGGTATTTTTTACTCCCACTGACAACCAATGTAGAGGCTTTTTTTATTTCAATTGACCACCGACATAGAAGCATATTTTTTTACTTGCACTGACCACTGATGTAGGGGCTTTTGTACTCCTACTGGCCACAGTCCAAACCCCAAACATGACTGCTGAGGCACGTTTTAACCAGCTATTAACAAACCAACACCTTGACCCCAATCGTACACACTGACAGATTTAAGTTGGAATTAGGGCAAGGCCACAGCTTTATTGAACGTACCAACCGTAACAATCTTCAAAATATTACATAACAATGCCTGTCACAGTTATACCGTGAGCATCCGAAACAAAACACAGGTACTCTAAGGCCAGTCTCCACCATCAGTGCATAGGAGGCATTAAACTTGAGGTCATAGCCCATAAAGCAATATCCATCGCTGGCAAGGTAAAACCGCCAATGAATCTGTAAAAAACTCACAACGGGCGGGTGGGTGGCCAACTCTTGTGACGTCAGGATCTCCTCAGTATAATGGGACGTGCCCTTGCGTAGCCTTTTCTAGAGTTAAGGCTCCACCCAAGTCACCTCGTACCTTAGTGGCCAATCCCATCTGAGTTACTTAACCTCTCTGTTTTGGGTTGACGCCCATGTAGCTGCCAAGCTTCCAGCAGTCAAGGCTCCCTTTCCCTAGGAGAAGGGGTGTCAAGGGACCTTGAGTCTGACAGGCACCAAACTGGCCCTTTGTTTCAAGTTTGTGGTCCCCTGGCATAAGACCTGCATTTTCTGTGTAGGGTGTATTCTTGAGTCGCTATGGTAATTATGATCAGACTGCCTACAAAGAGAATATTTCCTGGTTCTCTTGCTGCTTCTGAGTTTTTCTGGGATTCAAGACACAGAAATCTGTGCAACCAGGGCTGGAAAGGGGGTAGTTGTAAATATTGCATGTCACATGGCCTGTAGACCAGGTCTTGGTTTACCAGTTTGACAATGAGACATGCTAAGCTGCAACCCACAACATGTAGTGGAACTTCAAAAAGTTGGAAAATTGTATTGTATGGGAGTTTTAAGGCACAACATATATTAAAATGTAACATTTCCTTTAGTGAGAGTGTTTTTATAAAATGAGCACGTTATAAGGCCCGGTTCACACAGGGGCGGCGACGCGATCTCAAGACGACTTGAGAGGCCCGGTTCAGGCAATTTGCATAATGACTTCTGTATAGAAGTCAATGCAAGTCGTCCCGAGTCGCCCCCAAAAGTAGTACAGGAACCTTTTTCTAAGACGGAGCGACCTGAGTCGCTCCTATTAGAACGGTTCCATTCAACAGAGCGGGACGCCTGACGAGTCGCCCCTATGTGAACTTGGCCTAACTCATATTTACAAGCCAAAATAAAATAAAACAAATATACACCCTTGTACATTTTTCACTAATACATGTTCAGTGAGAGAATGAACAGTGTTAATTTTGTTGCCGAAAATATTTTCATCATAATTTTCGTCAAGGAGATGTTTCTAGTGACGAAAACTAAACGACAATCAATTTGAATTTTCTTTAATTGGCTAAAACCAGGGCTTGTTTTCAGCTGGAACTTGGTGAAACTCAACACTATCACTTGTAAACACAGAAGTGTGGCTTATGTATTTACAAGTGACAGCTTGTCTCCCAACAGCTCCCACAGATCTGATTTCCTAAACGGCTCCCACTGAGTGTATGATGGAGACAAGGGAGGTGCAGGTGCTGAAACCCACACTAGATGATCTCCCTGCAAGTGAGAGAGGCAGAGCCACCTACAGTGTGTGGGTAGGTACTAGAGTCCCCTGGGTGCTTCAGCTTAATACAGCAACACAATTAAGACAAGTGGAAGATGGTGGAGCTTTTATTGAGGAAGAAGATAGGGGCAGTGGAAGGGGGGTTGCATGCAGAGGTCGGAGCTGAAGTGAAGTGGTGAAAGCAGTGGCGGCTGGTGCTCAAAATTTTTGCCGCCACTGTGCCCATTAAACGCAGCCACTGTGCCCACACGCCACCAGTTTGTCCCCTCAAATGCAGCCAGTTTCCCCCCCCCAAATGCAGCCAGTTTCACCCCCAAATGCAGCCAGTTTCCCCCCAAATACAGCCAGTTTCCCCCCAGCCCTGCACTTACCTTCCTCGGGTCAGCGCCGTCCTTCTTTTGTCCTCGATGTCTTCTCCCGCCCTCGATGTTGCTTCAGCCAATCAGGTTACCGGTAACCAGACCCGGTGAACCTGATTGGCTGAGACGCCTGTCAGTGTTAACCAAGGTACGCACCCCCTGTGCGTCCCCTGGTTAACTATTTGGAAGCCGATTAAAGCCCTCAGGCTGGCTCTGATAGGCACTTCCAAAAACCAACCAGCCGCTGTTATTCAGATGGCCGGCGCTCACCAGGGGGGCAGCCATCTGAATAGTGGGCGAAAGCGGCGGCGACATTACATAGGTTCATGCAATGCATGAACCTATGTATTGTTGTTGTGAGTGATGGGCGCAGGAGAGAGAGGGGGTGGTGCTCCTGCGCCCACTATGGACGCACCGCCACTGGGTGAAAGTGACATGTGAATAGGGGATGCAGAGGTGAAGAAGGCCAAGCCATGCACTCGGTGTAGTGCAGCACACCCCTGAACACTGCACTCTGTGTGTAACAACCCCCAAACTCTGCATTATGTACATAATGCACTCCTGGCATTTAAAGTGGAGTTCCACCCAAAAATGGAACTTCCACTTTTTGGAATTCCTCCCCCCCTCCGGTGTCACATTTGGCACCTTTCAGGGGGGAGGAGGGAGCAGATACCTGTGTAATACAGGTATTTGCTCCCACTTCCTGGCATAGATTACCGCGGTGATCGCAGTGACCTACGTCAGGTCCGGCGCCTACACTGTCCTCCCCCGCTCTCTTCTGGGAAACACGCAGGTCCCAGAAGATAGCGGGGACCCGTGAGGACGCGCAGCGTGACTCACTCATGCGCAGTAGGGAACCGGAAATTGAAGCCGCAACGCTTCACTTCCTGAGGCGGGGGCAGCCGAGAGCCAAGTGATTGATCGGCTTTGGCTGCCGACATCGCAGGCACCCTGGACAGGTAAGTGTCCATTTATTAAAAGTCAGCAGCTGCAGTATTTGTAGCTGCTGGCTTTTAATATTTTTTTTTAGGCGGACCTCCGCTTTAATTCCCCTTTAAGACACCTTAACTGTTAGTGAAATTTAACCACATCCACTATTTAATGTGGTTTGGAGGGTATGTGTGGGGGGAGGGTTTTTCGGGGAGTCGTGGTTGAATTCCTGCACCTATTTTCAGAAAAAATAATAATTTCGGCAATGAACAGAAATGGAATATACATGTGAAGGAGGGACGTTTTTTAGATAAGCATTTGCACGAGTACTTGTACTCGTGTAAATGCTCCAATATTGCGGTGCGATTTGAGCACATACAAAATGAATGGGCTCAAATCGCACTGAAAAGAATCGCATGTGATTTGAATGCTCTGCAATTCCTATCTGAATCACATGCGATTTTCTGCACCACTCCAGTTTCTTAATAGGAATAAGCCCAAACTATGGGTTAGAGCAGTGGTTCTCAACGCTGTCCTCAAGTACCCCCAACAGGCCATGTTTTGGCAATTTCTTCTAGATAAAATGGCTGTCCAAAATCCAAAGCCATTGACTCTATCTTGCCCAGGGGCTTTAAATCAAAGGAAAACCTGAAAACATGGCCTATTGGAGGTACTTGAGGACAGGGATGAGAACCACTGGGTTAGAGGACCCAGATGAATCTGCAAAAAATGTCACCTCTCTGAAGCACCAAAATTATCAGGAAGCATAAAATTCTGGGTTGACACAATACTCCAACATCCACTGGGTTCCAAATGCCCACTTGAGGAAAACCTCCATCATAACCAGAGGGGGGGGGGGGAGCCTTTACAACAGGCATGTGGCACTTTTAGCCAATGGCTTGTGATTTTTATAACTTGCAGTAGAAGATGAAAAACTTTTTTTGCCAGGACAAATTTAGCAAATTATATTAAAAGGTGGAGGCAGCAATATAAATTACACCAATAAAATGCAATTTTGTGCAATTTTAAGGATTTGTAATCGCTGTAAGCTTTACTTACTTTTGAGCACTAAATAATGGCTACCATTGAAAACACAAATCTCTCCTTTTACAATACTGTACAACAATCACCCAACAATTCCATTATCTGATCCAGACAATATTTACCCAGGCCAGATCTTGGCATTTTCTTTTCTAATCTGAGAAACGAGGAAAGAAAAGACTTTAGAATTCCAACAGGAACCAATTCCTTTTTCTTGGCCCCTCAGCACTGATGAAAGGTATTGTAGAGGGGCCTGATTTCGGAGAAATGACGAGGATTTTACATGACAATCTGAGGAAGTCAGATTTCAGCCAAAAAGGACATTTTCTACGGGGGGGGGTTAACTGAAGGCCGTGATTTTTTTTGTTTGGCAAAAATACGAGAAGGTAAATAGGAAACACCAATATTATGGAGGAACTAATCCACTGACACAATATTGGCAAGGCTTCCCCGAAGACATAATACAAACAAGTCATGTAAATGCCATACCAGGTGTGGACGCCAACGGCACTGGGAATCTTAAGAACGTACAATTTCCTGTAGCTTGATAAACCGCGTCCCTAGGCAACCTTACATGTGAGTAATTCCAGACCTTTGAGACGGGAACAATCAAATAATATAACAACAACTTGAACCCTACCAAAACAGGTCAGGCCAGGCCAAGAAGCTCACGAAAGACTTGGGCTTTACGGCTTGTGCAAACATACTTGTAAAGTTACATGTACAACCAATAGGGGGGAATTCTTTGACATGTCTGCTTTAACTGTAACATGACCTTAATACTGTTAAAATTACAATCATGGAAGTCATAACAAGAAAGGGTGGAACTGCTATCATAGCATGCTATGATAGACTGGAGACGGGGAGCCTACTGTCGGTATCCATTTTCATCTGCCCATTTAATTCCCATTGAAAATAATCATAGTCTGGATTCTCAAGCACCAGATCTTTGTAAGAGGATCTCTTCATCCTAGCCCACATAGGTCATGTTAGGATTGACACCCCTGGCAGGCGACCCGAAGTGTTGGGGTCTAAGCAACAACTTGGCCTTCACCAGATCACTCTGCAAGGAATGACGAGCAGGTGATCCTACTGGCCCCGAGTTACTTTGCGGAAAGCTGACACCAGGTCACAACCATCAGGATATCTCCAACAAGGGGTCACATGAACTAGGTGGCTATGCCGTGAAGACACAGGTGGCAGGCAAGAGAGTAGTAAGTGATAACAAATGTGAACTGTAACGGGCGCTAGTGATAACCAAAAAAACTCTTAAGCCCTGGACCATTTGGCTGGCCAAAGACCAGAGCACTTTTTGCGATTCGGCACTGCGTCGCTTTAACTGACAATTGCGCGGTCATGCGACGTGGCTCCCAAACCAAATTTACGTCCTTTTTTTCCCACAAATAGAGCTTTCTTTTGGTGGTATTTTATCACCTCTGCGGTTTTAAATTTTTGCGCTATAAACAAAAATAGAGCGACAATTTAAAAAAAAAGCAATATTTTGTACTTTTTGCTATAATAAATATCCCCATTTTTTTTTTTTTAAAAAAGGCATTTTTTTTCTCAGTTTAGGCCGATATGTATTCTTCTACATTTTTTTGGTAAAAAGGAAAATGCAATAAGCGTATATTGATTGGTTTGTGCAAAAGTTATAGCGTCTACAAAATAGGGGATAGTTTTATGCCATTTTTATTATTCATTTTTTTTTTTTACTAGTAATGGCGGCGATCTGCGTTTTTTATCGTGACTGCGACTTTATCGCAGGGAACAGTAGATCACTGACATCTCACTAGGCAGAACAGGGGAATGTCTTGTTTACAAAGGCATCCCCCTGTTCTGCCTTTGCCGACCGCAATCGCGGGCCCCCCGGGAACATCGAGTTCCCGGGACCCGCGGGCGCACTCACGAGGCACGCGCGCCCGCTGGGTGGCAAATTTAAAGGGACGTACAGGTACGCCCATTTGCCTGCCCGTGCCATTGTGTCGATGTACATCGTCGTGCGGCGGTCGGCAAGTGGTTAAATACGCCAAATAAGCGAGCTATACATTTTTTTTATATATATTTAAAAAGAATATGATTCACAACTACAATTCATAGCATAATGTAGAGAACAGGAAAAAATGCTTGGACAGCCGCACTCCAAAAATGGTGGTTTATTATAACAAAAATGTAAAAAAACATATCACAGCATGGAAAGCAGCATACAGGAGCTGACGCGTTTCGCACTGTGACTCAGTGCTTAATCATAGCTATTGAACAATTTAAAATGCACCTCTAATATATGTTCCCAAATGGTATTGAAACAAAAGCAAAACAATTAAAAGAGTAATTAAGTAATTAAACTTCAATTAGTTAATTAGTGGACTGACAGGTGTATGCTATCAGTGCCGTTTAGGGAACATCATGTGAACAAGAATATACAAATATCACACATACACAAATTCATTGAAAACCATAATTAAATGTGATTCTTGGTGTACTTATATCTATATGACTTACAGAATACATGTGTATATGTCACACAAACACACACATATGAATAAATCACCTAATTATATAACAAAAAATAAAAAACTTTTCTTCCTCTTCTCAAATTCTTTTTGTGTCATAAAACAAGATATATTAAATTATAAAGTGAAAAAAGAGTGAAAAGATTTTTAAAAGTGAAAAAAGATGTCTTGCTTGGGTGTTGAATGATATAAATAAAATAATAAATTATTGTAAGACAGAATAAAGTGTTTTTGGTGTATATAATATGGACAAGTAAAAATATAAATAATGTGAATGACATAATTAGGACACAAGCAGGCAATTGGTGAAAAAAATCGTAAGCAAATGCAATGGTGCATAAGTAAATGAATGGCATACACCCAATTAGCAAACGCTGACTTCCAATCCCAAAATAATTTTCAACTATGTATTAAAGGTAATAGTGCGAACATTATTGTTATTAAGCTTAGTAAACTGTATTCAAAGCCGAAAAAGCAGGGGAGTATTATAAACGTATGCAAATGTACACAAAAATTAAGAGAAAGAGAAAAAAAAAAAAAACAAAAAAAAACTTTCTCTTAAAAAATTTTTGTTTCATCTGGTCGGTTCTATAACCTTATCGGGCATGATTGTGGCCATGTATGTGCATTTAATAAGGATCTTATGGCCGTTTAGGTCGTAGCATTTTTATGCAAACGAATGTGTGACAATATGCAATATGTGTATCTCTTCAAAATATATAATAGTATGTCCAAATACATAGGTAAAAATGAAAATTCTTGGACTGGATCTATGTGCAATCCATTAATGCTGGTAAAATGTTGTATGTATGGACAATACGGAAAAGAAAGAGATGCTATAAAATTTAAGCAGAACTATTAAATTAATGCCATGTGAGGCGGATAGACTGCGGTACTGATACTATTAGTAAAATGTAAAATGTATAAAGAAATCAAAAATATAATGGACTTTAAAAGTAGTAATCGGTTTTAATGGGACACAATTTCTGGCAAGGACATATAAATATGTATGGAACTGGATAAAAGCAAGATGGAAAATAAAGAAAAATGATAAAGATAGTAAAGATGGAAAAGTACAAAAATAAAGGATGATTGACTGTCGGTTAGACGACCGTGTCATGCATATAGCTAGACGAATATGATATCTGGTATGTTTATTAAATCTTCAAGACCATAATATACCCGTAAGACACTACACATTATATAACGTTAATCTGTATAGGTGGCTGGAACTCCGTCATAAGTAGAGGGCGAAAGCACATCAAAAAAGAAGGAAAACCTTACACTATATAAATGATGAGGGGTAAGTAGAGATCATATTGCATAGCTCATATTATAGAATGTATAAAATGAGGAAAATAATATTGAAGATATTATTATTAAAGATTTTATTATGTAGCTGGGCGTGTTTAAGAGAGTATCCTTCTATCTAATGCGGCTTCTTCGTAAAAATGTAAAGAATAGAACACTGTACTCGCTAGTGGACCAACAAAATTATTATTATAAAATTATTGATTATTATATTAATCCAGTGGTTATTCATAAAAATGGGATACATCCCACTCAAAATTCAAACCTAGTGGTATTCTCGTATGTAAAAAGAAAATCCAAAATACTTCGCGTTTGCATAGCATCCGGAATTTGTCTCCTCCTCTAATGGGAACCTTTATATATTCTATACCTTGCAAACGAAGATGAGAAGTGTCTTTTAGATGTACAGTGTTCCAATGTTGGGCCACATTGGTTTTTTTGTTTATCTCAATATCATATAGGTGATCTCTCTCTCTTTACAATTCATAGCATATGTGATCCCAAAAAATATAAACTAAAATGTGAACAAACAAAACAATCAGAAATGATTTACTGTATATAAAATAATGTGTAAATTCAAGTCTTTCTAATTATACACAAGCATAAAATCAGCGAATACCATCACAATTATGTGCAAAAAGACCTATCAAAAAGATAAATAAAGTCCATGAAATTCATCCGACTTGAATCATCATTTTCACACTGTGCAAGACCACCCAGTGACTGATTAGTGTGCACACTAAACACTCACCAGACCGCCAATGACCACTTCATTAAAAGTGGTCAGTGCATGCTTGATTGTACTCTATGAAAAGACCAGCTCTAATTGTTATAAGATTCCCCTTCCATGCATATAACATCCAGGTCTTTATGGACCTTGCTTTGTGCACTGGTCCACATCATTTGGTGGAGTGGGGATTATGGTGGGGGGTTGTTTTTCAGGGGTTGGGCTTGGCCCCTTAGTTCCAGCGAAGGGAACTCTTAAGGCGTCAGCATACCAAGACATTTTGAACAATTTCATGCTCCCAACTTTGTGGGAACAGATTGGGGACGGCCCCTTCCTGTTCCAACATGACCACACCAGTGCACAAAGCAAGGTCCATAAAGACATGGATGAGTGAGTTTGGGGTGGAGGAACTTGACTGGCTTGCACAGAGTCCTGACCTCAACCCCATAGAACACCTTTGGGATAAATTAAAGCAGAGCCAGGCCTTCTTGTCCACATCAGTGCCTGACCTCACAAATGCGCTTCTGGAAGAATGGTCAAACATTCCCATAGAGACACTCCTAAACCTTGTGGACGGCCTTCCCAGAAGAGTTGAAGCTGTTATAGCTGCAAAGGGTGGGCCAACTCAATATTGAACCCTACGGACTAAGATTGGGATGTCATTAAAGTTCATGTGCGTGTAAAGGCAGGCGTCCTAATCTTTTTTGACGATATAGTGTATGTATCAAATTTGCCCCAAAAATATATATATGTAGCACCCTCCTCACTCCCCTCTTTTTCTTCAGCTCGTCTGTCTCTTGTCTAGGGGTATCTTAGAGGGGAAGGGAGCGGGGACACCACGCCAGGCCTTTATCACAGGTGTCAGTGTGATACAAGCAAAGTTCTTTTACCTTCGGGTCAGTGCTGTGCACCTGGAGCCTCCACCAAGAGTTACCTTGAACAATGTCTGTCAGGAATTGAGCCCCACACCATTAAAGTTCAACACTCCTTTATTCTTCTCGAATGAACACAATCAGTTGAACTCCCTTGGTAGAAACAGAACAGAAAAGGAGGTGTGGATGCGAATAGGCCCAGACACAATGTAGTTCTCCACTTTCCTTCCTGAAAGTGGGTTACGGTCTCCGCACGAGGAGGAATTTCCTTCCAGGCGGTCTCCGACGAGAGGCTCACCTGTCACCGGCAATATGCTGCACCGGGTCTTCAAGTAAGAAGCTCACCCCGGTCCATTACGCCTTCCGGATTCGGGTACCCACTCCCGGGGTTCCCTAGGATCTCCTTCCCTCGCGGAACACAGTGTTGGGCACTGAGCTCCGGACCTCCATCCGAGTACCTCACCCCAGGCTAAAGGTGCCTGGGATGGAACACGACCTCGGGCTGTCCTCTAGGCCTAGGGCCGCCTAGAGGGCCGACACGAACCACCGTCCGCAAGCTGAAGGTGCCTGGGACTTCGCCCGTGACAAAGATGGCCAGCCCATTTATACCCTCTCCCAGCAAGCACGGCGGGTTCCCCGCCCCACCATACTGCTGCCGAGGGAGGACAAAAAGGAGGCACGACACACAGCAATGATTCAACCCCAGCCCAGGGCGACAGCGCCACCTACTGGGCTGCAGGGAATTACACATCACTAATGTCTCTGCCAAGTTCAAATTACACCCCGGGAAAGTACATACCCGCTACATATATATATATATATATATATATATATATATATTAAAAAAAAATTATAAATAAAAATTCCAGTACTATCACAGTCCCTCTATAAGTCACTGATCACCGCCATTACTAGCATAAACAAGAAATAATAATTCCAGTACTATCACAGTCCCACTATAAGCCGCTGATCACCGCCTTTACTAGTATAAAAAAATGAATAAAAAAATTCCAGTATTATTACAGTATTGCTATAAGTCCCTGATCACCGCCATTTCTAATATAAAATAAATAAATACAATTTCCAGTACTATCACAGTCCTACTGTAAGTCACTGATCACCGCCATTACTAGTATAAAAAAGAAAGAAAAAAAAACATTCCAGTACTATCACTGTCCCGCTATAAGTCGCTGATCACCGCCATTACTAGTATAAAGAGAATACTAAATATTCCAGTACTATCAAAGTCCTGCTATAAGTCGCTGATCACCACCATTACTAGTATAAAAAGAATACTAAATATTCCAGTACTATCAAAGTCCTGCTATAAGTCGCTGATCACCACCATTACTAGTATAAAAAGAATAAATAAATATTCCAGTACTATCACAGTCCTGCTATAAGTCGCTGATCACCACCATTACTAGTATAAAAAGAATAAATAAATATTCCAGTACTATCACAGTCCTGCTATAAGTCGCTGATTACCGCCTTTACTAGTATAAAAATAAATAAAAAATTTCCAGTACTATCACAGTCCCACTGATCACTGCCATTACTAATATATATATAAAAAAAAAAACGAAATAAAAATTCCAGTATACTGTATATCTCATATTTTGTAGACACTATAACTTTCATGCAAACCAATCAATATACACTTATTGGGATTTTTTTTTTTTTTCTTTACCACAGACATGTAGCAGAATCAATTTTGGCCTAAATTTATGAAGAAATTCGATTTTTTTTATTTTTTATTATTCGATATGTTTTTTAACAGAAAGTAAACCGAGTTCAAGTACTGTATTTTATTGGCGTTCAACACTCACTTTTTTTACCCTGAAAATAGAGGGTAAACTGTGCCTGCGTGTTATACGCAGGGGGCTGTGGAAAGTTTTTTTTCCTGAAACTTCTCTCTTAAAGTTAGGGTGCGTGTTATACGCCTGTGCGTGTTATACGCCGATAAATACGGTAGTTAATAATGCTGCTTAAACATTTTGGACTTTCAAGATTTTCCTTGGTGCTTTTATTGACCTACTGCACCACTGATATTTAGGACAGTTGTTTTTTATTCCAAAAGCGGTGTGATTTTTTATTTATTTTTTCTGAGCTTCACAAAGTCCTAAGTATTGAGAGATAGACATCCTATGTGCAAAGCTACGAGAACAGCTCCTTAGTAGTAATAGTACTGTATTTAAATTTGTATTTAAATTTGTCCTAGACTAAAGTAATTAAATATTCAGTTCAAAAGCTGAACCCTGCATCCCAAAGCTAACTCCTACATGTATTCTGGGTCTTATGCCAGAAGAAGGTTAAGGACTTCTGGGATAGACACAATATGGATTCATTAAATCCTGACTGCAGTACGCCAGCCTGGATTCATCATTAGACGAGCAAAGAGGATTCTATTCGGCATACTGAGTCTAAACGACACCCCGGAGGTTATGGAAATCAGTGCAAATGGAACACAGACACATAAAAAGGTTTGAGATTTAGCTCAGGGTTGCACTGGCTATGCCGTGGTTGGGCTCTATAGTCAAAAACATCAAACCGAGAACATTGGGATGCTGCAGATCCACACCGGATTTGTATTCCTGCTTAAACCCCACTACATGACCCAAAAAACCCATATCCACAATCCGGCATCAAACAGGCGCCGTATTCAGGGCCGCCATCTGGAAATGTGGTCACCCTATGCGTAAGGGGCCCCAAAATTCATAACTACCATTCAGGGACACCCTCCCTTCCCAAAAATCAGCTTGTGCTGTAAAGAATCACAGCACAGTGATTGGACACAAGAGGCGGGATTTATGATTTCTCCAATCAAAAGCAGGGGGTGGGGATTGTGCTCCTCCAGGCATTCCCGGACAGGACAAGTACTGTCAGTGAGTAAAGCTGTGATGTGGCGGCCTTTTTTGGGGGCATCAGATTGGCCGGGGGGGGTGGCTGTGTCAGTTTCATTCCGGGACACTGTATTGTCCTGGAATGAATGTGCCCAGGACAGACCTGCAAAATGCGGGACTGTCCCGGGCAATCCGGGACATGTGGTCACCCTACTTACGCAGCTTCAGGCATGGGCCCCCCTGGAGCAGAGAAACCGGGGGGGGGGGGTGCTGCCGCTGAAAATTGAGAAGCGGGGGGGGGGGGTGCCACGAATTGAGAAGCGGCCGCGAATTATTGAGTATTGAGGTCGGGGGGTTGTTGCCATCCGGGCCTCTGGGGACCTCTGGGCCCCTTAAAAAAAAAGATTAAAAAATAAATAAAAGGGGGGGTTGCCATCCGGGGCCCTGGGGACCTCAGGGCCCCTGGGCCCCTTACAATAAATAAATAAATAAAAAAAATGAAAGAAAAGAAATAAAAAAAAAAAAATGTTTTCATTTTTTTTTTTTTTATATAAAAAAAAAAAGGGGGTTGCCATCCGGGGCCCTGGGGACCTCCGGGCCCCTTACAAAAAAAAAAGTGGGGGTTGCCACCCGGGCCCCTGGGGACCTCCGGGCCCCTCACAGGTGTACTGCCTGTACCCCCCTGATGGCGGCCCTGGCCGTATTATAGAGACTTCTGCACATTACAAGCGACTGCCTCAATATAAAGAGACTGCTTAGACCTCATGCACATGGCTGTATAGAATTCAACAATGTGCAGGATGCGGCAGCATAGGTGAAGAATAAGTGTACATACACTATATAACCAAAAGTATTGGGACACCTGTCTTTACACGCACATGAACTTTAATGGCATCCCAGTCCGTAGGGTTCAATATTGAGTTGGCCCACCCTTTGCAGCTATAACAGCTTCAACTCTTCTGGGAAGGCCGTCCACAAGCATGTGGACAAGAAGGCCTGGTTTGCAGTCCCTGCTCTAATTCATCCCAAAGGTGTTCTATTGGGTTGAGGTCAGGACTCTGGAGTGGAGGAACTTGACTGGCCTGCACAAACTCCCTCATCCGTGTCTTTATGGACCTTGCTTTGTGCACTGGTCCAAATTATTTGGTGGAGGGGGGATTATGGTGTGGGTTTGTTTTTCAGGAGTTGGGCTTGGCCCCTTAGACCACTTTCACACTGAGGCGCTTTTCAGGCGCTTTCACGCTAAAAAAAAGCACCTGAAAACGTATTTCCATTAAAATCAATGCATGCTTTCACACTGGGGCAGTGCGCTGAAAAGACGTCCCTCTCCATTGAAATTAATTAAAAGCGCCTGAAAAGCGCTTCAAAAGCGCTCAGTGTTTTACTGGCAGTTTTTCAAGCGCCTCAGTGTGAAAGTGGCCTTAGTTCCAGTGAAGGGAACTTTTAAGGCATAGGCATACCAAGACATTTTGGACAATTTCATGCTCCCAACAGTTTGGGGATGGCCCCTTCCTGTTCCAACATGACTGTACACCAGTGCACAAAGCAAGGTCTATAAAGACATGGTTGCATGGGCGTCTGCTCCATAGGGCAAGGGGGGTCAATTGCCCCCCCGGAGACACACCATATTTATATGGACATGGAGTGATGCGGAATTATCCTCAAGAGCTATTTCACACTGCCAGTTGGCCACGTTATCGGTAAAGCGCCGCTAGTTTTAGCGGCGCTTTACCATTGTTTTAGTGGCGCTATTCGGCCGCTAGAGGGGGGGGTGGTGTTTAAAAAATAATTGAAATTCCTAATCAGACAATGGCAGCTTGATCCTTCTATTAAGCTTTTGCATCAGGTTTCTCAAACCTTTGCATGCCTGCGCTTTATGTCATAATAACTAAGCCCCTCCCCTTCATGACATTGTCAAAAAGGGACTGAGCATGGATGACCTTAAAATTATGCCCCTCTGAAAAAAGTTCAGCGGACGCCCATGCATGGATGAGCAAGTTTTGGGTGTAGGAACTTGACTGGCCTGCACAGAGTCCTGACCTCAACCCGATTGAACACCTTTGACATGAATTAGAGCGAAGACTGGGGCCTTCTCGTCCAACATTCATTTTTTTCAACTGCACCATAAAGACATGATGTAAAGAGCAGCAATGGGCGGCAGCAGCAGCAGCACAGGTGGAGAATGACCTTGGCCTTTAAAGGCCAATGTCATTCTAAATGATTAGTCATTCAGGGACTAAACATCAAGGTTATTCTGTGGCTTGGACACCGCCGCCGCCCAAGCATTGTTTAGGTTTACATCTACCCCGAAAAAGTCATTTGCTAGCATGAAGACTGAGGTCATTTTTCACCTGCACTGCCATGTGAGTGAATCATTCGCGGGGAGATGTAAACATCAGCAATAGGCAAACAGAAGGAGAGAGTTACCGCTCAGATGTGACTGGTGACTCATTCACAAGATCCAGAGCCCGTGGGTGCAGGCAATGCATATGACAATGCAAAAAATCTGAGGAAAACGCTTGGACAGCCGCACTCCAAAAAAGGTTCTTTTATTTAAAACAAAAGCACAAACAACATGCCACAGCAAAAAAAACAGCAAGTATGAGCTGACGTTTCGCACTGCGATTCAGTGCTATGATAAGGCACTGAATCGCAGTGCGAAACGTCAGCTCATACTTGCTGTTTTTTTTGCTGTGGCATGTTGTTTGTGCTTTTGTTTTAAATAAAAGAACCTTTTTTGGAGTGCGGCTGTCCAAGCGTTTTCCTCAGATTTTTTGCATCAGCAATAGGCAGCAACAGCGGTGCAGGCGTTGAACTACCACAGTCTTTGGCCATCAGTCATTCTGAATGATTAAAGTCATTTTGTGCCTGCACCGCCGCTGCCCGCACATTGTTTATGTTTACATCTCCCCCTGAAAAGGTCATTTACTAGCATGACTGAAGGCCGAGGTCATTTTTTTTTAACTGCACTGCCACGTTAATGAATCATTCAGGTGATCATGTAAACATCAGCAATAGGCAGCAAGGATGGTGGAGGCGCAGAACCACCCCCCCCCCCCCCCCCACACTACTCTATAAAACCTATTGTCTCTCCTGAACCATTTTGAAAACATTTCAGGGCTTATGGTCAACCACGATAAATCAGAAGCGCTGAATATCAATATACCAATCACGACTTTGGGGAGTATCCAGACTCAATACCCTTTTCTGTATCAGCAGACATCCCTTCCTTATTTAGGTATTAGATTAAGTCCCACCATCTCTTCTCTTTACAAAGCAAATTATCCGACTTTGTTCGCTAAGTTAATGGAGGATGTGCAGGCATGGTCATGGATGGGTAGAATCGCCTCAGTGAAGATGACAGTTCTACCTAGGTTACTTTATTATTTTCACACTTTGCCTATCCAGGTCCTGGTTTATGCCACGCGACAGTTTCAATCCAAAATCTTTCATTAAATTTGGGGAAGGGTTCCAGGATAGCTCGGGCCACAATTTATGCTTCTAAGGATTCGAGCGGACTAGGAATGCCTGATTTCAGGAAATACTATGTGGCTGCGCAACTTGCCCAACTGTGCCAGCTTCATAGCCAACCAGATTGGGTTTCTATAGAGGCCCAGGCATGCTCTCCACTTACAATATATCTTGTCCTTTGGATTCCACCAAAACATTGTGAAGCTATACTGTGCCCCACGCACTCCCACTCATTACATGTGTGGGACACTAGCTGTAGAATCTGCGATCTGCGATCCACAGATATCCTGGTAGCCAGGGCCGGTGCTACCACTAGGCAAACTAGGCAGCCGCCTAGGGCGCACTGCTGCTGGGGGGCGCCCGGCCACTGGTGTTCCTACTTTATTTTCTCTGCAGCAAGCAACTAAGTCTCAGCATCATCAGGAAGCCACCGCTCCGTTCGCACATAGTGTCAGAGGTGCAGCGGCGGTGGAAGACTGTGTTGCTTGCTTCCATTCATTCGGGAGTCAGGACACATTCATTGATGGGCACTGGTAGGCTACATTGACGGGCGCTGGTGAGGCTGCATTAATGGGCGCTGGTAGGCTGCATTGATGGGCACTGGTAGGCTGCATTGAAGGGCACTGGTGAGGATGCATTGATGGGCACTGGTGAGGCTGCTTTGATGGGCATTGGTGAGGCTGCATTGATGGGCACTGGTAGGCTGCATTGAAGGGCACTGGTGAGGATGCATTGATGGGCACTGGTGAGGCTGCATTGATGGGCACTGGTGAGGCTGCAGTAATGGGCACTGGTAGGCTGCATTGAAGGGCACTGGTGAGGATGCATTGATGGGCACTGGTGAGAATGCATTGATGGGCACTGGTGAGGCTGCATTGATGGGCACTGGTGAGGCTGCATTGATGGGCACTGGTGAGGCTGCAGTAATGGGCGCTGGTAGGCTGCATTTGATGGGCGCTGGTGAGGCTGCATTTGATGGGCGCTGGTGGGCTGCATTTGATGGGCGCTTCATTAAAAAGGTGGTGTATACATGGGCAGGGCAAAGTGGGTGGAGCCAAGGGGGGCAGAAAATGAGGTTTCGCCTAGGATGTCAAAAATCCTTGCACCAGCCCTGCTGGTAGCTCCTCTTTTTGGCAATCCAATATTCCCACCAGGGATGCAACCTGAAAGGTTTGGCTGGTGGTTGAACAAGGGATTGTACCTTATAGGCGGCTATCTCGATCATAGGGGCATACGCCCCATCCTCCTATTTCACGGGCAGTCTGGAGATGCCTCCTGTGGAGAGCTTCCACTTGCAACAAATTTACCACTTTCTCAACTCATTGCAGTCCGAAACATGTTCAAAAACGGATGCATACAGGATGCTGCTATGGGATTGGTGTCTCCATGCTATACAAACTGTTGGTTGACTCCACTGCTAGATTATCCTACCGGGTGGCATGGGAGAGGGATCTGTCCATAACCCCTGAGGTGGAGGACTGGCGTAAATGGAGTATGCAAATCCATAAAGGGATCCTTAATGTTGCCTTGATAGAGGCAAGTTAGAAAGTCCAAGCCAGATGGTATTTAGTCCCGGAGCGCCTGTCAAAAATTTACCCAGACACCTCGGCTACATGTTTTAGGGGTTGTGGTCAGTTAGGTTTCCCCATTACATGTGTGGTGGTCATGTTCCAAGGTCCGTTGCTTTTGGATGAGGGTTCATTCATTTTTCCTGGTGCCTTCATGGCAGAATACCAATGGTTAATAGCTCCGCCCCGATTAACCCACAGGACCACGTAACTCTATAAAAGAAAGAGTTACTCCCCCCTCAGGTATTCTTTTTTCCTGTCCTCATCCACTGCAGGATCACAGATCAGCCCTGCCTCACCGTCATTTGATGCATTTAGCAGTCCAAGTGATGGGACTCCATCCTGCAGGAGAGCATGAACCTGCAATGGTTACACCATATAAGTATGGGAGCCTGTTTTTCTGTGGATCTTTTTGGGGCCTGTCTAAAATATCCAGGAGCACCTCCTTCTCCTCTGTGGCTTTTGGCTGACTATTCCAGGGCAAGACAGCACAAGGTACCTTTTAGAGCACTTCAGTGGCGTTCTTTTTTTTTTTTTTCCCTCATGTGTACCTGACACTGCATTCATGCGTGACACTGCATTCATGTGCATCTGTCTCCATGTGCACCTAACATTGCATACTTGTACACCTGCCGATGCCTCCATGTGCACCTAGCACTGCATCTGTGTGCCTGGTGCTGCCTCCATGTGCACCTCACACTGCATACATGTGCACCTGGTGATGCTTCCATGTGCACCTAACACTGAGTCCATGTGTACTTGGTGATGCCTCCATGTGCGCCTAACTCTGCACTCATGAATTTCTGGCCTAACATTGCATCCATATGTGCCTGGCGCTGCCTCCATGTGCACCTTACACTGCCTCCATGTGTACCCGGTGCTGTCTTCCGTGCACCTGGCGCTAGACGCTATACTCATACATACCTCCCAACAGGCACGGATTCTGCAGGTTTTTCCGAGATCCGAATGTTCCGCGGTGGGACTTTTTTAAAAGTTGGGAGGTATGCTCATATCCGCTGCCTCCCTCCAGGTGGGGTCCTCTCCTGAAGATTCCTTCTATTGGTGGGAGCCGTGACTGGCCTGATAATACCGCCGGGTGCGCCGCCATTCCCCCCCCCTTTCCCTGTGGGTGCGGGTGCTTCGCGCGTGTCTCCTTGCACAGTCTCCTCATCTGGGGGGTGGAGTTACAGCGGAACGTCACAGCGCATGCGCAGTAGCCATCTTGGTACACCCTGTAGATTTATTTTATTTTGGCGGGCTTTAAATTAGCCAAAAATCATACATACAGACATCTCCTATTCTCTGCTCCCTCCATTACCTTTTCATATAGCCTGACCAGTAGTATTAATGGTATGTGTGTGTGTGTGTGTATACATACGCATGCGCACATATATATGTGTATGGGTGTATATCGATGTGTATATACATCGGTATATTGGTAAATAATTAATAGTAGTATTAATTAGTATCCCCCTCCTATACCTTTTACGTACGTAAGATTTAATCTTAGCCCTAGCCGCTCTGATATTACAATGCCGCATCAATAAAGATCCTCAACATACCGCTAGGTAAGGGCTGCAACTAACAGGTAAGTTCCTTCATTCAAAGAGCACAGGGCATATGGAAACATTCTCTGTTTATTTCCGCAAGCCCGCACCGAGAGCCACCCGCAGGGGTTCTCTCGAGGGAAATACCTCCCGCAGTGACGGAGGTCACCCCAGCATACCCCAACCAGGCATGACTCCCAGCGCAATTCTGCACATCCAGGGGAAAAGCCTGTTGAGTTTGTGGGAACAAACCCTACTGGGAAAATTAGCGTATGGCCAAGGTCTGTCTAAGGAGGGAAGAGCAAGAAAACACGCTATTTTCTCTCCAGATTGGTTCAGAAGCTGATTCAGAAGGCGAGTCGATTGCAGCCAAAAAGAACATATCAACATTTTGATGTCAGTTTAGTAAAATCGCATCATATTGTTATCATGTTATTGCGTTTAAAGATGTGATTCAGTGGGAGGAAGATCCGGTATCCTCTGTCCAAACGGGAGTATATATTGTTTTTTCCCCTCATCTGACAAAGAAAGCTTTGACCGTTACCTTTACGAGGTCAGGAGAACAAGGGGCGAAAAGTGGGTAAAGCACATCGCCTACAATCAATGTCTCAGAAGCAGATGCTCAGCTCCTTGATTCAGATCCGACTTTGAGCGCGTCGGTCATGAGGCTAGCCAAGAATGCAGCCATCGATGTCCTGGGGTGCTCCCCCAGAGCCATGCTATACTTCATCACGACCAGAAGGGCATTTCGGCTAAAGCCATGGTCAGTGGACCCATCTGCAATGCAATCCTGATGTCGCATATGATGGAAGGACCAATTTGGCGATATGTATATATATATTTTTTTATTTCTTCCCCAAGATAGGAGAAGAGATTTCGCCTCACGGTCAGTTACCAAACAAAGATCAAGAGAGAAGAGGCTGGGAAGGCTCACGAGCCACCTTTCCCAAATTGGACAATTCTTAAAGACCGCGTCTTTGTCGGTTGAGAGCCAGAAGTCCTTCTGACCCCCCTGACCCCCCTGATCCACAGGTCTGGCAGTAACATCAAGCCTTTCGTCTAGGTTGGAGTGGGAAAACTGCCATGGTCCATGCAGCTTCCACGATCCTTCAAGGGCTTATTCTTTTTTGGAAATTCAATCCATCCTCCACCCCCCTTCTCTCCGACTCACCAAATTCTGATCTCCAAGGGCGAGAAGGAAGCTCTCTTTCAGTGTATTCAAATACTTCTACACCAACAGGCAGTATTGCCAGTACCAAACTTGGAGGAACACCCGGGGCTCTACTCCCCAGTCCTTTCTTTTAGTTCTCAGGAAATCAGGGGCTGGAGACTCGTGTTGGATCCAGAGGGGTTGACGGATACGTTCGGGTAGAACATGTCATTCGGTATCCCTAGACACCATAATTCTGTCAGTACAGCCAGATATTTGGATGGTCTCTATAAGTCTCCAGGATTTCTTTCCTTCACATTCTCATCCATCATCTTTCCAATCTTTTTCCCGGGTTGAAAGTAGGCGATCTGCGCCTCCACTTCCAATATCTTCCCTTTGGGATTTCATCAATCCCCAAAACCTTCACCAAGGTCTTAGCAACCATCCTGGCTTCCTTCTGGGAAAGGAGGTCAGGGTCCTGCATTTCTTCCAATTCGAGTGACTTGTCTGCTCAGTCAATTGACGCCTACGGGCGCAGCTGCAAACTTTAGTCAACATCCCGGTGAAGGCGGTGTCACTTCCATCAGAGGATCCCTGAATTGGTATAGAAGGTGGAGGAAGTGAACAGTTGATGTTTACAATCTCCGTTTTGGGCTTTCTGGCACAATGAAGAAAAGAGGCACCGAAGACAAATGAGAATTATCGGTGGAAACCAGCCTTGGGGGTGGGCATGGCCTCCCAACCTCCTAGTTCACCGCTCCCTGACCCATTCTTGCATCTGAAGCAAGTCAACTGGACTGGGGGGTGACACATCACCAAAAGAACCAGTTAGTACAAGGAAGATGGGGTTTCAACTCGGAGAGTATGATTTCCGATATCCTAGAGCTAAGAGTGGCATGGACGGCGCATCTAGTCCCTCTTCTTGGGAGAAAGTCCATACTGGTTCAGATAGATGACAAGGTGGCAGCGGCCTATGTTCAAAGCCTAGACGGGACGCACAGCGGGTCTCTGTCCAGCGACATGGCCCCAATTAGTTCATGGGCGGAGGACAATTTGGTCAATCTTCAGGCGGCCTACATCCCAGCTCCTGAGAATCAGCTAACCGATCGCCTTTCAAGGTCTTTCAACAGCAACAACGAATAGTCACTAGGCCTGTGGATTTTTCGGTCGATATACCAACAGCGGGGTACTCCCCATTGAGAGCTTTGAGCTTCCCGCTCACAGCGAAACTCATCTGCTTTTTATGAGATTCCCACCTCGGAGGTCAGCAGGAGTGGATGTCATATTTCAACCGTGGAACTTCCAAAGGGGATATGCGTTCCCTCAAGTTTACTCTGATCCTGAATTTCCTCTAGCTTCTATCGTCGGAGAAGGTCACTATCCTGGCAACCATGCCATTCTGGGAAAGGAGACAATTGTTTCCATTCTCAGTCAAAATGGCTCGTGCCGCCCACTTCCGATTCCACACACGGTTTCCACTATTAGTCAAATAGCTCAGTACAGCTTCCACACACGGACAACCTCCTATATCAAGACGACTTCTTTCTCCCACGTCCGGGGATCCTGGACTTGAAGCCCTGAAAGCTGAGCAGAGCAGTCTGGGTAACCTAGGGTGCTCGCATGGTGTCACCCAAACATTATTACAGCCAAGAGAGTCATCCACCTACGCAACATTCTATTAGGTTTCGAAGGGGATTCACAAAACTGGCAGAATCCAACCATTTCAATCCGCTAGGCCCTGGGCTCCAAAGATTCTACTCTTTCTACTAACTGGTCTGGACTTAGGCTGAAGTCTAAAGCACTCTGAAGGTTCAGCCTGTAGCCTTGTCAGCTTTGATGGGCGCACGCTGGGCACTGAATATCCTCGTAGAACGTTTCCTGAAAGCAGTCAAAGTCTACATCCTCCCAGGAAGACTCATACCCCATATGGGTGTCTGACAGATGTCTTAACAAACCCTTCCTTTGCACCCACTAAAGTGTGCATTGGGAGACATTACATTGGGAACCTACCTTGCTGATTGCCATCATGTCAGGTCGTAAGGCGTCAGAAACACAGCCTCTAGGGGCACAGGAACCCTACGTCACCTTTTTCCCAGGCAGGGTAGTCCTACAGTCTATTCACCAGCATGTCTCTAAAGTGTCTGCACTCTACATTCTCAGCTGGGTATGGCTTCTCCTGACTTTCGGAGAAGATCCAATCTCTTCAAAATACACGGTTTGGATATAGCCAGATCCCTGAGGCGTTACTTAGAACTAACACAACAGTTTCGCAAAGATCAATGTTCATTCATTGTTGCCAAGGGCGCGAAGAAAGCAATGACGCCCTCCAAGCTAGTCCAAGGACGTATCGGGCTAGTGATCTCCCAGTCCCAAGTGCGCCGAATGCGCACTCATCACAGGGATGGTCCTCTGCCTCGGCAACGTTTGGGCTAGGGCCTCTCCGGAGACAATTTGCAGGATGGCTAGTTAGTCATCATTAATCACCTTCATGTCGCACTATACCCTAGACGCGGCAATCCTTAGTTCCAAGAGACCTCCTCCCAAATCTCGGGAGATATCAGTTCTGTAAACTCATTTAATTGTATTATTGCAGTACCCTCCCTGTAAGGGAGTTAATAACCATTGGTATGCTGCCATGAAGGCACCAGGAAAACGGAAAATTGTATACTTACCTTTCCGTAATTTTCCTTTCCTGGTGCCTACCATGGCAGCATACACCCTCCCTTCTATATTCCTTAAAGTTCTGAAGACTAGTTACAAGAATACCTGAGGGGGGAGTAACTCTTTCTTTTATAGAGTTATGTGGTCCTGTGGGTTAATTGGGGCGGAGCTATTAACCATTGGTATGCTGCCATGGTAGGCACCAGGAAAGGAAAATTACGGAAAGGTAAGTATACAATTTTCCGTTATTTGTTCAGTCACAATGGTAGACATCACTAAAGATGCAAGCATCGCCCTACTAAATACTCAGACCTTGATCTACTTTATATTTCTAGCAGCCAAAATTGCATTGTTTATTCTATAGATTGGCTCTCCTGAGGAAGCGGTGTTTCTCCGTGAAACTAGTCGAGACCCTGACCAATCTGTGATATGTATAATTTTCTGTTTTGTAATTTTATTTATAATAAACAATTCTATATAATCATGCTCATGATGTTTTATCAGTACCGAGATAGAGCCACCCACCCAGTTGGCAGAGGGACTGAGGTTAGCCTCAGCAACTATTCTCTTGCCCCCAACCCCCCCCCCTCTTTTGTTTTAACAGCCAAAATCGCAATAGCGACAGCATGGAAAAGCCCCATCTTAGACAGTGCTATAGTAAAACGAAAACTTACTATTTTTTCATTTAACATGATCCATGTGAGTGTCCCTTACGAGATAAACAATCCAATTTTGACAATATATGGTCCCCTTGGCTTACTTACAGGTTCCGAATGACTGAATCATATAGTACGAATAAGTGGATGCTAGATCCCCGGACGGACCTATCTCTTTTCTTCCCCCCCCCCTTTCTTTCTTTTCTTTTTGCTTGTTCCCTCCACTTTGGCCATCCTTGGCATCACGTCCTCATAGCTTTTCCTTCTTCCTTCTTATTTAAGCTCTTGATGTTCATATTTGGGGGTCTGGAGCCCCTTTGTGGAACCATTACAATGCTTGGCAATGTCTATGCGAGCCATGGTCGCTGGATGTGGGCTTTACTTAATGATGGGCCGGCTTCCAGGGATTACGATTCAAGATGGTCTTGACCTCTATCTTGGATCTTGTTTTCCCACACTATGATCCAAGGAGTGATCATATGGAAGACCACTTCCTAGTAACCACGATTGTTTTGCGGTTTAATACCCATGTTACAACACAAAATTTGTTCTTCCGGTCCACTTTTAATGGCGATCAAATGCTAACTCGTGAGCTTAGCGAATACCCATCTATTTGCCAAGATTTTTAGATGTTATGTTTCCCCCACTTATGTACCTTTATCTATGCAGGGCTATTTTTACTCTTTTAAAACATTAGAAAAAACAATTGAAACAGAACCACCTCTGCCTTTATTCTGTTAGAATGACTGAAGGCCAAGGTCACTTTGTGCCTGCACCGCCGCTGTCTTCACATTGTTTATGTTTTATCTCCTTTTTGAACAAGTCATTTACTACGCGTCATGAGTGAAGGCCTCGGTAATTTTTCACCTGCACTGCCACTTGATGTTTACATCTCCCCCTGAATGAGTCACTCAACAATGGACAGCAATAGAGTAGCAGGTACAAAATCAACCTTAAATCACTCAGAATGACTGAAGGCAAGGTCATTCTGTGCCTTCACCGCCGCATTCACAGATTGTTTATGTTTATCTCCCCCTGAAAAAGGGAAGCAGGACTGAAGGCTGAGGCCATTCTTCACCTGCACTGCCATGTTAGTGACCTATTCAGTGGAGACGTAAACACCAGCAATAGGCAACAGCCATGGCAGAGGTGGAGAATGACCTTGGCCTTTAGTCATTCAGAAGGACCGAAGGTCAAGGTCATTCCGTGCCTTCACCACCACTGCCTACACATTGCTTATGTTTACATGTCTACCTGAATAAGCCATTTACTAGGCAGCATGACTGAAGGCCGAGGTCATTTTTCACCTACGCTGCCACTTGAGGTCATTCTTCACCTACGCTGCCACTCATTCAGAGGAAGATGTAAACATCAGCAATAGGCAGCAACAGTGGTGCAGGTAGGGTTGCCACCTGTCCAGGATTCACCCGGACAGTTCGGGTTTGGAATCATGCGTCTGGGTTTCAGAAACCCAGGCACATTATTTAGACTGGACAATGGCTTCCCAGCAGGGTTGCTGGCTGCAGTTGTCTAAGCTGAGAGTGTCTGTTACACTCTTTCACACTGCCCAAAGCCAGCACTAACAACCCCCCCTCCCCCCCCCCCACACACACATACAGACGGGAGAGGAGAGAGGGCTCGATCTGCATCTCTTCTCCCTACCCCTCTGTGTCTGCCCACACTCCAATCCCTGGCGCTGTGCGTCAGAAAAGGAAAGTAGGGGCCGGAAATTTGAAGTCCAGCAGCCTCAGATACACCTGGATAGGAGGTGCTGACTGCCAAGGGGTGAGTGAGCTCACCATCCATCCCTGTCTGTGATCGAAGTCTCCCCCCTTCTCTCTCCTGCCTCTGAGTGAGTACACTAAGGTAAATCAGGGTTCTCAAAGCACCCCTTACATCAGAGTTCACCTTTACACCAGAGGCCACAGTGTTCCCCCTTACATCAGAGTACTCAGTGTTCCCCTTTAACATAAGGGATGCTCTGGGAACCCTGATTTAGAGTCCCCAGAGTTCTCCCTTACATCAGAGTCTGCAGAGTCCCCCCTTACAGTGTAAGGAAACTCTGTGAGTTCAGATGTAAAAGGTAAACTCTGTGGACTCTGATGTAAAAGGGAAACTCTGTGGACTCTGAGGAAAAGAGGGACTCTTGTTATTAACTTCATATGATTAGAAATTTTATTTAATAGCAAAATATATGTATAGTTTATACTATAAAAAAAATTTGCAGTGCGCCGCTAAAGTGTTCGGGTTTGACTTGAAGAAAAGGTGGCAACCATAGGTGCAGGCGCAAAAACACCTCAGCCTTTATTCAGTCAGAATGACTGAAGGCCAAGGTCATTCTGTGCCTGCAGCACCGCTGTCTATACATTACTTATTCAGGGAGAGATGTAAACATAAACAATTTACTAGGTAGCAGGACTGAAGGCCGAGGAAAGCATTGTGATGCTGCAGTAAACCTACTTAAACCCACTACTTGACCGCCTATTGAATGATGATGACAACAGACACCTCCCAAAAATGCAAAGCACATCAAAAACGCATTAAAGACACCTCAAAATGCGTGTGAAAAAAACGCAAAACGCATCAACCGCAACCTGGATAGGTGTGAACCAGGGCGAAATGAATAGACAATGCATTAAAAACGCACCGCGGTTGCTTTTTTTTAACCGTTTTTTGAAATCCAATGTCAATGATTCACAGGTGTATGATTGGAGTCAGGCAATCGTAAAAAGCATCAAAAACGCATACCGTATGTCTTTTTGACTCGTTTTTTTCAACGCAGCAGTGTGGAAGAGCTCTTAGGCACCGTTCACACTTTGTTTAGCGGGAACTTGCGTTCCTGCTCTCGACTTTGTGTGGCCGATTTCCACGTGACTCCGCGTGTCACGCTTAGGGCAGCACACGTGCGTTTGTCGCCCAAAATAAGCTCCTGTTCCTTTTTTGGGCGACAAGATTCAGGCAGTTTAAAGAAGCACTTTGCGACAATTGCCGCGCAATTATGGTGTGCGACAATTGCAGGCCTAATCGCTCCATGTTTGGCGCAATATTCAGACGGTATCTGACGGCAGCGCGCGTGCGGTCATCCTTTCCTACACCGTTGACCAAGCAACGAGCCAGGGAGCCATTGAGGGAGCGAAGTTTTAAAAAACGTGTAAGCTGCTTCTTTGGTGTTGCCGCCGATTACAGGATCGTTAATGCGTCATAGGCCTATCAGAACCATAGCTGTTCCGTAAAATAATTTTTCAAAAGCAATAAAGACAAGGGGAAAAAAATTAAATGAATGTACTAAACAAATACATAAATCGTTCTGCCATCCAATTTCCCCTCGAGACTTATCAAACAATCATCCAATAAATCTAGTTTGCTCAGCAGGCAATCAACCAAAGATATGTTTCTGACAGTCGTACACCTGCTCCTTTTGATTCTAATTAATAAAGTAATGGTCCTCTTCATTGCCAATTAAAGACTACGGATGGAAATGATAAAAAGGTTTACCCAGATTCAGAGACAACTTAGTCTTAATATAGTGGCAAAACATTTTGGAGTAAGAAAGGGTTATAACCCCTGTCATTTTTTTTTTTTGCCATCTGTGTCTCTATTGGGGAAATATTCCTTCACTTCCTGTCCCATAGCCACAACAGGAAATGAGAGGACGTCCCTTTAAACTGGAATCCCAGAACTAGTGTCCCTATTGGAAGATTTCCCCACTATTACTGTTCTGGGTGACAACCCAAAATTTTTGGATTTTCTTTCATGGTCAATAGACCAAATAGAGAGGGTGAATCTCCCTAACGGGGGCACAGACGGCAATAAAGACCTGACAGTGGTCGTAACCCCTCTCTAATCTATCCAAAAAAAAAAAAAGGTTTTACTTTGTGTAGCGCCCTCCCCAAATGGTTGGGACGCTATGTGTGAATTTAGGGGTAGTCTGAGCCAGTAGTTGGGCTCAGACTTGGATAATTGTGTTGAAATTTGCTTCTGCTCTGGGTGTGATACTGCCTGGCAGTTATATTCCCTGTTCGCCCGAAGGTGGCACTGCCGCCAATGGCTCAGGCTGGAATACAGGGGTATCACAACACCCTGGGTGTCCTCTCTCGGCAGCCGCGCAGTGGGCGTGGTTGACTCGCTGTGCATGCTGGGAGAGGGTACATAAGGGGCAGACGCCATTAGCAGTGTTTCGTTCCTGTGTGGGCACCCGTATGGCGCGGGGTGCGTGCGTGTGTTCCAGCCCCGGGCACCTTCAGCCCGAGGCTACATCGCTGCCTGGTAGACCCAGCTCTGCTGGCTGAGGCCTATGCCTTAGGAAGGAATCCCAAGCTACCCACCTGCGGGAAGCCCACTCTTAGGGAAGGAGGCCAGGGGAGGATTTGCCCCAGAGGAGACCGGTACTGCTGTCTAGGGAGGAGGCCTGGAGACTCACCTAAGGAGGGATTCATTACTACAAGCCCTGCAATACGCTGATCTGGCATAAAGGTTCTCTCTATTGCTAGTGTGACAGCAGGAAGGTAAAGTCACCCGGTTGCATCCAGGGGGGTAGATATATTTCGCCCAGATTCAGGCTTTACGCCGACTTATACAACTAGGTGGAGAGTTGTATAAGCCCAGCTGAGGCTAGTGGGCTCATGGATGACTCATACCTCTAGGGAGAGTGTGGGGCGTCGTGCAGACAGGGAGTTGATGAGACCAGCTGAAGCTTGTCAGCTCATTTAGGCCTCTATAAGAACTCCCAGATTCATTAGGTGTTTGCTCATGCCTGGAACCAGACCTGTGTGGACTGTCTAGGGAGAGTGAACCCCTGTGCGGTGAGACAAAGCCTGTGTGGCTATTTTCTTGGACATTTAAAACCAGGGACTTAGGGACTAGGACAGCACTAGGCTGATCCCAGTTCTTAGTTAGGAAACCTGTATGTTTACTCAGAGGTCAAGTTGACCAGGATTTATTTTATTTATGTTTCTTTTGCTTTGCTGTGTTTTATCACTGTAAATAGAAAATAAACCGCACCTTTTTGATTTTGAAAACCACAACCTCCGTTTGCTGGGCCTGTTTTTGTGTGGGGAGCCCATCCCGGGGGTCACACACACCCGCTGCCGAGCTAACCCCCTCACAGTTGGTGGAGAATGCAGGCAGTTTTTTTTAAGCCAGCATGGAGGAGATACTGAAACAGCTGGCTCTAGCAAATGCCAATCAACAGCAGACAAATGCAGGTTTGCAAAGGAGCCTTGCAGCCCAGCAGCAAGCTCATCAACAGAGCCTTGCAGCCCAGCAGCAAGCTCACCAACAGAGTCTGGAAGCTCAGCAACAAGCCCAGCAGCAATCTGAGGCCCGCTTCATAGACCTGTTACAGAAGCAAGAGCAGAGACTACAACAAATGGAAGCAGTAATGCAGCAACGTCCGCAGACCAGTGAGGAAAGCCGTCCCACTAATACCGCGTCCTTTGGGGTGAGTCGTTTATTGACAAAAATGACTGGAGAGGATGATCCAGAGGTATTTTTGACCACATTTGAAAGGACCGCTGAAAGAGAAAAGTGGCCTGAGGAGCAGTGGGCTGGACTGGTGGCTCCTCTGTTAACTGGTGAATCGCAGAAAGCTTACTATGACCTAGAGCCTAACCAAGCAAAAGATTATGTGATGCTAAAAGCTGAAATTTTGGCAAGGCTGGGTGTCACCCAGGCTGTCCGGGCTCAGCGTGTGCATAACTGGACTTTCCAGCTTGGAAAACCCCCCCAGGTCTCAAATGTATGATCTCATTCACCTGAGCAGAAAGTGGCTACAGCCAGAGACTTTGTCCGCACCAAAGATTGTGGAACGTGTTGTAATGGATCGGTTTTTGAGAGCTCTTCCTACTGCCATCCAAAAGTGGGTAAGCCATGGAGACCCAGAGACGGCCGATGGTCTTGTGGATCGTGTGGAGAAATACTTGGCTACAGAGAACCTGACGGCCTCTTCCAGAGACACTCGGACTTTCCACCCTAAGACCAGACCATCCCCAGGGGCGGATAAGAGGATTCCAAGGGGTGAGGGTGGAGAGAGTGAGAGGGTGGGAGCTCTACCCCAAGTTTGGCGAGAACAGCCTGGGAAATCAGCGGCTCAAGAGGCGGCAAGAAGGATCGTTTGCTACCGCTGCCGCCAAGCGGGACATATTGCAGCCAATTGCCCGGTTGTGGAGGAACCCATGCAGTGTGACTTTCTGACGGGCAGACGTCAGTCGCTGTGTGCGACAGTCGCATGCACTGCCATTCGAGGAACTGAGAAACATTTATGCAAAATGTGTGTTAATGGTAGAAATGTTGTGGTATTGCTGGATTCAGGTAGCCTTGTGACCCTGATAAAGGCTGAGTTAGTTAAAACAGAGGTCTTTGGGAATAGCAAGGTAGCTGTTATTTGTGTGCATGGGGACACCCGAGAGTATCCAGTGACTACAGTGTGTTTCGAGACCCCCAAAGGTACCCTCTCTCATCCAGTGGGCTTAGTATCTCAGTTACCGCATGACGCCATTGTGGGAAGGGATTTTCCGAAGTTCTGGGAACTGTGGGATGATCCTGAGCCCCCCACTGGTGCCCCTATGTACCAGGAATGTGATAGCCAGAACTCCCCTGAGAGTGGTGAGGACTCTCCGGAATTTCCCTTATCAGTATTGGCAGGGGAGACTCAAGAAACTGGAGAGGAGCCCACCTCCTCAGACGAAAACCTACCGTCTGTGGAGTTTTCTGATCTTGAGGTTCACAGGGAAAACTTTGCCACAGAACAGTTGAAAGACCCCGCCCTAATAAAGGCACGGGAAAACGTAGTGAAAATAGATGGCGAGTTAGTGAACCCAGATAATACCTGCACTTACCCATACTTCAGCGTAGAGAAGGACCTACTGTATCGGGTGGCAAAAAGGGCAGAAGAAACCGTTGAGCAGCTTGTGGTGCCCAAACCTTACAGGAAGTTGGTGTTGGAGTTGGCCCATGGGCACATTCTTGGAGGTCATCTGGGGACAGAGAAAACCCGAGAGAGGGTATTACAGAGATTCTATTGGCCGGGGGTGATGAAGGACATAGAAAATTATTGTTCCTCCTGCCCTGTGTGTCAGAGGTCGGCCCCGATGCCACATTTCCGTAGCCCGCTGGTCCCTCTACCCATCATTGAGGTCCCGTTTGAGAGGATCGCCATGGATTTGGTAGGGCCTATAATCAAGTCCGCTAGGGGGCACCAGTACATATTAGTTATAATGGACTATGCCACCCGTTATCCAGAAGCGATCCCTCTCCGAAATACCTCGGCCAAAACCATAGCCAAAGAGCTATCTCTTGTGTTTAGCCGGGCGGGTATTTGTAAAGAACTGCTTACGGACCAAGGTACACCCTTTATGTCCCGGGTTATGAAGGAGCTGTGTAAATTGTTCAAAGTGACGCAATTACGTACATCTGTGTATCACCCCCAAACCGATGGGCTGGTTGAAAGATTCAACAAAACCCTAAAACAAATGTTGAAGAAAGTGGTGGATAGAGATGGAAAGGATTGGGACTGTCTACTTCCTTATCTGATGTTTGCTATTAGGGAGGTGCCCCAATCCTCTACGGGATTCTCCCCCTTTGAGTTACTGTATGGGAGACACCCAAGAGGGCTGTTGGATATTGCCAAGGAAACTTGGGAAAGTGAGAGTTCTCCCCACAGGAGTGTGATTGAGCATGTCGCCCTGATGCAAGACCGAATTGCACAGGTAATGCCCATCGTGAAGGAACATTTGGCCCAAGCGCAGTTAGCACAGCAGAGAGTGTACAACCGTGGAGCCAAGACCCGTACCTTTTCCCCGGGGGATAGGATACTGGTACTTGTCCCTACGGTTGAAAGTAAATTCCTTGCCAAATGGCAAGGCCCCTATGAGATAATGGAAAAAGTGAGCGAAGTGAATTACAAGGTCAGACAACCAGGAAGGCGAAAGCCCGAACAGATCTATCACGTTAATCTGTTGAAAGCCTGGAGGGATAGAGAGTCCCTAGTCGCAGACACTTGGTCACCAGCTCAAACTGGTTGCGTGATTCCTGAGGTTGGAATAGCAGCCACCTTGTCACAACCCCAACAACAGGAGGTTAAGGAGTTTGTGCTTCGCAACAAGGAGGTATTCTCTGAGCTGCCGGGACAAACATCTGGGGTAGAGCATGACATCACGGTGAAAGGGTGAAGTTAAAACCCTATCGGATCCCAGAGGCCCGACGGGAGGCAATACGGGAGGAAGTACAGAAAATGCTGAACTTAGGGGTGATAGAGGAGTCCCAAAGTGATTGGTCTAGTCCCATTGTGTTGGTGCCTAAACCGGATGGGAGCTGGCGATTTTGTAACGATTTTCGTCAGTTGAACAAAGTTACAAAATTTGACACCTACCCCATGCCACGTATAGATGAGTTGATCGACCGGCTGGGAACAGCCCGATACATGACGACTCTTGACCTCACAAAAGGGTATTGGCAAATCCCCCTGGCCAAGTCGGCCAAAGAGAAAACCGCATTTGTAACCCCAGACGGGGCGTTCCAATATAAAAGAATGCCGTTCGGGTTACAGAATGCGCCGGCCACATTCCAGCGGAAAATGGACCAGATGCTGAGGCCCCATCGGAAGTATGCTGCGGCTTACCTGGATGACGTAATTGTCCATAGCACAGATTGGGCCTCACATCTGCCAAAAGTGCAAGCAGTCCTGGACTCTGTTCGGGAAGCGGGGTTTACGGCTAACCCCAAGAAGTGTACCATTGGGCAGGAGGAGGCCAAATATCTTGGGTACACCATTGGGAGGGGAGTAATAAAACCCCAACTCAACAAAGTCGAGGCCATCCAGAGTTGGCCACGTCCCAACAGCAAGAAGCAGGTACGAGCCTTTCTGGGAATCGCTGGGTATTATCGGCGATTCATTCCCCACTTTGCTTCTAAGGCTGTGCCCCTAACCAACCTGACGAAGGGGAAAGGGTCGGTCATGATTAAATGGACCCCCGAGGCTGAGGCAGCATTCCAATTCTTGAAACAAGCCTTATGTAGCCAGCCAGTGTTGTACTCACCCGACTTCTCTAAAGACTTTGTCGTACAAAGTGATGCGTCAGATGTGGGGTTAGGAGCAGTATTGTCCCAGGTCTGGAACGGGGAAGAGCACCCAGTCATTTACCTCAGCAGGAAGTTGAAGTCCCATGAGGTAAATTACGCCACCGTTGAAAAGGAGTGTTTAGCGGTGAAGTGGGCTCTAGATTCCCTTTGGTACTACCTGCTAGGTAGGCACTTTGACATGGTTACGGATCACGCTCCGTTAAAGTGGATGGCTCAAAACAAGGAAACAAATAGAAGAGTGAATAGGTGGTTCCTGGCCCTCCAGGAATTCAACTTCACAGTAAAGCTTCGCCCTGGCGTTCAAATGGGGAATGTGGATGCTTTGTCTCGAGTACATGAATGCCTGATTGCTGGTGTTCCAACCCCGAGGTTAAAACAAGAGGGGGGGGGTATGTGACAGCAGGAAGGTAAAGTCACCCGGTTGCATCCAGGGGGGTAGATATATTTCGCCCAGATTCAGGCTTTACGCCGACTTATACAACTAGGTGGAGAGTTGTATAAGCCCAGCTGAGGCTAGTGGGCTCATGGATGACTCATACCTCTAGGGAGAGTGTGGGGCGTCGTGCAGACAGGGAGTTGATGAGACCAGCTGAAGCTTGTCAGCTCATTTAGGCCTCTATAAGAACTCCCAGATTCATTAGGTGTTTGCTCATGCCTGGAACCAGACCTGTGTGGACTGTCTAGGGAGAGTGAACCCCTGTGCGGTGAGACAAAGCCTGTGTGGCTATTTGCTTGGACATTTAAAACCAGGGACTTAGGGACTAGGACAGCACTAGGCTGATCCCAGTTGTTAGTTAGGAAACCTGTATGTTTACTCAGAGGTCAAGTTGACCAGGATTTATTTTATTTATGTTTCTTTTGCTTTGCTGTGTTTTGTCACTGTAAATAGAAAATAAACCGCACCTTTTTGATTTTGAAAACCACAACCTCCGTTTGCTGGGCCTGTTTTTGTGTGGGGAGCCCATCCCGGGGGTCACACACACCCGCTGCCGAGCTAACCCCCTCACACTAGGCTGGGAGGTTCGGGACTTTGATAATCCTGTGGCAGAGGATTCCTGATCGCATCCCTAAATAAATTCTCAGGTAAAGTTGATCCCGGCTGCTAGGACCAGTGAACGGGACTATCCGGGTGAGCAATACCCACTCAGGCTTGAGTGGCGACGTTGTGCCTTTAGTGTTGCGTGTCTGAACTTTCCCCTTTTACTTCTCTCGTTTCCTGCTTTCTCTACAAGTTCCCACAGCAAGAAAAGGAAAATAAAGCCTTCCTGTTTAGGTTTTACATTTGGTATGGACATTGACTTTTTCTAGAGATTTCTATACCCTGACAACGGAAGCCTTGGAGGTAGTTTGCATGACCCAAAACAAAACTAGATGGTCCCTTAATTGGGGGTAAGTGCTACATTTAGTTCTTGTTTAACTGCTTACTCTCTTTATGGAGAGATTTGGGGTCTATTAGACCCCAAATCTCTCCTCTGGCCTCCCATGTAGCCGATCAGCTACTAACCTGGCCGTTGCTGGACAAGTAAACAAAGCGGCAGAACCGGAAGTGGCGAACAGCTCGTCGCCCCTGTTTTTCAGGGTTACAGAGAGACAGGGCTGCCATCGCTGCCCGTCTAATCGCTCCTGGGCACCGCGATGGGACCAGAGAGACCGGGAGAGGTGGTTGCGAGAGAGGGGGGGTGTGACACCTTTCCGCCACCAGTAGAAGTGATTGAGTGGCTAATTAGCCACTCAGATCACTTCTGCCTTGAAGAGAATCGCCGGCTGAAAAGATTGATACCGGGATGCCTGTGGGTGTAGGCATCATCCCGGTATAACCACTGAAACAGAAAGACGTCCATGTATGCCATCCCGGCGGGAAGTGGGTAAGTCCACTAACGCTCTTAAAGGGCCCCAATGATAGCCATCAGAAAAACATCTCAAAGGACTTCCCCTCCCGTAATAATTATTCTGCAAGTCCCCTTTTTTATTGCTCTTACCTTCGACATTGGTGGCAATACCTCACATGTGTGATGCAATTGCTATTTACAATTATTATTTTTTTTTACATGTATTCTATTTTATATCATAAAATATATTTTATATTTGTGTAGCACCATGATAGTAGGCAGGGTTGCTAACAAATTTAGCTTGCTAGGTGGTAACTAGTCTAACTTATTGATAGAAGACAGAGGTGCATCAAATCCAGAGTTAAGCCTCGTACACACGGCCGGTTTGCTGAGAAAACTGTTCGTGTGTATGGTTTCTCGTTGGGAAAATTGCCGGGAATCTCAGCGAGAAAAATAGAGAACCTGCTCTCTATTTTCTCATCGGGATTCTCGTCGGCCTGTTTCCCGATGAGAAAACCGTGCGTGTGTGTGCTTACCTGTCTTCAGGTAAACCCGCGCATGCTCGAAAAGACTTCGACGCATGCGCGGTAGCATACAAGGGTAGTGTAGGGTGTAGTGTAGGGTGTAGCAAGATGGCGGCGACGGCATCAAATGTGGCGAGCGCATGCTCGTCGTAGTCGATGACATCACCGCGTTCTTGCCATTCAAAAGAACCGTGCGTGTGTACACAGGGCTTGGCAAGACAAGCTTGCCAGGAATCCTGTCGAGAAAACCGACGTTTTTTTTTCGGCGGGATTCTCGCCCGTGTGTACGAGGCTTGAGGGGAAAAAAACTGTGAATCCCCAGTCACTAGGCAGGATTGTTGCCTGTGGCATTGGAATGACAGGGGGCATCGTGAATTCAGAATAGGAGTAGATAGGTTGTGTCAGCCAATTGGCAGGGGTTTTCTTCTGCCCCTTGGCCTGCTGGGTGTCAGGAATGGTTCCATCCGCTGGTGTTATTTGTTATTTGTTTTGCAGTACTGTGGTCCACCAGCAGGTGTCTCCTGGCAGTTTGGAACTGTCAGGAGAATCTTTCCCTGCTGGTGTTGTATTATTCCTTGGACGCAGTACTGGTTTCCACCAGTGGATGGATCCTGGCAGTGTGGAGCAAACTGCCCTTCCTCCGTTCAGCTGTGACTTGAAGCCAATTAGCCTTCCTATAAATACCCAGCAAGCACAAGCACTCCTTGCCCTGGTATCGTCCTCGTGCCCTGACCCACAGCCTGTCTAATTGAACCTTGATTCCGGTAACCTTGATTCCGGTAACCTTGATTCCGGTAACCTTGATTCCGGTAACCTGAACCTGAACCTGAACTTGAACCAGTACCTGTTGTGTCTGTCCTGAACCCTGATCCCTGGAGCCTTGCTCTGCAGCCTGGTTGCCCCCTGCTTGATCCTGTCTCCCTGTCCTGACCCATCCATCCTCTCCCTGTCCTGTGTTCCCTACCCCATCTGCTGATCTCCCTGTGCATGACCTTGGCCTGGCTCGGGTTTATGCTTCTGGAATACCCCTTTGTCCATCTGCCTACCTGCTGTGTATGACCCTGGCCTGGCCCTGTTTATAATTCTGGTTTCCCCCATTACTTGTACATATTTGTCTGTTACTGTTATTATTTGTGGGTTCTGTTTGGTATTGGTTGTTGTGCACTGTGTGGTATTGGAGGTGGTTGTATCTATACTATTTCACTTATCTTTAATAAATCATTATATTTCACTTACACACGTTTGGGTTTCCTTTGTTGCAGTTCACATAGTTCTGGTCTTACCTGATACGTGACACTGGGAGAGCCCATTTATTCGGGAGGATTCAGGTGATCGGGGGTTCTGTGCCACCTGGTTAGCTGTCTGGGTGGATGTGTGTCACAAGGCTCCAGGTTGTTAGGCCAGAAGCCTGAGCCCTATCTCGGGATGCACCTGGGTGCAAGGCTGTCTGAGGCCTATCCAGGTTTGTGAGAAGCAGCGCGGGGGTTGGGGCTTTCGGCCAGAAAACCAAACAAGCTGCAGAGGTTCCACTGGACGGGGAACTGCATCGTTGCCAGTGGTGAGGGAGAAGCAGTTGCCACATGGGACGAGCACTCCTGTTACCAGAGGAAAGTGAGGATCAAAGCCAGAGATAAAAGAGGCACAGTCGCCATGAAAGGACAACCACTTTGGTTAGCAGAGGCCAGTTATGGACGTCTGAAGAAGTACCAGAGCAGCCTGATTCACTAGCCGGGGACGGTGAAGACGTAGGAAAGCTTCAGCAGTGTGCCAAGCCAGGGACCCGGCAGGTTAGCAGGGGTGAAGCTTGAGGAGTATACAGCGGGTTAGCTGTGGAAGAGTTCAGGGGATCCAGTGATGACTGGGATCTGGAAGTCTAGTAAGAGACCGGGATACTGTGAGATGTGAGAGAAGATCTTTAATGGGTTACTGTTATGGATCTCTATTGACTGTTCAAAGTTCAGTTGCCATTGGAGACCGCAACTCTACAAATACAGTTGCTGCATCCAGCTTAAAGGCCCTCTACCTGTATAACAGTCTGCCTATTATTTTGTCTCAGAGTCTGCCAATTGCTACTGTATCTGCCCAGGGGTGTTGCTAGGTGGCAAAAAGACCAGGGGCTTCAGTCCGAGTCCGGCACCGGGGGGGGGGGGGTGTTACCTACCTGACGCGCAGTTACCTACCTGACACACACTGACCTACCTGACCCACACTGACCTACCTGACCCACCTGACCCACACTGACCTACCTGACCCACACTGACCTACCTGACCCACACTGACCTACCTGACACACACTAACCTACCTGACATACACTGACCTACCTGACACACACTAACCTACCTGACACACACTAACCTACCTGACATACACTGACCTACCTGACATACACTGATCCACACTGACCTACCTGACCAGACTTCAGGTGATGTGACCTCCTCCTGCAGCTCAGCCATAGTGTGCGGTGCGCCCACCACAGTAGAGTAGACAGCAGGGCCTGCTGAACAGGCACTCCAGGCAGCCGCAGCCAGAGCCAGAGCCATGAGAGGCCAGAAGAGGAGACAAGGACAGGACAGGAGAGGAGAGCCGTGCCCGTAAAAGGACAGGACACAGGACAGGAGAGGAGAGCCATCTGCCTGAGCGGGGATCATCTCACAGGGACGACACGCGGCGGCCGTATTGTAATTCCCACCTTCTGGAGCCTGCAGCCTATGATGGAGGTCACACGTCCCGTGGCCCCGGCATTGGACCAGTGGGACGTCCATCATAGCAGGTCCCACCTTCTGGAGCCTGCCGTGCCTATGTCACTCGGCCGCGTTCTGGATCAGATCGGTCCCCGCTCAGCGGCGGCGCTCTGGGCTAATAACAGAATTGTGCATGCCCGAGACCCGGGGCTTTTTTGGGACCCACTTAGGGTTCCAGCCCCCCTCCCAACGCCACTGCATCTGCCTAAGGGTGTCCTGGCCCTAAACCCTTTCTGCCTCAGTTCTTGTTAAGAGACAATAAATCTCTTTTGTTCGCATTCAAAAAGTGACTGGCACCCATGGTTTCAACTTGCATTACACCCACCATGCCTAGTAACCCATACTGTTAAGAAGGATGTCAGCTCTCCCTAATTCTGGAGGTCACCATTAGGCCTTTGGAGGTCACCATTAGACCTTTGGAGGTTGGGAATGCCGCTAAATTTTTTACATATTTATTTCGATTATTTATTTTTTCCCCATTTAATTTTATTGCTATCACAATACCCCTATCTGGGCAGGTGACAGGTCCTCTTTATGGGGACATCAGGGATCTGGTTATATGAATGATTATAATATTTAATAAGCTCTTAGTAGTGATGGCCTCCCTCGCACATAATGCTCATTGTTGTGACCCATGGAGACAATTGGCCCTCAGACACTGCGGCTGAGAATGTTCTGCGTCCTCGGTCGCCGTATTCCACAAACAGAGTAAGTTTTGTTAGAACTTGTGTGGAGTGTGCAGCCCACCCGCGGAGCCCGCACGCACCCGCTAAGACCATTCCATATCAGTGACCATCTGTCTCGCTGATCCAGGACAGAAAAGACAAGCTTTTGTTGTGGAGCCATTAAGCGCTTCCTGGTATTATCAACCCAGCGTCCGGCCAAGTGCACTCCAGTTCTAATCCCCTTCCTCCAGCGGGGATGAATGGGGGGGAGCAAGAATGGGATGTTTTCAAATCTGAGTTCCAGGCTACAGAAGAGATAAACAAGACCAGCTGAAGCCCCCTGGAAACCTCCGCATTGCACAGGGCGCCACCAAAAACAAGCTTAAAGGGGAACTCCAGGAACAAAAACTTTCATTGATAAAAAATATTACTCAATAGCCACATAAGAGAAAAAACTTTGCGACTTTGTGCACTAAATGCCTTTGAAAACCCAGATATTACCTTGAGAAGTAGCTGTGACATCATCGCTGTGCTGCACACCGCCTGTGCAGAGAGCAGAGCTGTGGGAGGGGCCCAGCAGGCTCCACCCACTACACAAAACTACAGGAAGGGGGCGGAGACAAGACCAGTCGCCCTGCACAAGGGGAGAGATCAGCAGTGAGCGGTCTTTATTACAAGCAATACCAAATATATGTGTGGACAATCATTGTTTTCATGCGCAAGCGCACCCAACGTGCCAAGTGGGGGCGGAGCATTAAAACGGTTTCTTTTGTTTTCATAAACTTTAAAAAAAATATGTACATTTCTTCAGTTGCTTCCTGGTTTCTTTGCCAGGTCATAATGATGTCATACAACCCAGGAGTCTTCATTGGAGAGGGGCGTTCTCAGCTAAGCATACCCATCTGCCTGCATGCCTGAGCTAAGGGCAGATGGTTCATGTAGCATTTACTTCCTTGGAATCCATTTGCCTTTACTCAGCTAAGCACACCCTCCTGCCTGCCTGCAGGCCTGAGCTAAGGGCAGATGGATTCCAAGGAAGTAAATGCTACATGAACCATTTGCCTTTACTCAGCTAAGCACACCCTCCTGCCTGCCTGCAGGCCTGAGCTAAGGGCGGATGGATTCCAAGAAAGTAAATGCTACATGAATCATTTGCCTTAGCTAAGCACACCCTCCTGCCTGCCTGCATGCCTGAGCTGAGTAAAGAACGGATGGATTCCAGGAAGTAAATGCTACATGAATCATTTGCCCTTACTCAGCTAAGCACACCCCCCTGCCTGCATGCCTGAGCTAAGGGCGGATAGATTCCAGGAAGTAAAAATGCTACGTGAATCATTTGCCCTTAGCTAAACACAGCATTCTGCCTGAGCTGAGTAAGGGCGGATGGATTCCAGGAAGTAAATTCTACATGAATCATTTGCCTTTACTCAGCTAAGCACAGCATTCTGCCTGAGCTAAGGGCAGATGGATTTCAGGAAGTAAATGCTACATTAATTGTTTGCCCTTACTCAGCTAAGCACACCCTACTGCCTGAGCTAAGGGCAGGCATCAGGTTATTATTGCTTTGTAGTATGCTGACATCTAGTGAGGGTTTTGGGCCACTACATCAAGTTTGCTGTGTGATTTTGGTTTCTCCCTCTGTCCCCCTCTCCTGTTTAGTGCTAATTAGTTCAGTCCCAATTATTAACATTGCATTGGATTCAACTTCTGTGCCTTAGGAAAGAGTTAAAGCAGACCTTCAGTCATTTTTTTCATCTTTCCATCTCTTAAATCTTCTGCCCTTGTTGTTGTTGTTTTAACTTTGGATAATAAAACTTATTTTTTTCTACCAGTAAATACCTTTTACAGCCCACTTCCTGTTTCTTGTCTGGTCATTAGCCTAGGCTTATGACATCATGCACAGCTCTCTCTCTCTCACTCTCGTGAGAGTTTGCCAGAAAGGGAGGCGGGATGAGTCATAAGAGGGCCAATGAGAGCTGCAGAGCTGGAGGTGTGCCTTTTGTGTGTCTGTGTAAATCCAGGAAGTGAACAGGCAGCAGCTTCAGCTGCCCACAGTTAAAATGGCTGCAGCCAGACTCAGTGGAGGGAGATTTCTGCAGCATATTTGGCAAGTACAGAATCACAGTGAACGTAACGTATACGATGCCATTCTGAAGCTTCCCTCCAAGCACTTTGCATATTATTTTATATATACTAACAGCCAAATTTGAAAGGACATTCCAATACCTATAATTTAATAGTTTGTTATCACTTAGAAGGTTAGGATTTTCGTTCTTTTAAAATTTTCTTTCTTATTTTCGTATTTTCAAATTTTCTGATTTTTTGATTTTCACATTTTTCTAATTTTGGGATTTTCTATGTAGCGGGTGCTATATTTAAGGGGAGTATCTGAGTGGTAGTTAGGCTCAGACACACTAATTGTCAGGTTTCTTGGACCATTTCTGTCCTTGGGAGATAGTGTTGGTGTGCTGTTTCCTGTGGCCTGCAGGTGGCGCTGTTGCCGTAGGCCCGGGTTGAACCACTGATACAGGGCTGTGTCTTTTTTGTCCCCTCTCGGCAGTAGTACAGCGGGGCGGGAAACCTGCTGTGCTTGTCAGGAGAGGGTATAAAAAGGGGCGGCCATCTTCCAGGGGGGGTCGCGCCCAGGCACCTTCAGCCTGGGTGGTGCGTGTGTTGTCTCCGGGTGCCCTAGGCCCGGAGGCCGAGTTCCTGTTCCATCCCAGACACCTTTGGTCTGGGGTGAGGTACTATTTTTGAGGCCCGGAGCTCAGCACCTTCGGCTGGGTTCCGCCGGGGATTGAAGGCTCCCAGAGTGCCGCCTTGCGAGGGGACCCGTATCCAGGATCGAGGAGACCAGGGAGGTGACCCCTTCTGAAGACCCAGCGCAGAGTCGTGGTGACAGTGGGGGCCTCTGGTAACTCTCAGGAGGGAGGTTCTTCTCCTTAACAAGGGCCAAGTTTCTCCAAGAAGAAAGTGCATGTTCTGTAGGTCATAGTGGCAGTGACTCTACGCACACCAAGTCAGTGGCAGTGACCAAATAGGGCAAGGCCCTGTTCACCAGGTCAGTGGCAGTGACCAAATAGGGCAAGGCTCTGTTCACCAGGTCAGTGGCAGTGACCAAATAGGGCAAGGCCCTATTCACCAGGTCAGTGGCAGTAACCAAATAGGGCAAGGCTCTGTTCACCAGGTCAGTGGCAGTGACCAAATAGGGCAAGGCCCTATTCACCAGGTCAGTGGCAGTAACCAAATAGGGCAAGGCTCTGTTCACCAGGTCAGTGGCAGTGACCAACTTCACCAAGTCAGTGGCAGTGACTTTTCATATTCACCCGGTCTGTGGCAGAGACCGTGCACCCAAATCTGTTTGTGAAATCAGAACAGTAAGAGAAACCTAAATCGAGTTTGTGCCTGGACCTCCTCCCACCTTATCTGACCTGTGTCTCGTACCAACCTGTCTGCTCTCATAGAGACTATTTGTTATCCGTGGTGAAATAAATACAAAGGTTGGACTTTCAGTTGGTGTGGACAGTTACTTTACTGGGGAGAATTAAGGACTTGTCTCTGGCTAATGCAGAGACGAGATCAGCTCGGGAGGATTCCTACACTAGCCGCAG
Organism: Rana muscosa; assembly: GCA_029206835.1. Classification (NCBI taxonomy): domain Eukaryota; kingdom Metazoa; phylum Chordata; class Amphibia; order Anura; family Ranidae; genus Rana; species Rana muscosa. The sequence continues at coordinate 337,128,948 of CM055125.1, read as the reverse complement.
GCAGACCCGAAAACTAACACCGCTCAACCTCCTCATCCAGGAGGGTACGGGCTGCTGGTGCGGGGTGCCTCATTCTTTCCTGCGGAGGAGCCAAGTAAAGAAATAAAAGCAGGTAAAGTCTGGGGTGAGTGCGCTAGACGTGGGGGCTCGAGTCCGGGATGTGTCTGCGGTTGCAAAGTGTGAAAACCCCCCCAGAAGTTGAACTTTATTCCCCAGTGAGTTCCGTGGAGGTCGGCCATATTGTGAACTGCGCCACGAGGAGAACCCTGACTGCGTAGTTCGTGGGCGTGCCTATTCAGAAAGCCTGCGAGCGATGCAGGAGATGGGAGGAGTCTGACCACGTGTGGAGTTGCACGTGGGGACTTTGGCGCGAAAAGGTCCGTGCGCAATGGAACAGCGGATGGACAACATGGCGTCTCATGCCTCATGGGTTCCGGCTACTACTACCATGAAGATTACTTCATTCGCTGCTTCGTTAATGGATACAGGGATTCGGCTCAAGCCCCGGGGACGATTGCCCTCTACGTGTGTAAAGATGTGGAGGCCCTTTGGAGTGATTTGTCCCGGCTGCTCGGGACTGGTGGTTCATCTAAAGCCATTCGGGCGATGCGAGAACTGTAAGGAGTTCCTATTTGAGGTCGAGCAACCTACGGAAAAGCCTCTGGCCTTCCAGCTCAATTGCCTTACAGGCGCCACCACTCCAGAAAGAGGAATCAGAGCTTATACAGCCACCCCTGCGCACACTGACGGGACTTCGGAGGAAGTTACATAGTTACATAGTTAGTCAGGTTGAAAAAAGACACAAGTCCATCCAGTTCAACCATAAAAAAAAATAAAAATAAAAATATTGTACAATCCCATATACCCAATTCTATACCCACAGTTGATCCAGAGGAAGGCAAAAAACTAGGGCTGTGGAAATTAACTATTAATTCCTCGATTAATCGATTCATTTTTTTGATCAATCAAAATTCTTTTGATCGGTAATCACCTCTCCGCCGGCTTCCGGGTCTTCAGGGAGTTCTGTCGGAGATCCGGTGACGTCACGGACACCGGCGGGGCTTGCCGTGTCCATCTGAAGGGCTCCTTTGCTGTGCCTTCATATCTGCATGCCGGCGGGACCTTACTATCTGCCACACGCAAGAGCTGTTACACTTCCCTCTATCACTTCCTTCTATCAACCTGGGATTCTACAACCATCCACTGGGAGTTGTGATAGTTCCCTTCACGGGACATCTACATGCCGACGGACTGATGTTAACCCCTCCTTATCTGGTTTCAGCAGTGGTATCACTGTACACATTTTTATACCAGTATCATACTTAGCTACAGGTTTTTATGACTGCTTTTGCTACCGTTTGGTATTATCTCCAGTGCAATATTTATTTTGTTACCTACTTGAAGACTATAAAAGTTTTAATGCTATTCCCATCGAGCGCTGCCTTTGTGTGTTTTTTGTATCCTGCTATCCATTTCTCCAGTGGTTGGGAGCTGCACTGGGAATCCACCTGCAAGGAGATCAGCTAAAAGTAGTTGGATCTGTATGTGCGTTATAATCAATCGAAATTAGTAGTTTAATCGATTAAAAAAAAATTGATTAATCGAACACGAAAATCAGTAACAGCCCTACAAAAAACCCCAGCAAAGCACGATCCAATGTTCTACAGCAGGGGAAAAAACTCCTTCCTGATCCCCCGAGAGGCAATCGGATTTTCCCCGGATCAACTTTACCTATAAATGTCAGTACCCAGTTATATTATGTACATTTAAGAAAGAATCCAGACCTTTCTTAAAGCAATCTACTGAGCTGGCCAGAACCACCTCTGCAGGGAGTCTATTCCACATTTTCACAGCTCTTACTGTGAAGAAACCTTTCCGTATTTGGAGGTGAAATCTCTTTTCCTCTAGACGCAAAGAGTGCCCCCTTGTCCTTTGTGTTGACCGTAAAGTGAGTAACTCAACACCAAGTTCACTATATGGACCCCTTATATATTTGAAGTCACAGAGGAGCTCGTTGTAGCGAGTGAGAGGACTCTGTGGTAACCGAAGCAGCATCCTCCGGTCTTTCTCCCACCGCCCCAAGAGGAAGATCGGGTTCGTGACAGCTTCCCGCGGCCGTGGTGGAGCAACGCTCCAGCGCTTACTCGGAACGGATGCATCCGAAGGGAAAAGTCCCGAACGTCCTGGTTCTTTTTCAAGCCGAGGTAAGCTGGGGGAAGAGACTCTGTTAAAGGCCCCTAGCCCTGGGCATTCACATGTCTGTGAATCAGCTAGAGGGGGTGACTCGTCCTTCACTAGGAGTTACCTTCCTGCGGAGGAATATGACACCTCCGATCTGGAGTCCATCTCTGATGCGGGTGATGACACCGCCATAGATGAACTGTTCGAGAGAAAGGGATGGGATAAGATGCCCCTGTCCTTGTCCCGTAGTGCTAGGGACTCACCCATGTCCATTGGGGAAACTACACCCCGGGTGGTGGCTTCCGAGCCTGAGGAGGGATCTGTCCCCTTGCCTTCTCCTCCATCATCGGAGGCACCTGTTTTAATAGCCTGGATGAGTCGGGTGTCACTGCGGGCCCCTGCAACTGGACCGGAGGTAGTTAAAGTACCTCGGCACCCTGATGCCATCATCTTGCCTGGCGCAGGAGACCGCGCTACCATGCCACCACTGTCCCGTTTACAGAGACTTTTCAATCAAAGAGTTGCCAGCGAGTATGGGTGGGAATATCTGTACCTACCAAAGGAACTTTTGTTTGAGGTGGAGGCCTGTAGACACCGGTGGTATGAGGACTTTGTGTGGACACATATCAAGGTACCCCAGGCCAGGAGATACCTCTCATGTTCACCCGCGGCCACTCAGAGGTTTAAGGACTGTAAGGCTGCCTGGATGTCGGGTCGGCACATCTATGCAGACAAGGTACTCATTTGTAGGAAGGACAAGGACAATACCATATAGACACGTTTGACAAACATTGGAAGCCGCTGGTGTTGCCTGACCCACATTATTACTTGTAAGAGACAAGACTCTTTGTTTTTTTCCTTGAGTACGCTCTCTTTTCAAAACCCAGGAACTCTTTGCACTAATCAAAGGGGATTCTACTCATTGGAGGACTGGGAGCTGTTGCTGTTTTTGTTGTTCTCCCCTCTCTCCCCACCGCAAAGATTCAAGGATTTTGGGAGTATATAGTTCAGGGCCACAGTACAGAAGAAAAGGAAGTTTTACCCCGCAGAAAAGAAGAAAAGTTTATTTTGGGATGAGTGTTCTGACGTTGGCACTACCACTAGGTGGCGGTGTTTTGTAACTATTGCCTTAATGATGATGTGATGCAATTACTTATTGGAAGGAGGGGATTCTTCTCTCAGGGAGGATCTTTTCATTCCAACTGATGTTATTTAAGGTGTGTTTTTTTCTTTCCCCTGCAGGTGAACGCCAAGCAAGACTGCTGAGTATGGGGTGGGTCTTAGTTATTGCAGCGGGAGGGAAATGTAAATTTTATTGAAAATTTTATGTGACCTCAAAATGTTTTTTTCCCTATACACTCTTTTCCCTTCTGTGTTTCTCTTTCCTTTCCTGTGTTAGGTTCCGGCACAAACAAACAGTTTTTTTTAAATTTCCAATTTTTTTTTTAGTAGTCTGTCTCTGGATCGGGCTTATGCTGACTCAGGTCTGAGAGGCATAGGTTCGTTCTAGACACTGGGGACCAGGGTCATTCAAGTGAGGGTGATGTGTAGCGGGGTGCTATATTTAGGGGGAGTATCTGAGTAGTAATATGGCTCAGATACACTAATTGTCAGGTTTCTTGGACCATTTCTGTCCCTGGGAGATAGTATTGGTGTGCTGTGTCCTGTGGCCTGCAGGTGGCGCTGTTGCCATAGGCTAGGGTTGAACCACTAATACAGGGCTATGTCTTTTTTGTCCTCTCTCGGCAGTAGTACGGCGGGGAACATGCTGTGCCTGTCGGGGGAGGGTATAAAAAGGCGCAGCCATCTTCCAGAGGGGTCGCGCCCAGGCACCCAAGCCTGGGTGGTGTGTGGGGATGGAACAGGAACTAGGCCTCCGGGCCTAGGGCACCCGGAGACGACACAGACACCTTCAGTCTGGGGTGAGGAACTAATTTGGAGGCCCGGAGCCCAGCACCTTCGGCTGGGTTCCGCCGGGGATCGAGGGCTCCCAGGGTGCCGCTTTGCGAGGGGACCCGTATCCAGGATCGAGGAGGCCAGGGAGGTGACCCCTTCTGAAGACCCAGCGCAGAGTCGTGGTGACAGTGGGGGCCTCTGGTAACTCTCCGGAGGGAGGTTCTTCTCTTTAACAAGGGCCAAGTTTCTCCAAGAAGAAAGTGCATGTTCTGTAGGTCATAGTGGCAGTGACTCTACGCACACCAGGTCAGTGGCAGTGACCAAATAGGGCAAGGCTCTGTTCACCAGGTCAGTGGCAGTGACCAAATAGGGCAAGGCCCTATTCACCAGGTCAGTGGCAGTGACCAAATAGGGCAAGGCCCTGTTCACCAGGTCAGTGGCAGTGACCAAATAGGGCAAGGCCCTGTTCACCAGGTCAGTGGCAGTGACCAACTTCACCAAGTCAGTGGCAGTGACTTTTCATATTCATCAGGTCTGTGGCAGAGACCGTGCACCCAAATCTGTTCGTGAAAGCAGAACAGTAAGAGAAACCTGAATTGAGTTTGTGCCTGGACCTCCTCCCACCTTATCTGGCCTGTGTCTCGTATCAACCTGTCTGCTCTCATAGAGACTATTTGTTATCCGTGGTGAAATAAATACAAAGGTTGGACTTTCAGTTGGTGTGGACAGTTACTTTACTGGGGAGAATTAAGGACTTGTTTCTGGCTAATGCAGAGACGAGATCAGCTCGGGAGGATTCTAACACTAACCGCAGGCAGACCCGAAAACTAACACCGCTCAACCTCCTCATCCAGGAGGGTACGGGCTGCTGGTGCGGGGTGCCTCATTCTTTCCCTGCAGAGGAGCCAAGTAAAAGAAAAGCAGGTTAAGTCTGGGATGGGTGCGCTAGATCTAATTTACAAATTTATGATTTGCGAATGACCCGAAAAACGAAAAAAAAAAAATAAACGAATGAAATGAAAACAAACAAAAGAATAAAAGCTGCAGATTTAAACATATAAGTGTCTTTTAACATGGTAAAACGTAAGATTTTCATGACTGCGTTACATCTGCTTTAAATGGGACATTTAGGTTAACATACATGAATAGAAAACCAAAAAAAGAATAAAACACGCGCGCCCACAAAACACAACAAAAACATCAAAGGCGCTATGAAATCTACTCATTCCATGAAAAACGTTAAATGTTAATTTTTTTTTTTTTTTTACAAAATGTTACATTTATTGTTCCCCATAATATATTGTTCTCTATATTATACCAGACACCAAGGAAGGGGCTTTATATGTTCTAGCAATAAAGAAAAGGCGGTAATGTTCCCGAGCCCACCAGGTAATGAAGCAACAATGGACGTCCACAGCATGCAATAACAAATGAATTGGCGTACATGAAATCCTCTGATATAAGAAAAGAACCTCTATAAAAAAAAAAAGAACTAACGCTAAATCTAAAAAAACAAACATAAAAAAGCGAGCAAATATCAATAGCAAAACAAACAAAAAGAATAAAAGAGAAACAAGCAAAGGAATTAGGCCCCTTTCACACGGGACGGATCCGTGAAGATCCGCCCCGTGAACCTCCGCTTGCTCAACCCGGTCCCTGCACACTGTGAGATCTGACAGGGCGGTCCCCGCACAGTGTGCAGGGACCGCCCTGTCAGATCTCCACTCTCCCCTATGGGGGGATCGGATGAACACGGACCGTCCGTCTGCAGAGCGGATCGGATGAACACGGACACATGGAAAAATCGGATTTTCCTCCGTCTGCAGAATCGGAGGATTGCGGACATGGAGGAGATCGGGTGTCAGCGGATGTTCATCCGCTGACACCCGCTATCTCATAGGGACCAATGTATGTCCCTTTTTCATCCGTAAACGGATGGATGAAAAAAGCGGACATAAGGTCCGCTGGTGTGAAAGGGGCCTAAGGCATAGCTCAAACAAAAATATAATATAATAATAAAAAACAAAAAGAAAAATACCTGATTAAAACACAATACAAGACACCCCAGGAGGAGAGTCTGTAACATGTTTATCTGGCTTATTGTCTTCAAGGTGACATTTTCATTGTATCAATCTAATGCAGTGGTCTCCAAACTGCGGCCCGGGGGGCCAGATGCGGCCCTTTGCTTGCTTTTATCAGGCCCTTGGGGCACTACTTCATCCGCTGATACCAACAATGGGGCATAACACCCCCCCCCCCCCACTGAGACCAGTGAAGGGGCACAATTCCTCCCAATTACACCAACGATGAAGCAAAATGACACCAATGATGGGGCACAACTCCTCCCACCGGCCCCCATGAAAGAGCACAATTCCTTCCAATGACACCAACAATTGGGCCCAATGACACCAACAATGGGGCACAATTTCTCCCAGTGACACCAACAATTGGGCCTAATGACACCAACAATGGGGCACAATTCCTCAGAGTGACACCAACAATGGGGTACAATTTCTCCCAATGACACCAACAATGGGGCACAACTCCTCCCACCGGCCCCCATGAAAGAGCACAATTCCTCCCAATGACACCAACAATTGTGCCCTATTGTTGGTGTCATTGGGCCCAATTGTTGATGTCATTGGGAGGAATTGTGCTCTTTCATGGGGGCCGGTGGGAGGAGTTGTGCCCCATTGTTGGTGTCATTGGGCCCAATTGTTGGTGTCATTGGGAGGAATTGTGCTCTTTCATGGGGGCCGGTGGGAGGAGTTGTGCCCTATTGTTGGTGTCATTGGGCCCAACTCCTCCCACCGGCCCCCATGAAAGAGCACAATTCCTCCCAATGACACCAACAATTGGGCCTAATGACACCAACAATGGGGCACAATTCCTCAGAGTGACACCAACAATGGGGCACAACTCCTCCCACCGGCCCCCATGAAAGAGCACAATTCCTCCCAATGACACCAACAATTGGGCCCAATGACACCAACAATGGGGCACAATTTCTCCCAATGACACCAACAATTGGGCCTAATGACACCAACAATGGGGCACAATTTCTCCCAATGACACCAACAATGGGGTACAATTCCTTCCAATGACACCAACAATTGGGCCCAGTGACACCAACAATGGGGCACAATTCCTCCCAGTGACACCAACAATTGGGCCTAATGACACCAACAATGGGGCACAAATCCTCCCAGTGACACCAACAATGGGGTACAATTCCTCCCAGTGACACCAACAATTGGGCCTAATGACACCAACAATGGGGCACAAATTCTCCCAGTGACACCAACAATGGGGTACAATTCCTCCCAGTGACACTAAAGATGGGGCATTGTTTATTCCCACTAATGATAGGACCTTTTCTACGTCCAGTAGCCACAGTCTGGCGCCCCTAAAGTCAGAGGGACAATAAACAGGCCAGCTGTTTTGATAGTTTGGAGACCCCTGATCTAATGGATGAGGCTGGCTTCACATATGAGCATGCAGCGGCTCACAGCAGGAGTCTGATGCGGCTCCGTTCACGGTTTCAGGTCCGATTTCAGCCTGAATTTTTAGCTGAATTCGGACCTGAAACGGACCAAAAGACGCACAGGGCTCCTGGGAATTTTCACCGGAGCCGCTACAGAGATGTGTGAACCGGCTCCACAGAGAGCCGGTCACAATCTCCTGCTGTGCAAATTGGATACAGGGAAACCCACATCCAATTCTCACTAATGTGAACCCAGCCTGAAACACTATATTACCAAAAGTATTGGGACGCCTGCCTTTACACGCGCATGAACCTTAATGGCATCCCAGTCTTAGTCCGTAGGGTTCAATATTGAGTTGGCCCCGCCCTTTGCAGCTATAACAGCTTCAACTCTTCTGGGAAGGCTGTCCACAAGGTTTAGGAGGGTGTCTATGGGAATGTTTGACCATTTTTCCAGAAGCACATTTGTGAGGTCAGGCACTGATGTTGGATGAGAAGGCCTGGCTTGCAGTCTCCGCTCTAATTCATCCCAAAGGTGTTCTACCGGGTTGAGGTCAGGACTCTGTGCAGGCCAGTCAAGTTTTTCCACCCCAAACTCGCTCATCCATGTCTTTATGGACCTTGCTTTGTACACTGGTGCTCAGTCATGTTGGAACAGGAAGGGGCCGTCCCCAAACTGATCCCACAAAGTTGGGAGCATGAAATTGTCCAAAATGTCTTGGTATGCCGATGGCTTAAGATTTCCCTTATGCCGCGTTCACACGATCATTTTTCCCGTCGGGAAAAATGAATTTTTTTTTTTAACAAGAAAAACGACCGTGTGTGGGCTTTGTGTCATTTTCCCGACGAGAAAAACGGCATTAATCACGACGAGAAAAATTAGACCATGCTCTAATTTTTCTCGTCGTGATTCCCGTCATTTTTTTCCGCGGCAGTTTTCCCATAGGGAAACACTGCCACGGAGCCTACACACGGTCGTTTGTCTCGACCAAGAGAAAAAATGTCGGGAAAAACGGCCGTGTGTAGGGGAACAAGCCGTTCCTTCGTTTTTCCCGTCGATTTTCTCGACAGTGTTTTCACCGTCGAGAAAATCGATCGTGTGTACGCGGCATAAGGGGCCAAGCCCAACCCCTAAAAAAAACACCTCCACACCATAATCCCCCCTCCACCAATCATTTGGACCAGTGCACAAAGCAAGGTCCATAAAGACCTCTATGAGAGAGTTTGGGGTGGAGGAACTTGACTGGCCTGCACAGAGTCCTGACTTTAACCCGATAAAACACCTTTGGGGTGAAAAAAAGCGGAGACTGCAAGCCAACTTCTTGTCCAACATCAGTGCCTGACCTCACAAATGCACTTCTGGAAGAATGTTCAAACATTCCCATAGACACACCCCTAAACCTTGTGGACAGCCTTCCCAGAAGAGTTGAAGCTGTAAAGCCCTGTACACGCGGGCGAGAATCCTGTCGGGAAAAAAACGTTGGTTTTCTGGATGGGATTCCTGGCAAGCTTGCCTTGCTCGCCGAGTGTACACACCCACATTTAAAAGAACCGCCGTTCTTTTGAATGGCAAGAACGCGGTGACGTCATCGACTACGACAAACATGCCCTTGTCACATTCGATGCCGTCGTCGCCATCTTGCTTCACCCTACACTACCCCTTGTAAGCTACCGCGCATGCGTCAAAGTCTCATCGAGCATGCGCAGGCTTACCTGAGGACAGGTAAGCTTGTAGCCTCATACACACGCACGGTTTTCTCGTCGGGGAAACAGGCCGACGAGAATCCTGACGAGAAAATAGAGAGCAGGTTCTCTGTTTTTCTCGTCGTGATTCCCGGCAGTTTTCCCGACAAGAAACCATACACACGACCGGTTTTCTCGGCAAAAAGCTCTCCCAGCAGATTTCTTGCCGAGAAAACCGGCCGTGTGTACGGGGCTTTATAGCTGCAAAGGGCGGGGCCAACTCAATATTGAACCCTACGGACTAAAGCCTGGTACACACGAACGAGTTTCTCGGCAAGAAACGACAAGAAAACTGCAGAGAGAGCTTTCTTGCCGAGAAAATCGTTCGTGTGTATGGTTTCTCGTCAAGAAAACCGACAAGAATCTCGACGAAAAATATAGAGAACCTGCTCTCTATTTTCTCGTCGAGATTCTTGTCAGCCTGTTTCTCAACGAGAAAATTGTGTGTGTGTACACTTACCTGTCTTCCAGGAAGCCCGCGCATGCTCGAAATGACTTCGACGCATGCGCGGTAGCTTCCTAGGCATAGGTAGGGTGTAGCAAGATGGCGGCGACGGCATCGAATGTGATGAGCGCACGCTCGTCGTAGTCAATGATGACACCGCGTTCGCTCTATTCAAAGAACCGCGGGTTCTTTGAATGGAGCGTGTGTACACTCGGCCGGGACAAGTTTCTTGTCCAAGAATCTCGTCAAGAAAAACGACGTGTTTTTTCTTGACGAGATTTTCGGCCGTGTGTACGAGGCTTAAGACTGGGATGCCATTAAAGTTCATGTGTGTGTAAAGGCAGGCGTCCCAATACTTTTGATAATATAGTGTATCCATGGGCGTCCGCTCCATAGGGCAAGGGGGGGGCAATTAACCCCCCCTTGGAAAATCGAGAAGGTGTTGAAGAGTGAAGACACCCCTCCGCGACTGAAGCAGTGACAGGCAGGTTAGAACAAGGAGAGAGAGGCGAGATGCTGGCTGTGGCGTTGCAAGGGGGGGGGACGGGGGGTGGTCTAGTGACCTCACTGCACCTGACCAACCATCCCCCTCTCTCGCGGCCGCGGGCTGTCTGAGCGGTCCCGGGCCGGATGTCACACAGGCACAGCGAGCAGAGTGAAGCCGCCTCCCCCTCCAGTGTTTATATGTACACAGGTCGAGGGAACCTGCTGTGCCGCGCTGATCCAAGGTACTGAATGGGATGGGGTGAGGGGGGTTTGTGCTGAATAGGGGGTCCATCTGTGCCGAAGGGGGGGTCCATCTGTGCTGAAGGGGGGGTCTGTGCAGAATGGGGGGTACATATGTGCTGAATGGAGGGGTCTGTGCAGAATGGGGGGGTCTGTGCTGAAAAGGGGGGTCCATCTGTGCTGAATGGAGGGGTCTGTGCGGAATGGGGGGTCTGTGCTGAAAAGGGGGGGTCCATCTGTGCTAAATGGAGGGGTCTGTGCTGAAAAGGGGGGGGTCCATCTGTGCTGAATGGAGGGGTCTGTACGGAATGGGGAGTCTGTGCTGAAAAGGGGGGGTCCATCTGTGCTGAATGGAGGGGTCTGTGCGGAATGGGGGGTCTGTGCTGAAGAGGGGGGTCCACCTGTGCTGAAGGGGGGTCTGTACATTCTCTTGGCTATATTTATATGGGCATGGAGTGAAGCTGAATTATCTCAAGAGCTATTTCACAATGCCAACTGGCCGCGTTATTGGCAAAGCGCCGCTAAAAAGCGGCACTTTACCTTCGTTTTAGCTGCGCTATTCGGTCGCTAGCGGGGTGCTTTTAACCCCCGCTAGCGTTTGAAGAAAGGGTTAAATGCGACTGTGTATCACCGCTGCCGAAGCGCCCTCCCATGAAAAAATTTCAGCGGACGCCCATGAGTGTATCAGGAATAATATGGAATGTTGGGGTAACAAACACTTTAAGTATAATTTGCAGCAACTTATTGTCACCATAATATAAAATGATGAACTATGATTGGCTACTATAAATAACTGCACTTAGCCGCCATGACTGAGCCGTATGTGTGCTATGTTCTCTCCAGCAGCGGATTGCTCATAAAACAGCTTTCAAGAAGTTAGTCATAAAAAGCAAAAGGACATATGTTTGCTTTAGCAGAGAAACGAATCATATGGCAACTTCAAACTGATTGTATGACAACCAAATGGGTCTACTTTACAATATATTAAAAATGCATCATAATGACGCCTAAAAGCGGGCAAATGTTCCGAGATTTACGCTCATTATCAATGACCGGGGTCGTTTTTTGAAAAAAAAAAGCAATGCATAAAAATAAACCCCAGCCCAATTTTGTGAAAGAAATACCTGACTTCGGGAAAGTACAATTTACCCTTCACCCCCCCAATCATACAAACCCCACCATATTGAATCCATAGGGGCTCATTCACATGTGCTGCAGGGATTGCCATTCCTCTGAAGAACGATCCACAGTTGGATGACGGACATGAAATGAATCGTCAATGACCTGACTGTTATGTATTTTGTTATTTTATTTTGTTATTTTATTTTGTTATTTTTATTTTGTTATTTTTATTTTGTTATTTTTATTTTGTTACGTATTTTGTTGTCTTTAACCCTTTCCATACCGGGCTGTTTATACCACTTCCATACCGGGCTTTTTGTACCACTTCAATACCGGGCCTATTCTGGCACTTCTCTCCTACATGTACAAATCATCATTCTTTTGCTAGAAAATTACTCAGAACCCCCAAACATTATATATGTTTTTTTTTTAGCAGACACCCTAGGGAATAAAATGACGGTCATTGCAAGTTTTTTTCTTGCACGGTATTTGCGCAATAATTTTTCAAACGCCTTTTTTTGGGAAAAAAAAAATGGTTTCATGAATTAAAAAATAACAAAACAGTAAAGTTAGCCCAATTTTTTTGTAAAATATGAAAGATGATGTTACGCTGAGTAAATAGATACCTAGCATGTCACGCTTTAAAATTGCGCACACTCATGGAATGGCGCCAAACTTTGGTACTTAAAAATCTCCATAGGCGACGCTTTTTTTTTTTTTTACAGGTTACCAGGTTAGAGTTACAGAGGAGGTCTAGTGCTAGAATTGTTGCACGCGCTCTAACGCACGTGGCGATACCTCACATGTGTGGTTTGAACGGCGTTTACATATGTGGGTGGGACTTACGTGTGCATTCGCTTCTGAGCGCGAGCTACCAGGGACAGGGGCGTTCAAAAATAATTTTTTTTTAAAAAGTGTAAAAATAAAAAAAAATTAAGTAAATTAAATAATACTTTTTTTTAATCACTTTTATTCCTATTACAAGGAATGTAAACATCCCTTGTAATAGGAATGTGTGTGACAGGTCCTCTTTATGGAGAGATGCGGGGTCAATAAGACACCACATCTCTCCTCCAGGCTGGAAAGCATGAGATCGGGAAAAAAAATTCACTGATCTCATGCTTGCTAGCCGCAATGGCGGCTTTGTTTACTTCTGAGGACCCGGGCGTGACGTCATCACATCGCGCCCGGGCCTCAGACGGTCATAGAGATGACTGGTGACCATCTGGTCACCAGTCATCTCTATGCTCGTCACGTGACCCACCACCGGCGCCGGACGATTCTCTCCGGGTCCCCGATCGCACGGGAGAGCCCGGAGAAGCAACGGATGGCGGCGGGAGGGGGTGATGTCCCCTCCCGCCGCCTATAAGAACGATCAAGCGGTGGAACCGCCGCTATGATCGTTCTTATGGTGCGCAGAATCGCCGGCAGAAGAGAAGGATATCTGAATGATGCCTCTAGCTGCACCCATCATTCAGATATCCCCCTACAAAGCCAGGACGTCATATGACGTCCACCCGGAGGGAGAGAGGATTCCCGCCGGCGTCATTTTACAATGACCCGGTATGGAAGGGGTTAACCAGTTCCGAACGAGCCGCAGCAGTTGTACTGCAGCAGGTTGGCTCCCCTGGGCGAGCCGCCATAACTGTACGTTGGCCAGGCGCTGTAAGAGGCGCGCCGCGCGCGTGAGCACGCAGCGTGTGCCCAGAGCCGATGCGAGTGCCCAGCAGCCACTGTGACCATTATTACTTCCTGCTCTGTACCTACAGTGGGTATAGAAAAGAATCACCCCTCCCCCCACCCTTTAAAATAATCACATTTTGTTACTTTGCAGCCTGAAATGAAGACAGACACTGTCTTTGTTTTATCCAGCTGTGCAACTTATAACATCCAAGTGAAAGATAAAACATTAACATGTCAGAAAAAAAGTTAAAAACCATATCACTGAGTTGGAAAAAGGATCGCCCCCTCTTAAAAATGACAATCAGGTGTTGCTAATCACTAGGGTTGCAAAGATATCAATTTTTTTAAGAGCGAGTACAAGTACCGATACTTTTTTTCAAGTACTCGCCGAAACCGATTACCAATACTTTTTTTTTAATGTCATGTGACAGTTGCACTATTCAATGCCTAGAAGCACAGCGAAGTCTATTATTAAGAAGTGGAAGGTATTTGGTATGTAGCGGCCTCCTCACTCCCCTCTTTGCATCAGCTCGTCTTTCTCTTGTCTAGGGGTACCTCAGAGGGGAGGGAGCGGGGTCACCATGCTAAGCCTTCACCACAGGTGTCTGTACGGTGTGGGCAAAGTTCTTTCTCTACCTTCGGGTCAGTGTTGTGCACCTGGAGTTACCTTGAACAATGTCCACCAGAAAAGAGCCCCACACCATTAAAGTCCAACACTCCTTTATTCTTCTCGAGTGAACAGCACAATCAGTTAGACTCCCTTAAAGAACAGAACAAACAAGGAGGTGTGGATGCGAGTAGGCCCAGACACAATGAACTCTCCACTTTCCTCCCTGAAAGTGGGCTGAGGTCTCCTAGCGAGGGGGGGATTTTCCTTCCAGGCGGTCTCCGATGGGAGGCTCACCCGTCACTGGCAGTCTGCTGCACCAGGTCTTCAAGTGAGGAGCTCCCCCCCGGTCCATTGCGCCTTCCGGATTCGGGTTCCCAATCCCTGGGTTCCCTAGGACCTCCTTCCCTTGCGGAACTCAGTGTTGGGCACTAAGCTCCAGACCTCCATCCAAGTACCTCACCCCAGGCTAAAGGTGCCTGGGATGGAACACGATCTCCGGACGTCCTCCAGGCCTAGGCCGCCTAGAGGACCGACACGAACCACCGCCCTCAGGCTGAAGGTGCCTGGGACTCGACCCCGTGACAAAGATGGCCGGCCCCTTTATACCCTCTCCCAGCAAGCACGGCGGGTTCCCCGACCCACCATACCGCTGCCGAGGGAGGACAAAAAGGAAGCACGACACACAGCAATGATTCAACCCCAACCCAGAGCGACAGCGCCACCTGCTGGACCGCAGGGAACTACACATCGCTGGTGTCTCTGCCAGGTTTAAATTACACCCGGGAAAGTACATACCCGCTACAGTATAACACAGACCCTGCCTGGATCAGGATGTTGCACCACATTGGATGAAAGAGCCAGGAGGAAACTGGTGAGAGGCCACCAAGAGGTCTACAGCAACTCTGTGATATTGTTGTCACATGCACACAATGACCACTCTTTGAAGAAGTTGCAGGAATTTATGACAAATTCTCCACAAATGTGGCTTGTATGGGAGGGGTGCAAGAAAAAAGCCGCTCTTCGAGGAAGGCCACATGTAGTCATGACTGAGCTTTGCCAAAACGCACCTTGAAGATTCTGAGGCCACATGGAAAAAGGTGTTATAGTCAGATGAGACTAAAATTTAACTACAGTGGAACCTCGGATTGCGAGTAACGCGATTAACGAGTGTTTGGCAATACGAGCACTGTATTTAAAAAAATCCTGACTTGCATTGCGAGTGTTGTCTCGCAAAACTAGCAGGATTCAGGGCAAAGCGGTGTGCAATACTGCTTTTGGCCTGAGGTGGGGGGGCGCCGGAGCGGATCGTCGCCGTTCGGAAATGCACGGAAAGGCTCGTGCGCTGAGTCTTTCCAAGGTTTGCCGAGGTCAGCCTAACTGTCCTCGGGCCTTTCCGGCCGTTTCCGAAGCTCTCCGGCGCCCCCCTCCTCTGTCCGCATGCGGTATTGCATGCCATTGAAGTCAATGCGGAACAAATTATTTTCGCTGCTATGGACTTCAATGGGGAAACTCGCTTTGATATGCAAGTACTTTGGATTACAAGCATTCTCCTGGAACGGATTATGCTGGTAATCAAAGGTTCCACTGTATTTGGCCTCAACACCAAACGATATGTAGCGGGTATGTACTTTTTAAACTGGTGAGGACACCAGTGATGCATAGTTCCCTGCGGCCCAGCAGGTGGCGCTGTCACTTTGGGCCGGGGTTGAACCATCACTGCAGTGCAGCGGTTGTACGGCGGGCGGGGAACCCGCCGTGCATCCTGGGAGAGGGTATAAAGGGGGCGGACATCTTCGACACGAGGTGGAAGTCCCGGGCACCTTCAGCCTGAGGGCTGTTGTTGCGGTCGGTGTCCAGGCGGCCTAGGCCTGGGCACTTGGAGTTCGTGTTCCATCCCAGACACCTTCGGTCTGGGGTGAGGTACTTGGCCGGAGGCCTGGGGTCCAGTACCTTCCGCTGGGTCCCGCGAGGGAGGGATCATCCTAGGGGGCCCCGGGAGTGGGGCACCCGAATCCAGAGGCGTAAGGGACCGGAGGAGGGACTCACCCGAAGACCTGGTGCAGCAGATTGCCAGTGCCGGATGAACCCCTGGAGACCGCCCGGAGGGATATCTTTCCCGAACAGGGGCCAAATTCAAAGAGGAAGTTCAGTCCACGTTCAATGACCGGTGGCAGCGGTCCAACTATTTCACTCAGGTCAGTGGCAGGGGCCTGCTATTAGGCCTGTGACAGGGGCCTCAACAGTTCATCCAGTCTGTGGCAGAGACCACCCTCACGGTCGGTGGCAGAGACCATGCGCCAGGCCTATTCGCTAAAAAGGAATAGGAGAGCTTAGTCGTGCCTGGGCCTACTCGTTCCCATACCCCATGTTCGTCTGTTTTTGGAAGTTCAACTGAGTGTGTTCACCGTACTGTATGAGAAATAAAGGAGTGTTGGACTTTCGATTGGTGTGGGGCTCTATTATTGGCAGACACATCTCCATGGGACAACTGAGGCTTCATATGCAGTGGACAGACCCGGAGGTAATTCAACTAACTTTGCTCAACCCTCTTATACACACGAGGGAAGAGCTTGGCGTAGTGTCCCTGCACTCTCCTCTTCCAGGTACCCCTAGACGCAAGCCATACACCGTAGGAAAGAGGGAGAGTGAGGGTACCGCTACAGATATATCTAAACAGCCTTCCCAGAAGAGTTGAAGCTGTTATAGCTGCAATGGGTGGGCCAACTCAATATTGAACCCTACAGACTAAGACTGGGATGCCATTAAAGGTTGTGTGCGTATAAAGGCAGGCGTCCCAATACTTTTGGTAATATAGTGTATTCTATGTTAAGATCAACAACAGTAGGGAAGGCCCTTAAACATTTTGTTACACAGTGACAGTGCCCCATAATCTGTAGTTTTGCCCCTGCTTGGTGGAAAATGTAAAAACAGCAGTTGGATTGTATATGCTGAAAAGGGATATGGCAAAAAGTATACGGCCTATATAAGATTATGAACTATTGTGTCACCCAGAAGGACAATAAACACGTATTTCTGTAATGTTAGTCTCTGTCGAGCAAGTCCAGCATGTCTGGTATGCATATGGTTTCAGAATAAAATAGAAGCATGGAAGCAATTTCCTAGCTGATGAGACTTTCCATAAATCACGAGAATGATGTGCAATTGTTCAGACAATGTTATGCTGCACAATAGCTTTAAGTGCAACTCTAGGTTAATTGCTGCCATGGCCACATTTTTATTTAATGTGTGTCTTAACCTAACTAGCAAAAAATACAGATCTTACCATTCCCTTTGTTTCCCACCTTCCCACTGTTGGCATGTATTGGCTTGCATGCTATAGAAATAGTCATTGAAAATTTAACCTCAGGCACCTCAGGTAATAGGGTGTGTCATATTCAGAGGTCATGCTTCAAGACCAGTAGTTATAGCAGCAGCGAGGCTCACCCTGGTGGGATTACACAAGCTCTTGTGAGGTGCGGAGTATAAATACTAACTGGTGTTCACCAGAGCTCCTGGCGGTGAAGATGGGTTTTGCTGCATGTTAGTACCAGGTCCCAGTCCTCGGGATCACCCCACCAGGAGGTGAGCAACCCGGGGTACAGTAGCAGATATTAGGGATTAAGCAGAAGCGTAGTCAGTAAACAAGCCAAAGGTCAGTAACAAGTGGTTGCAGGTTGGGTCCAAGTAGAAGCATAGTCGAGGAACAAACGAAAGGTCGGTAACAAGTGGTTGTAGGTTTGACGCAAGCAGAAACGTAGTCAGTAAATAAGCCAAAGGTCGGTAACAAGTGGTTGTAGGTTTGACTCAAGCAGAAACGTAGTCAGTAAATAAGCCAAAGGTCTGTAACAAGTGGTTGAAGGTTTGACTCAAGCAGAAACGTAGTCAGTAAATAAGCCAAAGGTCTGTAACAAGTGGCTGTAGGTTTGACTCAAGCAGAAACGTAGTCAGTAAATAAGCCAAAGGTCGGTAACAAGTGGTTGTAGGTTTGACTCAAGCAGAAACGTAGTCAGTAAATAAGCCAAAGGTCGGTAACAAGTGGTTGTAGGTTTGACTCAAGCAGAAACATAGTCAGTAAATAAGCCAAAGGTTGGTAACAAGTGGTTGCAGGTAGGGATCAAGCAGAAGCATAGTCAGTAAACAAGCCAGAGGTCGGTAACAGATAAAAGTAAATCAACCAGCGCAGGTAAAAAACCTAGAGACAGCAGCTAGAACACTGAGGGTCAAATTATCAAATCCCAATAGTAACTATATAAAAAAGCAGGGCAGCGCAAAACATTTGAAACAATACTAAAAAGAATAACAATGAAAATAAATAGTCCATGCTCTTCACATAAAATCTTCACATGAGATGGTTAGCAAGCACCAACAAGTGTCCAAAGTGATTACAATATTAATTTGTTGACTGAGTGACAACCTCCACCAACGGTGCTCCTAGCAGCTCACCTCAAGCAATGGACCCCTGAGTAAATCAGTTAGGTCTCACAGGCAGTTCCCTTAAGGGATGAGCAAACAGGATCTCTGGATAGAGCTGGATAAATGCCGGTAACTTGCTAGATCATAAAGACTCTCACCATCAACTCCGGGTGGGTAGGTACATAGAAGAAGGAGCAATAATATCTAGTGCTCTCCGTAATCTTTATAAAGATTTATTAAAAATATAAAAGGTGCACTTACAAATAAAGCACTGAGCCTCAGTTCAAAGAGTTCACAGCATATCGTAGTGTACTCCACAAGAACCAGCATGTAGGACGCGGGCGATCAATGGTCACGTGGTTCCATACGCGTTACGTCCCAAGGGGGCGGGACTTCATCAGCAGTGACGGAATGACGCAAGTCACCAGCTATAAATACACAGTCAGCTGACGCCTCTGGCCAATGACGGTAATTGCGCACAGCACATCACCCTGGCAACCCGTCTGTTAGAGCCCTTTCACACTGAGGCGCCCATAGCATTGGTGGTAAAACGCCGCCATTTTTACCGCCGACGCTATGGGCGGATTTGCGGCGCATTTCGCCCCCTAGTAGGGCGGTTTTACCCCCGCTAGCGGCTGAGAAAGGGTTTCAATGGGCAGCAGCGGAGAAGGAGCGGTAAACACACCGCGCCTTCTCTGCTCCAAAGATGCAGCTAGCAGGACTTTTTTTACCATCCTGCTAGCGCAATGCTCCAGTGTGAAAGCCCTCAGGCTTTCACACTGGAGTGAATGGAGCAGCTTTTTAAGGGCGGATTGCAGGCGCTATTTTTAACGCAATAGCGCCTGCAATACGCTCCAGTGTGAAAGGGGTCTAAGGCAAATGGTAAACAGAAGCGACAGCGCTGAACGGAGGCAATACAACCAATAAGGATGTGCCATAACTCCGATGCAATTAAAAACCTTATTCCACTAGCAAAACATCACCGTTTATAATAAACATGGAAGTTGCTAAATACATTAAAAACTGCATCCAAATCACTCATGGATATTAAAAAACAAAAAAATAAGAATAAATCGTGTGTATCATCCTGCGTCCCAACTGATTCTCATAGGTCACCTGCAAATGAGTAAATATCATTGTAGCGGGCATGCACTTTCCTTGTGTATTTAAACTGGCAGAGACACCAGTAATGAGCAGTTCCCTGCAGCTCAGCAGGTGGCACTGTCAGCAATGGTTCAACCCCAGCCCAAGGTGTGTGCCGTACCCCTTTTTGTCCTCCCTCGGCAGTGGTATGGTGGGGCGGGGAACCCGCCGTGCCTGCTGGGAGAGGGTATAAAGGGGGCGGCCATCTTTGTCACGGGGTGGAGTCCCAGGCACCTTCAGCCTGAGGGCAGTGGTTCGTGTCGGTCCTCTAGTCGGCCCAGGCCTGGAGGACGTTCGGAGGTCGTGTTCCATCCCAGGCACCTTTGGCCTGGGATGAGGTACTCGGATGGAGGTCTGGAGCTCAGTGCACACCACTGAGTTCCGCGAGGGAAGGAGATCCTAGGGGACCCCGGGAGAGGCTACCCGAATCCAGAGGACCGGGAGGGGGTACTTGCTTGAAGACCTGGTGCAGCATATCACCAGTGACTGGTGAGCCTCCACCGGAGACCACCTGGAAGGATATTCCCCCTCGATTGGAGACCGCAACCCACTTTCAGGAAGGAAAGTGGAGAGTTCATTGTGTCTGGGCCTATTCACATCCACACCTCTCTGTCTGTTCTACTCGTTGAGGGAGTCCAACTGTCTGTGCATTACTCTGTTATCGGAAGAATAAAGGAGTGTTGGACTTTATTTGGTGTGGGGCTCATTTTCTGGCAGACATTGTTCAAGGAAACCACCAGGAGGAGGCTCCAGATGCAGAACACCGACCCGAAGGTAAAAGAGTATTGTCTCTCACTGCACATACTCTGCAGGGGAACTTGGCGTGGTGACTCCGCACTCTCTCCTTCAGAGTACCCCTAGACCAGAGCCAGAAGAACTGATAGAGAGAGAGAGAGTGGAGGCCGCTACACGTTGGGCCCGGGTCCGGTATGGTGTTCGTGCTACTACGGAGTTTGAACGTGTCTGCCCGGAGGAGTTCCGAGTAGGTCGGCCATATTATTGGCCAAAGTGCATCCCTGCTCAAAGTCGCGGACATGACCCAGTGAAGGGAAAGGCCCGCGCAGAAGAGCGAGAAGAGGGGGGAGCTCAGCCGCATGAGGGACTACACGTGGGGGCTTCCATTTGCACTGCGCCATCAGGCACACCTTCCCTGCTTAGTTCGTGGGCGTGACTCAGGAAAGAAGGAGAAGAAAAGCCCGCGAACTAGAGTGCAGAGGGGAGGAGGACTACACGTGGGACATTGGCGCAAAACTTGCAGTGCGCAATGGACCAGCAGCAAGTCACCATGTTCGGACATACAGCGTGGGTTCCACTTCACCCTTCCACCACGTCTTTGACTGCTGCTGCTCCGGTGACCGATACAGGGATTCGGCTAAAGCCAAGGGGACGATTCGCCCTGTATTCATGCATGGACGTTGAGGCCCTGGGTGTGATTTGTCCCGGCTGCTCGGGACTGGTGTGTCATCTGAAGCCATTCGGGCGATGAGAGGCCTGTGGGGAGTTCTTATTCGAGGTGGATTCCGTCATTGAGAAGCCAAGGACCATCTACCCCGGCTGTGCTGCAGGAAACACCACTCAGAGAGGAGGAATCACTGCTTTGACAGCCATCCCTGTGCGCACTGCAGCGACCGCGGAGGAGGTCGCGAGTACTCAACGGGAGAAATCCGAAGATGCTGACTCGGTCACCACTGTCTCACAGCGTCAACCACCGAAGAGAAAGACCAGCATGGTAGCCCCGACCAGCGGTTGTGGTGGACCATCCCGCCCGCCTACGCCCGGCCCGGATGGTACCGTTGAGAAAAGTTCCGGACATTCCTTCTCAAGTAAAGACCAAGGTAAGCCGGGCGGAGAGACTTGGTGTGTGGGCGGAGGTGGAAATTCAGCCTCCACTACAGGCTACCTGCCCGCGGAGGAGTGTGACACCTCTGACCTGGAGTCGCTCTCCGATCTGGGAGACGATGTCGCCATAGACAAACTCTTTGTGCAGAAGGGGTGGGATAAGGTACCTCTCGCCTCGTCCCTGCAGAACCAGGGACACACCCATGTCTACAGGAGATAGTACACCCCGGGTGGAGGCACCAGTGCCTGAGGAGGGGTCCGGTCCCCAGCCTGCCCTTACATCCCCGGTACCACCTACACCCAGTACCGGGGAAAAGAGACTGTTGTTGCGGGCACCTATGCCCAGACCAGATGTGATCAAGGTCCCTCGCAACCTGGACTCAATCGTTTTGCCTGGCGAAGGGGACAGAGCCACTATGCCTCCTCTGGCGAGACTACAACGCCTATTTGGCCAGAAGGTTGCTTCTGAGTATGGGTGGGAGTACCCATACTTGTCCAAGGAGTTATTGTATCAAGTGGAAGTTTGCCGGGAGTGCTGGTGCAATGACTTTGTGTGGACCCACCTTCAGGTTCAACACGCCCGCAGGTACCTTGCGTGTTCCCCCAAGGCCTCTCAGCGCTTTAAGGACTGCAAAGCAGAATGGATGCTGGGACGACATATCCACGCGGACAAGGTGCTGATCCAACGCAAGGAAGGGAAAGATGTTGAGTACCATCTGGAGACCATGGATCATCACTTGAAGCCACTTGTCCTGCCGCACCCTCGATTCTATCTATAGGAGAAGAGAGACTCCGTTTTTGTTCTTTGCATTGCTGAACTTTCCGGGGTTGTTGTTCTTGTTACCCAGAGGAGTTGAAGGACTGTTCCTGTTTTGTTCTTCAATTTTCTAGCAAGTAATCATGGACTCTGGGGTAGATAGGGCCCAAAGAAGAAGGAAAGTTCCACGAGTGCAGTTACTGCGATGCTGTCACCAGGTGGCAGTGTTGTGCATCGATATCACTGTTCACACACACACTTTATGAAGGAAGGGATTTCTCTGCAGAGAAGTTTTTTCATTCTCACACGAATACATGTGTCAGGGTTTATGTGTGTTAACTTTTCTTTTTCCCTCTGCAGGAGAGCATCCCATCAAGACCACTGAGAATGGGGTGGGTCTTAGTCAGGATGGGTGGGAAAAAGTGTAATGTGAAAATTTGATTTTCAGTGTTATGGTTAAGTGTTGTTGTTTCCCTTCCCTTCCCTTTTCATGTAAGGCTCAGACACAATTGCTCCAGTTAGTAAGTTTCCAAAAGTTTTTTATTTTTGTACAATTTATAGTTGGTTTCTGGACTGGGCTATGTCAGCCGTTGAGGACATAGTTTATTCCAGACACTGGGGACCAGTGTCAAACCACCAGGGGGAGAGTGTAGCGGGCATGCACTTTACTGGTGTCTCTGCCAGTTTAAATACACAAGGAATGTGCAGTTCCCTGCAGCTCAGCGGGTGGCGCTGTCGCCTTGGGCTGGGGTTGAACCATTGCTGTGTGCCGTACCCCTTTTTGTCCTCCCTCGGCAGTGGTATGGTGGGACGGGGAACCCGCCGTGCCTGCTGGGAGAGGGTATAAAGGGGGCGGCCATCTTTGTCACGGGGTCGAGTCCCAGGCACCTTCAGCCTGTGGGCGTGTGGTTCGTGTCGGTCCACTAGGCGGCCCAGGCCTGGAGGACGTTCGGAGGTTGTGTTCCATCCCAGGCACCTTTGGCCTGGGGTGAGGTACTCGGATGGAGGTCTGGAGCTCAGTGCGGCGGTCCTTAAGTGGTTAATTGGCATTTTAACCTGTGTATGCCACCTTCTGTGTCTGTATCAAGGCCAAACATTCCAGGGTATGTAAACTTTTTATCAGGGCCATTTGGGTGATTTCTGTTATCATTAAAAAAAACTAGTTGCGATAATAAATGGCTTCATGTGATCGCTATCCTTGAATAAAAGACAGTTTTTTGGCATGATTAATCATATTTTCAATATAAATGCCAAAATGTCACAATTTCTGCCAGGGTATGCAAACTTTTGAGCATAACTGTATATATGTGTGTGATACAGTATATATAATGTATAGTGTGTGTGTGTGTATATATATATATATATATATATATATGGTATTAGTGTAATAACGGGTGTATTCTTTTTTAGCATCAAGGTGTTGTTTGCAGGGTTGTAGCCACGCCATTATGGCTGCATCTGGAATTCGGTGACACGAGTAATCGATAGAATGTCCCTTTGGAACGTTAGGGACAAATATGATTTCCTTCCAAAAACAAATGAACACAGTGAGCGTGAAAAGACGAATGTCCTGTGTGTGGTCTTATTCTGATGAACGCGCCCCAGACGACGCTATTTGGGTAAATTCTGTGTACAGAGCACACTGCATATTTCATCAGCTCACGGAGAATTACTGCTGACTGCGGTCTCCTCTGATACCTGACCTTAAAGGACGTTCCAAGGTCACATGGTGATCATGAAAAGCGTCGGCTGACTGCAGAGCCGGCAGGGTGGCCGGTCATTCTGTAGTGAGCTGTCATGTTGTACAGGTGGGAGGGATGTTACACATCTTTTGCTTTTATCGATTACAGTGTAAGTCATGTCTGTAATACATGCTCATTTCTCCATGTTGGAAGTAGATAAAAATAAATGGTGATGTGCCAGAAATATTAGGTGCTCCTAAATTCCTCTGTTACCTGACAACACGGCTCTGAATTCCTAAACATGTGGTGTCAGCCCTGCCTACTACCTAATTCTTAAACGTGGTGTCAGCCCTGCCTACTACCTAATTCCTGAACATGTGGTGTCAGCCCTGCCTACTACCTAATTCCTGAACATGTGGTGTCAGCACTGCCTACTACCTAATTCTTAAACATGTGGTGTCAGCCCTGCCTACTACCTAATTCCTGAACATGTGGTGTCAGCCCTGCCTACTACCTAATTCCTGAACATGTGGTGTCAGCACTGCCTACTACCTAATTCTTAAACATGTGGTGTCAGCCCTGCCTACTACCTAATTCCTGAACATGTGGTGTCAGCACTGCCTACTACCTAATTCTTAAACATGTGGTGTCAGCCCTGCCTACTACCTAATTCCTGAACATGTGGTGTTAGCCCTGCCTACTTCCTAATTCCTGAACATGGGGTGTCAGCCCTGCCTACTACCTAATTCCTGAACATGTGGTGTCAGCCATGCCTACTACCTAATTCTTAAACATGTGGTGTCAGCCCTGCCTACTACCTAATTCCTGAACATGTGGTGTTAGCCCTGCCTACTTCCTAATTCCTGAACATGGGGTGTCAGCCCTGCCTACTACCTAATTCCTGAACATGTGGTGTCAGCCATGCCTACTACCTAATTCTTAAACATGTGGTGTCAGCCCTGCCTACTACCTAATTCCTGAACATGTGGTGTTAGCCCTGCCTACTACCTAATTCCTGAACATGGGGTGTCAGCCCTGCCTACTACCTAATTCCTGAACATGTGGTGTCAGCCATGCCTACTACCTAATTCTTAAACATGTGGTGTCAGCCCTGCCTACTACCTAATTCCTGAACATGTGGTGTCAGCCCTGCCTACTACCTAATTCCTGAACATGGGGTGTCAGCCCTGCCTACTACCTAATTCTTAAACATGTGGTGTCAGCCCTGCCTACTACCTAATTCTTAAACGTGGTGTCAGCCCTGCCTACTACCTAATTCCTGAACATGTGGTGTCAGCCCTGCCTACTACCTAATTCCTGAACATGTGGTGTCAGCACTGCCTACTACCTAATTCTTAAACATGTGGTGTCAGCCCTGCCTACTACCTAATTCCTGAACATGTGGTGTTAGCCCTGCCTACTTCCTAATTCCTGAACATGGGGTGTCAGCCCTGCCTACTACCTAATTCCTGAACATGGGGTGTCAGCCCTGCCTACTACCTAATTCCTGAACATGTGGTGTCAGCCATGCCTACTACCTAATTCTTAAACATGTGGTGTCAGCCCTGCCTACTACCTAATTCCTGAACATGTGGTGTTAGCCCTGCCTACTACCTAATTCCTGAACATGGGGTGTCAGCCCTGCCTACTACCTAATTCCTGAACATGTGGTGTCAGCCATGCCTACTACCTAATTCTTAAACATGTGGTGTCAGCCCTGCCTACTACCTAATTCCTGAACATGTGGTGTCAGCCCTGCCTACTACCTAATTCTTAAACATGTGGTGTCAGCCCTGCCTACTTCATTTCTGATGGATTACAAGGAACACAAAACTCATCATCTTTTCCCCCCTTTCCTCATCTTCATAACCCCTCCCACTTATGTCCTTCTGCCACCTTATTTCCATAACACCTCCTCATCCCCACCACCACCCCAATTACATAACCCTTCCTGCTCATCTCTCCCCCCTACACTTCCATGGTATTTTATTAAAATGCTAATAAACTCAAATGCAAACATTTATTAGGGTCATAGGTCAGCATCTTTCTTCCTCCGAACACGGCGTGTCAAGTTTTTGCCAAAGAGACCAATTTTGGTCTTATCTGACTGCATCATTTTCTCCAGCTTTGGGGCTGTTTCTCTGATAAAGGTACAGACCAAATTTGCCGCATTGAGGGGCCAATGGACGGGGTCATGTATAGTAAAATCTTGGATTAGAACCTTCTTCTCTCAGCCAGAACACTGAAGATCGATGGGTCTTCCAGCATGACGATGACCCAAAACATACCACCAAGGCAACAAAGAAGTGGCTCAAGAAGAAGCACATTAGGGTCATGGAGTGGCCTAGCCAGTCTCCAGACCTTAATCCTATAGAAAATTTATGGAGGGAGGTGAAACTTTGAGTTGCCAATAGACAGCCAAGAAACCTTAAGGATTTAGAGAAGATCTGTAAAGAAGAGTGGACCAAAATCCCTCCTGAGATGTGTGAGAACCTGATCACCACCTACAAGAAACGTCTGACCTCTGTGCTTCCCAACAAGGGTTTCTCCACCAACTACTAAATCATGTTTTGCTTGGGGATCAAATACTTGTGTAGCGGGGGTTAACATTTAGGGGGAGTATCTGGGTGGTAGCATGGCCCAGATACACTAATTATTAGGGATTTATGGCCAATTTGATTGGTGGAGGATATAATGGTGCTCAGTTCCCTACGGCCCCTGGGTGGCGCTGTCGCCTTGGGCTGGGGTTGAACCATCATTGTAGGGCCGTGCCCTTTGTGTCCTCTCGCAGCAGTAGTACGGCGGGGTGGGGAACCCGCTGTGCCTGCTGGGAGAGAGGGTATAAACGGGGCGGACATCTTGCGCACGAGGTCCGAGCCCCAGGCACCTTCATCCTGGGGGCTGCTGTTCTGTCGTCCGTGCCCAGGTGCCCTCGGCCTGGGTGCGGGGGAGTTCGA